>CM046673.1:60438948-61118948 GCA_025594165.1 Tamias sibiricus | reverse complement strand
TTGCTTAGCATAAGAATCTCTAGTTCCATCCATTTACTGGCAAATGCCATCATCTCATTCTTCTTTAAGGCTCAGTAATATTCCATTGTGTGTGTATACCGCATATTCTTTATTCATCTGTTGAAGGGCACCTGTTGAAGGGCACCTAGGTTGGTTTCATAGCTTAGCTATTGTGAATTGAGCTTCTATAAACATTGATGTGGCTGTGTCACTGTAGTTTGCTGATTTTAAGTCCTTTGGATATAAACCAAGGAGTGGGGTTGCTGGGTCAAATGATGGTTCCATTCCTAGTTTTCTGAGGAATCTCCATACTGCTTTCCATAGTGGTTGCACCAATTTGCAGTCCTACCAGCAATGTATGAGTGTACCTTTTCCCCCACATCCTTGCCAACATGTATTACTGCTTGTATTCCTGACAGTAGCCATTCTGACTGGTGTGAGGTGAAATCTTAGAGTAGTTTTGATTTGCATTTCTCTAATTGCTAGAGATGTTGAGCACTTTTTCACATATTTGTTGATGGATTGTATGTCTTCTGGGAAGTGTCTGTTCAGGTCCTTAACCTATTTATCGATTGGGTTATTTTGGTGGGGGGGATCTATTATTTCTTTTATGATTGCCTTAAAGGTTTTAAGAGAGACTTTGGAATGCAGGGTTTTAAAGGAATGATTTCTAAATTGCTAACCCCTCCCTAGATGCTGGAAGCCTGCAGCCTGCTGGTCCTTCCTGCAGAGCCACAGGTGCAGGGCCCACCAGGGTGAAGGAGGGCCCTGGTTTGTCTTAAGTCAGCTGGGCCTCTCCCACTCCCTGCCCCCATCCCCAAAACTGCCTTTTCCTCTTTTACAAAAGAAAGAGCCACCTTTCACTCTTCCATCTGTGGTGCATTGCCGCAGGGTAAAAAAAAAAAAAAAAAAAAAAAAAAACAGGACTCCAAACAAAGGCTTAATTCAACATCTAGCTGTTTTAGTGTTGAGAAAGGGAATGGTTTTTATGATTGGGTTACAAATCCTTTTGTAAGTCAACTCATTTTCAATTCTTTGCTTTCAACAAAGTTGAAGGCAGATCTGATGGAGTTGTCACTGATATAGCATTAAAAATATTTTTTAGTGATAGATCGCCATATGACTTTTGTCAAATAACTTGGAAGAGTTTAAAGAATTGAGTGACATTGCTATAACAAAACCCTTTCCATTCCCATCTACTGATGTGAATAAAAATTTTCAGTCTTTAAAGATATGATTAAAAGAGAAAAAAATAAAATAAATGGAGAACCCTGTCTCATGTGGACTATGAAAAATATTCAGGCCTATAATCCCAGCTATTCTGGAGGCTGAGGCAGGAGGATCACAAGTTCAAGGCCAGCTTAGGCAATTTAGTGAGATTCTGTCTCAATTTTTTAAAAATATATAAAAGGGCTAGGGATACAGCTCAGAGGCAGAATACTCTTGGTTTCAGTCCCCAGTGTTGCAAAAAGAAATATTCAGGAGTTAATTGGATAGACATGCCCCCCCATCTCAATTCAGATTTATACTTCCAATGAAGTTTTACTTCTCCTGTTTCACAGTTGTTTATCACGATTTATCACAATACAGGCCTAGGGAAGCACATTAGTGGTCGAGTGCTTGCCTAGCACGTGTGAGGTCCTGAGTTCAATCCCCAGAACCAAAACACAAACAAAAAAAGCCTGGAAATATGTATGTTGTGTTTTGAGCAGTTATAATATACGTTTTGAGAAGTTAGTGCTGTGATAATGTAATAATGACTTTAATGAAGACAACATGAACAGAAAATCAAATTCCTAGAAAAATGCCAAAGAAATAGATTTTAACTCTACAGAACCTTGATCCAGAAAATTATGACTGAGCAGTCAAGAAAAAGCCTTTCAAGCCAGGCACAGTGGCACACGCCTGTAATCCCAGCAGCTTGGGAAGCTGTGAAGTAGGAGGCTGCGAGTTCAAAGCCAGCCTCAGCAACTTAGCAAGGGCCCGAGCCACTCAGTGAGACCCTGTCTCTAAATGGGACGCGATAAAGGGCTCGGATGTGGCTCAGTGGTTTAGCACCCCTGGGTTCAATCCTTGGTACCAAAACAAAACAAACAAACAAAAAGTCTTTCAAGTATTTAAACATATTATATCAGTGAATTCTGTGTAGAAAGTAGAAGGGAAACAGCTTTTTCTGTGATGTATCAAAGCCCGTGATATTAAGCTTCCACTATATAATTTAAAAGAGTTAATAAAACCATTTTTATCGGACAGCATCAAAATGTGCTAAAAGTTACCCAACTTATATGCAACCTTTTAACTTTATGATGAAATACTGGAGCTCTCAATTTAAATGTATATGAGGAGTAAATAATTTGTCAAAAACATGTTAGGGGCCATGGAAGCAACATTTGCACACAATTTTTTTTCTTTTCTTTTTTTGGTATAAGTACCAAAAACTGAGCCACATCCCCAGCCCTTTTTTTCTATTTTATTTAGAGACAGGGTCTCACTGAGTTGCATAGGGCCTCGCTAAGTTGCTGAGGCTGACTTTGAACTTGTGATCCTCCTGCCTCAGCCTCCTGAGCCACTGGGATCACAGGCCTGCGCCACCACACCGGGCTCCCCTCCTATTTTCTAGGGCAAACATTTTGCTTCCCTTCCGAGGCCTGTCTCCACCTTGCTCCATGAGCCTCCTCCCCCATCGCAGCTCACCTGCAGCCCCCTTCCCTTGTGTCACCTCTTGTCCTCCATCCAAGGCCACCTTTGCCCACTGGCAAGAAACGAGTCAGATCATCTTCACGAATTCTCAGATTAGTGATCACCCTCTTGGTGTGGCCCTGATGACAGACTCCTAGAACACAGGGCCCTCTCTGATTGGAGTCAAGATCTCACATCCAAAGAGGGGGAATCTGCCCTGGCGGCAAACTCCCCTTGCGTTGGTTCTGTTTGCATGGGGACGTCTCCTTTGGGACACGCACTTCATGTGAAGGCACCAGAGACTCAGTGAACCGAGAACTAATGACGGTGTGAAGAGAAGTGTCAGCAGTGAGTCTTAGATCCAGGATCCTGAGGAATATGCAGATTCCTGACCTTGCCAACAAGATATTCTCATCTGCTGAGTGTAGGGCCAGGCCCAGGAGGAGGTGTTGCTCACAAGTATCCCAAGCACAGCCCTGCCAGGTGACTTTTTGGTATTTTGTCCTTGTACCTACCTTAAGGTGGTTTTTGACCCCTTTTAGACTTCTAAAGTCCATTTTTTTGTTTCCATTTAGGTACTCAGCATAGAGAGGAGTTAAAAGGATTCGGCAAGCCAGGTATAATAGTGCACACACATGATTCCAGCAGCTTGGGAGGCTGAGGAAGGAGGATAGCAAGTTTGAGGCTCAGCCTTATTGAGGCCATAAATAGCTTAGTGAGACCCTATTTACCTCAAAATAAAAAATTAAAAAGGATTGGGGATGCAACTCAGTGGTAAAGCACCTCTGGGCTGAATCCCTAGTACCAAAAAGAAAGAAAGAAAGAAAGGAAGGAAGGAAGGAAGAAAGAAAGAAAGAAAAAAGAGTCAGCAGATTGGTTCAGGCTAAGTGAGATGTTAATGTTCAATGCTTTTATTTTTGTAGCTTATTGCTGCCTGATTATATCAATGGCTCTGTATGATATACTTTATTACTTTTACTTGGAAGTACAATCAACCATGTAGAAGATATCGATTATTATTTAAATTTAATTGGATTTTAAAATACTTTAGTTCCATAAGAAGTACACATAGGAAAAATAGATTTAGTTTAAGAAATACAGATGAAAAAGATTTTAACTGATCATTTCTAATTAAAATAATAAACTACTAAGTGGTACTAGTGTCATGATATTGGTGAAAGTCCATGATTATCTAAACACAAGCTTGGGTCTGTGGATCTTTATTAATCCCACAAAATTTATTTGGTCATACCTGTAAAGAATATTGTAAAATTCTACATTTTTGGGGCCAAGAATTGCACTCTTACAAATCCAGTTTAAAAAAATGCAAAGATACCAAATATGTTCATAGTAGAATTGTATGGTAATTAATGGCAGAGTGATAATAACAGTAAACAGAATACAAGTGATACAAGAGATTAAGTTCCCCAGACTATTACATAGTTCTTTAAAATGTCATTATTGCAGCTCAGGAGGCTGAAGCAGGAGGATGGTGAGTTCAAAGCCAGCCTCAGCAACTTGGGGAAGCCCTGAGCAACTTAGCCAGACCCTGTCTCTAAATTAATGATAATTAAAAAAAAAAAAAAAGAGAGAGCTGGGGACATAGCTCAGTGGCTAAACATCCCTGGGTTCAGTCCCAGGTGCAAAAAGAAAAAAAAAATGTTATTGTGAAAGAAAAGCATGTAGCGCTATGAGATCGATCATGTTCAGGACATCAGGCTGAATGGGTCCCCAATGTGGCAGAAAGGGAAGGGTGCGGAGCAGGCAGGAGAGAAGCAACCGACGGCCACGATGGTGGAATTAAGGGAAATTTTTATTTTATTTACATTTTGTTTAGTTTTTAAGTTCTTTGAAGTGCATGCCTCAATTTTATAACCCAAAACAGCATGACTTGGAAAAGCACGTTAGGTATTGCGACTTCTGAACTGCTGGTTCTGAGGAAAAGCAGATCTCACAGTCCACTGCCAGCCTGTTTGCAGGATCCCAGGGAACTGCTCCATGCCCACCCCACCGCCCGCCGTGGGCAGCAGCTTGACCTAGAGGTAGACCAGCAAGCGCAGGATGGTGCCCCTTCAGACCCGGGCGCTCCCGCCCTTCTCTCTTCTCTGTGTCTCACTGTCTTTCACACACACACACACACACACACACACACACACACACACACACACACACGGTATTCTACCATGTCCCTAGAGAGCCCACTTCCTTTCCTTTATGCTGAATAATTTAAATGGGACTGAAGGAAGCTATTCTTTTCCATGAGCTTGATATTAAAGGGTCGAGAGAAGCATGCAATGAGTTACTTGCATTTATCATTATTATCATGATTAAGTGTCCCCTCTTACATTATTAATTCACTCAACACATAGTTTTGAGTGCCTGTTAGATGCTCTCAGCTAATCACTCTGATGGGGACAGGATTTAGTCATCCATCCATCTGCTTAGTCAGTCCGTGCATAGCACGGCCTGCAGTATTTACCGACCAGATGACAGCTGCAACTTCATCTTCTGACTGTAAACACAGTAAGAAACTAGACAGAGCCGGGCATGGGAGCACTTGCCTGTGATCCCAGCAGCTCGGGAGGCTGAGGCAGGAGCATCACAAATTCAAGGCCAGCCTCAGCAACTTAGCAAGGCCTTAAGCAACTCAGTGAGACCCTGGCTCCAAATAAAACACAAAAAAAGGCTGGGGATGTGGCTCAGTGGTTAAGCGCCCTGGGTTTAATCCCTGGTACAGGTAAAAAAAAAAAAAAAAAAAAAAAAAAAAAAACAGAGCCAGACCATGAATCTGTCTGTCTTTGCTTAGCGATAGCGTCTCTGTCACCGCTACCCAACAGTGCTGGGCAGCCGTAGACAACACCTCTGTGAGTGGACGTCTTCACTTAGTGAAGTGGGCAAGGAGTCAGATGTGGCCGTGGGCCGTAGTGTGCCAACCCTGACATAACGTAGAGGTGATAGGATCTTCAGAAGAGTGTGGCAAATCTGAGAAGGGCAAGGGCTGAGTCTGCAGATGAGGAGGAGACTTCACCCTAAGTACATGTATGAAGACACAATTGTGGTAAAAATACTTTGTGGAAAACCAGCAACTTGAAAAATCGTGCTCTTTATATGTAACGTGAAATGAGTTGCACTCTGCAAACATGTATAACAAATTAGACTAAAAATAATTTTTTTTTAAAAGTGTCCTAACGGAGGAGAGGGAAGTGCAAGCAAAGGGAGAGTAGGAGATGAGGCCCAGAGGCAGGCGCCTGCTGGGAGGCTGGCGATGGAGGCTGAGGGTGGAGGGAAGACATTTGCAAGCCTGTTTCTTTTCTGCCTCCAATAGCTTGAGGGCCTAGGACGTGGCAGTCACTGTGCTGCACACTTGGGACAGGGATAATCAGGACTGATCCCTGAGCTTCAGGACCTCAGAGCTGGAGGGACTGATTGACAGACACAGGAACAAACCACCACCCCTTCAACTCAGTGAGAGAAAGTTGGAGAAGTTCTCCTGGCAAAAGCGAGAATTGAGAATTCAACTTTTTTCCCCCTCATTACAACGGTTTTATTTGATATTTAACATTTGAATAGGTACACATATTCCTAGGCTACAAAATTACAAACACACAAGAAGATTTGCGAGGAGAACTCTCCCTGCCCAGCTCTATCCCTCAGGCCTGCCACTGCCCCTTCCCCAGGGACAGCCAGACGCTGGTTTCTTCCGGATCCTTCCAGAGACAGTGTGCACAGATACGTGCCAATCAGCATTTCAGGTTTTCTTCTCTTTCTGCTTTAGTACTCAGATGATTCGAGTGGTTTTTTGTTTGTTTGCTTGCTTATTTGGTTTGTTTTTTTGCTACTGGAGATTGAACCCAGGGACACTTAACTACTGACCCACTTCCACAGCCCTATTTTGTATTTTATTTAGAGACAGGGTCTCCCTGAGTTGCTTAGGGCCTCGCTAAGGCTGGCTTTGAACTCATGATCCTCCTGCCTCAGCCAACTGAGCCTTTGGGATTACAGGCGTGGGCCAGCACACCCAACAATCTGAGTGGTTCTTTAAGAATGAATTTTGCAAAGAAGATCTGGAAAATGAAAAGAAGAATGATGGAAACAGAGAGAAAGCACATGTGTTAAAGACAGGGTAGTGTTGCAGTTGCACTGAGGTGCGTCCTGTATGCTGTCCTGTGTCACTGAGACCTTGAACATGAAGCAGACAAAAAAAAAAGGCTTTTTTTTTTTTTTTTTTTTTTTTTGGTACTGGGGATTGGACTCAGGGGCACTCGACCACAGGGCCACATCCCTAGCACTTTTTTGTATTTTATTAGAGGCAGGTTCTCACTGAGTTGCTAAGTGCCTCGCCATTGCTGAGGCTGGCTTTGAACTCGCCATCCTCCTGCCTCAGCCTCCCAAGTGCTGGGATTACAGGCATGCGCCACCGCGCCCAGCTAGGCTTTTATTCTATATATTTATTTCTTTTGGAACTGGAGATTGAACCCAAGGTCACTTAACCACTGAGCCACATCCCCAGCCCTTTTTGGTTTTTGTTTAGAGACAGGTCTCACTGAGTTGCTCAGGGCCTCACTAAGTTGCTGAGGCTGGCTTTGAACCCGCAATCCTCCTGCCTCAGCCTCCCCAGCCACTGGTACTAGAGGCGTGTGCCACCACACCCGGCCAGCAAGGGCTTTAATAAGCACAGGAGTGACGTGTGCTAATTGGTGCTCTGGCAGCTATAGAAGTCAGGCATCAAAGTGAGCCCTAAATGTCACATGAAAATGTTGAGCTCTTTGCTTGCAGTACATTAGGGGAAGCCCAGGAAGGTTTTCCAGTAGGGAAGGGTCACTATTAGTGACACGCTTCAGGAAGATTCATCTGTTAGCTGTGTGTCCTTAAACACAGCACAGAGTTAGGTAAAGAATAATTGAGGTAAAATCAAATAAGTGACAATCTAACTAGTGCCAACCCTCGGGAGAAATGTAAGTCTTTTGTCTACTTTTTAATTTTAAGGAATTTTGATCTGTATTAGCTACCAACTGCTGTACACAATTTACCCCAAAACGTAGAGGCCTAAAACAACACACAATCCATTTCTCTGCTTCTGTGGGTGAGGAATCTGGGAATGTCTTACTGACCCTCTGTTTCAGGGGCCTCATAGAGGGCAATCAAGATGTCAGCCAACTAACTGCAGTGGCACGCGCCTGGAATCCCAGTGGCTCGGGAGGCTGAGGTAGGAGGATCACGAGTTCAGAGCAGGCTCAGCAACCTAGCGAGGCCCTAAGCAACTCAGGAGACTCTATCTCTAAATTTAAAAAATACAAAGGAGGGCTGGGGGTGTGGCTCAGTGGTTAAGCGCCCTGGGTTAATCTGGATACTCAGAGTTGGTAGGAAGGATAACAGGACTCAGACATAGTCAGCCTGACTCCAACACCTTGGACTTTCCAGTTGGGGACCAGCAGTAATTCACCTTTATGAACGGTCATGACTTTCCCTGAATGATAAGAGGGCATCATTTGCTAAAGATAATTTGGCGAGGAGTGACCAAGAAAACATCATCTGAAATAAACCATATAGGCACATGCCTATAATCCCAGCAGCTTGGGAGGCTGAGGCAGGAGCATCACAAGTTCAAGGCCAGCCTCGGAAACTTAGTGAGGCCCTAACTAAGCAACTTAGGGAGACCCTGTTGCAAAATAAAAAGGATTGGGAATGTTGCCCAGTGGTAAATCGCCCCTGGGTTCAATCCCAGTACCAAAAAACAGAGAGAGAAAGAGAGACAGACAGAGAGAGAGAGAGAGAGAGAGAGAGAGAGAGAGAGAGAGAGAGAGGGTAATTTGTACAAGGTCTCTTTGCCCCTCTGAGACTCAAAATCAGTCTCGCTGTCTCCAAAGACCTAATCTTTCTTCTATCTGCCTTTCAAATATGGAGCTCATACTAGTGGAAAGCCCAGCATAGTCATCTCCTGCAAGGTCAAAGATGCAGCTTCCTGGGCTCGGGTGTATCTCAGTGGCAAAGCATTTGCCTCACCTACACAAAGCCCTGGGTTCGATCTCCAGTTCCAAAAATAAAGACAAAGAAACAAACAAACAAAAAAAAAGACCCCCTACTAAAAAAGAAGAAGGAGAAGAAGAAGAAGAAGAAAAAGAAAGAGATACAACTTCCTCAATTCTTGAAGTCACACTTTCATTAATAATTTCAATTTTATATCATAAGTAGTGGAGCCGCCATTTTTTTAAAATGCTGCAGTGCAAATCCAAGTGTTCAAGGAAGTGCAAGGGGAACGCAACTCCTCTATTCTCTGAGTGGTGCTCAAACTGTGCTCTTGGAACAGCCACTTCAGTACACCCACATGCTTCTTGGAAAGGCAAATCTGGAGCCCCAACCCCAGAAAAAACTGAATCAGAAGCTCTAGGAATAAGGCCCTTCCATCTGATCTGTAGTTTAACGAGGCTCCAGATGATGCCAATGCACACTCAAAAGTCAAGAGCCGTCAGGCACAGTGACAATGCCTGGAATCCCAGTGACTCAGGAGGCTGAGGCAGGAGGATGGCGAGTTCAGAGCCAGCCTCAGCAACTTAGCAAGGCCCTCAGCAACTCAGGGAGACCCTGTCTCTAAATAAAATACAAAATAGGGCTGGGGTGTGGCTCAGTGGTCACATGCCCCTGAGTTCAGTCCCTGGAACCCCCCCCATCAAGAGCCACTGAGTTCCAGGATGAATGACCGTGGTCTTGGGTGCTTGCGGTACTAGGGACCAGAACCTGCAGTAGGAGGAGTCCAGGTGGCGCTTGTCTGTCATCAAGCCTGGCCATGCTCTCGGTCCCTCTGCTCATTCATTCATTCATCTACTTAACAAACACTCGCTGAGCCGTGCCCCAGGCCGGGCCCGCAGCGTGCAGGAACACGGTGTGAGGAGGACAGACGAGGCCCGGGCTCCCTGGAGCTCCTAATGGAATGGGGATGACAGAACAGGAAAGGGTGGATTCCAACGCAGCAGAGTCAGTGCCTTGCAAGGTGATCACGGGGTGCCAGGAGCGCCGCGGCTGCACCCAAGCCAGCCCTGCAGGTCAGGGAAGGCTTCCAGATCAGACAACCCGAAGGGCAGGAGCGCAGCACTTTCTGAGAGCGCTACCACCAGGGAGGTGGTTGGTCTCTCTGTCAGATCCACAGCCCGCCCAGAGCAGCTTCGGCTGGAATGGGGCGGGGGAGGGGACAGCCAACCTGTTGCTTCCAACTTGTTGGAACTGCTCTCCGACACGCAGTAAAAACATGTGCAAGGCCAGGGCTGCATGTGCTCGCTTGGTAGGGGAGCAGAAAATTGGATAAGCAAACACACATACCTCCCGATCCCAGCTGCCGGACTCCTACTGCCAATTTACGTAATTTCCTGTGCTTATTTCAAAACAGTCAAGAGGGCAGAAGACATTGTGAAGACCATGATCAAGCCATTTAGCCTCACAGCTGCTGGCACCCCCTCTTCCTTGACTCAAAAAAAAAAAAAAAAATTCCACTGGAATTTGAGGGGCAAGCATCTTTGCATCTTTGGAGAAAAGAATGAATAATCTCTTCTTTTTTATTAGTTTTTTAATATGTTGTTATTGCTTTAGTTGTACACAATGCGTTTATTTCTACATGGTGCTGAGGACTGAACCCGGGCCGCAGCGTGCTAGGCAAGTGCTCTACCACTGAGCCACAACCCCAGCCCTAGTTTTTGTTTTTGTTAGTGTTGGGTTTTTTTTTTGTTGTTGTTTGTTTGTTTTGGTTTTTGGTACCAAGGATTGAACCCAGGGGCACTTAACCACTGAGCAACATCCCTAGTCCTTTTTATATTTTATTTAGAGAGAGGGTCTCGCTGAGTTGCTTAGTGCCTCACTAAGTTGCTGAGGCTGGCTTTGAACTCACGATCCTCCTGCTTCACGCTTCTAAGCCTCTGGGATTACTGGCGTGCACCACTGCGCCCAGCTGTTCTTTTTAGATATACGTGACAGTAGAGTGTGTCTTGACATATCATACATACCTGGAGCATAGATCATCTCCTCTTAAGAGAATTCAACAGAGCAAAGGGAGCAGGGAATGGGGAGAGGGAAGAGGTACGGGGTCTGAGTTAGGACAAGACGTAGTCCAGGCTTGTAAGATCATGTCAGAATGGATTCTACTGTAGCGTATAACAAATAACCGATAAATTAAATTAAAAAAAAAAAAAAAAAAAGCCTTAAGGAAAGGAGAGAAATCAGTTGAGGTTCAATATGCCGTCCACACAGGAGCCCCAGTCACTCACTTCCTTATTCAGCTGAGCATGCCTACTCTGCGGTCCCTGAGCTGGCTGCTGAAAATACCACCAGGACCCCGACATCAAGGAGATTTGAGGGCAGAAACTGAACCTGTCATTTAAAATGTGATGCCTCGTAAATAAAAATTTGGGCAGGGGTTGTGACTCCCTGGTAGAGTGCTTGCCTGGTATGTGCAAGGCCTGGGTTCAATCCTCAGTAAATAAAAAATTCCATGCAGGACTGTTATTTAGTAAGTGCATAGCAGTACAGATAGAGATAACTGATAAGTTGAAATATTTCTGTACACCTTGATGAATGATATAAGTTTTATTTTGTTCGGTTTTGTTTTTGTTTTGGGTTTGGTTTTGGTACTGAGGATGGAACCCAAGGGCACTTAACCACTGAGCCTCATCCCCAGCCCTTTTTATTTTTTATTTTGAGACAAGTTAAGTTGGTTAGGGCCTTGCTAAGTTGCGGAGGCTGGCCTCAAACTTGCAATCCTCCTGCCTTGGCCTCCTGAGCTACTGGGATTACAGGCATGTACCACCTTTCAAGCTGGTATAAGTTTTTAAACTGATATCACCCAGAGATGGGCACAGAGGGGAGAGCCGGACCTGGGACAGGCTCCGGAGAGGAGCTGCAGCTTCCTCCCAAATTTGTAGAGATAGAAACCAAACATGTGTTTGCAAGGTCAGTGGGAGGGGAGGATGGGAGGTGAAAAGATGAGCTAGTCTTAGTATGAAGAGGTGACTCAAGGGGACTTGGTGGTGATGGAATCATCCTGGCTCTTGATTGTGGTGGTGAATACACAGATCTACACATGCAATATCATACTATAGGACTATACGCACAGTATACAATAACATGCGAACTGCACGTAAAACTGGTGAAATCCAAAGTCCGTGGATTCTACCAACACTGATGTCCTGCTTTTGATATTGTACTACAGTTACATAAAATGTTTCCAGTGGAGGAAAGAGAGTAAGGGCATGCAGGTCCTCCCTGTATTATTTTTATGACTTCCTGTAAGTGTATCATTATTTAAAAATAAATAATCAGAACCAGGTATAGTGGCACATGCCTATAATCCCAGTGACTCAGGAGGCTGAGGCAAGAGGATCACAAGTTGGAGGCTAGCCAGGCATGGTGCCTCAGCCTGTGATCCCAGCACTTGGGAGGCTGAGGCAGGAGGATCGCGAGTTCAAAGCCAGCCTCAGCAATGGCAAGGCACTTAGCAACTCAGAAAGACCCTGTCTCTAAATAAAGTATTCTTTAAAAGGGCTGGGGCTGTGGCCCAGTGGTTAAGCGCCCCGGGTTCAACGCCTGGTACCAGAAAACAAAGTGCTATGATCTGAAACACGTCCCTCCAAAACTTCCCACGTTGAAGTCCCGCCCTCAGTGTGATGGTATTCGGGGACGGAGCCCTGAAGGTAGGGCCTTCACGATGGCCTTCTGCCCTTGTGAGAAGAGACAGGCGACGCAGGGAGAGGCCCTGCAGAACCCCACCATGCTGGCCCCATCACAGACGCCCCTCCAGGACCAGGAGAGTGTGAGAGCATCGCTTCCGCTCGGCAGCTCGGGTATCTGGTCACAGCCTCCCGCGCCGGCCAGGCCGGACGGAGGCCACCAGTCACACGCTCCTCCAGCGGCTCCCTCGGTGTGTTCGTTCGTATCACTCCGCAGTGACCGTCCCCTTGGGCTGACCGTCCCCTTGGGCTGACTGTCCCCTTGGTCTGACCGTCCCCTTGGGCTGACCGTCCCCTTGGGCTGACGGTTCCCTTGGTCTGACCGTCCCCCTTGGGCTGACCGTCCCCTTGGGCTGACCGTCCCCCTGGGGCTGACCGTCCCCTTGGGCTGACCGTCCCCTTGGGCTGACCGTCCCCCTGGGGCTGACCGTCCCCTTGGGCTGACCGTCCCCCTGGGGCTGACCGTCCCCTTGGGCTGACCGTCCCCTTGGGCTGACCGTCCCCTGGGGCTGACAGTTCCCTGGGGCTGACCGTCCCCTGGGGCTGACCGTCCCCTGGGGCTGACCGTCCCCTTGGTCTGGGGACCGTGAACCATAGAGGCCTTCCCTGGGCTGGGGCAGCTAGGTGGGAAAGACCCAAGGGCACGAGGCTGGTGAAACGGCTACCAAGCATGAGCCAGGCAGAGGGGCCAGCACGGTCCCCGAGAGGGATGTGCACAGGCACAGAGAGCCTCGCGCGGGTGGAGCGGAGCCGCGGGGAAGAGGCCGAGGAGGGAGGCCGGGCCTGAGCAGCCGGGCCAGGTCTGAACCCGCCCGTGGGTTTGTGAGGCGCTCCTCGACTTCTCTGGGGCAGCCTCTGCTGCCCTGGCTGATCTCACCTGCGCCGACCTTCACTTCAAAAGCCTTCCTCTAGGGGATGTGACGGGGCACCTGGTGTCCTGGACGCAGCCCCGCGGCTCTGCGCTGCCCCTGGTCTTTGGGTGGGCGCGGCTCTTCCTCTTCCCTCTCTGCTCCTCCCGCCCCGCCCTCCCTCATCTCAGGGGAGGCCTTTCTTCCCCGTCTTAGGAGAGTCATCTGTCCCCAGCACACCCCCACCAGAGGACAAGTGCTCCAGACTTGGGGACGGCACAGAAGGTCTCAGAAGTGACCTCTCCCAAACTAACCAGCGAATGACAGCTCCAACAGAGGACACTGGAGCGGGCCTTGGGTCACCTCTGCGAAAGCCCCTCCCTGTTCCTGCTGAGGGGCACAACCAGGGCTGCTGGGACAGGAGTCCCCGTGTTTCTCCTTTGCCTGCAAAGCAATAAAATGTCTCTTTCCTTTTTCTCAAAAATCTAACCAACGAACAAGAACAAAGTCCTGTGGTCGACCATTCAGCCACTCTACCCTCCTGCCCAGAGGACGGGCAGCCAGGGCAGGAATGGTAGCCAGAGTGTCCGGTTCTCGCTTCTGTTTTAGAAAGGCCTCGGAGGCCTGGGGCTGGGCCGTGGTGTTGAGAGGGAAATCAAGCTGACCACAGGCCTTGGGAAAATGACGTGGAGAGAGGCTGCCCGTGGATTCCAGGCTTACCACCTGAGGCTGCGGGAAGGGTGGTCACGCTGGTCATCCTGACACCCCTGTCCTCCCACCCTCTGAGCCCTCCCATCCCCCTCCTCTGCCCCCATCTCCCTGGACCTCCAGCCTCCGGCCTCCACCCCTAGGTAAACATCAACCTAACAAAGGAGGCTGTTGAGGTGAAGAAAATGGGTTTGCCAGAAGGGACCCACTTCCTTTTGTTGTTTCTGATGACTTGCTCAGTGTCCAGGCCCAGGGCTCATAAATCCATCAGTCTTCAGTCCAGACACAGAGTGGGGACAGCTCCCTGTGCCTGGATTTTCCTCTGTAAAACAGCGGAACCCAGGGAGAGGTATCTTTGGGAAAAGTGCAGGGATGCTTGAAATGGCCATTATGAGCAGAGATTTCCTGCAGGGCTAGGAAATTAGATTCTCTCCCAGTTTTTTTTTTTTTTTTTTTTCTTAATAATTTTTTAGTTGTAGGTGGAGACAGTACCTTTATTTTATTTATGTAGTGCTGAGGATCAAACCCAGGGCCTCACACATGTGAGAGGAGTGCTCTACCACTGAGCCATAGCCCCAGCCCCTCTCTCCCAGTTTTTAACAAACAACATGAAGTGGTCCAATCTTCCACCATAAAGAGGGTTCTGCCCCCTTTGTTCCAGAACTTTCTGGGTATCCGTGAGTTGTTACTACCAGATTCACCTTTCTCTTTTTATCCCCATCCCATCATCTTTTTGGCTTTGTCCACCACCCCAGCTGTCATGGACTGGTGACTGTTTAACATCACCCAAAATTTCCCTCTCTGACCTTAGTGACAAATTTCTTAGGAAAATTTGTTCTAGTGCAACGCTCGTGATTACACAAAGCACCATCCAAAACGAAAACATCAGTCAGGCATAGCAGCACTTGCCAATAATCCCAGCGTTCAGGGAGGCTGAGGCAGAAGGATCATAAGTTGAAAGCAGCCTCAGCAATTTAGCAAGGCCTTGTCTCAAAATTATATAAAAAAAAAAAAAAAAAAAAAAAAAAATCTAAGGGGCTGGGATATACCTATCCTAAAAAGCCCCTGGGTTCAATCCCTACTGCAAAGAAAGAAAGAAAAAAAGAAAGAAAGAAAGAGGAAAGAAACATCACTAATTTAAAAATTAATTTTTTCACATAAAATCAATATGGTTCCTGTCCCTTTAACTCAGACCATCCCAAATATGGATCTGAGTTTGTATTGGCATGATCTTGAAAAAAAATAATAATAATTTCCTGACCTTGCCAGGCAAAAAAAAAGCTTTTTGGCCATTTGTTAGAGAAGGCAATTTTGATGTAACTGACATTTCTCAGATACCCATCTTGGGACTATCTGATGTGAACCCCAAGTTTTCTGGCAGCTAAAACCCCAGCCCAGCTGCCAGGCCCTGGGCAGAGATAAAAGAAAGAGGAGGCACAGCAGGCGGTCGACAAGACACAGGGGCCTTTTCTCTGGGCCCAGGGAGATGAGCTGGGGAAGGGGTCTGGGCGGGGAGGGGGCCCAGCGCCTCACATGAGGGGATTAACAGAAAGGGCACTTTTCCCACTTTCCTTGGAGAGGGGCTGTTTCCCGTGTTTCCAGCCCGTTTTGAGCACCATTCTGAGAGGCGCCTTTCTTCTAAGTGTTTTATCCCAGGATGCTGCGCGCAGTCTCCAGGGAGAATTCTCCAGACTCCAGCCAGACCCTGCAGGCCCAGCCCCAGCCGTCCCCAACTAGCTGGGACTGGTTGCTTCCTACACAGCTTTTTTTTTTTTTTTTTTTTTTTTTTGGTGGGGTGGGGTACTGGGGATTGAACTCAGGGACACTCAACCACTGAGCCACATCCCCAGCCCTTTTTTGTATTTTATTTAGTGACAGGGTCTCACTGAGTTGCTTAGGGCCTTACTGTTGCTGCGGCTGGCTTTGAACTCACAATCCTCCTATCTCAGCCTCTCTAGCCAGGGAGGATTACAGGCACGTGCCACCATGCCCAGCCCTACCACAGCTTTGAAAGCAGTTTTTCATCATTTCTTCCTCTTCTTCCTCTTATATTTCTAAAGCCAGGAATTTAAGATTGGCAAAAATAATCTCAAAAAGTAGGAAGATGCCTGTAATCTCAGTGATTTGGGAGACTGAGGCAGGAGGATAGTAAATTAGAGACCTGCCTGGGGCAACTTAGTGAGGCCCTGTGTTAATAAAAGCTAAAAAGGGCTGGAGAGTAGCTTCGCGGTAGAGCACCCCTGGATTTGATCCTATTGATCTTTGGGGGAAGATATGATGCAGTTAAGATGGGGAAAAGATAATTTACTTTTGATTTGTTTTCTCTTTTTCTATCTTCCAAATAATCTGAGTCCCATTTGTTTTTTAACAATAAAGATCAAAAGGAAAGTCCAGGTTCAGTGGCTTGGGAGGCTGAGGCAGGAAGATCGTGAGTTCCAAGCCAGCCACAGCAATTTAGTGAGGCCCTAAGCAACTCAGGAGACCCTGTCTCTAAACAAAATGTAAAAAAGGGCTGGGATGTGGCTCAGTGGTTAAGTGCCCCTGGGTTCAATCCCTAGTAACAAAAACAAAACATCAAAAGGAACACCATCAAACACATTGCTTTCTTTGCCACCAGGTTTTCAAAATTTCTGAGACCCAAAATATGGATTATTTAAAAGTTAGACTTGACAGAGAAGCCAGGTGAGTCACACCAACATTCAACAGTTTGGGCAGCGGGCTCAGTGCCCCCCACCACAGCCAGCTGCCCAAATCCCAGCAAGACAAACAGTGCAACCTCAGGTGAGCTACTTCACCTCCCCATTTACTAGATTTCTCCATCACTAAAACCAGAATGATGATGAAGCACATTTCATAGTATCATTACGAGGATTAACAGATCTAGAAGATGCTCAAGAAATAGCAATTTATGTCCTTACTATGTAACTACATGTCTACTTATGTCAGTCTGTGCATATTGACATGTATTTCCTTCTGGGAAAAGACTGATCGCCCTTAATAATTTTTTCTAATGAGCAGAAAGCTGGGCATCCTTGTATCTCAGGACGGTTCACCTTTTTTTTTTTTTTTTTTGGTACCAGGGACTGGACCCAGGGGTGCTTAACCACAGGGACACACACAGGGCCCTTTCTATATTTTACTTAGAGACAGGGTCTCACTAAGTTGCTTAGGGCCTCGCTAAGTTGCTGAGGCTGGCCTTGAACTTGCAATCCTCCTGCCTCAGCCTCCCACGCTGCTGGGATGACAGGCATGTGCCACCAGCTCCAAGCAGGTCACTTCTTCATTTTGATGTGTGTGCCACCTGAAGCCCTCTGGCATGGAAGGGACCCAGACAGGGTGGCTCATAGGACAGCCTTCCAAGGCAATGGGTTTGGGGAATTGGTCACTTAAAAAAATACGAATTTCAGGATGATTTTTTTCTTTCAAAGACATTTCCAGAGTAAAAACCAGAACATCTTGGCTAGAAGACGAGTCCCAAAGTCCCTGTACACGCTTCCATGGTTGCCTTGAAGAACAGTGAAGTGGGAGATCCCAGGCCTGTTGTCCCTGAAGTCCATCCCCTTCCTTCAAGGTCCCAAAGTCATTCAAGGTCAGGTGGTCCCCCAAAAGCCCAGGGTCCTTTACACCCAAATCTAAACACTTGTCCTGAGGGAGAATGGATTTTCCAAAGCCCTGCCCACGGGTTTTCCAAATGTCCCAATTTTATGCTTGTTATTATGACTTATAAAAGCTTGCTGGGTTTGTTTTGAAGACAAGGGGAAAAATAACATTACGCTATTTTAAACGGCTGCAAATATTTCAAATATGACCCAAGGCAGTAAAAATGCCGTATTTCCCAAACCACAAACCCCACTCCTTGTTAAAATCCCATTGCCGTCCGAGTGTGGGATGGCGAGTCGGGAAGCCCAGCCCTGGCATCTCCCATGTCACCTTTCTCTGGGTGACGGTGTCTTCTCCAGCACTTTGGCATTTCCGTGTTTCACGGCCTAAGCTTATAAAAATGTGACTCGGGCTTTCCCATGGTGATATTTGAGGTCCCCCACGTGGAGGTGCCGTGGCAGCTTGACCAGGGACACGGGGCTTGGTGAGTGGGAAGGGAATCCAGATATCTCTGTATGTCTCTGATATTCTCTGATGTCGGAGGTGGAGAAGCTTGGGTCCTCACAGGAGGGGCCGCGACGCTCTCGCACTCTTTCTCTGGGGTGCTCAGGGCACAAGGATTGGTTCTGCTTCATTTCGGAGTGTCCCATGCCAAGCCCATTCGTTTGTTGAATGAATGATCTGTTTAAAGAACTAGAAAGGAGACAAAACTGGCCTAACTTGCTTTTTTTTTTTTTAACTTTATTTAAGCGAGTGCACTGTTTTATGTTAACTGTATAGTTTAAAATTCAAACACAATATTTGTGCCTACATAAATAGTTGGAAAAGGTAAAATGTCATAACACTGGGTGTTTGTTATGAAAGCTGGAGTTTGCCTTTGGATTATAACAACTGGATTTAAAACAAGGAATGGATTGTTCCTTGCTCCGCTTACTCTAAGTTTCAGTGTTTTGCAATGTCAAATCTTTCTTTGGGACATAAACAGATGGTGACAAAGGGTGGGTGCCTGGTGGAGTCATTGCATCTGAGCATTGCCCTTTCTGAGTGGTGGGGGGGCCGTGGAGGGGCACTAACCCTCCACACTCCCTGCATGGAGCAGCTCTGATGGCAAACCACCCCAGCCCAGGGTGTCCCAGATCAAAACAAGCTACTTCTCCCACAGTTACAGTAATGGAAGACTTGACTTGAACTTGAGCTTGAACGTAATGAGGCACTTATATGGAACAAAGGTGAACTTTAACTGCCCCAACTTTTTAACAAAAAATTCAAGAAGAGTATGCAGGAGTCGCATGACCCTTACCTGTAAGAACATAGTTTTCTCTCCTGGTCTCAGCACCCCACTAAAACCTCCCCTCAGACACACAAGCCTGTCTAGCGTCACTCTGTGGCTACTATGGAGTTTGGGGTGGGAAATGAGAATGGAGGCTGCCCTCCAGTACAGGGGCTCAGAAAGACCCTTTCTTAAAATTAAGAAAATTCTGTTGAATAAAAATAACAACCACTGAAGTCATACTTTTAAAAGCAAACCCATAGTTCAAAGGGAAGAGGCTTCTAAGAGAATCTATTGGACGCCATTCAGATCACAGCTGTATGGTGTGGATGTGGGGTGTCCCCGAAAATCTCCCGTGTGAGACAAGGCAAGAAGGTTCAGAGGAGAATGACTGGGTGGTGAGAGCCTTAACCCAATCAGTGAATTAACCCCTGATGGGATGAACTGGGTGGTAGCTGGAGGCAGGGGGGTGTGGCTGGAGGAGGGGGCATTGGGGGCTGGCTGTGGGGTCTATATCTGTATCTGGAGAGTGGAGTCTCTCTGCTTCCTGATCCCCATGTGAGCTGCTTCCCTCCACCACACTCTTCCTCCATGATGTCCTGCCTCACCTCCAGCCCCGAGGAATGGAGCTGCTGTCTGTGGACTGGGACCTCTGACACTGTGAGCCCCAAATAAACCTTTCCTCCTCTAAAGTTGTTCTTCTCAGGTCTTTCAGTCTCAGTAGCAAAAAAAGATGACTAAAACACAACTCACCACCTGGTGCTTAGGTGGAGTTAGGCAAGTTACTTGCTCTATGGAACCTCCCTCTGCTGCCTCACATATAAAATAGAAATAATAATAGTACCTACCCCCTGGGATTGTGAGAGGCCTGGATGGCATCGCCCATGTAAGGCATTCAGCAAACTGTGTGGAGCACGGGAGGAGTCCAACGAAGTGATGGACAAATAAGTAAATGAGGCAAATTAAACTAAGATTCAGGGTCTACCCCAAGACCACTGCAGTGGAATTTTCCACAGAGAAGGATTGCCAAGGGAGGCACTCGGCCTGTCTCCACCAGGAGGGGCTTGATGCTATTCTGATGACCAAGCCATGATTATTTTAAAAAACAAACAATAATGGCTAGGGTCGTGGCTCAGCGGTAGAATGCTCACCTTGCACATGCGAGGTCCTGGCTTTGATCCTCAGCACCACATAAAAATAAATAAATAAAACAAATGTATCATGTCCAACTACAACTAAAAAATAAATATTTAGAAAGATAAACAATGATAATAATCAAAAAAGCAGCCTGTCTGGGCCCCCAGCCCCAGCTCACCTGGCTGCACACCTGGGTGTGACTTTCTCCCCCTGCACCAGCGCGGCTGTCACCCTGTCCCGGACTCCTCCAGCAGGTGGGTGGAGTTGAATGAGTTTCCTCACGGGAGGGATGGAGTGAAGGGAAGAATCAATCCCCCGTCATGAGCCCTAGACTGAGTGTGGGCATCCCCATTTCTAGGGTGGGATCTTATGCCCACCTGCTGAAGCCAAGGACCCTGCTCAGAAAAAAATGTTGCAACCTTCATAGAACAGCACGCGTAGGCTGAGGGGAGAGAGCGCAGGGGACAGAGGCTCACATTGCTGACTGTGCTCTGGTGACACACCACCGCACAGCTGGCAGCGGGCCGCCCGCCCGCCATGATCTTGAAGAAGTGAGGGAAGGTGACCTTTCAGGAGGTCCACCAAGACTGCAATGGGATCGGAAAACACGGTCGCCTCTCCTGGTGGCAGAGGGGCAGGCCTGTCTCTGGCTTGTCACCCACAGTCACAGGGAAGGAGATCTTAAGAGTCAGTAAGAGACTGCTGAAAGGTGAAACACGTCACCTTCTTTTCCCACCCCAGTTCATTCAGGTGGGGAACCAGGCCACCCCACCCACCTTGGTGCTTCCAGCCTTCCTCTCCCCAGCCGCTCTCGCGAGGGCTGGAACCAGGACCAACCTGGTTCCCTGTGAGGCACAGGGAACTTTTAAGGACTCCTGAACATGTTCTCATTCCTTTTAGAATCAGAAGGAAGACAAGTGTGATCATAATGGACATATGACAATGAACCCAGCCTGGGTCATATGCATCTTGTAAAAATGCAGCCCTGATTATCATTTTTGGAGATTTTTTTCGGGGGGGAAGAGATTGAACCCAGGGGCGCTTTACCACTGAGCCACATCCCTAGCCCGATTTTTTGTATTTTATTTAGAGGCGGGGTCTTGCTGAGTTAATTAGGGCCTCACAAGTTGCTGAGGCTGGCTTTGAACTTGCGACCCTCCTGCCTCAGCCTCCCGTGCCAGAGATGTCAGGTGTGCACCACCACGCCCAGCTGGAGGGTGCACCAACCTCTGCTTGCTTTCTTTTTTGTGGAGCGAGAGGCTCGTGAAGACACGGGTGCCAAGGCCCTCAAAAGTTCCATAGTGCCTCCCTGCTTGGAACCTATGGTGCTTCCTGGGTCCCCCTGCCTAGGAGCCCCTAGGTGCACAACAAGCAAGGCAGGGGGTAAGGCTGTCCTGGGTTTGGCCAAGCCCTTGTCCACCTGAACCATATCCTGTCGGGAATCTGTTTTCTCCCAGCAGAAGCCGTGGGGGTCAGACTCTCCAAAAATGGCTCACATTTTTCCCATTCCAACCGGGGTCAGCGAATTGCCCGGGTTTGCCTGGGACTGTCCCAGTTCCAGCCCTGGAAGTCCCACGTCCCAGGAACCCTCTCAGACCTAGCGAACCCGATGAGTCCCTCCTACCCCACCCAAGGTCCAAAGGCCCGGGAATATGTTGAGGTATGCGTGGAAGGCACTGCTGCAGGGTCCCCTCTGAGCCCACCTTCAGAATGGAAATGACAAACCCAGAAAGTGACCAGGGGAGCCGGGCTTTGCCCGCTGTGGCCACGTGCACTCAAAGTGCTGTGACTGCGTCGTCCTCAGCAGCAGGCCGGCCCAGCGCGCTCGTGTGCCGAGGTCGGGACTCCTCCTCGAACGTGAGCATCTGTTTAAGGAAGATCAGAAAATTCAGATATTGGGATTTCCAGCATGGTTGATTATTTCATCGGTTTTGTTTTTAGGGAATGATGCCATTTTCTAGCATTCTCCTCAAATAAGTGTGACCTGGCCCCCAGATCCAAGAACCCGAATGCTGCTACTTTCCTGCAAGGCTCTGAGGGACGGGGTGATGGGTCAGCAGCCGGCCACCCCGTCCTCTCCCACCATCCGCCCCGCTGGGAGGCCTTGCACCCCAGCCCAGGCCTCCCCACACACCCTCCTGCCTCTGCAGTCCCTGGGGCTCCCAAGTGCCGTCTCTCTGCCATTGTGGGAAATAACCAGCCCCTCTGGACCCGTGCCGTCAGATTCTCCCAGGGCTGCTTGTTGGCGGGGGCGGGCGGGCTGGCGGGCAGACACTTCCTGTCCATGTCTCCAGGCCCCGTCGTCCAAGAGCGGAGCGTTTTCTCAGGATGCCCACAGCTGTGTTCCCAGCTAGGTCAGCCAAGCATTCCTGGCCAGCAGCAGGCTGCCCATTCCATCTATAAGAGAAAAAAAAAAAAAGGGAAAGGGCTCAGAGAGGACCTGTTTGGAGACGCTGCTTTCCCAGCATTGAGGGCAAATCGCCCGTTCTTGGAGTTTTGTTTTGTTCTTGGCTTCATGCCAAGAAATGGCAGCTGAGCCCAATAGACCAACCCATCTTTTTTTAAAAAAAAAACCAGGGACTGAACCCAGGGGCACTTACCCACTGAGCCACCTCCCCAGCCCTTTTTACATTTTATTTAGAGACGGGATCTCATTGAGTTGCTTGGGGCCTCGCGAAGTTGCTGAGGCTGGCTTGGAACTTGCCATCCTCCTGCCTCAGCCTCCCCAGCCGCGGGATCACAGGCGTGCGCCACCGCTCCCAGCTTCCCCACATTATTTGACACACTCCCTTCATTTGGGTTCTCCCAAAAGCAGAGTCAAAGGCTTGGAGTCAAATATAGATTATTTGGAGTTGACGTCAGTGGTCACAAATGAGGGACAGGCGAGAACTGAAGCCAGGAAAGAACAGAAGGCAGTAAAGCATATGAAGGAGCAGGTCGTCACTGAGAGCAGCTGGCACTCGGTGTTGCTGGAGCACCCTGAGGGCCACAGGAGCACACATCAGACTTGTCCCCTGAGAGGTGGAACAGCCAAGGCCCCCTTCCCCGGAAGTCAGGGACCAGCGCTTCCCAGCGTGCACCTGTGTGCAGGCGACCGCTCCCGCGGCTCTGGAGAGAACCCTGAGGCTGCAGAGCAAAAGGAGACGGAGAGAAGCATCTGCCAGGGGACTCCGGCACTGCGCAGGGGCTCCTCACGGCTACACCGGCACGGGCAGGCAGAGGACACGGTGCGCACCCGGGTCCGTGAGCATGGAGGATTTTGTTGTTCTTGTTCTTTGGTGTCAGGGATTGAACCCAGAGGTGCTTAGCCACTGAGCCACCTCCCCAGCCCTTTTTATAGTTTATTTAGAGACAGGGTCTCCCTAAGTTGCTTAGGACCTCGCTAAGTTGCTGAGGCTGTCTTTGAACTCGCCATCCTCCTGCCTCAGCCTCCCGAGCCGCTGGGATTACAGGCATGTGCAGCCGTGCCTGGCAGCTTTTATTTTCCCCCAAAACATCTCAAGATTTACAGCCGTATGGAGGAGGACAGATTGTTCTAAGCTGACCTCCTAATTTTACAGATGAAGGACTGTGGTTCACAGGGAATGTGACTTACCCAAGGTACACCAGGTGTTCTAGGTGTTCTTCATTCCTCACCTACAAAATGGGACTTATTAACTCACTCCCCCAAGGTGAGTTGATGCACCGTGGGCTCAGAACAGGACCTGGCACATAGTAATAGCTCAATTAAACTGGCGTGCCATTCAGCAAGACTGAGAGTGATCACACAGCACAGACCAGTGCTGCCTCCTGCCAGTTCACACCGTGTTTGTGGAAGGATGTAGACCTTCAGCTGAAGAAGGGTAAAGTCTTAAAATGAACCAGGCCATGAGCCCAGATCCACTCTCTCAACACGTCCATGGAGCACCTGCAGGTGCGGAATGCTCAGGCGGCAGTGGGGAGTCACGTGGACGTGCCCCTCCCTTCCTGAGCCCCCAGCCTGCTGGTGAAGAGTGGAGAGGACAGGTGAGCTGGTGGCCGCGCTGCTCCGCTGTGGTGACTGCTGGGGAAGAGGCTCTGTGCTGCGGGAGGGCCTCTACCCTCCCGGGGAGCCTCTGCCCTCCAGCAGGGAGCCTCTACCTCCCGCTGGGAGCCTCTACCTCCCGCTGGGAGCCTCTACCTCCCGCGGGGAGCCTCTCCTCTGCACTGACACAGTGAGCGTCAGCCCGCGGCGCCCCCCAGAGCTGTGGGGCCGGAGGCTGCCGAGAAACGAGCCTGAGGCACAGTCTCCACGGGAAGGAAGGAACTAGGCCGCTATCCACAGGGTCAGCCCAGCCACCACCCCACGCCCCAGGGAGGGCCGCGGCTCTGCCTCTCCTTTTATGAACAGTGTCAGTGGAAGATAACACAAGACTCTGCGGGGAAAAGAAACGTAGACGTTGGTATAAAAATATTCAACCTGATCATTACAAGAGCTGCTGGTGGTCAGACATCCGCTCAAGTGCCAGTTTGTAGGTTGTAAATTAAACGTTCAGGCTGGGTGCGGTGGTGCACGCCTGTGATCCCAGCGGCTTGGGAGGCTGAGGCAGGAGGATCGAAAATTTAAAGTCAGCCTCCACAACCTAGACCCTGTCTCTAAATAAAACATAAAAAGGGCTGGGGATGTGGCTCAGTGTAACCCAGCACCAAAAAAAGAAAAAGAAAAAGAAATCAACATTCAGCAGTCTTTATCAAGTGCCTGCTGCCTGCCGGCCTCTGTTCTGCACACCTGCCCTGAGTAAAACGCACGGATCTCTCTCCTCTGGCAGCTCACGCTCTAGTTGGAGGAGGCACAGGCACACGTGATAAATGGGAAGCTGGGCGTGCGTCACTGTGTCAGGTAGCTCTGCTGCCTGACAAAGCCCCCAGCCTCAGCGGCCTAGATCCGAACATGGCGGCTAGAGCATGGCTTCCGGCTCCAGACTGGCGTCCTGGTCTCCGCGGGCTCGCTCAGTTCTGTCAGGCTGGCCCGGGGCTCAGTCGTCCGGGGTCCGCGGGAGCAAACCAGGCCATTCTGGTCCCTGGGCCTGTCACACCTTCCAGCACGTGCCACGGCCACGCAGAGATGCAAAGGGGACCAGCACGATTCTGCAAGAGGCGGTGGAAACGCAGGCCGCTGTTCAAGCCTTTCACAGCTGCAGCTCCACCACCGCCGAGCCGGAGCCCGAGTGGCAGGGCTGTGAAGACCAGGGCAAGAGACTGGGACCCGGGCGCTAGCTGGACACTCAGATGGATCACTGTGCCGGAGATGGGGAAGCAGTGCTGCAGGAGCCCAGCAGACGCGGGGCTAGAGAGCTGAGGCCTGGGCATTTCCAGAAGGAGAGCCGGGGTGGCCTCCCTGGGGTGTGACAGCTGAGAAAGACTTGCTGCTTCGTGGGTCACTCCATTCTAGAATCTTTTCTTTTTCCTACTAGAGATTGCACCCAGGGGTGTTTTGCCACTGAGCTATGTCCCCAGACCCTTTATTTCATTTGTTTATTTATTTATTTATTTATTTATTTATTTATTTATTTATTTATTTTTTAGAGAGAGAGGATCTGGTTAAATTGCCCAGGGCAGCCTCTACCTTATAATCCTCCTGCCTTGGCCTCCCAAGTTGCTGGGATTGCAGGTGTGTGCCTGGCTACACTGGTATCTCTTATAATGGTCACCAAAAAAACAAAGATGTTATGAAGTACTTCCATTTTATAGGTGAGCAAGTTGACTAGACTGGTGTAGTGACCCTGCGATCTCATGAGCTATAGGATGTGACAGTGAGTAGGACTGCTTTTCATCATAAGTCACAAAGAAACCTGAAAATAGTGGCAGGGGAACTGGCCGGCTACAGAACTGAAAGGTGCTCAGCAGAGCGGCCTTCAGGCTCAGCTCAGCTGGAGCCAGGCCTCGGACCTGGTCACTGGCTCTGCCCCCTCTCTCTCTTCATCCGGACACTGACAGTGCCAGCATGGTGGAGCTCCTGTCCCTCAAACTGCCCGGCTGCCATTTATGTGCTGGTTGAAGTACAAAAGAATTAAAATAAGAAGATCATTTCAGCTAGTGGTAAGAAAATAAGAAAATGAAGCCAATCGGGTAAGAGACACACCAAGTGTACTTAGGTCAGAGAGTGTGACTTAGGAGATCGGCAAAGTCCAAGACGAGGAATAACCGCACCAAAAGAACCGAAGGGTCTGAGTGGATTTCAGGGTGTTTTGACTGGAAAGAGTCTCCCGTGGTGGCACATCCAAGTCCTCTCTCGAGCCACTGACCCCACGTCCAAGTCACCTGCAGGGACGTCAGCCTGGAGCTGCTGGGAGTGCAGGCATGCACCACTGCTCCCCCCCCAGGGGAGACTCCCCTTCTTCATGCCACCGACACTGGCCACCTTCCCCGGCCCACTCGGGAGGAGCTCCTTAATTCTAGCCATAAACAGCCACTCGGGAGGAGCTCCTTAATTCTAGCCATAAACAGAAGGAAGCGTTCAGAAAGAGCAATACCGCGCGGCCAGAAGTCCCGTTACTCCCCCTCGGGACGGGGTGATGCTGTCTGGATCATCCACACAGCTGCTCCCGTCGACCCAGGTGGGTCCATCACCTGTCCTTTTGCACAGTATCCAAACACTCCAACCCTTCCCACCTGCACTGTAGCTCAGCTTCCTGTCGCGCAGACACATGGTGCTCCTGACTCTTTTCCTTCTGCCCAGGAAAACCACAGGGTTCTCAATGCTGGGGCTGGGCAGCTCCTTCCTGTGCCTCGTCCCTCGTGTCCTGAGGACGTCTGCCGCAGTGGCAACCCACGTGCTCAGGCTGGTCCTGCCTGGCTGGAACACGCGTCAGATTCAGACGACTGACGTCCATCCAGCAGCGGTCAGGGCACGACGGGGAATGGTCCGGCGTTTCTAGAGATCTGTCATCTTGTCCCCGGTGTCGTCATTCCAGCACCGCTTCCTCCCCAGCACACCAGATGTAGCCGTGGGTGGGCTGCTTGCATCTTGGGCTTCCTGGTCAAAGAACCTGGAGGTGGGCGGAGACTCCGCTAGGATCGTCATCATGTGGTGACACCCAGGCTCGCGAAGGTGCGCAATCTGGTGCAAGCTGTTCCAGAGCTTCCAGCGCAGAGAGAAAAGAAGGAGAAGACACGCTGCCTTTTGTGTGGTGAGCCGCTTACTTGGGGCCTTGGTGGGACTCCCCACCTTGCACACACAGAAGTGACAACCCCAACCCAGGTGACATTTTCTGTGTTGATTTGTCCAAGAGCACATCCTTTTCTTCTCTAACTCTCTGTGAACGTCAAGAATCTTCACTGGGAATCAAAAAGAGGTTGAGAATTTGGGGAAGCTGCTCCCCTGTCAAAGGCTGGCCCACCCCAACAGGTTGGGGCCATGTGAAAACCGCGGGCGTCTCCAGTGAGAACTGGCTGGCCTGCGCTGCGTCTCCCGCACCTGCTCCCACAGGTGAGTTTTCTTTTTTTCTACCTGCTGGGTTCACTGCTGGCCATGTGATCTCGGTTGAATTAAGAGACTGCAGGTGGTAGGTGGCGTGGTGGCGGGTGCCTGTAATCACAGCAGCACGGGAGGCTGAGGCAGGAGGATCGTGAGTTCAAAGCCAGCCTCAGCAACTTAGCAAGGCCCTAAGCAACTTAGCAAAACCCTGTCTCTAAATAAAATATCAAAAAGGGTTGGGGATGTGGCTCAGTGGTTAAGCACACGTGGGCTCAACGATCACTGGTACCAAATAGAGAGAGAGAGAGAGACCACAGGTGATTTCCAAGGCAGCGAGGACCAAATTGGTCTTGAAGAAGCCATCAGGAGTGTGTGCAGTGGTTGAGCCATACGGATGCTCACGGGAGGCGCAGCTCAGTGGCAGAGCACTGCCTAGCACGGACATGGGGTCCCATCCCCAGCAACCCCCTACATTTTTTACCATGTTCATGATGGCTGCATCTGTGAGAGCAAAGAGAAGGAGAGGGGAAGAAGGGAAGGAGGTAGAGAGGAATGGAAGGAGGGGGGAGAAGCGGAAAGAAAAACCAGGAGGAAGAAAGAAAGGGGCCGTAGAGGAGAAGGGAGGCCCTGGAGGTTCAGTGGTGGAGAACCGGGAACACGGCGGAGCCGCCTGCGGGTGGCCGCGACTGCAGCGGAGCCGCAGAAGCTGCGGGGCGGCCCGCCATGACTTCCTGCTCCTCCGGGCGCCAGCAGATAGAGGGAAACGGGCAAGAGGCGTTAAAGGAGCAAATGAATGTTCAGGGATCACACTGAACTCGCCGTAAAACTTGCATTTGTACATGCAAAGAGATCTCATTTTCATTTTAAAGACACAAGGCTGGAAAGGTATGCCTTAAAATATCAACATCTTTTTAGTTTTTATTTAGAGACAGGGTCTCACTGAGTTACTCAGGGCTTCCCTAAGTTGCTGAGACTGACTCTGAATTTGTGATCCTCCTGCCTCAGCCTCCTGAGCCACTGGGATTAGGATGACAGGCATGCGCCCCACATCCAGCTCTTATCCGTGATTTAAATCTCATTTTGCACATAAGAATGCAGGCTGTGGGAAGTTGTGGGATCTGTTTAAGATCACGCAGCTGTGAGGGGTGGGGGGTTTGGGTAAGCAAGCATTTACCCTGAAGAGTTAGGAGGAAGAGCACGCACTCTCTCTCCCCCTCTCTCCCTCTCTCTCCCTCTCTCTCTCCCCCTCTCTCCCTCTCTCTCCCTCTCTCTCCCTCTCTCTCTGGATCCCTTACCACAGTGCCTCTCTGCCTATCAATGGAACCACTGTCCTATGTATTATTATTCTAATACTGGGTAATGAATGACCACAAATGTAGCAGCCGGAAACCACACACATTAATTATCTCACAGTTTCTGTAGGAGAGAAGTCTGTGCCTGATGCCCAACTAGATTCTCTGTTCAAGGCCTCACTGGGTGGAAATCGAGATGCCAGCCAGCTCTAATCCCAGCAACTCGGGAGGCTGAGGCACGAGGATCAGAGTTCAAAGCCAGCCTCAACAATTTAGCAAGGCCCTAAGCAACTGAGCAAGACCCTGTCTCTACATAAAATATAAAAAAGGGCTGGGGATGTGGCTCAGTGGTCAAGCGCCCCTGAATTCAATCCCCAGGACAAAAAAAAAAAAAAAAAAAAAAAAAGATGCCAGCCAGGATTTCAATTCTCAATGGGGGCTTCAGACCCTTTTCTAAGTGGAGTGGTCATTGGCAGAAGCTATTCCCTTCCAGTCGTAGGACCAAGAGCCCAGTGTTCCTGCTAGCAGTCAGAAGGACCACTCAGCACCTCCAGGTCGCCCACAGTGCCTTGCCGCATGGCCCCCAAGGGCCTTCCACAGACACGGAGTCCTGCTTCCACGCGGGCCTGCAGAAACTTGGCTTCCTGGCTCCCTCTCCGCCACCCTCTGGGTTTTTGTTTGTTTGCTGTTTGTTTTTGGTACCGTGGATTGAAGCACGGGGTGCTTAACCACTGAGCCACAAACCCAACCATTTTTTATATTTTATAGAGAGACAGGGTCTCACTGAGTTGATACTGAGTTGATTAGGTCCTCACTAAGTTTCTGAGGCTGGCCTTGAACTCATGATCCTCCTGTCTCAGCCTCCGGAGCCGCTGGGATAACAGGCGTGTGCCACCATGCCCGGCCCACTCTCTGTTTTTAAGGGCCAGTGTGACCTGGATGATCACCCTGTCTCGAGAATCAACTGACATCTTCAAACTTCTTTGGCGGCAATGGGTAGAATCGGTTTGATTGACCAACTGGGAGAAAGTCTGCGCCCACCGGATGCTGGGGGTCTTGGAGGCTGTCTCAGGACCCTGCACGCCACGCCTGATGTTCATGTTCTTAAGCAGCAGCTGCAGAAGCTATCAAAGAGGGAGGCTGCCCCCGCGGTGGGCCTAGCAGAGCTCTAGGAAACGGCATGTCCCTGAACAAGCCTCCCTCCCCATCTTGCTCTCTGCCACCACACAGGCTCTCGGGAGCGCTCCAGCCCTGTCCTGGGGGTGAGGCTGAAGACCCACCAGCCCCACCAGTTCCTTTCTGCTTCTTCCATCCTGCATTCTGGGCACAGCCAGGTAGTCGCCACTGAAGAGAGAAAACCCCACGCTCCTGGAGAAGCGAGGAGCGTGTCACTGGGACTGCTTCCAGTCCCACCAGCCGATGCCATTTGGCAGAATCCAAAACTTTTTTTCTGGCTTCTTGGTCACAGCTTGCCCTCCCCCACCCACTCTCCTCCCTACAGTGTCCTCTGGTTTCCCCCCGAAAATTCCTGTGTTCTTACGAGCATGCCAAGAAAATTGCACTCGAGACATCTGGACAAGTAATCCCAGCGTGAAAATATCTCGGTGCTCGGGCTTCCCGACCAAAAGGGTTTTGATCTGAGTCACCCGCAGAGACCCGCCCCCCAAAGAGCCTCATGTTTCTGAAGGAGGGAAATGAAACCTTAATATAAAGGCAGACCGGGAAGTTCACCGGGGCCCAGATTTCTTCACATCTGATCTCTGCAAAAAAGAAAGAAAGAAAGAGAATTCCACTGAGTTTTCCAAAACTAACAAGTGAAATACGGGGAGCCAGGATGCAGACAATGCGCTGTAGCAAGTATGAGTATTAGTTTAGAAATTTAAAGGTAAAAGTCCTTCAGAAGCAGTCAAGTGAAGGACCTTTTGTTTTCCAGCCACACTGTTTGGCATCTGTTTGGTTCTTGATAATTTGAAGAATATTGGCATTGGCACATTTAGGAGTGCCACAGGAGAGTGAAAAGTGACCACACGCTAGAAATATGCATTAGTCAGATGTGTGACAGAAAATGGAAGTCAGTACGAGTTTTAGATGAGCGTGTCTTCTGTAGCTGTGTTTAGTGAGATTAAAAGTGAAAGAAAACTATGTTTTACTGTCACACATACCTAAAAAGATCAAATTTTTTTTTTAAAAAAAAGATGCATGATTCTTACTTTTAAAAAGTGAAAGAAACTCTAGCTGTGCTCATATTTATTTATTTATTTTAGTACTGAGATTGAACCCAGGGGCACTCACCACTGAGCCACATCCCCAGCCCTTTTGTATTTTATCTAGGGACAGGGTCTCACTGAGTTGCTTAGAGCTTCACTAAGTTGCTGAGACTGGCCTCGAACTCATGATCCTCTTGCCTCAGCTGTTGGGATTCACATCTTGTTTTTCCCAGCACTTAATGAAAAAGGTCAAAATAAAACAGAATTTAAGTAATATACAGCGAATGCCCACAAATGCCTGCCCGCAGGTGTTACAGTTGTCATTGTCCCATGCCTGCCTCGTCAGATACCCACCCCACCACCTTACTAGCTGACCACCAGTTCATATTATTTTTTATGCATTTCAAAGTAAATTGAAGACATCAATACGCTTTCATTCAAATACCTCAGCAAGCAGACCATTGGCTAAAATCCAGTGTTTTTTGTTTACATTTGTTTGACTCTTTGTGTAAACAGACTAGAATAAAATGCACAAGAAGCCCAGCAAGATGGCACATGCCTGTCATCCCAGCAACTGGGAGGCTGAGGCAGGAGGATGGCCAGTTTGGAGCCAATCTCAACAATTTAGCAAGAGTCTGTCTTAAAATAAAAGGTTGGGAATATAGCTCAGAGATAAAGTTCTCCTGGGTTCAATCCCCAGTACCAAAAAGTTAAAAAGGAAGAGGAGGAAGAGAGGGAAAAGGAAAAGAAGAAAATACGAAGTAAGTAAATATTCTCCAAGTGTAGACTGGATAGATGGATCTTAGGCACAAAATCCACTGAGTTTTTGTTTTTGTTTGGTATCAGGGATTGAACCCTGGGGCGCTTAACCACTGAGCCACATCCCCAGCCCTTTTTATTTTTTATTTTGAAACAGGTCTAAGTTGCTTTAGGGCCTCGATAAAGTGCTGAGGCTGGCCTTGAACTTGCGATCCTCCTGCCCCAGCCTCCAGAGCCTGGTGTTGGTTCGCACCACCATGCCTGGCTCCACTGATACTGACAGTGCAACCCAAACCCCTGTCAAGAGACGGAACACCCCATCACCCCAGGAACTGCCTCCATGGTCTCGACCACACGGTTCCCACCCTGATGCCAGTTTCCCTGGTCGTGTGTTCTTACATGTACGCAGGAAAGCCATGTCCATTCGTGCCCCTGTCCTTCCTGTCCCCACCCCACCCTGCCCTTCATTCCCCTCTGTCTCATCCAGTGAACTCCACCACCACCGCGGAGTTGTGCGTCAGCATCTGCGTGTCAGAATGGTCAGCCTTGGGTTCTGGGGGACGGGCTCCTTTCACTCAGCGCGATAGACTGGAGTTGGGAGTGAGAACCTTCGCTGGAATCAGGGGGGCACCGGATCTTGCCGTTGGATTCCCACATCTGAGAGCACATCCCATCTATGACAGATTCAAGGCTCAAATACCTCAGCTGTTCACAAGGGGCAGGTGACTTGCCCGGTACCTGCGGAAACAAGAACTGCCCATGACTAGATGGGCATCTCCCGTCTGCGGGGAAGGGCACTGAGGTCACCCCTGGCCTCCCGCTCCCCGGCTCCAGGTCCCCTTGCAGAGCTGCAGGCAGGAACTGGGTGCCGGCAACAGATTCCGGCACTCTCTGTAGGTGCGCCCGGGCAGGCCTTCTCTGGGGCCAGGGCGGCCTGGCTGCAGGCCTCTGTCCCGTCTCCAGTCCTGGACAGTCTCTGGGTTTCATTAGACAGGCCCTCCCTGCGCCCTCTGTCACACCCATTATCCCAGGCCCTGGAAGGTGGTGACATGTTTTCCTACTTTCCCCCCTTTCTCTTTTATTTCCCACTGATAAATGGCAAAAGCAGCTGTAGGGCTGGCTTTGAAGGTTCTGACGGACGAGCATGATGAATCCAGGACGGCTCAGAACAAATGAATCCCAGAAAGCCAGGAGGGAGCGCGGGAAGCCGGCTCCTAGCTCCACGTTTTTCAAACTCGGGCCTCCAAAGCCAGCGTTTCTTTTAATCTGGTTCCAGTTTCTGCGGTGACTCTGCATATGTTTAAAAGAAGGAGAGCCAGAGAAGTCCGGGGGATGTCGACAGGGGTTCCATTCTCCAGCCCAGCTCTGAGGACACATTGTCATCCGGCCGTTTGAATAGCTAGGAAACCACTTCAAGGCCCCCTCAGAAACAACTGGGCAGCTCCAGGAAGGGAACAGTTGGCAGACCAAGTGACAGAATTTAAAACTGTAAATCTTCAGCATGAGGATTGACAAAGCAAAATACAGCTGCTGCGGCTCACAGAGTGCCCCCCCCCCCCCCAAGGGAGGTCTGGGCTTGAGCTGATTATCATACCCTGCTTGGTGACTGCAAAATGGTAAGCATTCGCAGGGTGGAATCTGGTCTTGTTTTGAACCCAAGAAAAATAAGAACAGTTATTTTTCTGCCTGTCGTGTTTTTCTGGTCTTAAAGGGACAAAGAAAATAAATGGTAGTTTCTGGAGCTGCCTTTAGGAGTTAGGACCCAGCCTGAGAAATTCCAAGCCCTCCTTTGAAATTCAAGAGATACTTAATAGAAAAGAAAGGTCTTGGGTGGATGGATGGCTCCTTTGTTTCTGAACAAGAGGGCCCTCTTCCCCCCTGGATGGAAAGGCATTCAAAGGAAATCATTAAAGGACATCCCTTTTTGCACAGCTTAGACTCTCAGGCAATACCAGAAAAACCAAGTGTAGACTTGATGCAATTACCCAGATAACAAGGGCCGGGAGAGAAAGGAGGGGAAAAACTAGGCCTGCTCTGGGCTAATTGCTAGGACCCTACAATTCACCCTAACTCTTTTAGACACAGACATCATGAAAGAGTTACTTATTACTTTCTAATTTCATACTTTGAGAAAGACAGAGGAAATATTAAAAGGCACAAAAGAAGCAAGTGCACTGGCATATGCCTATAATCCCAGCAGCTCAGGAGGCTGAGGCAGGAGGATCGTGAGTTCAAAGCCAGCCTCAGCAACTTAGCGAGGCCCTAAGCAACTTAGCAAGACCCTGTCTCTAAATAAAATATAAAAAGGGCTGGGGATGTGGCTCAGTGGTTAAGTGTCCCTGGGTTCAATCCTCAGTACCAACAACAACAACAAAAAAAGTACACAGGTACACAAAACCTGTTTAAAAAAAAAAAAAAAACAGTTCTTGTTGGTCCTGTTGATTGACAGATATTAACTGTGTAGATGTTGACACTAGCCTTAAGACACCATAAAATGACTCAAAGATTAGCACATCACTCTTTCAACTGAATGATTGCAGAAGACTACACATATGCTTTTTTTTTCTTTTTTCTTTTCTTTTTTTTTTGTTGTTGTTGTTGTTTTGGTGGTACTTAGGATTGAACCCAGGGGCGCTTAACCACTGAGCCACATCCCCAACCCTTTTTATATTTATTTAGAGACAGGGTCTCGCTGAGTTGCTTAAGGCCTTGCTAAGTTGCTGAGGCTGGCTTTGACTCATAATCCTCCTGCCTCAGCCTCCCGAGCCACTGGGATTACAGGCGTGTGCCACCGCACCTGGTCATACCCACCCTTTTTAAGAAGACAAAGATGCTGAGAGTCTATTTAGTTGATGCATGGTAGGACAGTGTCCCTGGAGTCAACCACAGGAGGCGTCCTCCCCACCACGCTGTAACTGTAACCTTGCTCGGGCTGTCATCCCCATCACCCACGCCTCCCTCCTGAGGCCAAGTCCGTCTCTGAGCTTGGTGGCTCATGATGAATCCCGACCCCGTGCATAGCACATCTGGTCTCTGTCACCCCCATGGTGCGCACATCTCACGGTGCATGTTGAGCTGAGCCCCTGCGACCGTTGCCCATCTTCCTTCAGCTGAGCAGCAAACTGTGCTTCACGTAAGGTCGTCCCTGCTCAGACCACAGCCCGCGAGTGGCGCCTGCAGTGGAGTTGGTGGGGCTCCTCCTCTTGAGGGTCAAGGTGGCACATTCTGTTTCCAGCCACACGTGCCCACTGGGCTGTGTCTATGGGCTGTAGGGCTCCCGCCTGGCCACGGGGACACTGGCCTGACCCCCGCCACCCCCGCAGGAATCTGAGGGACATTCTCCGTCTTCCTGGACTGCCCAGGACTTGTGAGACTATTTTATGATACTTTAACGTCTTTTAATGTTGGTGACACTTTCTGTACGAGAAGATGAGTATCGAATGGCTTGCAGGGGCTTCACTCCCAAGTTGCCCCCGCTGTGTCCAGGCCCGCACTGGAGCGGACGGAGACGCAGACAACTGCTGGGACAGAGGCCAAGAGCTGAGGGGAGACTCTGACTCCAACTCAAGTCACTTTGCCGCACTGTCTCTTCCCGTTTGGCTGCCAGTCTCCCCTTTTCCATTTCTTTATTTTGTTGTCAATTGTGGGAAAAATATACAGAACATGAAATTCACCACTTTAGCCTTCTTTTTTTTTTTTTTTTTTGGTACCAGAAATTGAACCCAGAGGTGCTTACCCACTGAGCCACATCCCCAGGCCCCTCTTTTCAAATATTTTATTTAGAGACAGGGTCTCACTGAGTTGCTTGGGGTCTCCCTAAGTTGCTGAGGCTGACTTTGAATTCGCAGTCCTCCTGCCTCAGCCTCCTGAGCCGCTGGGGTTGCAGGTGTACAGCCATTGCCACTATTTCCAGAACTTTTTCATCATCCCATACAGAAGCCATTAAACAACACCTGTCCGTTCTCTGCCCCCGCCCTGGAAACCGCAGCCCTGCTTTCTCTCTGCACGGCTCTGCCTGTGCTGGGTACTTTGTATCATGAGTAGAATCACACAGCATCTGTCCTTTTGTGTCTGCTTATTTCACCTTCTTTATTCTCAAGATCCATCCATTTTGTAGTATGTATTGCGATTTCCTTTTTCTGTGGCTGAATAATATTCATTGTATGGATATAATGTGGTTTTGTTTGTTTGTTTTCTTTTTCCCCTCAGTACCAGGGATTGAATCCAGGGCACTCAACCACTGGGCCACATCCCCAGCCCCTTTTCATTTTTTATTTTGAGACAGGGTCTCACTGAGTTGCTTAAAGCCTCGTTAAATTGCAGAGGCTGACTTTGAACTTGAGATCCTCCTGTCTCCTCTTCCCAAGCCACTGGGTTACGGGGTGCGCCACCACACCGGACTGTCCATCCCCTTTTCAGCAGGCCTGTATCCTGCCTGGCCATCTTGATAGACTCAACCAACCACTCTACCCAGCATGGCTGAACTAGTTACAAATTTTTATTGAGGGGCAAAAAAATGGGAATAAAATCTATCCTCCAGATTCCAAGCCAGGAAACAACCAAGGCAGTGTCGCCAAGTCGCCAGGTTGCCAAGCCGGGGGAAGCAGAGAGACTCCGGAACCCGCTGCCGGTCGGAGCCTCAGCTCTGCACTCACACCTGGGCTGTGTGGTCTTGCGGTAGTGGGCTGCATGACTCCCGTGCAGCTTCCTCCCTATGAAGTGAGGATGGAAAGGGAGTAATTCCTGCCATGTTGTGGGGATTAAATAAGTGAATACAGGTAAAACTGCAAAATAGTGCTCTAAATAATAGTTTAAACAACACTAATACGGTCAATATTTCTTTTTCTTTTTTTTCCTTTGGTACTGGGGATTAAACCCAGGGGTGTCTTACCAGTGAACTACATTTCCATCCTTTTTTATCTTTTATTTGAGACTGGGTAACACTTTATAAATTGCTGAGGCTGGCCTCAAACTCACGATCCTCCTGCCTCAGCCTCCCAAGCCTCTAAGATTACAGGTGTGAGCCACCACACCCAGTTTATTAATCCAGCTTTTTTTTTTTTCTTTCTTCCTTTTTGGTACCAGAGATTGAACCCCAGGGTGTTTAACCACTGAGCCACATCCCCAGCCCTTTTTATTTTTTATTTTTAGACGAGTTCTCACTAAGTTGTTTAGGGCCTCACTAAATTGCTGAGGCTAGCTTTGAACTGTGATCCTCCTACCTCAGCCTCCCAAATCACTGGATACAGAAATCCAGTTAACTTCTAAGGCCCCCTGTGTGAAGACTGGGACTCAGACTCTAGGCGGCTGAGTCGGACTCGGGGTGGGGGTGCCATCTGCATGTCTATCGAGTGCCAGAAGCCTCTGGGTCCCTATGGGCAGCAGTGTTTGTCCACCCCTGTCCTGACTCATGGCCACAGTCTTGTCCGTGGGTTTCACTTGGCCTTTGAGCAGGTCAGACCCCAAGAGGGGTTCCCATTTGTGTCTGGAGAAGCCAAACTCCAACTAGGACTTTCCATTAATAGAACCAATAGCCTACGAAGATCTTTAAGTCATTCTAACGTGTTTTAAAGTGTTCCACTCGTTAATTTGACGTAGCACGTTCTTCTTCCCAAAACAAAAAAAGAAGGATATGGGTCCCCAGTGAAAATGACAAAATCGTCACATCCCAGAACCAACTGTGCCTGGTCCATTTTAAAATCTACAAATTCAGGGGCTGGGGTTGTGGCTCAGTGGTAGAGGCTTGCCTAGCAGGCATGAGGCACTGGGTTTGATCCTCAGCCCTGTAAGAGCCCTAATTGAGGAGATAGCTAAGATGGCAGCTAGCTGAGAGCCATAAAGGTGTTCAAGTATTTTCACCTGACATTCATGCATTTATCTAAGAATCCTTTTATGCCCGTGAACACTGCGTGACGCACCTGTAAGCTCGAGCTGTTAGCACGTGTCCTTGTTAAGGCAAAAAGTGTTTAACCCGGTGAGGGTGAGTTAGAGGGTAGTTGTGGTTGGAGTTGGAGTTGGAGAGGTTGTTGGAGCCGGAAAAAGAAGTTAGAAGAGAGAAGAATAAAAGAACTTTTTCATTTCCATCCTGCCTCCAAATTTTCTCCCGCGGCATCGTTGCTGCAAGTGGCAATCGCTACAGGCGGCAACAAGTGGTGGCCCGTACAGGGCATTCAGAATCGGCACAGTAAGAAAACTGAGAAAACAATTTTGAAAATGGGCTCAAAGATGACAAAAATCCGAGCTGCTAAAGCTATTCAAGATTTACTAGAGATAGCTCAAGGATACGTGCTCTCAATTGAACCTGGGACTCAGGATGTTACTACTGGTGAGAGTAGCAGTAGTGAGGAATCAAGTAACAGTGATTATGAAAGCGTAGCCTCCGCTGAGTCAGATAGGACCAGTAAGGATAGTAGCAAAAAGAAATTAAAGAGGACCAGAAAGGACCGTCAAGTGGAGGAATCCTTTGTGCCCTCATGGGTGGAATCCATTACAGAAACCATGAGGGGTATTTCTGAGCATATGCGTACCCTTGAGGCAGAGATTAACGGCCTTTCTGAGCGCTTACGTGCCCTCAAACGCCAAAAGCCGCAGGAACATTGGGACCTGCCAATATTTGAAAATGAAAACGGGCAGAGATACCACCAATCCCTAGATTTTAAAACAATAAAAAATTTCAAAGCCGGGGTGTGGTGGCACACGCCTGTAATCCCAGCAATTTGGGAGGCTGAGGCAGGAGGATCGCGAGTTCAAAGCCAGCCTCAGCAATGGCAAGGCACTTTGTAACTCAGTGAGACCCTGTCTCTAAATAAAATACAAAAAAGGGCTGGGGATATGGCCCAGTGGGTGAGTGCCCCTGAGTTCAATCCCTGGTACCACAAGAAAAAAAAAATTTTTTCAAAGAGGTGATAATGACCTATGGGCCTCAAGTTCCGTTCACGTTGAGCATGCTGGAGTCCCTTAACACTCTAACTTTAACCCCCTCAGACTGGAAGGGGTTATGCAAGGCAGTATTGAGCGGGGGACAATACCTGATCTAGAGGTCACAATTCCAGGAGCTTTGTGTAGAAACAGCTAAAAGAAATGCGACTGCAGGCTTCCCAGACTGTAATGTAGATATGCTAACAGGTGAAGGACAGTTTGCTGAGCTACAAATACAAATGCAATATGATCCTGGTGTATACACACAGATAGACGCTGCCACTGTCAAAGCCTGGAAGACCTTACCAGGAACAGGTGATTTGCAAGGCAGCTTATCAAAAGTAATACAGGGGCCTAACGAGCTGTATGCTGATTTTGCTGACAGACTTTTAAAAACTGCAGGCAGAATATTCGGGGATGTGGATCAAGCAATGCCCTTAGTCGTCCAGTTGGCATATGAAAATGCCAACAAATATTGCCAAGATGCTATAAGAACTTGGAAAAATAAAAAGGACCTTTCAATATACTTTAGATTATGTGAAGATATTAATGATGCCTTTGTCACAGGCAATGTGATTGCAGCAGCAATGAGAGGTGCTTCCCCTCAAAATTTCACAAATAGGGCTCAACAAAAAAATTATAATCAATCAGGATATTCCAGACAAAATTATTATAATCAACCAGGATAATCTAGGCAATATCCCCAAAGAGAAATAAGACCAAGCTCATACCGTGTCCCAGGCCACTGCCCCAGGTGTAAAAAGGGAAATCATTGGGCCAATAAATGCCGTTCTAAATTTGACATCTATGGAAATGTTTTATCCAGGAATTCAAAAAAACGGGGCACGAGGCCCACAAATGTACGAGGCATTAGAGGAGGAATATCCTCAAACATCCATACAAATGATTCCTCATCACAATCCCTCCTACCCATTGACTCCCTTGTCAGAGGGACAAGAGGAAGTGCAGGACCAGACCTCTGTTCCACCACCCGAATAGTGCTAACACCTGAGATGGGGGTTCAACTGATTCCTACGGGAGTCAGGGGACCTCTTCCCTCAGGGACTGTAGGACTTATCCTCGGAGGAAGTTCTAAAAGCCTATTAGGTTTTCAAGTAACACCAGGTGTTATTGACTCCAATTACCAAGGAGAAATAAAAATAATGCTTAGTTCACCTAGAGGCATTATCTCTGTTAACCAAGGAGATAGAATTGCTCAGCTGCTTCTCCTTCCCAGTTTCCACAACTCATTCAAGAGTATGCTGCAGAATAGGAACAATAGAGGATTTGGTTCCACTGGCTCGGGACCTATGGCTTGCTGGGTTCAGGATTGTTCACGGAGGCCTATGTGCAAAATAAAAATTTAAGGTATAGAGATGGAGGGGCTGATTGATATTGGGGCTGACTCTTCCATCATTAATCTACAACAATGGCCCAAGCACTGGCCTCTGCAGAAGGCTTCAACCAGTTTAAGAGGCTTGGGATATACTAACACCCCAGCACAAAGTGCTGTAGTCTTAAATTGGGAAGATAATGAAGGGCATAAAGGAACATTCCAACCTTATGTTTTGACCAGCTTGCCAGTTACCCTATGGGGAAGAGATATTTTGCAGCAAATGAGGGTATACCTCGCAACCAAGCCTGCAGGTGTTAAAAATAAAAATCTAAATCATCATCAAAAGGGTAAAAGATATTTTTTCTAGGGGCCACTGAGAAAACAATTTTGAAAATACCATGGCTTTCTGATAAGCCAGTTTGGGTCCCTCAGTGGCCCCTATCTAGAGAAAAATTATAAGCGGCCCACCTATTAATCCAAGAACAACTAGAAGCAGGACACATAGAGCCTTCCACCTCTCCCTGGAATTCCCCCATATTCGTAATCAAGAAAAAAATCAGGAAAATGGAGATTGTTACATGACCTTAGAGAAATCAATAAAACTATGCAAATTACGGTCCCTACCCAACCTGGACTTCCTAATCCTGTAGCTATTCCTAAATTCCATCTTATAACTCTTGATATAAAGGATTGTTTCTTTTCCATTCCTCTACATCCTCTGGATGCCCCCAGGTTTGATTTTTCTGTTCCTTCTATCAATAATAATGGCCCTGATAAAAGATATCAATGGAAAGTGCTACCGCAGGGAATGGCTAATAGCCCCACTATATGTCAAATCTATGTAGACAAAGCTATCCAGCCCATTAAGAACAAATACCCAAACCTTATGTGCCTCCATTATATGGATTATGTTTTGCTTGCTCACCCTAATCAAGAAATATGACAGAAAATTTAAAAAGATATGGATTAAAAATTGCTGAAGAAAAGGTTCAAACTAGGTCTCCCATATTATATTTAGGATTTAAAATCATGGATAACTTTATTAGGCCTAAAAAATTTAATAAATAAAGAACATTTGACCACCCTCAATGATTTCAAAAAACTGCTGGGAGACATTAATTGGCTTCGCCCTACACTAAGCCTCACTACTGGACAATTAAAACCCTTATTTGATATCCTTCGCGGGAACCCTGATCCATTTTCACCGCGAACATTGACTCCTGATGCTAGGGAAGCTTTAAAGTTAGTATAAAAGGCCATTGAAAGATCCCATTGTGATAGAATTGATTTTGCTCGGCCGCTAATATTGATTATTATTTCTTCACAATATACACCCACAGGAGTATTTTGGCAAAAGGGACCTTTATTATGGATACATTTGCCCGTCTCTCCTAAAAGTACAATTGAGTCTTATACCTCCATGGTGGCTAAACTTATTATTCAAGGACTTAAGACTTCTACTAAAATATTTGGCATTCACCCCGCTACTATTATTACTCCCTATTCATCATCACAGGTTGAATATTTGTGCTTCAATGATAATGATTGGGCTATAGCTAGATGCTCTACTTCTGCAAATTTTGATAACCATCTTCCTAAGTCTCCTATACTATCTTTTTGTGTCAATCATCCCATTATATTTCCACAGGTAATAAAAAAATTAACCTATTCCTAAGGCATTAAATGTATTTACAGATGGGTCCTCTAACGGTACTATTGCAGTAGTCACTCAAAAAGAAAATATGATTCATATTACTGGTCAAAAATCAGCCCAATTAGTTGAACTTGAAGCTATTATAATAGCTCTAGAAAGTTTTAAAGAACAGCCTATAAATATTTTTTTCAGACAGCCACTATATTGTACATGCTGTCCCTAAATTGGAGCTAGCAGGTCCAATAGCACCACATACTCCAGCCTTTAAATTGTTTTTTCAAATTCAAAATCTCCTATGGGAACGTAAAGAACCTTTATTTATTGGACATATCAGAGCTCATACTAATTTGCCTGGTCCTCTCCATGAAGGTAATCAAAAGGCTGATGTCCTCACTAAAACAATCTTTATATTTTCAGCAGTCCAACAAGCTACCTTGTTCCATTCCCAATTTCATGTCAATAGTACTACGTTACAGCAAAGTTTCAAAATCACAAAGGAGCAAGCTCAAACAATTGTGAAGGATTGTCAATCTTGTGTGACACATTTGCCCAATCCACATTATGGGGTTAACCCAAGAGGATTAATGCCCAATCATTTGTGGCAGATGGATGTCACTCATGAGCCAAGTTTTGTAAAATTGCTATTTATTCATGTCACCATAGATACATGCTCAGGCATGATTTTTGCTTCCTTACATTCTGGAGAAAAAGTTAAAGATGCTACATCTCATTGTCTGCAAGCTTTTGCTGCATTGGGCATCCCCAAAATGCTTAAAACAGATAATGGCCCTGCATATACGTCCTCATCTTTCAAACAGTTTTGCGCAAAATTCAATATATCCCATAAAACAGGTATCCCATACAATCCTCAAGGTCAAGGTATAATTGAACAAGCTAATCGCACACTCAAAATTATGCTATTAAAGCAAAAAGAAGGAAATTGGAAAAATCCTAGGGACATATTGGCCGTTGCCCTGTTTACCTTAAATTTTTTAACTTTAGATTCTAATGGATATTCGGCTGGAGACAGACATTGGAATCCACACCAACAACATAAACCTTTGGCTTACTGGAAGGATGTTCTTTCAGGTGCATGGACGGGTCCAGATCCAGTATTAATTTGGGGAAGAGGATCTGTTTGTGTTTTTCCACAGCACGAATCCTCTCCAATATGGATACCATCTAGATTAATAAAACAGATACCAAATCAAAAGGACCAAGATGAAGTTATTGAGGAATCAAGATTAACAAAACAAGTACAAATCAAGAGGACCAAGATGAAGGTATGGAATGATTCCCTTAAAAGAGTCCTCCAATAAATTCACAATTTAAGTCTCATTCCTCCCGGCCGGGAGGAGAAAATCTCTCTTTACTGTGCACACAATTGTATTTTTTTTTTCTTTTTATATATGTCTTTATGTCTGTGCATTTGTCTAAATTTCATGTTAATGTGACGTCACAAATATATGTTTGTATGTGCATCTGTCCAGTGTGATGTCACAAATAACAAAGCGCTTATGAAAATTAATATTATATTTTAAAAATTTAATTATAAATATATATATAGATATATATGGATCCAAATAACTTTAATTCATTTAAGTTTAGAGTATTCAATTTGGGTAAACAGTTTAAAAAGTGAAGGTACCTTCAATTTTGATTTATACGTGTCCCTGGGACTTCTCTTCAGCAAAGAATATGACTAATACTGTATAACCTAATATTTTGGTATTTGACATGGGATTGTTTATTTGTAATTCACTTTATTTGTTTAATAGCTGATTAATTTGAATTATTTCAACAGGTAATTTCATAGAAGGTTGCTGTATATGCAGAGACTCAGCGGTTCCAGCTAACAAATTATTTTTCCAAAGTGCTTTTAGCTTTTCTTTAATCTATCTTTAATGCAGTAAATACCCTCAGTCTTTCTTTGATTTGTTCTGAATGTGATATTTTGCCAGCTTATGTTTGTGGGAGCTCAAGCAGCAATGTATGTGAGCAGAGATCAACTTTAATTTTCTAATCTAATAATTCTATTTTTTAGTTTGACAACTCGCCTCTTGACTCAGTGCTGGAATAACACTGCCTTTCCTTTAATAATTGATGCTTGAGTTTCTAGGTAGCGGGCCCTGAAGTGGCATTGTCTAGACATAAAAAAGACGGCTGCTGCTACATCTGCAGGGATGGTGGTTGCTATGAGCATCCCTGCTGCTCAAGCATCAAACAACCTCAACAGCAGTGTGGCCTCTGCTCTGCATGCATGGGGCCTCCTAGATCAATGTGTTATATAACAAGTGGACATTTTGATCTTTCATTATTTGGGACATTATGGGACAATACCTTGCTGGTATTTGTCTAGAGAACTCAGTGCGTTACTTGATGGAACTAAGGGCAGCTGATTTGTTTAATGAACTTGATACGCTATGGAACTTGGCTCGTCAGCAGAAGGCTTGCCGCCTTAAAGCCGCAGCATCTCCTCACGATTGGATGGCTGTTAGTCAACACACAGTCAATCCTGAAGGGCTCGATTGGACAGCTGGTTAGCCAATGACGGGTAAGATCCCCAGAGGGGGACAACCTAAGACAGGCACAGTCCATCCGGATGAGGTCGTCACCCATCCAAGGGACAGTCTCATGTGGCCGACATATCAACCTAAGACAGGAGTCAAGGGCACAGCCTTGATTATCCGATGACGGGTAAGAATGTTGGTTGCACATGGACGTCCTAGAGCATTACCTCTTTTAAAACAAAAGGGGAGTAATGTAAGAGCCCTAATTGAGGAGATAGCTAAGATGGCGGCTAGCTGAGAGCCATAAAGGTGTTCAAGTATTTTCACCTGATATTCATGCATTTATCTAAGAATCTTTTTATGCCCGTGAACACTGCGTGATGCACCTGTAAGCTCGAGCTGTTAGCATGTGTCCTTGTTAAGGCAAAAGTGTTTAACCAGGTGAGGGTTAGTTAGAGGGTAGGTGTGGTTGGAGTTGGAGTTGGAGAGGTTGTTGGAGCTGGAGAGAGAAGTTAGAAGAGAGAAGAATAAAAGAACTTTTTCATTTCTGAAGGAGCCTAATTAGGAAGGGCTGTTGTAGCTAGCTGGAAGCCATGGGTTCCACCTGATATGTATGTGACGCACCGGTAGGCACCCGCAAACCTGAAGGTATATAACCGGGTGAAAGCGGTCCGAGTTAGGAGAACGGAGAATTCAGTCAGCCGGGCAGTCACTCGGTCGGTCAGAAGAATCAGAGCGGCCAGAACGTAGGCAGAGCGGTTACAGAAGAGAAACCAGATAGAAGAAGTAATGACTGGCCAGAGTTAGGCCGAGGCTCCAGAGGACTGGTCAGAGTAAGGCCGAGGCTCCCGAGGAAGACAGAAGACAGAAGACAGAAGAAGGAAGAAAGAAGAGAGAAGAAAGAAGCTCTAATCTTTCTCTAAGCTAAGCTCTATCTTTCTTTACTCTACTCTAAGCTAAGAAGACAAGAAGAAAAGCTCGTTCTAATCTTTCTCTCTAAAAATCTTTCTCTCTCTAAGCTCTAAGAAAGTAGAAGTAAAAGTAGTAAAAGCTTAATTCTGCCTCCGAGAATTTTCCCGCGGCACCGTGGCTGGCCACAACAGGCAGCTTACACATTTCCATCCTGCCTCCAAATTTTCTCCCGCGGTGTCATTGCTGCAAGCGGCAATCACTACAGGCAGCAACACAGCCCCACATAAAAATTTTTTTAAAAATAAAGACACTGTGTCTACCTAAAACTCATATATTAATCTACAAATTCACACTTTCTTTTTATAAAAGAATGATCCTAAAATTCCCCCAAAATGCCAGAGCCCTCCTGGGGCCGGTCACCTGGCTGTGTCTGAATAGCCAGACATGTGACACTGGAAAGACAAAACATAGGGCTGAAGACACGACCTCTGTGGGTCTAAAAGACATTCTCCTTCCTAAAAGCATCTTACATGATCCAGGGATGCCAGCCCTCGTAGAGCCCTTTGCACCTCCTGCTCGTAGAAGTGACTTCAGCAGGCTGGAGCTTCTTCAGAAGACTGAGAGCATGAGGAGTGGAGAGGCCACGTGGGAGGGAGACCACACTTCACAAGCAGGCTGTCTCCTTGGGTTCCACCGGGAAAGCCATCAGAATTCCCCCTGCATGGCAAAAGGAAGTAGAACTGGAAACACAATGGGAAATTCTTCAAGAAAAGCCAAAGTAGCTAAATGGGATGTCTAAGAAAAGAAGTAAGAACATTTCAAATACAGAGCCCCAGAATCAGTTTTGAAAGAAACACTGCAGGCCAGGCAGGGTGATGCACGCCTGTAATCCCAGTGACTCAGGAGGCTGAGGCAGGAGGATTGCAAGTAGGAGGCCAGCCTTGGCAGTTTAGAGACCCTCAGCAATTTAGAGAGGCCCTGTCTCAAAATGAAAATAAAAGGGCTGGGGATGTAGCTCAGTGGTAGAGTTCCCCTGTGTTCAATCCCTAGTATAGAAAGAAAGAAAGTTCCAAATAATTGCAAATAGTGGAAATATTCTGCACTGAAAGCAGTGACTGGAAATATCCTATTGGTGGTTCAACAAGATTTCCCAAAGGCTCCATAATTTTTAGGGAGTGGCTGTCCTCAGACGCAGAGGCTGATGGAGAAACTGTAGTCTTACCAGCTAGTGCTTTGGAAAAAGCCTGAGTTTCATGAACACACTGGAATTCCCTCAGTGTTCCCCAACCCCACATGACCATCATCAAGATCCACAAATACCCTAGAATATCAAAAGGGAGAGCCACCATTCAGAGGGTTAGCAGGAGCCAGACAGTTCACAAGCCCCCCACCAGCATTACTTCTTGAACACTCGAACGACTCTATAAAGTAGTCTCTTCTACAACTTAGGACGATTTAAAGCTCCTTCATTTGTGCATTCAGTAAGTCTTCCCTGGGAACTTCTTATGTCAAGAACTCTGAGAAACAAAGGTGAAGAATGGATAAGGGGTGCGGTGGCGCACGCCTGTGATCCCAGGGACTCGGGAGGCTGAGGCAGGAGGATCGTGAGTTCAAAGGCAGCCTCAGCAACGTAGCGAGGCCCTAAGCAACTCAGCAAGACCCTGTCTCTAAATTAAAAATAAGAAAGGGCTGGGGAGGTGGCTCAGTGGTTGAGGGCCCGTGGATTTAATCCCCAGTTCAAAAAAAGAAAAGAATGGAGCGAGTGGGAGTCGCTAAGGGGAAAAAAGCCAATCTGAAAGGGGAACTACTTGCAGGATTCCAACTACATGACATTCTGGAAAAGCAAACCTCTCGAGGCAGTAAAAATGTTAGTGGTTTCCAGGTGTTTGGAGCAAGAAAGGGGGTAATAAACAGGTGGAGCATGTGGAATTTTTAGGGCAGTGGGATGGTTCTGTATGGGACTGACTCAGAGGTACGGGTCAGCACACATTTGGCAAGGCCCACAGAACGTACCCCACCAAGAGTGGGCCACAACAGGAACTCGGAAGTCTTGTGGATGATAACATCAAAGCTGGGCTCAGTTGTGAATGAGCCTCACCAACACAAGATGTCTACACAGGGAGCAGCCCTCATCCAAATGCCTGGGAAGCCCCTTCACTGAAGAAATACGGTCATTCAACAACCAAGTGAAAAAGTGTCCAACGTCCCCAGCAACTAGAGAGAGCAGATCAAAACTACACTGAGAGCTCATCTCACTCCAGTCAGAAAGGCAACTGTCAAGAACACAAGCAACTAGAAATGTTGGTGAGGACGTGGGGGAAAGGGTGCACTCATACATTGCTGGTGGGACCACTCTGGAAAGCAGTATGGAGATTCCTCAGAAAACTGGGAATGGAACCACCATTTGACCCAGCTATCCCACTCCTCAGTCTATACCCAAAGGACTTGAAATCAGCATACTACAGTGACACAGCCACATCAATGTTTATAGCAGCTCAATTTACAACAGTTAAACTATGGAACCAACCTAGATGCCCTTCAACAGATGAATGGATAAAGAATATGTGGTATATATACACAATGGAATATTACTCAGCCTTAAAGAAGAATGAAATTATGGCATTTGCCAGTAAATGGATGGAACTAGAGAATATTATGCTAAGTAAAATAAGCCAATCCCAAAGAACAAAAGACCAAATGTTTTGTGATATGTGGATGCTAATTTACAATGCTGGGGGGAGAATAGAGGTAATTTGGACTAGACAGAGGGGAGTGGAGGGAGGGGAAGGGGTATGGGGGTAGGAATGATAGTAGAACGATCAGGCATTGTTACCCTATGTGCATATGTGACTACATGACCTGTGTAACTCTACATCAGGTACAACCAGACCAACGAGAAGTTATACTCCATTTATGTATGGTGTGTCAAGGTGCATCCTACTGTCATGTGTAACTAATTGAACAAATATATATTTAAATGCCTGGAACCGGAATTGTTTCAGAATTTGGAGTTTTTGGATTTTGGTATGTTTGCATACATATAATGAGATACCTTGGGGATGGGCCCAAGTCTAAACACGAAATTCTTTTTGGAACCCAGGGCACTTAACCACTGAGCCACATCCCAGCCCTTTTTTATATTTTAGTTAGAGACAGGGTCTTGCTAAGTTGCTTGGGGCCTCGATAAGATGTGGAGGCTGGCTTTGAACTCACGATCCTCCTGCCTCAGCCTCTGGAACCACCACACCCAGCCACAAAATTCCTTTCCATTTTGCACACACCTTCTGCACAGAGCCAGGTGATCCCACACAACCCTTTTGTGTGCCTGTGTTTTGGCTGTGATCCACTGTGTGCGGTCAGGCCTGGAGCCCTCCACTGCCTGCATCCTCTCAGCAACCAGAGAGTTGCAGAATCGGGAGCGTTTTTTGGACTTTGGACTTTGGAATTTTGAGATCAAGGATGCTGAATCCATCATAGAGGAATTCCAAAGCCCATGTATTTTAAAAACAGAGCAATGAAGATGGGAAGTCCACAGCCCCTACCGTGACGAGGGCTGACAGAGGGCGAGACAGATTCCGAACCAGGAGACAGAGACGTGACAATCCAGTGCCCCGGGGAAGTAAGGAATGACTGTGATTGCATGAATGGGGTGGTAAGGGAAGCCTCTCCAAGGAGGTGACGCAGGAACAGAGACCTGCAGGAACCCCCACGTGAAACGGGAGCAGAGTGTGGCACACAGACTCACAGCACGTGCAAAGATCCTGAGGCAGGAGGAAATCTAGGGGCACGAAGAGGCCGTACAGCTGACAAATGATGTGCTGGACTTTGATTCTCCTTCTGACCCCAGCACCTCTCTTTTAAATGGCCACTGTCTTCAATATGGCCTTACTCTTTTGGGGGGACGGGGAGTACTAGGGATTGATCTCAGGGGCACTCCACCACTGAGCCACATCCCCAGCCCTATTTTGTATTTTATTTTAGAGACAGGGTCTCACTGAGTTGCTTAGGGCCTCGATAAGTTGCTGAAGCTGACTTTGAATCCTCCTGCCTCAGCCTCCCAAGCTGCTGGGATTTCAGGCGTGAGCTACCTCTCCGGCCTTTTTTTTTTTCTTTTCTTTTTTCTTTTGGTACTGGGGACTGGACCCAGGGTGCTCCACCACTGAGACACATCCCCAGCCCTTTGTATATTTTATTTGGAGACAAGGTTTCACCAAGTTGTTGACATAGGCCTCAAACTTGCAATCCTCCTGCCTCGGACTCCCAAGTCACTGGGATTACGGGTGCGCACCACCAGGCCTGGCTACCTCCCTCTTTTTCGAGGTCTCCCGTATCCTTTCCCTATGGTGTGTCTGGGTAATGTCAGCCTTACTTAAAATGGGAACAAATGCTCCTAGCACAATGACAAAGGGTATCTCCCCACTATTGAATCAGCAGAGAAAATGTCAGAACTTTGTTTTCCCAGCTCACTTTGAAATCCAGGAGGGGCATTTGTCATGGGGGGGGATGGTCGTCTTTCTTCATTTTCCAATAATGTCAAGACGTCCTGCACACACGTGCTCACGTGGGCCCTTCTCTGCACCGTGAGAGAATGCCTAGGTCTTTATGGATACTCATGATGGACGACTGGCCACGTGAGAGACACGGCGCTGTGCTGACATTGGTCACGGCTCCAGGCCTTTCTGTGCACGGAGCACGGAGATTGCAGATAGATGGCAGATGGATGGCCCATCCCCAGCCAGGAGAGCAAGGACATTCGTGGCCATTGTTTTCTAGGTCTGCTTAAAGCATTTGCACATACCTAGATCAAAATCTGAGGTCCTCCTTTCCCTGACGAAGGTGGAAAAAAAAAAAAAAACCACGGTGTGTTTCAGTCCATATGAAAAAACATCTCAGGACTGAAAACATGACATGTAAAGAAGAAAGAGGTGAGTGTGTTATTTTCGATGGAAAAACCAGCTGTTGGGGTCAGATAGAAACCAGATGGGAAAGGGAGGACCGAGCGCGGAGCTGAAGTGCGCTCAGGAGGGAGACGGCCGAGGCCAGGAGAGGCTCCTCCCAGCCCTCCTTCCCGGGGCGCAGGGCCCTGTGGCTCCGACGGTCCTCGGCCAGGAACAAGGCAAGAAGCACCGGGGCTCCAGGAGCTGGTCCCAGAGACGCCTGAGACCTGGCCCACGGGGCTAGGTGTCCTCGTCCGAGAGCTCAGACTCGGCCTGCTCTCTGCGGGGAGTGGAGGCCCCAGAAGTCCAAGGGCGCGGCTGTGTCCTCCTTCCAGCCCCAGCGCTGGGAGAAGTAAGCCAGACAGAGCCGTGCAGGCCCTGGAGCCTGTGTCTGCAGGAGCTCCTCTGCATCACGGTGCCACTGTCTCCTGATGCCACGCTCCAGGAGCTCCGCTGCAGAACCCAGAGGCCTTGCTCCAGCCAGGCCGGGTGGCCGTCTTGCCCCATGAGCTCCGGGGAGCTGTGTCCCCTGTGCTGTGGCTTCCTCGTGCTGGTGGAGGGGACGACTTGAGTGGCCACCTGCCGACCACAGGCTTCCAGACACTCCACACGCTGACCTCAAAGGACGCCAGCTCACGTTTGGGCTTCCTGCTGTGGCCAGGAGCAGGAGGCCGCAGCCTGGGCGGCTGGCACGGCCTCTGCCCACACAGATCTGCCTTCCCGTGCTCAGATTCAGAGGTGCCAATCATCAGCCTGCTCTGGCCAGGGTGCTCACTCAGGGGCCAGCAGCTGATGATGTGCTGATGCATCAGGTCAAGAGCAGCCGGCAGGGAGGACCGCCAGCCCCGAGATGAAGGTGCAGAGTTGCCCCACGCCCCCCCACACCCCAACTACCCCACCAGCCTCAAGCCACCCGGCTCTTGGTGAAGTGCTCCTCAAATCCATTACACGTTCCCATCGCCTATGGTTCTTATGCACAAACAGATGTGGGCTGATAGTCTTTGGGTGAGGGCTGGGATTCTTCCTTCCTATCTCCCTTCCAGGTGAGGCCGATGTGGCTAGGCTATAGATTGTACATTGAACAGCAAGGTTCTAGCAGATTCTAAAAAGAAAAAAGAAGGTTGGGCACAGGTGCACACACCTGTAATTCTAGCAACTCAGGAGGCTGAGGCAGGAGGATTGCATGTTCAAAACCAGCCTCAGCAATTTAGCAAGACCCTAAGCATCTTAGCAAAAAAATAAAAAGGGCTGAGGATGTGGTTCAGTTGTTAAGCTGCCCCCTAGAAACAAAAGATAATAATAAAATAAAATTTAAAAAAGAAAAGGAGTTTATAAAGGTAACACAGCCTGCGTTCATTAAGCTGGATAATGTAGGCCAGTCACTAACCCTCTCTGAGCCTCAGTTTTTGCATTTATAAAACAGAGACCACAATAACTTACCTCACGGTGTGGTTGAGAAAATCAAGTGGGATAATTTATATAAAAAGCTTATTATAAACAGGATCTTTGCAACTAAAAGTAAGGGAACTTCAAGTTCAACTAATTTAAACATAAAAAATAAAAGATACTTACTGGCTCATATAAACTGAAAAGTCTCAAAGTGCATCTGGCTTCAGGCATAGCTGGATCCAGTTACTCGAGTTATCTATTCCAGATGCTGCTTGCTCTTGCGTTCTCTGTCTCAGTCTCTCTCCCTCGATCTGTTTCTCTTTCTCTCCTCCTCTCCCTACCTTCCTCTCATTCTATTTTGAGCTCTGTCTTTGTGTGTTGTTTAGATGGCCTCTTGTAGCTCCAGGCCAAGTAGTCTTGATGGGTGAAATGAGACTTTCTTGCATCCTATTTTGGAAAGACTCTGATTGGCTCCATGCGGATGCTGAATCTTGCAGAAACACAGGCATTGCAATCGACCAGGCTCCTGATGCCAGAACTTTGTTTTCCCAGCTCACTTTAAAATCCAGGAGGGGCATTTTGTCATGGGGGGGGGGGTTGGTCGTCTTTCACAGGCAGGGGCGGAGGGACTGACTCTCTTATCTCCTCTTCATGGTAAACCTGTTACCCTGCATCTCATCCCGTTTCATTCCACTGCTACTTTTAGAAAGGAATAGAGCGTATGCTGGCCTCTAATCCTGTGATGTGGAGAAACCTTCCACTAGAGGCCAGAGATCTGCACTCGAATCCAAGGTTTGCCACTAGCTGGCCTTGAGACTTGGGGCTGAGTAGTTTAACCTCTTTGTGGTTTCATTTCCCCATCTGTAGCATGAAGGGTGCCATAAATGATCTCAATGGTCCCTTCCAGCTCAAATCCTGGTTTTATGATTTTTGCCTTTACTGTATAACAGCATTAAGAGACAATGGAGGGCGGGGGGGGTTGTGGCTCAGCGGCAGAGCGCTCGCCTTGCGTGTGCGCGGCCCGGGTTCGATCCTCAGCACCATGTAAACATAAATGCATTGCATTGTGTACAACTAAAGTAAAAAAATAAATATTTAAAAAAAAAGAGAGAGAGAGAATGGAAGCCGGGCACGGTGGCCCACACCTGTAATCCCAGCGGCTTGGGAGGCTGAGCCAGGAGGATTGTGAGTTCAAAGGCAGCCTCAGCAACTTAGAGAGGCCCTGAGACCGTGTCTCTAAATAAGATACAAAATAGGGCTGGGGATGCGGCTCAGTGGTCAAGTGCCCCTGGGTTCCATCCCTGGTATCCCCCCAAAAAGAGATATTGAAGTCCCCCTTATCCACAGGGGATATGTACCAAGGCTCCCAGCAGACACTCCCTGAGATAGCCATGACTTGGCACCATGTTTGACCACCACCAGCAGAGATGTAATGAGGGTATTTGGGTAAGAGAAAGTGGGACTCCCTTTCCAAGTCCCCTAACAATTACTGCACGTGGGAACTCTTACGTCTTGGTCATAAGGTGTCCTCTGAAAGCTTATGTGTTAATAATAAAGGAATGTTCCCAGCTGAAATGATTAGACCATGAGAGCTGTAACCTCATCAGTGGATTAATCCATTTGATGGATTAATAATTTGAATGGACTACTGGGCGAGGGTAACTGCAGGCAGGTGAGGAGTAGCCACAGGAAATTAACCACTGGGGATGTTCCTGTGTTGGTAAATTTTGGCCATGTATCTTATCCCTCCTCCTCCCCCTCCCCCCCTCCTCCCTCCTCCCCCTCCTCCCCCTCCCCCTCCCCCTCCTTCTCCCTCCTCCTCCTCCTCCTCCCACTTCCCCTCCTTCTCCCTCCTCTCCCTCCTCCCCTTCCCTTCCTTCTCCCTCCTCCCCCTCCTCCCCCTCCTCCCCCTCCTCCTCCTCCTCCTCCCCCTTCCCCTCCTTCTCCCTCCTCCTCCTCCTCCTCCCACTTCCCCTCCTCCCCCTCCTCCTCCTCCCCCTTCCCCTCCTTCTCCCTCCTCCCCCTCCTCTCCCTCCCCCTCCCCCTCCCCCTCCTCCCCCTCCCCCTCCCCTTTCTCTCTCCCCCACCTTCTCCCTGGCTGCCCGGAGCTCAGCAGCTGTCCTCCACGACGCCCTTCACCATGTTGTCCTGCCTCACCTCAGACCCACAACAATGGAACTGGCCATCCGTGCACTGAACCTCTGAAACCATGAACCCCAAACAAGCTTTTCCTCCTCTAAGCTCTTGCCAGGTGTCCTGGGCACAGTGACGGAGGCTGGCCAACGCAGGCCCTCATCCTGGAGTTCTGGACCCGCGTTCAGGTCAGACCCCACTGTGGCGCGGTTGCCAGTGTTAACACCGGGGCAGAAAAGGAGGCCGGTGGCCGTGCCCACTGTCCTTGGGCCACGTGTCCGGCTTTCCCACCCTCTCCTCCAACAGTGCTTTCCCTCATCGGCTATCGTCCGGCCAGGCCTTCCACGGCCTCCTATTCAGGTCCACCCTGAACCTGCCTGGCCTTCATGAAATCCCAACCTCCAAAGGATCCCCAACCTCCAAGCCTCTTCCAGCACTCCCAGGTCCTGCTTCCCAGCCCTCCAAACCCCACCCTCTGCTAAACAGCAGCCATCATATTAAGTAAACCAGGGCAGAAAACTCCCCCTCCATAGCTGTGTGTGTGCTTCTGGAGAGCCCCAGACCCAGGGGTGGGACCTCGGCCGGTGACAGGTGGAGGGAGCTGCTGGAGGCCAGACCTCACGAGCACACTCTCAGACAGGCAGTGGTCACTTGTCATTCTCCACCTACTTCTTCCAAACAATGTCGAAGCCGGGCGCGGTGGTGCACACCTGTAACCCTAGCAGCTCGGGAGGCAGAGGCAGGAGGATTGCAAGTCCAAAGCCAGCCTCAGCAACAGCATGGTGCTAAGCAACTCAGTGAGACCCTGTCTGTAAATGAAATGCAAAACAGGGCTGGGGATGTGGCTCAGTGGGTGAGTGCCCCTAGGTTCGATCCCTGGAACCAAAAAAGAAAAAGGGGTGGGGGAGAGAAGGCCTCCGAGGGCAGAGGACCACCTGACTTTGTCAACATGTGACTCCGTCTCTGCCTCTGAGTGGAGAGTTCCCCATCACCTCGCGCACCACAGCTGGTCACTTAAGTTGTCTACCCGGCCTGGGCAGTAAAGGCCTGAGTTCTCCCGAGTTCTCTAATCCACATTTTGAATGTTCTCAAGCGATGCCTTGGTTGCTCCTTGTCATCATTCTCAGCCCCACCCGGGACGCCAGCACCGCTCCCTACCCTGGCTCCTCCCCACCTCCCACCCCGCAGTCCACCCCGCACAGCCCCAGCACAGCCCTGCCGAGACCCCGCCTGCGGTGCGGCCTCAGGGCTCCCCCAGGACCCCAGGGCTCCGCCCGGCCTCCAGACCCTCAGGCTCATCTTTGTCTACCCTGCCAGACCCTTCCCTCCTCCTCTCCCCCGAAATAATGTCGCTGCCTGGCTGCTGCCTCCTCACCCTTCCGCTTAGACAGGACGTCGCTCACCAACGCTTCCTCGGCCTCTCCTGCGCGTCCTGTCTGGGTGACCTGTCGCGTGGACTCTGGGACCATCCGAGACTCGCATCGTCCTTACCTTCTTGCTCCAGGAGCCCCTAAGCTCCCAGCTTAGTCTTCAGCCCCGCTGGGCCTCGGTCTCCATCTCTAACTGGGACTCCTGTCATATCTACTGTGCCAAGATCCTGTCAGCCCCCATCTTTGGATTTAACCAATTGCAGATTGAGAATAGTTGAAAAAAAAAAAATCATGTGTGTGCTGTGACTCTTTCTGTTGTCATTCCCTAACTGATGCAGTACAACAGCTGCTCACATAGCACTTGTGTTGTCTTGGGATTGGAGATGATTTACAGTGTCAGGAAAATGCGCCGAGGCTCTCGGCAGGCCCTCAGCCATGGTTACATGGGGACCTGAGCAGGCTCAGACCTTGTCCTGGAGCCAGTCTCACAAGGACCCCAGTCACGACCCTGGATGGTAATACTGGATCAGCATGAAAACTCTGTCCTGTCCCCATTTTATCCCTACACCCTGCTCAAAATCAGGCACAGAAAGGTGCCCACACACGTCTGCTGGATGAAGGTCGGATTGTCTGGGCTCATGCCACACACGGCGCCCTCGGGTGTCATGCAGGTCTGTGCAGACCCAGAGACCCCGCTGTGTTAGCCCCTCGGGGGCTGTCTGCTGGGATGCCTGTCCCTTGACTCTGGGAGGAGAAGGTTCCATCTACACAGAAGAGGGCGGGGAGCCCGGTTCCAAAGGCCTGTTTGTTCTCATTATTAATTTTTCTCTCCTCTTCCAAGCAGAGTTTGAATGATTTTGAATGTTCACTCAACTGGAACGACTCCCTCACTCTCTCATTTCATGCCTGGCTGCGATTAAAGTCAAAAGCAAAATTTAAAAACACAACTTTATTATTGAGTGGAAGAATTGTTGGTTCGGGGACTGGTCTGTAATCTCACAACATCACACACACAAAAAAAAAAAAAAAGAAAAGAAAAGAAGAAGAAGAAGAAGAAAAGAATATCACCAAGCTGCCAGTTCATGGGTTTGGTCCTGTTAGTACAGACTCCAGACTCCAGAATCAATAATTGGGTAACTTTGCTGGTTTTTTAACACAATTATAAGCATTGGAAAATTGCCCAAATGCTCAAAAAGGAATGAAGGTTCTACTGGAACATCCCCACTCCCTTTTCTAAAGAAATCCTTGGGCGAGAAAGGCAAAATAGCTGAGTTGGGTGGGGCTCTGCAGTTTCCAATATCAGATCAGAGAGCTTGTGGAATTTCAGAGCTGCTTAGAGGTCACCTCGAGGCCATTTTACAGATGAGGTAACCGAGGCCCAGAGAAGGAAAGAACCTACCCAGGTTCCCACAGTGGACGTGACCCAGTGGCGATGGATCGTGAAGGATCTCAATCTTTTCTTTTGGGGGCGGCGCAGTTTGGGGGGTACTGGGGATCGAACTCAGGGGCACTCAATGACTGAGCCACATCCCAGCCCTATTTTGTATTTTCTTTAGAGACAGGGTCTCACTGAGTTACTTAAGGCCTCGCTAAATTGCTGAGGCCGGCTTTGAACTTGCAATCCTCCTGCCTCGGCCTCCCAAGCTGCTGGGATTACAGGCGTGCGCCACCAAGGATCCCAATCTTCATTGGTGCAAGAAGGGTTTACTGAGAGGTCGTCTAGGACCACGCGCTGTGCTGAGCATGAGAAATTCATTAACAAATCAAACCAATGTGTTTTCTGCCCCTGGAGAAGTTCACCTTCTCCTGGAAAGTCAGATAGCTCACAAGTGGACCAACAAATGGCTAGAACTGAACAGATGGTAGTGGTCGGAAGCTGTTTATACGGAGTGGCTGGGAAGGTGACAGGAGGTGACATTCTCAGCTGAGATCTGGAAAAAGATAACTAGCTCCAAGTTCCAGAGACTGGGAAGAGTAGACAAATTCAAGAAAACAAAAGGAGAAGAATGTGGATGAAGCACAGAGGTGGTGTGACCTCCACATCACCTCCTTATTTATTTATTTGTACCAGGGATTGAACCCAGGGCGCTTAACCACTGAGCCACACCCCCAGCCCATTTTATATTTTATTTAGAGACAGCGTCTTACAAAGTTGATGAGGCTGGCTTTGAACTTGGGAGCCTCCTGCCTCAGCCTCCTGAGCCATTGGGATCACAGGTGTGTGCCACCGCACCCAGCTGTCTGCCTCCTTAAAATGGAATATGACAGCTTGTATCCTCACCCACGTCCAAATAGGGAAGCCAATTGCCCTTCCATGGGATGAGGAGGGGCTGCACCCCTACCTCGCACCAACTCCCCACCAAGTGCTGGAAGACCAGCACCAACTGCTGCACTCAGATATTTCTCCCTCGTGAAAATAGACAAAGGGGAATGAAGGGAAGGGAGGGAGAAGGGAACAGGAAAGACAGTGGGATGAATGAATGGACCTCACTTTCCTGTGTTCATATGTGAACACACGACCAGGGAAACTCCACGTCATGTCCAACCACAAGAATGGGACGTTAGACTCCACGTATGTGTGATATGTCCAAATACACTCTACTGCCACGGATAACTAAGAAAAAATCAAAAAATTAAGAAAAAAAATCTGAGCAGACTTTGTAACCAGACCACAAGGAAACCGTGCCAAGGAGAACGTGGCTCAGGGAGAAAGGTCAGCGGAGGATGCTCCAGGGCAGAAAAGCAAGGAGGAGGCAGGCCTCCGGGTGAGACTCCCCTGGGCAGAGGCCAGACTCCACCACCACGGAGCCTGACTCCTCCGAGCTGCCATTTCCTCCCCTGTAAAATGGGCACCTCAGGGAGAGTTGGAAGGAATCGTGGGCTCAGGCGTGTCCAGGGCTCAGCCCCCATCACCCTCCTGGAGCTGCACACTCTCACTCACTCTTTGGGGCACACGTGCAAATAGGCCTCTCGTCCCACCCACCCAGCGAAGGCCCTGAGTCCACAGTCCCGCCCGTCATCTCACCTCCGGGAGTGACCCCCCAGAGACCCTCCAGCACGAGAAGCCAGTACTTGAGCCAAGGGTCATCTGGCATGGGACGCCGGGCTGTGTGCCACTCCCTCCCGCCACCCTTCCAATCAACAGCAGGAGAGAGACGACCTCCCCGGAATTAATGAGATGAGTGGCACTGTTTCTGTTTAAACATGGATGAGGTGATGTCTGCTTCCTATTAAATATCGTACGTAAATTATTAGTTCTTACCAGAAACCAAAGTGTAAACGTGGCCGCGTAATAAACACTGGTACTGAAATTGTCTGAGTTTTACGCCAAGGGCCCCAGTGGCCACGCTCTAGGACCCACAGGCTTGGTCTCCTCATGGGTTCGGCTGCACTGACGCCCAGCCAACAGGCCTTCGGAAGTCACGGCAACAGTGTCCCTCTGCTCCAGCGCATGCGCCCGCCACCACCCTCAAAGCAGTCCACTTCCTCTGCTTTACACGAATATCAGCAACAATGGTAATAGTAATATTTACATAGGATTTGACACACTAAGCCCAGGTTGCCCACTCCAGCAGCCACTAGCCACGTGTGGCAATTGAACACCCAGACATGGCTAATCAAAATTGAGAAATGCATGCAGGGCGTGGTGGCGCACACCTGTAATCCCAGCAGCTCAGGAGGACAAGGCAGGAGGATCGCGAGTTCAAAGCCAGCCTCAGCAATTTAGTGAGGCCCTAAGCAAAACATTGAGACCCTGTCTCTAAATGAAATATTAAGAAAGGGCTGGGGACGTGGCTCAGTGGTTAAGTGCCCCTGGGTTCAATCCCTGGTACCAAAAAAAAAAAAAAAAAAAAGTTTCTTTTGAGAAATGCTTTGAATATAAAATATACACTGGATTTCAATGATGCAATATGCAATGTGCATCTAACATCTCAATAGTTTTATATGGATTGCATTTGAAATATTCTTCTGGATATATTGAATTGCAGGACATACTTTATTAAAATTAATTTCCTTTCTTTTTTAAACTTTTTTAATGTGGCTACTAGACTTGCATTGTTAATATCTCATAAAGAGTGACAAGGACGAAGCATGGCACATACGTTATTGCCTCCTAGCTTCACAGAAAACTCTTCTAGAACAGACTCTTGTGCCTGACCATAGCAACTCTCGCCTGCTCCCCAATCATGTGCTTCAGTGACCTCTGTCCTGTTTCACAGTCTTGCTGCTTCACATCTGCTGGGTTTCTTTGTAAAGTGGTATTGTCTCATGCAGGGCTTTTCAAGCTCTGGGTTTAAAACCCAGTCATTAGTGGGATGTGAAACCAATTTGGTAAGCCATAACTAAAAACAGTGTTTTTTTAATGAAACACAAGAGTGTAGAAGAAAATAGAAGAGGGAAAAAAGGTCAGAGTGTATGACCTAGTTAAATGCTATTGCTTAAGGCTTTTTGTATGTGTGTACTGGGTCATCATGTGTTCCTGAGTCAGGCTCAGTCCAAAAACGTTTTTGAGAAACACTGAGCTAGTGGTTTGGAGCATGCGTTCTGGACCTGGTGCCTGGGTTTGCATGCAGGTTTATCACTGGATAGCTGGGTGACCTTCGCCAAGCTGGAGTTTCTTCACCTGCAGAATGAATATTACACTAGTGCCTCACAGGATTCTTGGAAGGATTTTTTTTTTTTTTTTTTTTTTTTTTTTTTGCACCAGGGTTTGAACCTAGGGGTGCTTAGCCACTGAGCCACATCCCCAGCCCTTTTTCATATTTTATTTAGAGACAGGGTCTCACTGAGTTGCTTAGGGCCTTGCTAAATTGTTGAGGCTGACTTTGAACTTGTGATCCACCTGCCTCAGCCTTTCGAGTCACCAGGATTGCAGGCATGCACCACTGCACCTGGTTTTTTGGAAGGATTTTAACAAGTGCATGCACAGTGACATACAGCGAGCCCCAAATTCACGTCATTGCTTTTTCCCCCTCCCAAATAATGCGCTTTTAGGACTCCTTTGCTCAAAGTCTCCCATGCACCCTTCTTGTCTACTAGATAAAGCCTCGGCCGTCCAATGTGCAGTTGGAGGTCGGTCTTACTGTGCACACGTGTGTACACTCAGGCTTCAAATCTGGCCACATTTTTTCCAAAGTTAATGTCTTCCTTAGTCGCAGGGTGCTCTGTGCATCCTCCTGAGACCTCTCCACCCATGCACAGATGACAGGAGGCCTTATGACTTCTCCGGGAGCTGCGTCCCCGTCTCCGCGGCCTGAGGAAGCGGGGCGCTGTTGGCCGAGGGGGAGCCCACGTGGCCCGGCCTGCCCACGAGCCAGCCCAGGCCACGGGTCCGGCGTGGCTTTGCTATCCCAGCTCTTCCCACGGGCGCCCTCGCGCTCCGCCACCTCCGGCCCACGCGGCCCCTGCGCCCCGGCGGCCGGTTCCGTGCAGCGCGCCTCGGCCCGCCGCCTCCCGGCCCTGCCCGTCCGCCGCCCTCGGCTGTCGCGGGAGCCCGACGGTCAGGCCCGACCTCCAGGTGATTCTGCCCCGCCGTTGGGGGGCGTCTGAAAGGGCTCAGCCTCAGGAGGTTGGGGCCAGGCTCGTCCGGGCGCAGGGGCTTGGGGCAGAGCGCCCCAGAACGGAGGGCCGCCCTCCTCCCCCTTTCCGAGACGGGCCTGCAGGCCTTCGTGTGCCCGGTGCAAGGGCGCCCCGGCACCTTCTGCCTGGGCTGATGCACCCCGGAGACCTTCCGCTGCTACGGGTTTGACTTGTTGTGTCACCAACTAAACCCATCTGCAGAGTGTTGGGTCTGCACGTGAGGATTCAGGAGTGCACCACAAGAACAATTCAGTGTATGGCAACCACACTTTGTAATAATGCATTAAAATAGAAAGTAAAAGTATTTTGCATGGTGTTCAAGAAATGATTCTTGAAACTTTTGTGCCAACACTAGATCAAAGATTCAAAATGAGTTCCTTGGGGCTAGAGATGTAGCTCACGAGGCCCTGGGGCTGGATCCAGTCCTTAGTACTGCAAAATAAAAAATAAAAAAACGAGGGTTTGTTTTGTTTTGTTTTCCCTTTGAAACGGGGTCTAGCTTATGTTGCCCGAGCTGATTTTCAACTCATGGGCTCAAGCCCTTTTCTTAATGTGGGTCAAAGTCAAAACGCTTGCATCTCCTGCTTTCTGCAAGAGGTCCTTTTGCTACTGAGCCATGCTTTCTCTTAATCCTTGGCCTCCTCTTCATCCTCGAACACTCCATGGGCTGGCTTGTGGCTCAGTGGTAGAGCAGTTGTCTAGTACATGTGAGGCATTGAGTTTGAGTCTCAGCACTACATAAAAAAATAATAATAAAATAAAAATATTAAAAAGAAAAAGATCCAGCTCCAGGAAGCCTTTTTTTTTTTTTTTTTTTTTTTTTTTTTGAGCAGGACCGCCAAGCTTCCACAACATCCTATACGTCTCTAAGTATACTCACCAGCATTTCTTATTGTTGTTGCTTTGGGTTTTTTGTTGTTTGTGCTACTGGGTATTAGTCATGGTGGTGCTCCACCACTGAGCCATATGTCCCCAAATCTTTTCATTAAATTTTTATTTTGCCGGAATCAGTGATACCTATAATCCCAGCGGCCCAGGAGGCTGAGGCAGGAGGATCACAAGTTCAAAGCCAGCCTCAGCAATTTAGCAAGGCCATAAGCACTGTGAGACCCTGTCTCTAACAAAATACAAAGTAGGGCTGGGGATGTGGCTCAGTGGTTGAGTGCCCCTGAGTTCAATCAACAGTACCCCGTCCCCCGCAGAAATTTATTTTGACACAGGGTCTCACTGAATTGCTGAGGCTGGCCTCAAACTTTCGATCCTCTTGCCTCAGCCTCCTAAGTAACTGAGATTACAGGTGTGCACCACCATGCTGGCTAGGCCACCAGGTTGTTTTGCAATGATTGTTTAAGTCCTCTGAGACCCTCTCCTTTTGCCCATCGAGGATTTATAGACCTTGAGTTCCTTGAGGGCACTGATTATCTTAATCTCCATTATACCCCACTACTGGACACACAGCACTTGGCACCGAATTTGACACATGTGCCAACCCTGCCCTCATGAGCTGTCCCCTTGAGCACCTTTCTTTCAGATACCACCTATGCCACCTTTCTCCAACCTTGTCCACCAATGTCACTTTTCTCCGAACTTGTAGTCGATTGCTCTGTGCACGTTTTTACAGCTTGTCTGTTTTGCCTGGTAGAATTTAAGCCCTTTGAAGACAGAGACCACCTCTTGAGTCCTCAGAGTGAAGCCTGAGCATAAAGCTGATGCTCTGTTAATCTCTGTCAACAGATAGAAGTAGTGCTGAGCAAAAGAGAAACCGTGCCAGGCGCACGCCTGTCATCCCAGCAGCTCGGGAGGCAGAGGCAGGAGGACCGCGAGTTCAAAGCCAGCCTCAGCAACTCAGCAAGGCCCTAAGCAACTCAGTGAGACCTTGTCTCTAAATAAAATATAAAAAAGGGCTGGGGATGTGGCTCAGTGGTTAAGTGCCCTGGGTTCAATCCCTGGTACCAAAGAGGGGGGAAGGATGGGGAAGGCGGTCTGTTTAGGTAAGTAGCTGAAAGAAAGGAGGAAACTAAGTCAGTTAGGAACTGAGTCATTCTGAAACTGAAAGCCATAAAAACCCAAACAGACAAGTCACAAATTTGACTCTGAGCTTTCCAGTAACTAGCGCGAAAAGGGGATCAGGATAGGCTGTAGGACTCACACTATCCAGGAAGAAAAATGACTCTCTGGCACACAGGATCATTTTCTCCCTTGGAGCCCTGGGGTGTCTGTCAGGAGAGGAACGATGTCCTTGAGGGGCTCGTCCAGGTGAGTTTCCTAGAGTTGGCTTGGAACAGAGCAGTCTCTAAGTAAGGCTCCCTGTTCCTGGCCCTTACTCCAAGGATGGCCTAAGGCGAGAGTCTTAATTCCTCACTAAGTACCTGTATTTACTAGGGGTGAATTAATTACTTCAGATCAAAATAACTGGGGATTATTAATAGTTGAAAAGAGCAATTACAGTTATTAACCCATCCTAGCCTCAGGCCGCTATCTTGGAATTGCTTCTCTCTCCTAAATTGCTAGAAGCGCGTTTCCTGAGGTGTGGTTTCCTGAGCCTGGCCCTGTACTGAGGCCAGGAGACTTAGTGACTGACTTACCTGCATTCCCAGCTCTGACTCCTCCAGGTATGCAAAAGCAAGAAGCCAAAAAGGACTCGATTGTTTAAACATGATCCCCTAAAGCCCCGAAGTGGCCAATAAAACCAAACTGGTGATTGTTTTCACAGCCAGCAACTCTTGGAATGGACACATTGAGGAAGGCAGACAAAAGATCTCAAGAAAATTCCCCTGTCTGGAACTTCCAGGCCTTCTCCCTTGGAACCATCTGGGCTCAAGTTCCCTAAATGCTCTTATGACACCTGCCACCAAGTGCACCTGGCACTACATTAGATGCTGGGGTACAGAAGTCAATGTAGTCACTGAACACAGGGGCCCACACCTATAATCCCAGTGGCTCCAGAGGCTGAGAAAGGAGGATTGCAATTTCAAGGCCAGCCTCAGCAACTTAGTGAGGCCCTAAGCAACTCAGTGAGACCCTGTCTCTAAATGAAATATTAAAAAGGGCTGGGAACTGGGCATGGTGGTGCATGCCTGTAATCCCAGTGGCTCAGGAGGCTGAGGCAGAAGAATGGCAAGTTCAAAGCCAGCCTCAGCTACTGAGCAAGGCCCTCAGCTACTCAGCAAGGCCCTATCTCTAAATAAAAAATGGGGATGTGGCTCAGTGGTTAAGCGTCTCTGGGATCAATCCCTCAGCGCCAGAAAAAAAAGTTTCAGTACCATAGACTGGAGGGGGCACAAGCCAGCAAGGGAGTGTCACGTGGTCACATGCAAGCTGCAGCCTAAGGGCACCCTCCTGGAGGAGATAGCTGGACCAGGTCTGGAAAGATCGCTGTGGTCTAATAGACCAAAGGCATCTCAAGGAAGCAAAGGCATGATGTTTTGGAGAACTACGATCATCTTATTACTACCACAGAAAGTTCAGAATGGGATCAAAGCAAAACAGAAGAGGTAAGTTGAGGCTAGGCCATGGAAGGGCACGGAAGTAGCACTGAATACATTGTCCTCAACTTTTTTTTTTTTTTTTTTTTTTTTGGTATTGGGGATTGAACAACTGAGCCACATCCTCAGCCCTTTATTATATTTTATTTAGAGACAGGGTCTCACTGAGTTGCTTAAGGCCTCTCTAAATTGCTGAGGCTAGCTTTGAACTTGTGATCCTCCTGCCTCAGCCTCCAGAGCTGCTGGGATTATAGGCATGCACCACCACGCCGGCATAATCTTTGATCTTTTAGGCCCGAGATGGTGTACAGAAACGCCAAGACCAGATAGACGATGTGCATCAGCGTACTGCTCCCCAGAGAACAGGAATGGTGGGCAAAGAGCAGTGCGTTGGAGTCAGGACGGACATCGCCAGATCTTTCCAAAACCAAGATCCCTGTAAGAGCCTTTGATATATCATTATGAGGAAGGAGCTCTAAGATGGCGGCGGGCTGAGAGCCAAGAGGTGGCGCTTACTTGTTTGTCAGGCAACTTACCATCGCCTGACCTTTATAGTGATTGGCTAAGAATTTTTCCATGCTCCTGGGCACTGCGCGCTGCAGCATTAAGTCGAGCTTGTGATGAGACACGTGTATGCTTATTAAGAGAACTAATGCACCTGTGATGGGGAAAAAGGGTATTTAACCAGACTGTATGTAGAGAGGAACGAGGAGAGAAGGAAGAAAGAAAAGAGAAAGAAGAAAAAAGAACAATAAAAGAACTACTCATTCCCAGTCTGCCTCCAATTTCTTTCCCGTGGTCTCGTTGCTGCAGGCGGCAACAAGTGGTGGCCCGCACAGGAACTCATCGGCGCGGCAGGTAAGTACTGAGGAACCTCGCAGGAGTCTCTGGCCAGAGCGATTAAGGGCGAGGGAAAATAGGTTCGGAAATTTCAAGGAACCGGATGGTCAAGGTTATTAGAGATTTGTTAAAGAGCAATGGAACAGCAGTAAAATTGAGTACTGCGCAGAAATATGTCCAAACGATAATGAAAGTAAGCCCATGGTTTATAGAGGAAGGGCTATTTACCATACCACAATGGGAACTTCATAAGCAAGACCTAATACTGGCAGAAAAACAAGGATTTCCCCTTCCAAAAGGGACGTTTCCAATGAGGCATTTAGTTAGGGAATGCCTGCTCTCAACTAGACCTAAGGTTCAGGAAAGTGTTACTGAAAGTGCCAAAGCTTTGGGACAGGTACAAGAAAGGGAGTCAGTTAGGGCTAGTGAGGGTAATATTAGTGAGGAAGAATTCAACTGGCTTATGCGGACTTCAAGTTACTCCAGGAGTGATAGATCCTGATTAAAATATAAGGAAACCAATGTCTCAGTGGTTCAAACTATCAACATGACCTTCCAACCTACCCCTGTTTGCGTAGCCCCACCGTTCATATTCATAGTATCTAATAGTTCTATTTTTAATGATAGTTTGAATTGCACTCCTACAACTTGTTTCTTGACTCAGTGCTGGAATGGCACTGCCTTTCCTCTAATGATTATTGCTTGAGTTCCTAGGTACATCCCTATGCCAGTCTTAGTGGACCCTGAAGACTTGCTGGTGGCATTGTCTAGACATAAAAGAGACGGCTGCTGCTGCTACAGCTGCAGGGGTCACAATCGCTACAAGCATCCCTACTGCTCAAGCATTAAACAACCTCACCAGCAGTGTGGCCTCTGCTCTACATATACAAGACCTCCTAAATCAGCAGCTATATTTTGGAATCATTCTTCTCAATCAACGTGTTGATCTTCTCAAAGAGCAAGTGGACATTTTGGCAGATCTTTCTACCATAGGATGTTTAGGACATTACCCAGGACAATGCCTTATGGGTATCCCTTTTCTTAACCTTAGTAGGGCAGCTAATTTGTCTAGAGAACTTAGTACGCTACTTAATGGAACTTGGAACCATAACTTTGATAATCTGACCAGAACCTTAAGAGCTCAAATAGTTTTGGTCAATTCCACAAGAGTGTCTGTGCCCTCTTTTAGTGATGTGATGTCCTTCTTTAAAAATATTGTATCTTGGGGTTGAAAATGGGCAGGTATTTTGGGGCTTTGTTTACTACTTCTTTTTCTCATTGGATTGTCATTCTATTGCTTATGTAAATACATGCTCATCAGCGCAAAAACAAAATCATAATTAAAAATGCGCTTGCTGCCTTAGAAACCAGATCATCTCCTCATGCTTGGTTGGCTCAATTAGACGGCTGGTAGTCAAAGACGGAAGAGTCTCGTGTGACCAACATATCAACCTAAGACAGGAGTCAAGGGCACTCTATCTACGGCCTTGATCATCCGATGACGGGTAAGAATGTCGGTTGCACATGCAGACGCCTAAGACAGGCAGTCGATCCTGATGTGGTGAGGGTCGTCACCCATCCATTTAAGCTATCCCTCTTTTAAAACAAAAGGGGGGAAATTAAGAGCCTTTGATATATCATTATGAGGAAGTAGCTCTAAGATGGCGGCGGGCTGAGAGCCAAGAGGTGGCGCTTACTAGTTTGTCAGACAACTTACCATCGCCTGACCTTTATAGTGATTGGCTAAGAATTTTTCCATGCTCTTGGGCACTGCGCGCTGCAGCATTAAGTCGAGCTTGTGATGAGACACGTGTATGCTTATTAAGAGAACTAATGCACCTGTGATGGGAAAAAAGGGTATTTAACCAGACTGTAGAGAGGTCTCTCGCAGTCTGCGCTTCAGAGAGGAACAAGAGGGGAGAAAGAAAAAAAAAGAAGAAAAAGGAACAATAAAAGAACCACTCATTCCCAGTCTGCCTCCGATTTCTTTCCCGCGGTCTCGTTGCTGCAGGTGGCTGAAGGAGCCCTATGTACCATTCCACCTCTAAATGGCGATGACTAATTCAGGTTTATAAGATAGTGAAGAATCAACAAGGAGGGGAACCCAGTACTATGTCAGTGAGGCTGATTTAAACTGAGAGCTAGATTTGGCCACTAGACTACCATGTTGCTACTTCTGCCTTCGAAAATAAGAGTCATTGGCAGCTCTGAGATAGAGGGACAGCATGTAGATCACACTCTTAAACATCTCATGGTGGTATCAAACTAAAAAGCTTCTTAACAGCAAAGGAAACAATCAAGAGTGTGAAGATGGAGCCTACAGAATGGGAGAAAATCTTTGTCACCTGCACCTCAAATAGCGCATTAATCTCCAGGATATATAAAGAACTCAAAGAACTTAACACCAGAAAAACAAGTAACCCAATCAATAAATGGGCTAAGGAACTGAACAGACACTTCACACGAAGAAGGAATACGATCAGTCAACAAATGTATGAAAAAATGTTCAACATCTCCAGCAATTAGACAAATGCAAATTAAAACTGCACTGAGATTTCATCTCACTCCAGTCGGAATGGCAGTTATCAAGAATACAAGTAACAATAAATGTTGGCGAGATGTGGGGAAAAGGGTTCACTCATTCATTGCTGGTGGGACTGCAAATTGGTGCAACCACTCTGGAAAGTAGTATGGAGATTCCTCAGAAAACTAGAAATGGCACCACCATTTGACCCACTTATCCCACTCCTCAGAATATACCCAAAGGACTTAAAATCAGCATGCTATAGTGACACTGCCACATCAATGTTTATAGCAGCTCAATTCACAAATAGCTAAGCTGCCAAACCAATCTAGGTGCCCTTCAACAGATGAATGGATAAAGAAAATGTGGTATATATACACAATGGAATATTACTCAGCCATAAAGAAGAATGAAATTATGGCATCTGCCAGTAACTGGGTGGAATTGGAGATTATCATGCTAAACAAAATAAGCCAGTCCCCCAAAAAAAAACACAGGCCAAAGTTCTCTCTGATATGTGGATGATGATGCACAAAAGTCAGAGAGAAGGGAAGAATAGAAGTCACTGGATTAGACAGAGGGGAATGATGGGAAGGGGTGATGGAAACAGGAAAGACAGTGGAATGAATGGGACATCACTTTCCTGTGTTCATGTATGAATACACGACCAGTGACACTCCACATCATGTACAACCACAAGAATGGGAAGGTATATCCATGTGTGTATGATATGTCAAAATACATTCTACTGTCATGTTCATCTAAAAAGAATAAAAAATCTAAGAAAAACATATCCCTTGGGCAGTTATCTGAAATGTTGCTTAGAAAGGGGAAAGACAGGGGCCTAGAACCTGTTGCCCACAGTACGTGAGTCTAAGTGTGGATCATTGTAAACTACCCCTCTGCAGTTGTTTCATGTCACCCCAGTGGTTTCACTACTAATGTACGATATCCACACATCAGCCAGAACCAAGCGATCATCTGTAAAGGCAAATTATCGGGAAGGGGTAGTCTGTGATTTTCTACTGTGTTCTAGACATTGTGACTCAACATACGGAGAACTACTGGGGTAAATTAGTTTTACTCATCTACCACCTCAGCCATCACCTGGGACAGAATCAGATGAATGAAATCAATGAACATTTTTGCAAACAGATGGATTTATTAACGGTGTGGTATCCAGACACAAAGTTTCCAGTCCCGGCTTGACCACTCATGAATCTGACAGTGGCAAGACAGTAGATGTTTTGGAACCTCCGTTTCCTGCCCTATGAACTGGGGATAAGAGTACCCACTGTTTCTACCTTGTAGGCTTTAGAGCACACATGAATTATCTCATTCAATCCTCATAGCAACTCAAAGAGGTCTCTTCCCAAAACATCTCTTCTTACGCTTGAGAAAACGAGTCATGGAGAGTTTCATGCTTTACCCAAGTTCACAAGTTTTAGCGTTTTTGCTGCTATGACTAAGGACCTGACCAGCACAACTGTAGAGGAGGAAAATTTTATTTGGGGACTCATGGTGTCAGAGGTCTCAGTCCACAGACAGCAGCTCCATTCCTCGGGGCTGGAGGTGAGGCAGGACAGCATGGAGGAAGAGTGTGGTGGAGGGCAGCAGCTCACATGGGGATCAGGAAGCAGAGAGAGACTCCACTCTCCAGATACAGATGTAGACCCCACAGCCAGCCCCCAATGCCCCCTCCTCCAGCCACACCCCCCTGCCTCCAGCTACCACCCCGTTCATCCCATCAGGGGTGAATTCACTGATTGGGTTAAGGCTCTCACAACCCAGTCATTTCTCCACTGAACCTTCTTGTATTGTCTCACACATGAGCTTTGGGGGACACCCCACATCCAAACCATGACAACATATCCAGGACTGAGCCTTAGGTTTGCTTTAATATGAAGGGCTGGAATCTGCCTATCTTCAAGGACCCCACATTTCAAGGGTCTCCCTTTACCTTCTACCTGGCCTGGAAAACCACTCCCACCCTGAAAACTGCACCAGCTCCAGCTCCAGGGTTTTATGTAAAGGCCTGTAGAGAAGCTTCCCTTGCATCATCTCGTAGTAAATAAAACAGATTTTGTGTGTGTGCCGCCAAACAAGATATGTATGCATGCATCTATGTGCATATTTGTACCCCCAAATCAATACCATGGCACTTGGGTGATCATTCACACATGTGCAGAAAGGTAAGAAATTTGAATCACCCACTGGGCATGGTAACGCACACCTATAATCCCAGTGACTCGGGAGGCTGAGGCAGGAGGATCGAGAGTTCAAAGCCAGCTTCAGCAACTTAGCAAGGCCCCAAGCAACTCAGTGAGACCCTGTCTCTAAATAAAATATAAAAAGGGCTGGAAGTGTGGCTCAGTGGTTGAGCACCCCTGGGTTTGATTGACGGTACAGAAAAAATAAATAAATTAAAAAAAGCTGAGGCACCTGCGTGCACCTTCCCTGACAAGTTCCAGGAAGGCGTCATCTTCTTAGTTCATCGTTCATGCTGTGAATAAATGTTCTTTTCATGGTCCATTTAGCATCAGAGTTTTCACATTTCTGTGCTTTTCTTTGGTGATTCCACTGCTTAGAACGGTCCCAACCATGGTCCTGATACACTGTCTTGAGCTCCTGTGAGGTGCCTTGTAGAGAAAGCCCTGGACGAGTTTTAACCAGGCATGAGTGACAGGTGGCACTGTTTGCTCTGAGTCAATGAGTTTCAGTGCTAAGGAATCAACACTGTGTGTCACATAAAGTTTTCTTTGTTTTTTGGTTTTGGTTTTGGTACCAGGGATTGTACCCTGGGCGCTTAACAACTGGACCACATCCACGGCCCTTTTAATTGTATTTTATTTAGAGACAGGGTCTCACTGAGTTGCTGAGGCTGGTTTTAAACTCGAGATCCTCCTGCCTCAGCTTCCAGAGCCGCTGGGATTACAAGCATGCACCACCGCGCTGGGCTCATAAAGTGTCTTTAAACAGAAACACACATAAACCAAGGTTATGTGCTGACAAGTTAAAAATAATTCTGTGACCAGAGGCTTATGGGAGCCTGAACCTATCTTTCCCTTACGGATGATGATTTGGTATTTGCTAGTTCAACAAACACAACTTTATAGATCTTAACTACCACAAGTAGATATGCATGCACACACGTAGGTACACAGCCCTCTGTGTCCGTAGGTTCTGTATTGGAGATTCGATGTCCTGCAGATTGAAATATTTGGGGAAAATCATTGCATCTGTTCTAAATATCTACAGACTTTTTTTTTGGTATGTCGCTATTTCCTAAACAATACAGTATAACAACTGATTTCATGAACTCATGTTGTGTGTGGTCCTCTGAGGCATCTAGCGTTGTTTCAAGTACACAGGCGAATGTGGGGAGGGCACAGGCAAAGGTGCCATCACGTATAAGACACTCCATCACTGCAGATGTGGGTACTTGCACGGGTTCCTGGAACAGTCCCTGAAGATACTGACGGGTGGCTACACGCATGCACGCCCTTTAGGGTTGCTCTTTTTTTCATTCTCCAAAATCTCATTTAATTAGCCTCATTTTCAAATTAAAAGTCTTAAATCAGATCTTTTTTAAAAAGTTGCAGCAAAGAATAAGCCAGGTGCGGTGGCGCCGTAATCCCAGCACTTAGGAGGATCGTGAGTTCAAAGCCAGCCTCAGCAATGGCGAGGCACTTAGCAACTCAGTGAGACCCTGTCTCTAATAAAATACAAAAAAGGGCTGGGGATGTGGCCCAGTGGTCGAGTGCCCCTGAGTTCAATCCCTGGTACAAAAAAAAAAAAAAAAAATTGCAGCAAAGAATCAACATGCGGTGGGCACACGCGGGGATGGGGGCTGGACGGCTCCTGGGACCTTCTGTCCTCTCCAGTCAAGGCGGTCAAGCCCTCTGCTGAGGCGCAGCCTGGGCTGGGGGCCTGAGACAAGCTGGCGCAGGCGTAGGAGCAAATCCCATCCCACCTGAAGTTCCTCAGAGCTGAAGTATTTATGGCTTTGTTTTGCTGAATCACTGTAAAGAATAAGAGTAAAAGAAAATTAATTAATTTCTGAAGTCTTCTGCCTCTGAGGTTTGGAAGAGGGATACAATTAACAGAATTTTCCTTTATTATACTTAGTTTTCAGCCTTCACTAGAGTCTGTAGCCCTAATGGAAATTATTTCATCTTTGCTCTGGGTTTTCTCTTTACTAATGAAAGGCAGTCTCCCATTTGAGATTTTTTTTTTTTTTTTTTTTTTTTTTTTGATACCAGGGATTGAACCCAGAGGTGCTTAAACACTGAGCCACATCCCCAGCTCTTTTTTATATTTTATTTAGAGACAGGGTCTCTCTGAGTTGTTTAGAGCCTCACTAAGTTGCTGAGGCTGGCTTTGAACTCATGATCCTCATGCCTCAGCCTCCCAAATTGCCGGGATCACAGGCCTGCGCCACCACACCTGACAAATACTGATAAAGGATAAGTGGAAAAATGTTTTAGTAAACAAGGAAAGTGACTCCCCTCCCTAAGATAGTAAGTGTTTTCATAAAAGCCTCTAAAACATAACATTAATTCCCATGTTTCCATATTTAGAGCAATTCTTCATATTGTTTTTGCTGTTTAAATTTTTTCTTATGGGATATATTTACAAAAATGTGGACAATGACATTGACAAGAACCATGACTTGAAGAAAAGATGTTTTTAAACCCAGAGGAACCAGACCTGTTTCAGCGGGAGGTTCTGAACCCGCCTTGCCTGTGACAGACTGTGGTCTTCAAAATAGATACTGTATTTCATCTTGGCCTGCCAACTTGCTGGGTTTACCCAGGCTTTCAGACAAACAACTTGAAAACCTCGGGCGGGGTTTGTTTGGAGCATGTGTGTTTTATTAGAAAATCAACTCCTTTTTTCTTTACTGTTTTATTGATACAACCATAATCTTTAGCCTGGTGAAGGATGGTGATCTGAACTCTCTGAGTCCAGAACCCAGCCCTTCTCTCACTGGCTGTGGGACAAGTCATTGGATTTCTACGCCTCTTTCTCTGTAAGAGAGGGTGGGGCTGGTGCAGCGGTGCAAGCCTGCAATCCCAGAAGCTCAGGAGCCTGAGGCAGGAGGATCCCAAGTTCAGGGCGATTTAGAGAGGCCCTAAGCAACTTAGTGAGACCCTGTCTCAAATTTCAAAAACAAAAAGGACTGGGGATATGGCTCAGTGGTTAAGCACCCCTGGGTTCAATCCCTGGTACCAAAAAAAGAGAGAGAGAGAGAGAGAGAGAGAGAATCTGAGTAATCTACTGCCACCAACTCCTCATCATTCACCTGTGTCCTGCAATTTTTTAGAGCACCCAGAACATAGCAATACTCACTACACATCAGCTGCTGGTATTAAAACTTGCACCCTTAATAATTATCTATATTAACTTATAATTTATTATAATTGTATTACACAAAAAATTATATATATGCACCATATGTATGCATACATGTATATATATACACATATATGCATATATATATATATATGTGAGTGTGTATGTATATGTGTGTGTGTATATATATGGCTATTCTCATGTTAAAGGTAAAGTAGGTAGCTGTGCTTTGACCAGCATTTTTTTTTTTTTGGCTTTTTTTTTTTTTCCTTTCATTTTTCAAATTCATTGCCAGCATGTATTTTTAAAAGTCCAGGGCATATAATTTAGGAATTTTCCACTTCAAATCCTTATTCACCAAATATCCCTGGGCAAATGCAGACTCACCTTTTCTGAACAGGGAGGTAGGGCAAGAAAGAAAGAAAGGAAAGGAAGGCCCCCAAGGAAAGCAACTGCTGACTTTCTACATGAAAAAGAGGACTGGCCTCACTCCTGTTGCTTCCCTGGGACCTGAGGCAGAGGTGTTCTTACTCATTTCTTTCTTTCTTTCTTTCTTTTTTTTTTTTTTTTTTTTTTTTTTTTTTGGTACCAGGGATTGAACCCAGGGGTGCTTAACCACTGAGCCACATCCAAGCCATTTTTTTTAATATATATATTTTTTTAGTTGTAGTTGGGCACAATTCCTTTATTTTATTTATTTGTTTTTATGTGGTGCTTAGGATGGAACCCAGTGCCTCACATGTGCTAGGCGAGCGCTCTACCATTGGGCCACAGCCCCAGTCCTCCCAGCCATTTTTTAATATTTTTATTTATTTAGAGACCAGCCCTCACTAAGTTGCTGAGGCTGGCTTTGAACTCGCGATCCTCCTGCCTCAGCCTCCCAAGTGCTGGGATTACAGGCGTGTGCCACCATGCCCGGCTATTCTCACTCATTTCTCTAACCTGATTCTTCTGGACACGCCCCGTGAATGCTATCTTGGATGTGAGAATAGACAAAACAATGAGAACACTTGTTTGAACAGTTTGAATAACAACAACAAAAGAAGGCCAAGTATCCCTGGGTTTAATCCCTGGTACTGAGAAAAGGAAACCATGCACTGCATTCCTGTCTTCTTTTATTCAGCTTTACATTTCTGAGATTCTTCCATATTGCTGTTTGTAGTTACGATTTATTGTTTGATTGCCATGATTTTTATTGTACTATACTGCAATTTTTATTTTTTTGGGGGGGGGCGGTATTCACTGGGAATTGAACCCCTGAGCAGTACTTCTAATCTAAATCCCCAATCCTTTTTATTTTATTTTGAAACAGGGTCTTGCTAAGTTGCTTAGGGACTCACTAAATTGCTAAGGCTGACTTTCAACTTGCAGTCCTCCTGCCTCAGCCTCCCGAGCCTCTGGGATTACAGGCGTGCACCACTGTGCCCAGCTATACTATACTTTTAAATTTTATTCTAAGGCAAAGAGAGAAATACTGAGGAATAACATTGGCCAAATTATATTTTTACGTTGTGTGCATGTGCAAATATGCAATCAATCCCATCATTACCTATAACTAAAATGCACAAATTTAAAAATATATGGAAAATCTTTATTCTAAGGCTGGTGATGGGTGATTGGACAGATGTCTGTTGCATCTACTGTGAGTAGTGCTGCTCTGAACATTCTAGCACGTGTCTTTTGATGACTATCGGTACCTATTTCTCCCCAGGAGTAGGATTCCTGGGGCAAACCAGCGTCTTTTTTTTTTTTTTTTTTTTTTTTTTTTTTTTTTTGTGGTACCAGGGATTGAACTCAGGGGCACTCGACTACTGGGCCACATCCCCAGCCCTTTTTTGTATTTTATTTAGAGACAGGGTCTCACTGAGCTGCTAAGTGCCTCGCCATTGCTGAGGCTGGCTTTGAACTCGCGATCCTCCTGCCTCAGCCTCCCAAAGTGCTGGGATTACAGGCGTGTGCCACCGCGCCCGGCTAAACCAGCGTCTTTAATAAGCAGCTCCAGCAAGGCCGACTCAGGCTGACAGTTTAAAACTACAGACCAGAAAAACAATAAATACCTTTTACCAAGATTATCAATCAGGCTTGAGTTGAACGTCAGTACATAAAACATAAATTGTGTCTGCACAAACCTTACCGTCTTCCTGAGAAAACAAATCATAGGTTCACCGAGCACATGTGGAATAAAATATCAAGAGAGCCAATCTGATGCCTGTTCTAGTTTGAAACAAGACACGTGTAGAGAGCGGAGTTGCAGATTGGCTTCCTGTAGGAAAGACTCTTGAGTATGTTTGGTTTGGCGTAAACAGTGTTTCAAAAATCAAGAGATGTCATTAAAAGTCTGTGTTAGTTTTTCCTTCAAAAATTGAGTTCTCAGCCGGCGCGGTGGCACACACCTGTAATCCCAGCACTTTGGGAGGCTGAGGCAGGAGGATCGCGAGTTCAAAGCCAGCCTCAGCAATGGTGAGGCACTTAGTAACTCAGTGAGACCCTATCTCTAAATAAAATACAAAAAAAAAAGGGCTGGGGATGTGACCCAGTGGTCGAGTGCCCCTGAGTTCAATCTCCAGTACCAAAAAAAAAAAAAAAAAAAAAAAATTGAGCTCTTGGCCCGGTGTGGTGGTACATCCTGTAATCCCAGCAGCTCAGAGGCTGAGATAGGAGGATCTGGAATTCAAAGCCAGCCTCAGCAATTTAGAGAGGCCCTAAGCAACTCAGTGAGACCCTGTCTCTAAATAAGATACAAAATAGGGCTGGGATGTGGCTCAGTGTTTGTCTGCTGCTGAGTTTAATCCCTGGTACAAAAAAAAAAAAATTAATCTCTGGCATCCCCAGGTCCCCACTGCTACATGACAGCCATTGGCTGGGGTTGAGCAATAATCATATTTTTAGATGGCACATCTGACCTCCAAAGCACTACAGTCCCCACCAATCCCTGATGCCTTCCTCAGTTTCCTTCCCTTCTTTATATTACCTGCCTGATTCCTGTAGGCACTCGACCTTCCAGTCTCTAGTATAAAGAACTACGTTTTTAAATTTTTTGTACCAGGGATTGAATTTAGGGGTGCTTAACCATTGAGCCACATCCCCAGCATTTTTAAATTTTTTATTTAGAGACAGAGTCTTGGTGATGCTTAGGGCATTACTAAGTTACTGAGGCTGGCTTTGAATTCGCGATCCTCCTGCCTCAGCCTCTGAGCTGCGGGGATTACAGGCATGCACCACTGTGCCTGTCTTAGGACTAATTTTGATAACCTATTTTGTCATTATTTATTATGTAGCTATATGTCCCAGTATAGTAGCATTTCAATATGTAATCAAAATTTTAAAGTACTAGTGAGATAATATCTAGAAAATTCCAACAAGCAATGCATAGAATATACACATGTATTCTATATATATTCCATATTTTATATATTCTATACAATATGTATTATATAATATATATCCTATATTTATAGGATATATATTGTAGAGTACATATCGCGTATATGATCTGGAATATCACCCAGACTCTGCGCACACACACCTATGCACACACACACCTACGCCTAAGGCACCTGGAGCTTCTCTGCAGGGGAGGATGCTGTGAAGTTGACTGTGGTGACGGCCGCACAACTCTGAACATTCCCAAAACCACTGGACCATACACATTCGACGGGTGTGTTGCATAATAGGTTATAGCTCAATAAAGCTTTTCAAAGAAACATCTGATACCCTAGGATGGAAACGTGACTCATGAAGATGGCATCTGATGACAGACCATGGAACGGGACTGAGAAGCCTCGCCGATGGCCATGTGGGCTTCTGGTCCCTCCTTCCTGAGCAGCTCCCCCCAGCCTGTGTAGCCTGCAACCCCTCCAAGGCCCTGAACTGCGATGAGCACACAATGACCAGTCTTTCATCTAACAATCTGTCCGTCACCTGTGACCAGGCTGAGCATCCCGGCCCCTTTTATTTTCTATTTTGAGACAGGGTCTTCAGTTGCCCAGTCTGGCTTCAAACTTGCGATCCTCCCACCTCAGCCTCCCGAGTGGCTGAGATTACAGGTGTGCGCCATTGTGTCCTGCTCAGAATGGGAAAAAAAAAAAAAATCTGCAATCCATTTTCCTGACAAGAGGGTTATGTGCAAAATACGTAAGCAACTCACACAACTCGATTGCAAAAAATAATAATAATAACTCAATTAAACAGTGGGCAGAGGACCTGAGTAGACATTTTACCAATGAAGACATACAAATGGGTAACAGGTATATGTGCATTACTAGTCATGTAGGGAAATGCAAATCAGAACTACCATGGGCTATCACATCACAGCTGTTAGGATGACTACCATAAACAAACCTAACAACAAATAACAAGGGTGCAAAGATATGGAGAAAAGGGAACCCTTGTACACTGCTGGTAGGGATGTAAATTAATGCATACATTATGGAAAATAGTATGGAGGTCCCTCAACAAATTGAAAATATAACTACCATGTCATCTATCAATTCCACGATGGGGTACACATCCTAAGAAAATGAAAGCAGCATTTCAAAGAGACACCTGCATGCCCATGTTAATTGCATTATTCACAGTAGCCAAGATATGGAAGCAACCTCAGTGTCCACTGACAGAGGAAAATGGGAAAAAAAAAAATTTTTTTAATTGGAAAATTCCACTCACACAGTGGAATATTATGTTGCCTTCAAAAGGAAGGAAAACACACCATTTGCAACAATGTGGGTAAACCTGGAAGACAGTATCATAAATGAGATAAGCCAGACACAGAAGGACAAACACTGGATGATCTCACTTCTACAAAAAATCTAAAAACGTCAAACTCATGGAAGTAAAGAACAGATCAGTGGCTGTCAGGGGCTAAAGGGATGAAGGTGGAAAATGGAGAGATATTAGTGTAAGGCATAGATGAAAATATCTTGGAGATCTTTGGTACCAGGGATGAAACCCAGGGACGCTTAACCACTGAGCCACATCCCCAACCTTTTTTTATATTTTATGTAGAGACAAGGTCTCGCTGAGTTGCTTAGTGCCTCACTTTTGCTGAGGCTGGCTTTGAACTTGCAATCCTCCTGCCTCAGCCTCCCGAGCCTCTGGTATTCCAGGCTTGTGCCACCGCGCCCAGCTTGGAGCTCTTATATACAGGGTGGTCGCTGTAGTTGATGATACTGCATTGTTTTCTTGAAGTTTGCTAAGGGGCCACCACCAACAGAGCGGTGATGTGGGTGCTGACAGGTATGTCAGTTCCTGTGACTGTGGCGCTCACGGCACAATGAGTGTGTACATCAAACCATCACATTCTACATTTTGAGTGTGTACGATTTCTATTTGCAAATCATGCCTCAGCAAAGCTGACAAGAATGAACAGTTTGGATAACGAGAAGGTGCTCATGTTCCATCGGCAGGCGGGGTGGGCAGCAATGGCTGGGGCGTGACTGTACTCACAGAGCAGCACAGGGACCGCAGGGTGCCATTCAGAGGACACCTCAGTGGTGAGATGGTGTTTGGGTGACCTGAGAAATAAGATAAGCAAACAAGCTTTACAAAGTGCAAAGTATTAAAGAATAGTTATTATCATCACTACTGTGACAATATCACCACACTTGTGGGTATTCTGCAAGTGTAAGTTTCAGATTTCTCCTTCATGCACAATGACATCTGTTGTACACTTAATTTTGTCTGCCCCCCCCCAAATTCATAGGATGAATAGTCTCACTGGCAGTGTGACTATATTTGGAGACACAGCCTCTAAGGATGGAAGGTCGTAAGAATGTAACCCTAATCTGATAGGACTGATGTCTTTATAAGCAGAGGAAGAGCCAGGCATTTAGGAGCACCCCTGTAATTCCAGTGGCTTAGGAGGCTGAGGCAGGAGGATCTCAACTTTGAAGCCAGCCTCAGCAACTCAGTGAGGCCCTGTCTCTAAATAAAATATAAAAAGGGCTGGGGATGTGGCTCAGTGGTTATGCACCTCTGGTACCAAAAGAAAGAAAGAAAAAAAAGAAAAGGGAAGCTGAGTGAGAGGACAGGAAGCGACAATAGAGGTGGCTGTCTCAGATGAGCCAGAGGCCGAGGAGAGGCCCTGCGAGACCCCGGAGGGAGCGTTGCAGGCCCAGCGCAGTCTGGGAACCTGAGGCCAGGACAGGCTGGGGCCACGTGTGAATGTCAGAGTGTTCCTGGGGTCACTGGATCGAGATCCAAGGCTGGGGCAGTCACCGGCGAGCGGAGGCCTCTGATCCTCAGGCTCCCACCCGGGCACCCATCGGAGGCCGAGGAACCCCTGTCCTCGCTGTAGCTTCGGTGGTAGGGCCTGGAGCACTGCCCCTGGCGGAGGGCCTGGGGAGCAATGCCTGTCCACACAGGTCGTGCTCAGGCTCCCGACACACCTCTCCAAACCAACATCAGAAAAAGAAAAAAAGCCGGGCGCGGTGGCGGAGGCCTGTAATCCCAGCACTTGGGAGGCTGAGGCAGGAGGATCCCGAGTTCAAGGCCAGCCTCAGCAATGGCGAGGCGCTTAGCAACTCAGTGAGACCCTGTCTCTAATAAAATACAAAAAAAAAAGGGGGGGGGGCTGGGGATGTGACCCAGTGGTCGAGTGCCCCTGAATTCAATCCCCGGTGCCAAAAAAAAACGTTCCAGCCAATGTCTTGCCAGCAAGCCCCGCAGAGCCCAGCGCACAGCCTCCGACCAGGGAGGAGCGCGGCGTGAGCTCGCCTGCAACTCGGCCGGCGGTTCCACATCTTGGCCATTCCTCTAATTCTCCTGGATCCCGCCGAGTACTGTGAACACGGTGCACTCGACTGCGAAGCTGACCACTCCATCTCACCCTGTGCAGAAATAACGCGGGAGGAGCGCGAGGAGGGAGGAGGCCGACTCAGGGCACCTGAGTGAAGTCTGTGGGGCAGTGAGGAGGACCCGGTCCAAAGGGATGGCCCTTCTGAGAGCTGTGAGTCGCCTCGTGAGGTGCTGTTTGCTGTTTGTTTGTTAGTTTGGGCACCAGAGATGGACCCTGGAGCACTTCACCACTGAGCCACATCCCCGGCCCTTGTAGTTCTGAGTTTGAGACAGGGTCTCGCTGAGTTGGCCAAACTGGCCAGTCACTGGGATTGCAGGCGCGTGCCACCATGCCTGGCAGTGACCAACATTTCAAATCAAATTTGCTTAAGTAGAGCTAAATTTTAAATTCAATTTTTTAAAAAGAGACAAGGTCTCGCTATATTGCCCACGCTCCTCCCAAACTCCTTAGCTGAAGTGATCCTGGTGCCTCCGCGTCCCAAGTCACCAGGAGAACAGGCAGTTACCATGGCGCTTGACTTGAATTTTAAATTTAGTTACCCAGAGTTTTGAATAGGAATTGTTGCTTACAACACAGAGCAGAGCAACAAAATTTGCAACAACAACAACAAAAGATCTGTTTAGCTGTTGTTGTTTTAAAGGATTTAAAATATGTCTGATGTGAAAATGTTTTTAAGTCAAAAGAAACAGCCAGTGAAATACACCACAAAAATAACATTTCAAGATGCAAGGAAATTAAAAAAGAGAAACAAACCCTTTATGTGACTGGGACTATTTTCCAAGGTAACCGAGCCATTTCACGTTCCCACTGGCAATCTATGAGGGTTTTAGTTTCTCTGCAACCTTGTCAACACTTGCTATTGCCTGTTGTTTTTTTGTTTTTGTTTTTGTTTTGTTTTGTTTTGTTTTTTTTTTGTATGAGGGATTGAACCCAGGGGTGCTTAACCCCTGAGCCACATCCCCAGCCCTTTTTATTTTTTATTTATAGACAGGGTCTCACTAGTTGCTTAGCACCTAAGTTGCTGAGGCTGGCTTTGAACTCAAGATTCTCCTGCCTCAGCCTCCTGAGCCCCTGGGATCACAGGCGTGGGCCACCATGCACAGGTACAGAGTGTTTTTAACGAACCTAAATTTTGACCAATCACATGAGTGGAATTTTCCAGTTGCACCATGTCAGTGGTACAGATGGAAGATCTCAGATTCTGGAGCGTTTCAGAGTTCCAGATTAGAAATGCTGAACTCGTAATACTTCTGGGCGCACTTGTGGAGTCAAATACTGTCCAAGTTGTTGCTTTGCCACTTACCAGCAGTGAGACCTTGGGCAAGTTATTTTAGGGTCTCTAAACCACAGGTGGCTCTTTTATATGATGGTGATAATTATAGTTCTGCTTGGCTGGACCTGCAGCTACTAAGCCTTTCATAAATGCAGTCATCATTGTTACTGTGTTCTCTTGCTGTCATTAATATTTAACCAGGACCTGCAAGAAAGAACCTCAGAGTGTCGACTTTCAGGAAGTTCTTTTGAATTTAGGTTTTAAAGATGTGTAGGATCTGACATGCACATGCTGATTCACAGTAAGTTGGGGGGGGGACAGAAATAGTTTGGATTTGACAAAGGGGAATGAAGGGAAGGGCGGGGATGGGAATAGGAAAGACAGGGGAATGAACGGGACCTCACTTTCCTGTGTTCACATGTGAACACACGACCAGTGAGTCTCCACATCCTGTACAGTCACAGAATGGGAAGTCAGGCTCCATGGATGTAAGACATGTCAAAATACACTCTACTGTTAGGTGTGTATATGAATAAATATGAATATATATGTGAATAAATTAAAAAAGCAAAACAAAAAAGATGTGTAGGAGCAGGGCATGGTGGTACATGCCTGTAATCCCAGTGACTCCAGAGGCTGAGACAGAAAGATGGCGAGTTCAAAGCCAGCCTCAGCAACTTAGTGAGGCCCTAAGCAACTCAGTGAGACCCTGTCTCTAAAGAAAATACAAAAAAGCGCTGGGGATGTGGCCTACAAAAAGATGTGTAGGAAATCACAGGTAGCCATTCCTATGCAAAGTGTGGCCTGAGGGCCAGCAGCATCCACATCATCTGCAAGTTGGCGAGAACTGCAAAACCTCAGATTCTCCCAAGATCTATTGGAATCTGCGTTTTTTAACAGGTCCCCAGGTGACTTGAGTGCAAATCACAGTTTCAGAAGTCAACATCGCAACCTGCTCCTTTGCCTCCTTAAACTCCACCCAACATTTAACTCCTGTCTGGGCACCATGGCACGCGCCTGTAATCCCAGAGGCTCAGGAGGCTGAGGCAGGAGGATTGCAAGTTTGAGGCCAGCCTCAGTAATTTAGTGAGGCTCTAAGCAAGTTAGTGAAATCTTGTCTTGAAATAAAAAATGAAAAGGGCTGGGGATGTGGTTCAGCGGATAGGTGCCCTTGAGTTCAATCCTCAGTACCAAAAAAAAAAAAAAAAAAGAAAAGAAAAGAAAATCTTGCTTTCATCAGCTGGGTTCTGTGAGGGCTCCTGCCTTGGTTTGTGGTTTTCCTTACCTGCAGGAGGCCCAGGAGAGCCCTGTCTTATCTGAGAGGCACTTAATCAGAGTGTGATGGGGAGGCTGTGTCATTAAGGGGGCTCCGGTACCCTTTCAAGGAAAGAGTGGCAGATAAGAAACAATCAGCAGAGACAGAGAAGGACAGATCCTTAGAAGCAGGAGGGTTGATCTCCCCTCCCCAGGAGCCAATTACAAGCTGACGAAACGGCCATCAAAGCTCGCAGTTAATCTTCTCAAGAGTCAACAGCTGCCTTAAACTTGAAGGGTGGCCCTATTTGTAGATTGAGGCTCTTCTTAAAGTAAAAAAAGTCATCTTTTGCTGCCTAAATTCACAGAACAGGTTAGACTGGGACTTCACCTTGCCCATCTGTCCCCAGTTCTTTGAGAAGAAGTACCTACAACAAGAAATAAAGAGCCCCTTCTCTGTTGTTTGTTTTGTTTTGTTTTGTTTTTTGAGAAGCCCCAAGAAAAAGGGTAGGAAAGGTCACACCAGGCCAGGAGCAGTAGCACTTGCCCATAATCTCAGGGGCTTAGGAGGCTGAGGCAGGAGGATCTCAAGTTCAAAGTCAGCCTCAGCAATTTAGCAAGGCCCTAAGCAACTCAGTGAGTGTTGCCGCCTGAAGCGATGGCCACTTGGAGCAACGAAGCCACGGGAAGAAGTTCAGAGGCGAACTGGGAACAAACAGCTTTTTATTCTGATAACTTTTCTCTCTGGCTCTAACAACGACTAACACGCACCACACACCACCAAAAAAAATGGCGCTGACCCAATCAGCAATCTCGGCTCAAGTCACCCAAGATCCCGGGCCAAATCCCATGAGACTACGGAAGGCGGCAATGCCCAAATCTCCATGGCCCATAGTCAACCGCAATTTAAGCCATCTCCCCAAACAGGGCTCCTGCAAGTGAGACCTTGTTTCAAAATAAAATACAAAATAGGGCTGGGGATGTGGCTCAGTGCCCAAATGCCCCTGGGCTCAATCCCCAGTACTAAAAAAAAAAAAAAAAAAAAAGTCACACCAGAAAATCACACATTCAGGACTCTGGCTAAAGTGGAAACTTGAGTATGCCCTGGTACTCCTAGGACCAAGGGTGGAAGTTGGGGAGAGGGATATTATTATTGTTGTTGTTATTATTAATATTAATATTATTCTGGGGATTAAATCCCAGAACACTCAACCACTGAGCCACATTTCCTGCCCTTTTTATTTTTTATTTAGAGACAGGGTTTCACTGAGTTGCTGAGGCTGGCTTTGAACTCGCCATCCTCCTGCCTCAGCCTCCAAAGTCACTGGGATTACAGGCGTCAGCACCGCGCCCAGCGAGTAGGGATATTATTAAACCACATATTCCATAAGCAGCAGAGCAGGGCCTCCCAAAGTGCTTCTTCTGCACACCAGGGTCATTACATAGGCTGTGATTCAAGCAGGCTCCTCCATAAGCCAGCATTTAAATATAGCAAGGAGAATGATAACAACCATTGGTGCTACATGCAAAGGCTTTGGGGGAGGAGGTAGTATCTAAACCTAATCTTGTGATCGTAGGACAATTTTTTAAAAGTGAGATAAGGGGCTGGGATTGTGGCTCAGCGGTGGAGCGCTTGCCTAGCACATGCGCAGCCCGGGTTCGATTCTCAGCACCACGTAAGAATGAAGGCATTGTGTGCGACTAAAACAAATAAATAAATATTTTCAAAAAAGTGAGATAAAATTCACATACCAGCAGAGTGAGGTGGCGCACGCCTGTAATCCCAGTGGCTTTGGAGGCTGAGGCAGGAGGATCATGAGTTCAAAGCCAGCCTCAGCAATGGCGAGGCACTTAGCAACTCAGTGAGACCCTGTCTCTAATAGAATACAAAATAGGGCTGGGGACATGGCTCAGTGGTTGAGTGCCCCTGAGTTCAACCCCTGGCACCAAAAATTTAAAAATTCACATATCATGAAAAAATTTTTATTTTGTTGCTGGGGGTTAAGCCCAAGACTTTGTACATGCTAAGTGCACACTCTTCCCCTAAGATACACTCCTAACCCCAAAGTTTAAAATATATAGTTCAGTAGTTTTTTTTTTTTTTAGTAGTTTTTAATATATGTACAAAGTGGGGAAACATTTACAACCAACATTTGTTAATCCTCCAAAAATCCTGATGACTCTCAGATAGAGAGCACGGATCTACTGCAACTTTTTCATTTTATGGAGCCACAACTGAAGGCCCAGGAAGGGCAAGTGGCTTCCCCAAGGTCACACAGCAATTTGGGACAAGACAGGGATGAGGACCCATCACCTGGGTAACGTGCTTTCTCTTCTGCACAGTTGAGCCTCACTGGTGCTATCCAAAGCCAGGCAACCACTTTGAGTCACTCCTGCCAGGAGCGTGCTGTTATTCTAAGAAGTTTCTGGTGTAGTCATCTGTCTAGAACTTCCAGCACCATTTATGTGAAAATGAAAGCACTTCCCCTGATGTGTCCTCCATTCTCGTCCTTGGAACAATGTGAAGTAGAAAGGGAGTCCTTGTAACCTGGACCCTTTGGAGAGCTAATGCATTTGTGGCCCTTGCTCTGGGAACCAGAACCGGAGTGCCCAGGACGTCCTGGCCTCCACAGTCCAGCTCACTGCAGACATTCCAAAGACCAGGATGTTCACTGGAGGTGGGGGTGGGTACCCGGGGTTGAACCCAGGGGCACTCGACCACTGGGCCACATCCCAGCCCTTTTTGTACTTTTTTTAGAGACAGGGTCTCGCTGAGTTGCTGAGGCTGGCTTTGAACTCACGATCCTCCTGCCTCAACCTCCCGAGCCACACAGGTGTGTGCTGCTGTGCCCGGCCCAAAGACCAGAATTTAAAGAAGCAAATGCTATTAAAGCCAAACTACAGAAGTGTCCCAAAAGGTAATTAGGAGCATATACACAAGGTTTGAAATTCTATGCAGCAATGTCCTAATATTTTACAAAGCAGAAAAGGAAATGCATCAATGTAATATACAAGAAGACAACCTAGTGCTGTGGCAGGCTGGTCCCGGAGACCTCTGTGGCTGGCTGTAACAGAGCGGACTCAGCCCCTCCTGCTCAGCAGGCCACCAGCCTTCACACCCTGGGAGCACGGAGAAGGCCTCACGGCTTCCTTACAGATGCGGTGCTGAGAGGCCAGAGGCTAAGCCACCGTCTAACATCACGTTCCTGTGGCTGGACATGCTGTGGCGTTTCCCTGGCCGTGTGTTCATACGGGAGCACAGGAAAGTGACGTCAAGTTCATTCCACTGTCTTCCTGTCCCCACCCTCTCCCTTCCCTTCATTACCCGGTCCAAACCAGTGAACCCCCACTCCCCCCCCCAACATTTTGTATTAACCACTGAGTGTCAGAGAGAACATTTGGCCTTTGGTTTTGTTTTGTTTTGTTTTTTTGGTACTGGGGATTGAACTCAGGGGCACTCGACCACTGGGTCACATCCCCAGGCCTTTTTTGTATTTTATTTAGAGACAGGGTCTCACTGAGTTACTAAGTGCCTCGCCATTGCTGAGGCTGGCTTTGAACTCGCGATCCTCCTGCCTCAGCCTCCCAAAGTGCTGGGATTACAGGCGTGCGCCACCGCGCCCGGCTTTGGCCTTTGGTTTTTTGGAATTAGCTTATTTCGCTTAGCATGATAGTCTCCAGCTCCATCCATTTACCAGCAAATGCCACCATTTCATTCTTCTTTGTGTCAGCCACTTTATCTCTGAACGTTCCTACATTAACCCAGAAGCTCTGGGCTCTGGGGGACACCTCACACCCAAATCATAAAGCTACACCGTGACATGGCCCTGTGTAAGGGCTTCTTTCCTGATGCCACATCACCTCTTCCTGTAGAAATTCACGTTTTGCATTAGGATACCAAACTCAAATCGAACTACCTTGAAAATATTGAAATGTTCAGATTTAGAACTATTCCTGGCACAGATATTCACAACTCCATGGTCATAAAATAGACTGTCACTCAGGCAGGCTCACTGTTGATATTGATCAGCTTCCTTCTTACCCTTTTCTTTTTTCTTCTTCAATAGGAAGTTCATTAAAACTTACTAGGAGGCTGGGCACCATGGCACATGCCTGTAATCCCAGTGGCTCAGGAGGCTAAGGCAGGAGGATTAGGAGTTCAAGGCTAGCCTCAGCAACTTAGCAAGGACTTAAGCAACTCACAGAGACACTGTCCCTAAATAAAGTATAAAAAAGGGCTGGGGATGTGGCCCAGTGGTTAAGTGCCCCTGAGTTCAATCCCTGGTACAAAAAAAGGAAAAAAAAGAAAAGAAAAAAAAAAAAAAAAGACTAGGAAGTTGTTGGCTTTTGCTTCTTCCACAAGGTTGGGATCGAGTTGAGTTTTGTGTGACATTTCCTAACTGAATAGTTACTCATATAATAATGTTACCATATTATTGGTTTGTACAGTTTAACTGGAAGTTATGCAGAGCTGATTTCTTTTGAAGGTTTAGAAAAAATAATTTTTTTCACTCTAACTTCTTTTTACCTTCTCAAGGGAAAGTGGCTTACCTTCAACTAATTCAGGTTACTCTTCATCTCCTAAAGCTGTCCAATTTCAGTGCTAGGAAGAACATTCGCATATCTAGTTACACATTCCCAGCTATTGCAATGAATTAATAATTCATGGATGGTGTTTATTTATTTATTTATTGGTACCATGGATTGAACCCAGGGGTGCTTAACCACTGAGCCACATCCCCAGGCTGTTTTATATTTTATTTAGAGACAGGGCCTTGCTAAGTTGCTGAGGCTGGCTTTGAACTCACAATCCTCCTGCCTCAGCCTCCTGAGCTGCTGGGATTACAGGTGTGTGCCACCATACTTGGCTACAGATGGCTTTTTTTTATTCTAAGTTGTTATAAATGGCAGCAGAATGCATTACAAATCATAATACACATATAGAACACATTTTTACATATCTCTGTTTGTATACAAAGTATATTCACTCCATTCATGTCTTCCTACATGCACTTAGGGTGATGATATCCATCTACAGATGGCTTTTATGATCTATGAGAGATTTCTTTTATTTTTCTTTTTATTTATTCTTTTCAGCTATACATGACAGCAGAATCTATTTTTATATATTTATACAAGCATGGAATATATCATATTCTGAGATATTTCTTGACATGCATTATATTAACGTGATTCTGTGCCTCCTTTGTAAAACAGTCTGACATGTATACATAAATTTTCAAACCCTACATCTAAGATTAATTCATGGAGTAAATATAAAGTTATCATTACCAAAATGTCACTTATAGTCTGAAATGATTTCTTGATGAGAAGAAGAAAGAATATTATTTCTACGGTACTTAAAATGTCCCCAAACCTAGATCATGCCCACCAGTGCCTGGAAGATGGGAACATTCTCTATCAAACATGTAGTAGTGAAAAGGTATGGCGCTACTTGGAGGCAAGGGTTCTTGCTCAGCCCCTCATTTAACAGGAGGGGAAACTGAAGCTCAGAGAGGTTAGGTAACTTCATCAGTGTCACACAGCTGACCAAAGGACATCAAAGAACAAAAAGCATGTTTCCATGTAGCATGAAAATAGAACCACAGTCCAAAGGGAAGCTCCTAAGGGGCCTGTTTACTCCTATGTTCTAATGCATGGCACGGTGTGCTCAATAAATGTCACTGACTAACTGGGATCTGTACTCATTTCCTACTGACAGAACAAGTAACCACATCATGGTTTAGATATGAGGTAACCCCAAAAGCTCCCGTGTCAATGCAGAAATATTCAGAGGCGAAGGGACTGGATTATGTGAGCTGTCACCCATCAGTGCCTCCCAGTTTGAGGGACTGACTGGGTGGTGACTGCAGGCAGGTGGGACAGGCTGGGGGAGGTGGTCACTGAGAGCATGCCCTGGTAGGGCCCGTCTTCTCGAGGCCCTTTCCCCTCTGCCTGCCTCCTGGCCACCAGGGGTGCAGCCACCTCCCTCCCCACGCCCTTCGGCCACGATGTTCTGCCTCACCTTGGTCTAGAGCCCTGGGCTCAGCCCACCGTGGACTGAACCTCTGAAACCACGAGCCAAAGTAAACTTTGCCTCCTGTAATTGTTCTTGTCGGGCATTTCAGTCACAGCGGCAAAAAGCAGACGAACACCGGCCACAGACTTCAGCGCTGAGCCACACCCGTGTGTTACCCTACGATTCTGGAACTCAGCTTTTTTTTTCTTTCCTTTTTCCTTTTTTGCAATAGGGATTGAACCCAGAGTACTTAACCACTGATACTTCCCCAGCGCTTTTGATTTTTTATTTTGAGACAGGGTCTTGCTAAGTTGATGAGGCGGCCTCCAACTTGCGATCCTCCTGCCTCAGCCTTCTGAGCCTCTGGGATTACTTGGCACCGGCTGAAGGTCAGACTTCTGATAGGAGTCTCACTGGGCTAGAACCTAGGTGCTGGCCACGCTGCGTTCCTTCCTGGAGGATCCTGGGGGGGACCATCACTCTGCTCACGGTCCTGTTGCCCAGCTTCAGCTCCTCGGCTGTAGGACCGGGGCTCCAGGGTTCGCGCTGCTGTAAACCCAGGGCATCTGCGGCTCCTGGAGACCGGCTCGGAGCCCCTTCTGTCAGGGTCAGTGGTGCGGGTCAAGTCCTTGCCCTCCCGCCTCTCCCTGACCCTCCTCTGCACACCTGCTCCCACCACAGCTCGCAGCGGCTCCTCTCAAGGACCACGCGGTCAACTGGAGCTGTCTGCGAGGTTCGGACCATCTTCCCACAGAAGGTCCCCAACCATGCCTGCAGAGCCCGTGTGCCTCGCACTCACCTACAGGGTCGGGACCGGGGTGTGGCTGGGGGCCATTACTCGGCCGCCGCATCCAGGGCAACCAGGACCCCACCTCCACCCGGAAAGGGACCCGGATGAACCTCCAGACCCTGCCACCACCTCCACCCTCTCCACCCCAGAGAGGGACCCGGATGAACCTCCAGACCCTGCCACCACCTCCACCCTCTCCACCCCAGAGAGGGACCCGGATGAACCTCCAGACCCTGCCACCACCTCCACCACCTCCACCCCAGAGAGGGACCCGGATGAACCTCCAGACCCTGCCACCACCTCCACCACCTCCACCCCAGAGAGGGACCCGGATGAACCTCCAGACCCTGCCACCACCTCCACCCCAGAGAGGGACGAGGACGCGGATGAACCTCCAGACCCCCCCCCCACACACACACACACCGCCATCCCAGAGAGGCACCCGGATGAACCTCCAGACCCCGCCACCACCTCCACTCCAGAGAGGCACCCGGATGAACCTCCAGACCCCGCCACCACCTCCACTCCAGAGAGGGACCCGGATGAACCTCCAGACACCTCCCCACACACCTCCACCCTGGAGAGGGACCTGGATGAACCTCCAGCCCCGGCCACCACCACCACCACCACCTCCACCACCTCCACCACCTCCACCACCTCCACCTCAGGGAAGTACCCGGATGAACCTCCAGACACCTCCCCGCACACCTCCACTCTGGAGAGGGACCCGGATGAACCTCCTGCACCCGCCACCACCTCCACCCTCTCCACCCCAGAGAGGGACCTGGATGAACCTCCAGCCCCGGCCACCACCTCCACCCTCTCCACCCCAGAGAGGGACCTGGATGAACCTCCAGCCCCGGCCACCACCACCACCACCTCCACCACCTCCACCACCGCCACCTCAGGGAAGTACCCGGATGAACCTCCAGACACCTCCCCACACACCTCCACTCTGGAGAGGGACCCGGATGAACCTCCTGCACCCGCCACCACCTCCACCACCTCCTCCACCCCAGAGAGGTACCCGGATGAACCTCCAGCCCCCCCCCCCCAACCCCTCACCACCACCTCCACCCAGAGAGGTACCCGGATGAGCCTCCAGACACCCTCCCCCCCCTGCCTCGCGCACGCGCACACACACACCTCCACCCAGAGAGGGACCCGGATAAGCCCCCAGACCCTACCCCCACCACTAGTTGCTGCCCTCCTGACTGGTCTCCTTCCTTCTTTCATGTTCTCTTTCTGTCTCAGTGGGTAGTAGATGGCGCCTGTTTGTCCTCCTAACTGAATCTCACTCGTCACCCCTGCAAGGTGAGGTGGCCTTCCGAGCTGTGGCACTTGGTTCCACTTTTATATCTATACCAACCTGACTCTTTTTTTACTTGCTCTTTTTAGATATGCATGACAGTGGAGTGTATTTTGACATATCATACAAACATGGAGTAAAACCTATTCTAATCAGGATCCCATTCTTGTGGTTGGACACGATGCAGAGTTTCACTGGCCGTGTATTCATATAGCAACACAGGAAAGTTATGTCCCATCCATTCTACTGTCTTTCCTATTCCCATTCCCCTCCCTTTCCTGCATGCTCCTTTGTTTAATCCAATGAACTTCTATTCTCCACCCCCCCACACACACACACACTTATTGTGTGTTAGCATCTGCATATCGGAGAGAACATTTGGCCTTTGGTTTTAGGGATTGGCTTATTTCACTTAGCATGATAGTCTCCAGTTCCATCCATTTACCAGCAAATGCCATAATCTCATTCTTCTTTATGGCTGAGTAATATTCTACTGTGTATATATACCACATTTTCTTTATCCATTCATCTTTTGAAGGGCACCTAGGTTGGTGACATAGCTTAGCTATTGTGAATTGAGCTGCCATAAATATTGATGTGGCCGTGTCACCATAGCATGCTGATTTGAAGTCCTTTCGTTACAGACCAAGGAGTGGGCTAACTGGATCAAATGGTTGTTTCCATTTCTAGTTTTCTGAGGAATCTCCATACTGCTTTCCATAGTAGTTGCACCAATTTGCAGTCCCACCAGCAATGTATGAGTGTGCCTTTTCCCCACATCCTTGCCAACATTTATATTTGTATTCTTTTTTTAAAAAAATATTTATTTATTTACTTTAGTTGTACACAATGCAATGTATTTATGTTTACGTGGTGCTGAGGATCGAACCCGGGCTGCTCACGTGCAAGGCGAGCGCTCTACCGCTGAGCCACAACCCCAGCCCTTATATTTGTATTCTTGATAATTGCCATTCTGATTGGAGTGAGATGGAATCTCAGTATAGTTTTAATTTGCATCTCTCCAGTTGCTAGATATGTTGAAAAGTTTTTCATATATTTGTTGACCATTTGTATTTCTTCTGTGAAGTGCCTGTTCACTTCCTTTGCCTATTTATTGACAGGGCTATTTGGTGTTAAGTTTTTTGAGTTCTTTGTATCTCCCGGAGATTAATGCTCTGGAGTGGAGGTGGCAAAGATTTTCTCCCATTCTATAGACTCTCTCTTCACGTTCTTGCTGATTCTTCTCTCTTTTTTTTTTTTAATATTTATTTATTTGCTTTAGCTGTACACAATGGGTTTATTTGTACGTGGTGCTGAGGATCGAACCCAGGCCGCGCACGTGCGAGGCGAGCACGCTACCGCTGAGCCACAATCCCAGCCCTGATTCTTCTCTTGTAAGTCATTTCCTTTTGCCAAAATTATCTGCTCATTCTTCCCCACATGCATGGGACACATTTGTCACCCCCGGTACCTTTGTTCCCATTATTTTCTCTGCCTGGAATCTCCCCCCCTTCGTCTCTGGTTTTCCTGAGGTTTCCCGGACTCAGCTCCCCTGTCACCACTGCCCAGACACCTACCCAGTTTCCTCTCCCCACCCAAGAGACTGGAAGCTGCTTTTCTTTTGACTGCCCAGGGTCCTGGCCTGTTCCTTGTCATTGACATTAAGTACATTCTGGTTTATCTATCACAACATAGCAAGTTACACTGGAACCAGTGGCTTAAGACTTTAATCAATGATCATTAGATCTCACGATGCTCTGGGCCAAACCTCAGGCCAGGGCACAGCAGGACGGCTTGTCTGTTCCAGGAGCTCTGGTTTGCTGGAGACTTGGGTGTTTCTCTTCCTCTCCCCCCACAGAGCTGCTCTCCTGCCTGGCATGTGCTACCTCACAGCACAGTGTCCTGGGGGCAGTCGGATTGTTCTCCATGGCAGCCCAGGGCTCCAGCAGACCAACATGGCGGCCGCCAGTCCCTTTGAAGGTTCAGCTTTAACTTATTGACCAAAGCAGGCCTATGCCAGATTCAAGGGAAGGAGAAGTAGACCCTCACCATTCCACAGGAAGAGTCAAACAATTTGAGGCCGGGAGCGGTGGCGCATGTAGCCACCTGAAGCGATTGCCGCTTGGAGCAACGACGCCGCGGGACCAAGTTCAGAGGCAGGCTGGAAACAAACAGGCTTTTTATTTTGCTAACTTTTCTCTCCGGCTCTGACAACAACTCTAACACGCACCACACACATCACCAAACAACCAACAACCAAATGGCCCCGACCCGCGCAGATCTCAGCTCAAGTCTCGTGAGATCTCGGGCCAAGTCCCGTGAGACCACGGAAGGCGGCAATGTCCAAACATCTCCATGGCCCGCAGCCAACCGCAATCTTAGCCACCTCCCAAATCAGGGCTCCTGCAGGCGCACACCTGTCATCCCAGCAGCTCGGGAGGCAGGAGGATCACAAGTTCAAAGCCAGCCTCAGCAACTTAGTGAGGCTCTAAGGAACTTATGGAGACCCTGTATCAAAATAAAAAATTAAAAAAAAAAAGGGCTGGGCATGTGGCTCAGTGGTTATGCACTCCAGAGTCAATTCCCAGTACCCCCCGCCAAAAAAAATTGGAGGGTTAGATTTATTTATTTATTTATTCGTTTATTTATTTTTTTGCCACTGGAGGGATTTTGGACATAAAGGACCGTGTTCTTCAGAGGACAGATTGTGAGCATGACTCTATGTTATTTATGACTGAATTACGGGTAATCAATTGGGAGTTGCGCTGAACCAATCTTTCTAATTGGATTCCAATGAAGCACCTGCACTCTGTCAAACTCCAGTGCGTGAGTGGTCACAGCGCCCAGAAAGTCCATTTCACATCGATTTTCCATGCTGTTTATTCTGCTGAGTCAATCAAAATTTAAATCTCTAATAACTGAATAAAGGGCTTGCCGCTAAATTGGTTTTAATCATCTCTCTGCTCTGAGGTTACAAACTATCAGCTTTTAGAAATTAAAAACCCTCGTGAAATATGCAGCTTTAAATACATCATGTGAATTTAAAGCATCCCCCCAACTGGAATGATAATTGTATCATGAAATAACAGTATCTTGATTTTTGTAAGAAGAACATTGAAAAGATTATGCAAAGTATGAAAAATACATTTAATAGGAGTAATAAGATAATAAGTTAATTATAAATTTTATAAAGAGAAGGTTATGTGAAGTAATGTGAAAAAAATTTTAAAAGCATGGACTTGACAGAGAGTACTCCTGGACTCCCTCCTGGTTCTTCTACCTTCTAGTAAATTCCTGAATTATCCTGAGCTTTTTTGTCTTCTTGTCTGCAAACCAAAATACTGACTTCTTTTTGTCCTGGGGATTGAACCCAGGGGCACTTAACCACTGAGCCACATCCCCAGCCCTATTTTGTATTTTATTTAGAGACAAGGTCTCACTGAGTTGCTTAGGGCCTCGCTAAGTTGTTGAGGCTGACTTTGAACTTGTGATCCTCCTGCCTCAGCCTCCCAAACCACTGGGATTACAGGTATGCACCACCACACTCAGCTAGACTTTTCTTTTATAGACTCATTCTGCTTCTTCTCCTAGTTCCCCAGCCTGAGCTCAAGGAGAAGACCACTCCTATTCTAGGGGAGGTTCTGTGGTTTGGATTGTGAATGTCGCCCAAGGGCCCATGTGTCAAAAGCCCCAGCCTGTGGTGCTACTGGGAGGTGCTGGCATCGTTAAGATGTGGCGGGGGCTGGGGTTGTGGCCCAGCGGTAGAGCGCTCACCTCGCACATGCGCAGCCTGGGTTCAATCCTCAGCAACATGTAAAAATGCATTGTGTACAACTAAAGCAAAATAAAAAAATATTTTAAAAAGAAAAAAAAAAAGATGTGGTGCCCAGTGGGAAGTCTTGAGGTCGTTGGGGACCATACGTGGGAAAGGGGTAGCAACCTCAGCCTCCTCCTCACTTTCTTCTCTCCCTGACTGATAAGCAGGGCCAGCTCTGCACTGTCAGGCACACGGGCCGTGCTGCACTTCCTCTCCATGGCCAAAACGAGGGGTCCAATCAATCACGGACTGGAACGTGCAAATCTGTGAGCCAAGATCAATCTTTTAGCTTTATAAGTTAATTCTCTCAGGTAATCCATCACAGTGATGGAAAGCTGACTGCCACAGGAAGCACAGCCAGGTGCCTCAGACGACAAGAATGCCTGTGTTGGTGGTAGCCTGAAGATACAGTGTGCAGCAGAGAAAAGCCTGCCTTCCCTGTGCACGCTCCCCTGTTCTATAGTCAGATGTCCCAGGAAGCCACGGGACTCCTTTGTAGGCCACTTTCTAAATTGTGCCAATCTTCTAGACCCCTCATCCTTGTTTCCTCTTGTTGTCGCCTGAAGCGATGGCCGCTTGGAGCAACGAAGCCGCGGGAAGAAGTTCAGAGGCGAACTGGAAACAAACAGCTTTTTATTTTGATAACTTTTCTCTCTGGCTCTAACAACGACTAACACGCGCCACACACACCACCAAAATGGCGCTGACCCAATCAGCAATCTCGGCTCAAGTCCCTCGAGATCCTGGGCCAAGTCCCGCGAGATCCCGGGCCAAGTCCCGTGAGACTATGGAAGGCGACAATGCCCAAATCTCCATGGCCCATAGTCAACCGCAATTTAAGCCATCTCCCCAAACAGGGCTCCTACATCCTCTCAGTGTGATGCTGAGCAGCTAATAAAGGTAAAGGCATACCGTGTCATTCCACTTAGAATTTACCAAGAGATCTCAATCTCCTCCAAAGAAATGAATCACTAATGGTAAATTCTTAGTTCTCACAAGCAAACAGTGAGGGAAAGGAGGTTGGAGGGCCTCTCTAACTACAAGTACAGACTTCCATCCTGTTATCTGTGGGTCCCTCAAGCCAGGAGGGCGCTGTCAGAAGAGGCTTGGTGGTAGGTGGTGAGATGCCGACAGCCCCCAACTATCCCCAGGTATCCACAGACCCGCTGTGTACACCATGCCTGGCCCTGGTTGCCTCATCTGTTGAGGAGGACAGCAACAGGACCTACTCTATTTGATGACCATAAGAATTAAATGATGCAAGACACATATATCATGCACTGTGAGCCATTAGTAGCTGATGAGAATAATTTACTTGATATTTTTTAAGTTAAAATGCACTTAAATTTAAAAATCCCCCAATTTTTTTTCCCCAGTACTGAGGATTAGCCCCAGGGTCAGTCTGTCATTAAGCTACGTTCTTATCCCCTTTCAAAGTTTTATTTTAAGACAAGGTCTGCTAAGTTGCTGAGGCTAGCCTCCAACATGCCATCCTCCTGCCTCAGCCTCCCAAGTAGGTGGGATTACAAGTGTGTGCCACTGTGCCATGCTTAAAAATCCCCCAATTCAAAATATTTCCATATGCAAATACATTGCTCAGTGCACATGTCATTTTGATCAGTTGAGACCTCCAACCTGGTGAGACCACCCCACCATCTTCAACTTTATATTCCATTCCCCTCCCCCACCAGCCTGCATGGCTGTATATGTAGTGTCAACAAAAGCAAAATTAAAGCTCCAGGTACTGGGGAACAAAGCCATTCTTGAATTGTTTTAATGATGTATACAGTTGGCCATTTACACATCCCCAGTTTAGCCTGGCATGATGGCACACACCTGTAATCCCAGCGGCCCAGGAGGCTAAGGCAGGAGGATCGTGAGTTCAAAGCCAGCCTCAGCAACTTATCAAGGCCCTCCACAACTCAGCGAGACCCTGTCTCTAAATAAAAATAAAAAGGGCTGGGATGTGGCTCAGTGGTTAAGAACCCTGGGTTCAATCCCTAATACCCATTCCCCCCAAAAAATCTAATGAGGGAGTCATAACCAGGGGCAGCAAAGGAGCAGCTTTAGCCAAGAGTCCAAAAAAGCCTCCAGGAGAAGCTGAGAGCTGAGCTGAGGAGGGCAGGAGGCCCAGGAAGAGCAGCCCACGAGAAGGTCCCAGGCAGAGGCTGGCTCAGGATGGCCCACTGCCAAGTCCCTCTGCCAAAGCTGGCTGCCCCCAGTTTTTGTGCAGTCTGGTAGGTGAGAAATGCGTTTCCCATTTTTTCATGGTTGAAAAAAATCCAAAGTAGGAAATACTTCGTGACACACAAGAATGACATGAAGCCCACATTGCAGTGTTCACACTCTTTCTTTTTTTTTTTTTTTTTTTTTGTGGTACTGGGATTGGACTTGGGACTCTGCGGGCACTCGCCACCAAGCCACATCCCCAGCCTGTCCACACGATTTTACTGGAACACAGCCACGCCCGTTTGCTTACCTATCATCTGTGGCTGCTTTTGTGCTAAAATGACAAGTTTGAGTAGTTTGTGACATGGAGCTTGTGGTATCCGGAGCCTAAATAGTCACTGTCTGACCAGTTAAGGGGAAGGGTGCTGACCTGTGGCCTCGGGGAAGTGCATCGAGACAGAGGGAACAGCATGTGCTAAATCTCAGGACAAGGACCAGCGGTGCAGCAGGAAGGCTGGAGAAAGATGGTGTGTGAGAGACAGACCCCACGGGACACAGGGACATTTGTTTGTTTTGGTACCAGAGATTCAACGCAGGGACATTTACCCACTGAGCCTCATCCTCACCCATGTTCATATGTTATTCAGAGACAGGGTCTCACTGAGTTGCTCAGGGCCTCGCTAAGTTGCTGAGGCTGGCTTTGAACTCGCCATCCTCCTGCCTCAGCCTCCCAAGCCACTGGGGTTACAGGTGTGCGCCACCGCGCCTGGCCACAGGACCGTTTTTGCCATCTGACCATACAAAGACCCTCTTGTCTAGTGTGTACCCCCGAAAACCTCCAAGTCACTGACTGCAAGGTCTCTGCTTTGTCCACCCCTCTGGAACATTCGACCCCATTCTCCTGGAACCACCGGACCTGGGAGATCAGGCATCTTCCCCTGGCCTCCGGTGACCTGGGCCCAGTTGCCCAGCTCCCCTGGCCCAGCTTCCTCTCGGGCGGGGGCTGCTGCTGTGTTGGCCCGCAAAGCAGAAGCCACTGCGGGAGCCCATGGAGGCCGGGGTGCCGATGGAGGCCGGGCCTGCAGAGCTGTCGGGGCGCGGGAATCCGCGTGGGCAGCACCGCCCCAGGACAGGAGCGGGCCACCTGGACGAGCTGTCACTGCGCTGCCCGCCAGGCCACAGCCAGCGAGGGCGGGACTGGTTTCCCCTGTGCCAACTCCGGCCGCAGGTGAGCGAGGCAGAGGAGGTGCCGGCGAGAAGGAGGCAGGGCGGCCGCATCAGGGTCCGCATCAGGGTGCGGCCTCCGCCCGCAGGCGGCGGGTGTGCTCGTGGGTGCTGAACACAGTTCTCTTCCTGAGCTCCCCGAGAGTCCCCAGCCCCTCCACACCGACCCCGTGAAGCCACTGACGGCTTCTGTGCAGGCTGCGGCGCCCAGGACGGCCGGTGAGTACAGTAGGCAGGGCCAGGGCGAGACAGTAGGGAGCGGCGAGGACTGTGGGGAGGCAGGCCGCACCTCCAGGGCCGGCGGCCCCTCGCTGCGGCTCACTGTCCTTACGCAGGAACGCAGATGGACAATGGCTAGATAGTGCTGTTGTCCCAAACAAGCCAGATATCCATATTTTTGTACAATATATTCCCCTTAATGAATGTTGGCAAGTAATTCGATTTTTTAAAAACCCCACGCGGGCCAAACAAAACACATCTGCTGGCCGGATCCAGCCCGTGGGTGGGCCTCCAATTCGCAAACTCTGGTCTAGACTGAATGATTCCAGCTCTGGGATCTGCACTGACATCCCCCACCCAAAGGCCCCACGGGTTGGTGGAGGGACAAGGTTTAATGGAGAGCAGTGGTTTTCAACCCTAGCTACACATTTAAATCATTCAGGGAAAGAAGATAGGGGTGCGGAGGCCCAGGCTCCATATCTAGGGATTCCATGGTCCAGGCGGAGGTCCGCAGACCCTATCCAACCAGAACTTAGCTCCACCTATTCACAGAAAGTGCTGGAGTGGGAAGGAGGAGCCCAGATCAGAGAAACAGGGCCAGGCTGCCCAGTGCGCGGCGCAGGCCTGTCATCCCAGCGGCTCAGGAGGCTGAGGCAGGAGGATCGCAAGTTCAAAGCCAGCCTCAGCAACTCAGTGAGACCCTGTCTACAAACAAAATGTAAAAAGGGCTGGGGGTGTGGCTCAGTGGTCAAGCACCCCTGGGCTCAATATCCCCTCCCCCCAAACAAGCCAGGCTGGAACCTTCTCAAGGCCTTGGCCTTTCTCTGGTCTCCCCTTTGGGAAACAGTGGTATGAACAGTTACGAGGAGTTTGACGTGGCCAGCAGTTTGGGATCCCCCCACGACTTCCTGAGGATCATCCGCCATCACGAAGGTACAGTCACCCTTTGAACCAGGCAGTTCATGACCAACTTCAGGGCAGGGAAATGGTGGTTGATGTCCTTTACCTGGGAAGACACCAGTGCCTAAGCCAGAAATGTTGGGGAAATCAGCCAGACTGCACAAGACCACACCAGACGCCATCTTTGTGTTCCTGTGCAGGACCTGTTTTGGAGGTGACAAGACCACTAGCTTTGGCACGATTTATGGATTTATGATTCCTTAGCTTCCACACAGAAAAATGAACCCAAACACAAAATGGCAAGACCTGGCCCGAATGGGAAGAAAAAGTCCTCCAGAGAACAGTGAGGGGGCCGAGGACAGGGCGACGGGAGTCGAGGGACTGCAAACGCAGGCGCTGAGACGGCGGGATTTTCACGAGGAAGACCAGACTGTAAAAACTTCAACAACAAAAAAAAGTGTTTTCTTCCAACGTCTAGCAGCAACCTCCAGGTTGCACTTAGATTCTTTTATTTTTTCTTAATTTTTTTTTTATTTGCTCTCTGTTTTAGTCAGCTTTTTTGGTGCTGTGACTAAAAGACCCGACCAGAACAATTGTAGAGGAGGAAAAGTCTATTTGGGGTTCACGGTGTCAGAGGTCTCAGTCCACAGACAGCAGCTCCATTCCTCGGGGCTGGAGGTGAGGCAGGACATCATGGAGGAAGAGTGTGGTGGAGGGCAGCAGCTCACATGGGGATCAGGACGCAGAGAGAGACTCCACTCTCCAGATACAGATATAGACCCCACAGCCAGCCCCCATGCCACCTCCTCCAGCCACACCCACCTGCCTCCAGCTACCACCCAGTTCATCCCAGCAGGGGTTAATTCACTGACTGGGTCAAGGCTCTCACAGCCCAGTCACTTCTCCTTTGGACCTTCTTGCAGTGTCTCACACGGGAGCTTTGGGGGACACCTCATCTAAACCACAACATTCTTTTTAGATATTGCCACTTAGATCCTCATTGCGTGATGCAGCTCTGTAGTGGAGAGGCCCTGGTCATGGTTGGGGTGAGGGAATGGACAGGCCCTGTGTCCCCACAGAGAGCAGCAGTCCCTGCAGGACGGGCACCCAGGGGTTCCAGGTGACGGCAGAGCCTCCACGGAGGGCCCTGCAGTGCAGCCTGGGCAGCTGCGGGTCTCGGGCACGGCGTCTCGTTCCTAAGCACACCAGAGGAGCGTGACCCTTAGCTGGAACACAGGGTGGGTGACTGTGACACTTGGCCCACAGCGGGCTATAGATGTGTGTCGAAGGAAAAGGGACCAAGGACAGGACAAGGGGAGTCAAAGGCAGTCTTTATTGCTTTATTTGATGTTCTTCTTCTCCTTCCTGCCCTCTCCCCGTGAGCAGATGGGGGTCTGCCTGGGGACGGGGTCCGCCGAGCCTTGTTTAGGTTAGCTACTGTGCTCCCAGCAAGTCCCCGGGGTGCCAGGGGGTTTCACACAAAGCCTTCCCCCTCGCGCGGTGACTGTTCCCCAACACAGAAGACACCAGCCAGCTCCCAGCGTGTGGAGAGCCTCCTGAGCCAGGAACCAGATTCGGTTCTTTTCCCTGCACCCACTATTCTTCCTTTTGAAGTCAACAGGAGCCCTGTTCAGGGCGTCGAGAGAGAGAACAACAACCTGGTCTCAGTGACTTGTTAGGAAAATGTATGAAAGTGCTGCCGTGAGATTAAGCCACCCCGAGAAAACACCCTGGCCAGAAGGAGCCGCAGCCAGAGCCATCGGAGGGGGATTCCTGGGGCCAGCGAAGAAAAGAATGTCTTTAAAAAATCCGATTCATGCCTTGGGCTGCCTCAGAGGAAATAAGGACCCATTGTCCTTTTGCATGTTTAAGATATGAATTGCCAATTAACGACACCATTGGCAAATCGCTCTACAATTAAAACATAGAAATGTCGTTAGAGGCAATTAGAGTAATCGTCACATGTTAATCATGGCTTGATGGATTCTGCCTGCTGCCAGCAATTACCTTTGGAGCCTGAGCCTTTCTGAACAGGATCCAAATCCATAAAGACATCGACATACTAATAAGAACTGTCTTCCTTGCTGGCGTGGCTGCTGTGTGTTTAATGCCTTTTAAGGTAGGTAATTATTTTTAATTAGGTTTCCAGGAGAAATTATCTTAATTCGTGTTTCACTGGGTCATCCTGAGAGAACCTTGTAACCTCTCTGAAAGGAGAAGGGAATAGAAGGAATCCAGGCTCCAGAGGCAGGGAAACTTGTCTAGCTATTTCCTAGTTGGGACCTTAGGCAAACGCTGGCCTTCTTGAACCTCAAAGTACAATGAGGGAGCATACGGGGTCATTAGGAGGGTCATTCCAGATCATGCTTGTGTCTCCTCAAACATCGTGTGTGACGCCTAGCAGGTGCTCCAGAAAGCACTTATTGGTTTTTCTGGAAAAAAACACTTATTGTTTTTCCACAATATCCTCTCAGTCTGGGATTTCCTTTCAACTATTTCATTATAGTAAAATCCTGATGGTCACCATTCTTCCAATTAAGATTGTCATATGTGGCCATCCAGACGCCCTGCACAACTTCTAAGGTAGTCATTGACATTGGAATCTATGTGGATAGTTGTCCCTGAGGGTTGTGCAGTCAACAAACTTCACAACTGTACATGGCTGTTCTGCTTGTGGCTATGGTTCTAATTGAAATCTTTTTTTTTTTTTTTTTTTTTTAATCCTTAGTCCAGTTTCTTCTTTGGACCTCCTCCTGGCTGGGCTTTTGATGATAGGAGTTAGCAGATTTTTCACTTGCAAGCCTAACGTGGCCTGCAGCTTCTTTTTGTAAATGGAGTTTTATTGGAATGCAATTACATTCAGTCATTTATATAGTTTTATGGCTGCTTCGGAGTTACAAAGGCAGAGTGCAGTAGTTGCGACAGAGACCCTATGACCCACAAAGCTGAAAACATTTACTATCTGTCCCTTTACAGAGAAGGGTCTATCTGCCCCTGGTATTGATGACTATCTAGGCGAGTGACCACTATCTTAATTTCAGGGAAGCTCGTGGCTAATGGCTCTTCTCTCTCGCACCTCTTATGTCACTGGGCCAGGGGGTGGGTAGATGTTTTCTTTTTTTTTTAGGTACTGGGGATTGAACTCAGGGGCACTCGACCACTGGGTCACATCCCCAGCCCTATTTTGTATTTTATTTAGAGACAGGGTCTCACTGAGTTGCTCAGCACCTTGTTTTTTTTTTTGCTGAGGCTGGCCTTGAACTCTCAGTCCTCCTGCCTCAGCCTCCCAAGCCACTGGGATGACAGGCCTGCGCCATTGCGCCCAGCTGATGCCTGAAGATTTAACTCCTGGTCCAGTCTGGCTCTCTCCGTCAGCTTCCCACTGTTCGTTCCCGATGATTTTCATAACCGTACAGAGGATCTTTCCGCCGCCCCAGCCCTCAGATCCGGAAGCTGAGCGTCTGCGACGACCTCGCCTCCACCCAGTGTTCGCGAGTTTCTGAGGGCCGACCTCGCTCTTCTCAGCCTCTTCGCTCCCTCACTCCCCGTCTTTGAGGTAAGCGCACCTCCCCGGTAACCAAGCTTCCCTTTCTCCAGACACAGCTTCTCTTTGACCTTCCCAGGGCTCCTGAAGCCTCCCTCACCTCCACCCTTTCTCCTTTCTCGTCTCAACTGATGGTATTGCCTTCGACTAAACCAGGAATATAGACTGAGTCAGAAGAGAACAGGCGCAAACTCGGTGAGCACCGTGGAATCTGCCTTTCAGCTTGTTTAAGGGTCAGTGGTCCTGGGGAAGTCCACCCTCTCCACTTGTCCTCTCCTGCCTGTTCAAGAATACTGTTCTTAGCTGGGTGTGGTGGCGCATGCCTCTAATCCCAGCAGGTCTGGAGGCTGAGGCAGGAGGATCGTGAGTTCAAAGCCAGCCTCAGCAATTTATCGAGGCCCTAAGCAACTTAGTAAGACCCTGTCTCAAAATAAAACATTTAAAAAAGGACAGGGGATGTGCTCTGTGGTTAAGCGCCCCTGAGTTCAATCTCAAAAAAAAAAAAAAAAAAAAAAAAAAAACCCTCAGGGAAAGTCAGCTGTTGTTAGAACGAGGCTTGCTGGCCCCACCCCAGAGGTTTCTGGTCCAGCAGGTGTGGGCAGGACCCTGACCCACCACACCAGCTGATCATGGAGGTCCTCTGGTCTTCTGATCGTCTGTGATTCCATGATTTGCTCACTGTGACCTGCTTGTGCTCTTTCCAGGAAAATGGAATCCACGTGCAGAAGCCTCCCGTGCGTCCAGTTGGTCTCTCACTGGACAATACTCTCGGAGCACCTGCTATCTGCCAGGCCTTGTTCCAGACGCTGGGGATCTAGCAGTCAGCTGCACCAAGAACTCCTGACGGCAAGGACTTAGTGAACTTGGTTTTGCCCTCTGTAGTGCTCTGCCCCTCCCACGTGTCAGGCACAGAGAGGGCTTTGAACCAGCAAAAGGGAGAACAGGAGAACTTATAAGGAAGAAGTGCCTTATATATTGCAGAGCTTGAAGGCAAGCACACCTCTGCTGGGTAGCTGGACTCATCTGTGTCCAAGAGTCAGTCTCCCTCCCTACCAAAGCTCACACACCCAACTCCGAATCTCAACGTCAGTTTTATGAGTAGCATTCCATTAAAAAAAAAGTCCCCCAAGGAGGGCACAGTGGCACACAGCTGTGATCCCAGCAGCTGGGGAGGCTGAGGCAGGAGGATGGCGAGTTCAAAGCCAGCTGCAGCAACTTAGCGAGGGCCTAAGCAACTCACTGAGACCCTGTCTCTAAATAAAATTTAAAAAGGGCTGGGATGTGGCTCAGTGGTTAAGCACCCCTGGGTTCAATTCCCAGCACCCAAAAATCCAAAATAAACAGATGCTCTGCATTTCTCTCATACCTATTTCCAAAAGAGGGCGAAGAAATCCAGTTTTGTGGTCTGCTGAAGAACCCAGATGCCTAGTGGGCAAGAAGGCCTCTGCAGCAGCAGCAGGGAGCCGGCGTCTTGCACTCAGTCAAGGGCCTGACAAGTACGTCAAGAAGGTCAGCTGACCACACCGGTCGTGATGACATGGCGTGAGAGGTCCATCTGATCAGACTTCGTTCCTCTCTTAAAACCCACCTGTGTTCCATTGCAGGTCCCCTGGGTACACCTGTCTCTGTTACCACCCCTGAATTCAGTGACTTGATACAGATCTGTTTTCCTGGTCAGGAATTTGGGGAGGCTCAGGGGGATGCCTGTCCCGCTCCTGTGTGTGGACGGGGAGCTTCTGAGCAACTGCACTGAGCTGGTGGCAGGACTGGGTTAAAGGTCCATAATGACTTCTGTTTTATATCTGGGTTACGGTGCTGGCTGGGCCACTCAGTATTCCTTTTTTTTTTTTTTTTTTTTGGTACCAGAGATTGAACCCAGGGGCGCTTAACCACTGAGCCACATCCCCAGCCCTTTTTATATGGTACTTAGAGACAGGGTCTCACTGAGTTGCTTAGAGCCTCGCTAAATTCCTGAGGCTGGCTTTGAACTTGTGATCCTCCTGCTCCAGCCTCCAGAGTCCCTGGGATGACAGATGTGTGCCACCGTGCCCAGCTCACTCAGAGTTCTTGCAAGTGGCCTCTCTTTCCCCTTGGTCTCTACTCCTTCTTCAGGCCTCCATTTCTAGGAGGACAGCTGGACTTCTTGACAGGCAGCTCAGGGTAGGAAGTGGGCCTTCCTCCCAGGGCTGCCAAGCACAGAACTGGAACAGTGTCATCTCTACCGGATTCTGTAGGTCCCAGCAGGTCACAAGGCCAGCTGGATTCCAGGAGGGGAGAGAACTAGACTGCATCTCTTGATGGGAGGAAAGGCTGGTGGCCATCTTCAGAGACTATTGATTCACACACTGAGTCCCCTGAATCTTACACCCAGTCAGGTACTTCAAATAAGAAAGAGTAGTGGGGTGCGGTGGTGAACGCCTGTAATCCCAGCAGCTTGGGAGGCTGAGGCAGGAGGATAGCAGATTCAAAGCCAGCCTCAGCAACTTAGCAAGTTCCTAAGCAATTTAGTGAGACTCTGTCTCTGAATAAAATACAAAATAGGGCTGGGGGTGGGGCTCAGTGGTTAAGCGCCCCCTGGGTTCCATCTCTGCTACCAGAAAAAAAAAAAAAAAAAAAAAAAAAAAAAGAGTCGTGGTGTTTGGGTGGGGTCAGAGTGGGAAGGCTCTGGTGACAAGACGAAGACTTTTCTTTGATTAATAGCATCCAAATCCAAGAAGAGTGTCAGAACCCCCCCCCCGGGGGGTGGGGAAATAAGGCTCCTGACACGATTATCTGAAGACCCGGTTCGTGGCTGAGAGCTAGGTGAGACCTGGTAAGTGCCTGTCTGTATGTTTACCACGGTTTTGAAACGTGTCATGAGCCCGACTGCCCTTCTGGAAACAAAATAACAGGCCATAAACCACAAGTGCCTCTGGTGGCCTGAACGCACCCCGCGTCCCAGCGCCGGGCGGCAGGAGGGGACCCGGGCAGCGACGTTCAGAGCGGTTTTCAGTGTGGGCAGCAACGCCACACCCACTCGCCTGGAGTCCCCGAACTCGTTTCATTAAGGGCTGTGGACATAGGGCACCCGCAAACGCCGCGCAAACGCCGCGCATGAAGATGCCTGGCATGCACGAGCGCTCCCGCGTGTGCGGTGGCCCCTGGTCTGACGCTTCTCCACCTTTACACGTGCAAACGACACCCCCGGGGGATCCCCGAAAGGCAGGTTCTGGTTCCCTGTGCGGCGGAGTCCCCGAGGCCCGGGGGGTGCGGGGGCAGCAGGTGCGGGACTTGGCAGCAGGCTGGAGTGGGGTGCAGGAGCGAGGGGGCGCCTGGGGGCCCTCCTGCCGTGCGCCCGGCTAGACAGCAGGGACACCGAGATCAGAGGACAACTCCGCCTCGGAGCAGAAGGAGCTGCCAGTCTGGACGGAGAGAGAACAGGAAAGGGAGCTGAAATCCAGAATGGTAAGAGAAGGGGTCGCAGCAGGTAGCAGTGAGAACCGGGGTCAGATTCCCACGCAACATCTAAGGATGGGATGTGGGTGAGTCAGTGGGCCTTAGCGTGGGGGGACTTCATCTAAAAAATGACAGTCTTAGAAGGGCGCAGGGCCACGCGCCTTTGATCTCGGCTACTCGGGAGGCTGAGGCAGGAGGATCTCAAGTTAGAGGCCAGTCTCAGCAACTTGATGACATCCTGCCTCAAAATAATAGTGATAATAATAATAATAATAGGCTGGGGACACAGCTCAGTTGGTAGAGTGCTTGCCCCACATGCACAAGGCCCTAGGTTCAATCCCCAGCACCACAATAAATAAATAAAAATAAAATGGGCTGGGAATATAGATCAGTGAGTGGTAGATGGTCCTTGGTTTCAATCCTTAATACAAAAAAAAAAAAAAAAAAAAAAGGAAGGAAGGAAGAAATCCTCTACCATACCAGTTTCATAGAAATCATTTCCCCTGTAATGCTGGGAATGAACCCATGACTTTGCACACATGACTCAATGCAGGCAAGTGTTCTACCATGAAGCTACACTCCCTACACCTACCTCATAGGATTCTTTCAGTGAAATCAGCCTAGTGCATAGTAAGTACTCACTAATCATTAACCATGGTTATTATACAAGTGCTGCTTTTTATGGTAGGGCTAATATGTTTAGTGTTTTTAGCTTTAAATCTTTAACTTTTTCCTCTGTAATTAATATCATAGAGAAAATTCTGGAAATCTACTAGTAACCTTGGAAAAGGAAATAATTACGTCCATTCTCGTGATACCTCTGAGAGACTCATCCTGGGACACCTCCTAAGACATATATTGGGTATAAGGCACGGGTGCTTGTGATTTCACAAGAAACATTGATTTAAGACTCTATTTATTCCCAAGTCTGTGTGACCTTGGGATAATCAGCTTTCTTCTCTAACATGGGAATAGAGCAGCAATCATATTCATCACTTATAAGGCTAGCCAGGCATGGTGCTGAGTGCTTATTGCTCTAGTACTGAGGAGGCCGGGGCAGGAGGATCAGTTGAGGTCAGGAATTAGAGACCAATCAGGAAAAATTCAACATGAGTGGTGGTATATGGTCCTTGGTTTCAATCCTTAATAAAAAAATTTTTAGAAACGACTCATTAGTCCTATCAAAACAATCAACCCCCCCCCCAAAAAAAACCCCCCAACCAACAACCAAAAAAAAAAACCCCTGTGTATGTGTTTCAGAAGTCAAAATCAGTCTTCAGTGTGTACAGACCTAGCTTAGAATCTTGGACCTGTCACTTCTTTACTTGTGTGGCCTTGACTTCTACCTCCATTAAAAAAATCAAAAGTACATAAAGCACTTGGTGAAGTGGCAGACACATAATAAATGCTCAGTAAATGATAGCTATTGCTGTGATGTGACATTGCTTTGAAAAATATAAAAAAAAAAAAGAATCCACCAAGACTATCATTCTAAGTTATGTAATGTGCTGTTCTTAGCACACACTGAAGTGTTACTTCTGAGTTGCTGGCACACATGAAGTGTTACTTCTGAGTTGCTGGCAGCGTGGCATAAACTTTGTTTTCCCCACCCCAGATCTTTCCTGTGCTTCTCCAAGTGACATTTGAAAAGGCAGCGGATTGGGGGTGCTGGGAGTGGTCTCCAGGGATGATGTCACTAGCCCATCCCTTCGTCATTGTAGGGGCTAATGGGGGGGGTGCTTTTATAATTAGTATCTTTCTGAATCTCAGAATTTCTGAAATGCTTATAGCTTTGGTAATATTTTAATCCTTCCAGCAAACAGATTCAAATTGCAAAATCACAAGCCAGGGACAGCGGAAGTGACAGGTTTCTGGCCCTTGGTTGATGCTGTTCTTAGAAGGGAGCAGGGGTCTGTGAAGGCCCCAGCTGGGCTGCCAGTCTTGCTGGGGAACCGCAGCAGCTGCAGGTTGGCACTGTGGGCAGTGACCAATACTCCAGCCACCAGGACGGCACCTCGCTCTGCTCCTCCCCAAAGAGGAGAAGCGCTCAAAACTATTTTTTGTTAGATTTTCCTTCCCCGGGACTCATTAGCTTCTTCTCCTACCTTCTCCCCCAATCCATCTCCTTGGCAAGATCACTGTGAGGAAGGAGTTAATGAGTACACAGTTTTATTTTCCTTGGAAGAGAGATACAGGACAAGCTCCAGGCGGGGCTGTCATCACCCAGGAAGTCTTCAGGGGTTTTACAGGTAACCAGTAACCCTTTGTGGCCTTCCCAGAAAAGAAACCCCTGGGTTGAAAGAAACTTCTAAGATTCTTCCACCTCTAATAGATAGACAGACTCGGCTTTTCAGAGTTAAAATACAGTAAATTCCCTCCCTCTCCTTTATAGAAATGAATCCTTTCTCTATTTTATTTATTTATGTATTTATTTTTATTTATTTGTTTTTTTTCTTTTTTGTTGTAGATGGACACAATATCTTTATTTATTTATTTTATGTGGTGCTGAGGATTGAACCCAGTGCCTCGCATGTGCTAGGCAAGCGCTCTGCCGCTGAGCCACAACCCAGCCCCAAAATGGATCCTTCTTAACTGTCTTAGGGATCAGGTCACAAGGCACCATTACCCTTGATTCCCACGTGAGAAAACAGAGGCTTACAGAAAGGAAATGACTGGGCAAAGGTGTCATGGTAATAAAGCAGGCTGGAACCCAAGTCCTCTGAAAGGTGCCCTGGTGCTTGTGTTTGTTTGTTTGTTTGTTTTGTTTCTTTTTTCTTTTTTCTTCTCTCTCTCTCTTTTTTTTTTTTTTTTTTTTTTTTTTTTTTGGTGGGGGGGGTTGTGTGTGCAAAGCCAGGGCCTGGAACTTGCCAGACTACTGCACTATCATTGAGCTATACTCCCAGCCTCCCAGACCCCTGATTTTCTCTCCCCCCAACCTCTTTTTTTTTTTTTTTTTTTTTTTTTTTTTTTGGTGGTGGCACTGGAGACTTAACCCAAGAGTGCTTTACCACTGAGCTATATCCCCAATCCTTTTTTAAATTTTTATTTTGAGACAGGTTCTCACTAAGTTGCTTAGGGCCTTGCTAAGTTGCCCAGGCTAGCCTTGAACTTGCAATCCTCCTGCCTCAGCCTCCCACTATTAGAACTACAGATGGGCACTAATATGCCCCTCTCCTAGTTCTCTTTTAATGCACTGAGCAAAATGTAAAACCCCTTCTAGCACTATAAAGCACCCGTGAATGTTGGCATTGTTTGAGACCATCTGGACCTGCCACAATTCAGTCCTCCAGAAGCTGTGTTTTAGACAAAACCCCTGTGATCAGCCTGCTTTCTCGTTATTCTGTCACTTGTTCCTCTCTCCAGCAGTGGGTTTGGATGATGAACTGCTAGGGCATCAAAATCACTGAGACCTGTAGTGATTCTCAGTGGGGATTGGATTGCATGCCGGCTCTGAGGTTTGGTCTCTGGTAGACTAAAACCCAGTAGAAGCTGGGTGCAGTGGCACACGCCTATAATCCCAGAGGCTCCGGAGGCTGAGACAGGAGGATCGTGAGGTCAAAGCCAGCCTCAGCAATTTAGAGAGGCCCTAAGCAACTCAGTGAGACCCTGTCTCTAAATAAATTATAAGAAGGGCTGGGGGTGTGGCTCAGTGGTCAAGTGCCCCTGAGTTCAATCCCCAGTACAAAACAAAACAAAACAACAACAACAACAAAAACCCACTGGAAAATCTAAACTGCCTGAATGACCCACCCAAGGAATAAGTAACAAAAAGCATCAAGATGACAGTAGAGGAAAATGAGGATCCAGGGCATGCGGCAACTGCTGCTCTGGGCTGGAAGGACCATGCCTTGCTCTTTTTCTACCTGGGATGCAGATTCCCATAGCAACTTGTCCTCCTTGTTGCCACCTCCCTGATTGGGGGTTATGGCCACAGATTCTGCTCCCTGAGCTGGATATCACTGCTCTCCAAACCCTCATTCTCACTGCAATCACAGGTTGCTAGTATGTGGGCAAACTTCCATGCATGGTATGAGGAGCAGACATGACTTCATGCTTCGCTGTAGACAGAGGAACTGCCAAGGCTCAGGCGCTGTGCCCCCAAGTGGAATCTGTTTCTCTGTCTGCGTGGTAACCAGACCACAGGGGATGCCTTAGATCTGTGGGCAAATTACTTTGCAGATTCTCAAATCCTGTCCTCCACAACTCTGGGATCCTCAAACCACATCTTGCAGGTACACTCATAAGCACTGGAAAAACCTTTTAGACTATTCACAATGGGACCAACCTGAAAGATCATTTTAGGTCAGAACCTCAAGAAGCTGTATCACAGGTCGATTTATTTGTGTTGCATATTTCAGGGGGTGGGGTGGGGTTGATCAGTTTTATTTAAGGGAAATGGTCAAGAGTATTTTGCATTAAGTTAATCTTTTGTGTTCTTTGATGTTGAGAAACTTAAACATTGATATAGAGGGCTGGGGTTGCGGCTCAGTGGTAGAGTGCTGGCCTAGCATGTGTAAGGCACTGGGTTCGATCCTCAGCACCACATAAAAAAATAAATAAACAAACTAAAGGTATTGCGTCAATCTACAACTAAAAAAAAAAAAAAATTGATATAGAGGACTTCATCAATTTGGGACCTTTTTTCACTGCTTATTATGTTTGTTTGTTTGTTTGTTTTCCCCAGCCCTATTTTGTATTTTATTTAGAGACAGGGTCTCACTGAGTTGCTTAGTGCCTCACTTTTGCTGAGGCTGGCTTTGAACTCACGATCCTCCTGCCTCAGCCTCCTGAGCCGCTAGGATTACAGGTGTGCGCTACTGCACCCAGCTTATTATGGTCATTTTAACCAAAAGGTATGGAAGCAGAGACATGTTTCTTGTCCAGATGGAGGGTACATGTTTACATGGAGTACAAATGAAATTTAAAACATGGCTCGAGCACTCTGCAGAGTGAATGGGTCAAGTGCAGCATTTTTCTGATTCTCTTTCTTGAGAAATCGCATTTGGATTCATTTACACGCATATTTGAGCACTACTTCAGGCATCACTGCTGAGATTGTGCAAAAACAAAAATCAGAAAGAAATACATCATTATCTGACAGCATAATAAGCTAGAAAAAAGAAAAAGAGGGAAAAGAACGAGAGAAAAGGTTAAAAAAAATATGTAATCAACAATTACCTGGTCTCCAAGTCCAGGCCCAGTTTTTCTTAAAGACAAAAAGTGCTCAGATGGCTGAGGAAAGGTAGAACCATTTAGTGCATCTTAAAACAAACCCCTTAATATGAATTGGATATGGGAAAGTCCCCCCCCCCCCTTTTTTTTGCTTTTCCTTCCTGAGGAACGTCTCTTCCAGCGTGTTTCCATGAAACACAAGCCATAATGTCTGAAGCAAATGTTTTTCAACAGATAGGAACCTGCTTAATTTTCCTGACAATGTGTGCAGGTATGTTAAAAACTTGCATACCCTTGGGAAAAGATAGAAAGACAGTGGCAAGCCAAACCGCCCAGAAGGGCAGCTACATATTACGGTGCTAATCTTTTCCTTTTTTCACAATGTGTGTGTGTGTGTGTGTGTGTGTGTGTGTGTGTGTGTGAACCTCATTTCCATGCACTGTTTTTGCACATGGCTACTATGTTCTTTTCTGTAAGAGCCAAGGTTTGAATTTTTGTTACTATTATTTCTCTGTGTATTTTGTTCCTGTGTAGTATTTGATAGATGCCCTCTTTAAAATTGTCTTTTAAAAGATCTGATTAAAAAGCCGGGCGCGGTGGCGCACGCCTGTAATCCCAGCACTTGGGAGGCTGAGGCAGGAGGAGCACGAGTTCAAAGCCAGCCTCAGCAATGGCGAGGCACTTAGCAACTCACTGAGACCCTGTCTCTAAATAAAATACAAAAAAGGGCTGGGGATGTGACCCAGTGGTCGAGTGCCCCTGAGTTCAATCCCCGGTACCACAAAAAAAAAAAAAAAAAAAAAAAAAAAAAAAAAAAAAAAAAAGATCTGATTAAAAAACAAAACAAAACAGAATATACTGACAGCAATGGCAACAAGGAAGCAACCCCTTTATCAAAGTCTGGAGGATTTCCACAAGTATTCTTCAGCTAACTAGGGGCGAGGCAGTGGGTGTACCTCTGAGATTCGGTTTCTGCGGTGCACATTCATTTTGGTAATCAAGGACATATTGAGGGATTTAAGATGCGGAGAACAAGTCAGGAGCAGAAATGCTCTCCAGACTGTGTGAGGAGGAAGGGGCCGCCCTAAGGGAGTGACTAAGAAGGGAGAGTGTCTTAAACCTGCCCATGCTGCTGGAGGGGCCTGGAACATGGGTATGAGCTTGGTTTAGATCCATAGTCCTGTTTGCAGCTGGAGCGGAGCCACAGAGCTCCAAAGAGCCAGCCTTAGGTTCCTAACCCAACTTGTCTGGTCCCCAAGGCCCAGAGCGCCTGTCTTTGTGACTCCCCTCGGCTTCCGGAGACCTCAGCCTGTTGTCTCCCTGAAGAGGCGGGGAAGGTGCTAGGCAGGCGAGCCTGTAGCGCAGCTTCTGCGGAGGCTGAGGAGGAAGGAGGCTCGCTTGAGCCCAGGCGTGTGCAGCCACTCAGGGCAACCCCGTCGTCTCTTTAAAAAAAAAAAAAAAAACCAGAGGCAGCGGGGGCAGGGACTCCTCCCTTTCTCTCCTCCCACTCTCCCGCCCTTCACACCTAGGGTGGGAAAAGGGAGTGGGGCGGGGCGGCCGGCCGGGGCGGGACGCTGCCCGCGCTCCGGGGCCCGGGGCTGGCCGCCCGGACTCCGGCAGCCAATGAGCAGGGCGGGGCGTGGAGCGGCGCCGCGGCCCCCTCCCACGTGGGCCGGCGCGGGCGCGGGCGAGGGGGCGTGTGCGGGCGGGGGCCGGGGCGGGGTCTCGGGCGGCCGGGCTGGACCGCCGGGCGCGGGCGGCGACGCGGAGAGTCGGCGAGGACGGCGGGTCCTGCGGGTCCTGCGGGGAGCCGAGTCCCGCGCTGCGCCCTCGAGCACCGCGGCCGTCGCGCCCGGCCCTGCGGCTCTGCGCCCGGTCCCGGAGGAGGTGCCGCGGCGCTCGCGGGCTGCGGGCTGCGCCCCGTCCCCGGCGGCCCCGGAGCTCGCGGAGGACCAGCGGCCCCGGCCGGATGCGCGCAGCGGCCCGGGCTCCGGGGCCCGCCGAGCCGGAGCCGCGTCCGCGGGGCGCGCCGAGCGGGGGCATGCGCCGGGCCTGAGCCGCGGCCGCTCCGAGCCCAGCGGGCCCCGCAAGATGGCGCGGCCCGCCCGCGGGGCGCTCCTGGGGCCGCTGCTCCTGCTGGGGCTGCTCCTGCGGGGGCTGCGGCCGGCGGCGGCCCAGGCCGGCCCGCGGGCGCCCTGCGCGGCCGCCTGCTCCTGCGCCGGGGACTCGCTGGACTGCAGCGCGCGCGGACTGGCGCCGCCCGGGGACCTGCCCGCCTGGACGCGCAGCCTGTGAGTGCCGCCCCCTCCGCCCTCCAGTCCCGCGGCGCAGGGGTCCTCACCCGGGAAGGGCGCGGAGTGGCTGTGTTCGGATTTGTGTGGGCTGCGGGGCTTTGCTTGGGGGGCAGAGGCGAGGTCGCGCGTGGGGCCGGGGAGAGCGCGCAGGGTCTGGGGGCGAGCGAGGGCGCGGGGGCCGGGGAGAGCGAGGGCGCAGGGTCTGGGGGCGAGCGAGGGCGAGGGGGGGGAGAGCGAGGGCGCAGGGGGAGAGCGAGGGCGCAGGGGCCGGGGAGAGCGAGGGCGCAGGGGCCGGGGGGGCGAGGGCGCAGGGGCCGAGGGCGCAGGGTCTGGGGGCGAGAGCGAGGGTCTGGGGGCGAGCGAGGGCGCAGGGGCCGGGGAGAGCGAGCGCGCGTCGCCAAGGTCTGCACTTCAGCACGCGCGGGCCGCGGGTCTGCTGGAGGTCGATCGTGGGTCCTGAAGGTCCGACGGCGAGCGAGTGAGCCTCTGGAGGGTCTGGAAGTGAGCGAGCGGCCCTGGTGGGGTTCGGGGGGCAGCGATCGGGGGTCGCGAATGTCCGACGGCGAGCGTGTGCCCCTTGGGCGTTTGGAGGCCAGCCAGCATGGGTTGTGGAGCTTTGCAGGTGAGCGAGGGGAAGTGGCGGCGTCTGGAGGAAAGCGGTCGTGCACGGAAGGCCTGGGGGTGAGTGAGCGAGCGTGGGTCTTGGAGGTCTGAAAGTGAGCAGTAGTGGGTGGTGAGTGTGAGCGGCGGTGTCTCCCAGGGTTGTAAAGGTCAGCAAGTGTGCCTCATGGGCCTGTGGACGTGAGCAGATTGTGGGTCCTGAGGGTGAGCAGGTGTCCCCTGCGGGGGTCTGCAGGCCAGCGAGTGTGGGTCCTGCGGGTGTGCCGGTGAGAAGTCGCAGGGGGCTTGGAGGTGAGCCAGAGTGCGTGGCCAGGGCGATGTGGGGGTTCGTGAGTGGGTGAAGAGCACATGTGTTATGGCTGGGGATGGAGGGTGGGAAGGTCTGGGGCAGAGTGCCGACCTCTGTGGGGAGGTCCGTGGGGGTGTTTTTTTCCTCTCCTATATTTTACCTCTTTGGTGTTGGTCGGTGCTCCTCAGTATTCTAGTGGGTGATGAAGGGGGGTGACTCCAGTGTTCCACCTGCATTATTTATTAGTGAGTGTGCGTGTGTAGCTGCCTCCTGATCCGAACTGAGATGGCTGTGGGGAGGGGAGGGGGCCGGCATCCTTTCCTGAAGGTGCCCAGAGGAAGGGAGCTTTTGGAGTTCTTGGAGATCTGGGAGTACCCAGAGTCTGTCCTTTTCCGCCTGATTGGCATGTTAGGGAACTGTGTTCCAGATCCTTCCTGTGTGCTGCCTGGGTTGTGCTTCATGATCAGTGGGGTGGGGCCCACCCTGGAGTTTCTCCTCCATAAATGGTGCAAATTAGTTTTGGAGTAGTGCTGCTTTAGGAGCATGTGCCAGGGGCTTGACTGATTTTAGCAGTTTGTTTCTCCGGAAAGAGCACATTTCTGTGCTGTCAGGAGTTTGGCCTATCTGGAGTTGGTGGGACACTTCTTAGAGGAGGTTTGGAAAGACTTGCGATTTCTGTAAATATCGTGGAATAGAATAGCCTTCTTTTACTTATAAAAGATTCGGTCCATGAGTCAAGTCCTGTCCATTTATTAGGAGTAGCATCTTTGTAGAACTCTGAGTACCTTCCAGAAAAGGCCTAGCTCAGTTGAATAGTTGGACATCTTCCCCAGAACACACAGGAGGCGCAGCTGTAACCTCAGGCATGACATGCACTGTTCAAAAAAAGAGAAAACTGGCGATACAAGTTTTAACCAACACCTGTGGCTCCATCACAGAAAACACGGACTGAGTGTGGCTACCGTGAAGGGAAGAGAGAAGTTGATTCTTTTTCCCCTAAGGTGAAGATCCTGTGCCTGTCACGATGGGGGCACATCTTTAGCCTGGCCCACAGGACACACTGCTCCACAAGCAGATGCCACAGAGTGCGGAAGCTGGCGAGGACCCCTAGGCTGTGGTTAGGTGCCGCCTCCCCTGTGGAGGTCACTGACCCAGGGAGAATCGGCTGTCCTCGGGTACTGGGAGGCAGAACCCAGTACTGCCCTGAGGTCGGGTTTCATTCAGTTGGGCAGCCTGGAGAGTGTGGTTCTTCCTTTACACAGTGAAGGTACTTTTTTTTTTTTTTTTTTTTTTTTTTTTTAATAGAATCACATGCGCAGAATCAGAATAACTTTTCAGTGTGTTCACCTGTTGGAAGAGTGACCTGAAGCCAGGTGTCAGAGCCACTCTGAGGAGGGCTCTTAGCTCCCAAACAGTAACTTCCGGGAGAGGACAGAGTGTCCTCTTGTTTGCACTTTGCTGTGGTCACAAGACCCACTTTGCCTTGTTCTTTTGGGGAGCAGAACACACTGTGTGTTTTCCCCCTTTAGGCTTTTCTGTTGCCTAGAAGTGACATTTCACACAGCATGAATAAATACCTTTAAAATGGCACTCTTTTAAACTCACATATTTGATGATCAATAAATACCAAACTGGGTACTTAGAGCTTTGGGAGTCTTGATTACATTCATTATGGCGTTAACTGATTAGATCTCAAGATCTGAGCAGCGTGTGATTTTTGGTTAACAGCGTGCAGTATCCTTTGAAAAATATCCGTGCAGTTTTATTTCTGATTAAAAAAGGAATCAAGCAAATGTGTTTTCCCTCTAATTTTCAGATGTCTCAACTTAAACCATTAGTCTTACTCTGAAATTTCTGTGAGGATATTTATACAGTCTATATTCCTGGCAATGATTCCACAAGGCATGAGTGGAGAAAGTTTCTGTGTCTGATACAATAAAATATCTTGTATTTTCATGGCGTTTACACCCTCTAAGTCCATCGTGTCTAGAAAATGCTCTTGAGCTAGTTTACAAGCCCATGAACCAGATTTACTGCAGCCAGTTCAAACAGTTTCAGGCTGTGGGTTTGAGATAGCAGGAGACCTGTGGCTTTATGGGACTTTTTTTTTTTTTTTTTCCATAAACAGTGTATCTAATTTGGGAGTTGCTTCTAAGCCTAGCATAAGGGGAGTCGAACTTTTTGATAGCGAATGTGAATGTACTGTGAATAGAGAGAATGGGATGGATGGGATCAAGCTGACAGAGGGGAGCATAGGTTCCTTCCTAGGGCCTGAAGAAAGTTTATCAGCCCAGTAACTTATAGTAGTGGAGTCACAACTGAGTCTCCCATCCCATTACGTAGGTGAGATTGGCATGGTCCAACTGGCACATTCATAAATAGCACCAAGCACTGCCAAGCCTTATTCCTGCTTCCCAGAACCTTAGAAGAAGCTGAACTTGTTAGAACTCAGATGTTTGCTTTCTTTGAAATCATTGTGGGGAGCGTGGCTTCAAGGAGATCTTGAAATACAGTTTACCTTAGAGTCTTACCTGTGGTGTAAATTTAAGCACCGTCGTCTTCAGTCACAAAAGGTTGTTGGCTTAAACATTGTGAGAACTGAATCGTGGCCTGTTGGAATTGTGAGTGGGGAGGCCGGCAGGCCCGGGAGGGCCTGGAGGAGGAACAAACCTCCACTCTTGTTCTTTGTTGAGGGAAGATGGCCTGAACTCAGAAGCAAGGGCATCACTAGAGTATGCTGGTTTCAGTTCTTTTGGAGAAGCTAAAGAGGAAAAAGGAATTTTTTAAAAAGGGGGATCTTGCAAAACTCAAAGGGAGATCAGTAGAGCAGAAGCAGGGGACCTAAGGGGAGGCGAGGAAGGGAGGGACAGGGACAGAACTAGGAGTGGAGCCGACAGATGGTACTAGGTGCATGTATGAATCTACCACAATGCACTGCAATTTTATATGTAATGATAGCATATTGATTAAAAGTAAGTAGATAGAAGAAGGACCAATAAAGTAGAGGAAGGGGATCAGGAGAGGAGGGGGGAGGAAAAGGAGTAGTACTGAGGATTGAAATGGAGAAAAATACGTCATGTGCGTGTATGGCTGTCAAAAGACTGACCCCCCCCCCCCCCCACTATCACCTATAATGATCATGCACTAAAAATAAAGGCCAGGGGCACTCAAAAAAGGACACCAGACACAGCCATTCTGAGCCACCTTAAAATGGGCTTGTTGATTTGGGTCTCTTCATGTTGTGTGTTCTGCAATACCAAACGGGGTGCCTTCAGTCTGACTTTGCCGGTTTTGGCACACTGCTGGTAGTTATGGGTCACATTAGAAAACACACAAATGGTGGTTGCCTCTGTGGTTGCCAAGCAAAGAGGGCCTTTGTCTTTCAAACTCTACAGCTGTATGTCAAGGCTCAGGTGTGTAGGGTGTTGTGAATTAAGGTTTGGAAAATACTTCCCATCCTGTTTATGCAAATGAGATGACCAAATCCTTCCAGAACTTAAACTGAAAATTTTGAAAATTTCTTTTTCTTTCTTTCTTTTTTTGTTTTATCTAGTCCACAGCTTGTCTAGATGGTCCTTAGGTATTCACTTCTGTCCTTTTCTCTCCTTGTCTTCATATCACATAATCAAGCTCAACAGACCTTGCACATCTGATTTTGAGGGTTTTTTGAAGAGGGAGTGATGCGTGTGTTTGTTTTGTGGGGCTGGAACCCACAGCCGCGCACATGCTAATGAGCACAGGCTCTTCCCCTGGGCTGCACCCCAGCTCTAAGGACTGTTTCCAGCCCCAGGCATGGCAGAGAAAAACCTGGAAGGTACACGAGCCCTCAAGGTTTAAGAGAACTTGAGCTCAGAGTCTTTTTTTTTCCCCCTCCAACAAGTGTCGAGGGTGGCCTCACTCTCCTCCCCGCGGTGGTGATCTGTTGCTAGTTCCCTTAGCACCTTTTTATTTATTTGTTTTTTATTTTTGAGTAAGCAGAGGTTTCTGGTAGATACCATTGTTTTGGGAAATGGTTGTCTTGAGAGAGAAGCATTTGTTTAAGTCCCACTGATATGAAATTACGACCATAAAACCTAATTTTTGAATGCTGTGAGATTAGAAAGTGTTTACACCCCCCCCCCGGGGGCCCCCATGTCAATTAAGCCTGCGCTGGCCCCCCTGTCTCTCTCTGTCTTGTCTTTAGGATGGTCAGCGCTGTTCCAGTCTCTCTCTCTCTTTTTTTTTTTTTTTTTTAATTTTATCTATTTACTTTAGTTGTACACAATGCAATGCATCCATGTTTACGTGGTGCTGAGGATCGAACCCGGGCCATGCACGTGAGCCACAACCCCAGCCCCTTCCAGTCTCTTTTTAAGGGTCTGTTTTAAGAAGTGTGTTCCTCTCTTTCCATCTTCACCTTTGCCTGCTAGACGCATGGGCTTGGACTTTGGAGGGTCATCGTCAGTGGTGATTCTGGCAGCTGCTTCACACAGCGGGGACAGTGTGAGGTAGTCAGGGCTGGCTCCTAATCCGTGTCCCCGTCCCTGCGCTCCTTGTTCTCTCCCTCCAGGCGTGATCACTCTGCCCGGGCTCCCTGCAGGAGCCCCCTCAACCAGTTGGGACAGCCTCCCGCTGACCTTTCTGGCCCTCAGACACGGGGCTCACAATGCAAGGCCTGTCTGCTTCAGCAGAGGTGGCTCCTTGGTGCAAAGTCTTTTCAGCATCCTCTCCTTCCGGGTGGACAGGAATGCGGGAGAGAGCGCTGGGGGTTTGTGTGACTTAACCAGGCACCTGGCCCAGGGTTGCACACCTGCTAGGAGCCCCAGGGGAGGTTGGGAGGTAGGAAGGCTGGGTGGAGGCTGTTTAAAATAGCCTTTGGTTATTTTAAGGCACATTCATAGGAAAGGGACATCACTGAAGCGAAGGTTGCTGCAAGCAGTCCAGGACCCTGGTTGTACCAGGGTCCCACCCCCCCTTTTCTTTCCCTCATTTGTTTAAAACTTAAAAGGGATTCCTCTGACTTACCCCATAGGTTGAAGGACTTCAAGTTGCCCGAGCAGGCCTAACTTTCAACTCCTTTTGAATGAGCTTGGTGACACTTACTGGGGACCTTCCCCCGCTCCTCGGTGACTGCAATTTGAAACCCTGGGGGTCTTTTAAAAGTGAGCAGGACTCTGGGCCGTGTTAATATTCAGAGCTGTTTACAATGGATGCAGTTTCAAAGGCTGGAGGCATTGTCTCCAGACAGGAGGGAGGAGGGGTAGAAGAAGAAATTCCCAGGCAGAGGAGAAATAGGTCAAAATCTCAAATGTTCTCTGGCCTGTGGGAAATTTAGGGACCATTAGGGTTTTTTTTAATGACTGGAGCGTGGTATGAAGCCAACTGGGGTCATTCCGGCCACCTCAAGCCTTCGGTTCTGGTGTACCAGGAATGTGCTGTAATCAGTGTGAAACTCAGATTTGTTCTTATCTCTTCTGCAAAGAAATGGGGCTTTGAAGACCAGATGTTAAACTTTTCACAATTGTTTGCCCTCGGGAACCTGCATTTATTTTTTTGACCCAAGGAATTTTCTATAGCTGTAGAGTTTGGTAGTCCAGGCTGAGCAATGGCCAATTATGTAACTGGGGCTGAGAAAATTTCTGTTGAAGAACTTGATAGGTGGCTGCTTGTTATCAAACAAAACAAATGGATCAATAAAGATTGCAGAGGAAAATGAAAATGGCAGTGTTTCACTGGTCTGATTGGTAGTTGCCAGTTTGTGTCCTTTTGAGGGGAAAGTAGGCTTGGGAATTATTTTTTGTTATGTTTTTTACAATGTAATACTTTGTGGTTTTTATTCAAGCACTTTATACATTGTCTTCCTAAACACAAGTTATACACTGAATCTACTTCTAAAAGTGATTCTATTTATTATTCCATTTCCCTGAGTTCCTCACCCCACCCGCTCCCACCTACTGGGGATTGAACCTAGAGACACTCTACTTCTGAGCTATTATCTCCACTTCTTTTTCTTTTGAGACATGGTCTTGCTAAATTGCTGAGGCTGGCCTCAAACTTGCAGTCCTCCTGCCTCAGCCTCAGCCCCCTGGGTAGGTGGGATTATAGTGCAACCCTGTGCTCAGCTCTCCTGGGTCTTATACTCTTTGTTTCCTGCCTTGAGTTCTTCTTTATATTCTCTAGGTAGGCATGGCGACCAGCCTGTCCCCTGGTCTCTGATTGGGTAATTGACTAGGGAAGAGGGTGGATGAGGATGAAATTTTCATTTTTACTTTCCTAACTGTGCTGACACCCTCATCCCTGGGGTTCACCCCAGCCCATACCCTTCACTAGGAAGTAGTGATGGAGAGATCAAAAGTCACTCTTAAGGTACATTCCTGACATCTTCACTCTCCAGCTACATGCATGCTTTCGAGCAGACCCCTTTCCTTCATTTCCAAGAGGGGGATCATAATATTCTGTCTTCCAGCCATCCTGAGGACACAGTTGGATTATGAATGTTCACCAGTGTGGGCGATGATGGTCCTGGAGCAGGGTTTGAAGGTTAAGACCTGGGGAGCTTAAATTTTGCATCTCTCTTCATATCCTCTCTCTCCAAGTTCTGTCCACAAAGGCTTTGGGGGGGAGGGGTCTACCTCTCCGACAGGGAGTCTTTCCGGTGGGAGGATAGCAGATCTCACAGCCCAAGAAGTCTTGTCCCATCGGGGTTTGGTGATGTAGCTATACAGTATGGCAAGTGAGATTTCATGTTGCTCTAAGAGGAGGGAGGAAGCTGTAAACAATTGCAGCAAATTATATAATTAGCAAAAATTATTGAGGTAGTTTTAAATCTATTCCAGTTGTACAAATACTTCTGCCTATTTAGCATTATTCTTTTTTGGGGGGAGAGACGGGGGAGGGGGAAAGGCAGGGAAGTGAGAAGTCTTTAAACTAATCATTTTATCCTATTATTTCCCAGGGTTCATTGAAACTGAACCTTACCGAGATGCAGGTAGGGCCCCTCCGTCAATAGCTTCGAAAAACGCAGGTGTTGCTTTTCCAGATGGGGTTAGGTTACCAACTTCAGGCCCGCCAAAGCCTCGCTGTCCCCAATTCTCTTGGAGAGACCTGAGGGAGGAGGAGGACGGAGGGAGACCCTGTCAGGCTGCATGCTGAGAACACTTGGGTTTGTTTTGGTCTGTCGGCAGCCCTGTGGTGACTTTGTGGGGGACCCAGGCAGTGAGCACAGGGTCACCTGAGGAATCTGGCCAGGACGCCACCTGCAGAACTGTTCGCTGTTTGCTTTTGCTGCTTGTGCACCTGTGCCCGAGTCTTTCCTCCATGAATGGCCACGATTCACAGCCTTGCCCACATGAACAGCCACGATTGTTTGCGTCTTTATTACTATTTAATCTAGCATGACCAGTGAGGCCCATTGTGGGGACAAGCACCCCGTTCTTCTCTGCCCGTTCTCATACATCTTGGTTTCCTTATGAACCAGGATGCGGGTTCCAATCACTGCTCCTTCAATTTGTTTTGGCAAAAGGCAGTGTTAGAGGGTTTCCAGAGAGCCTGGCCCTGTGTCTTTAAGTGCTTTGCATTTGGCGTAGGTGGTGCACAGGTCTCTTATCTTTTATGATCTGCAGGTATTGAAAATGAACGGGCCAGGGTCTTTCCCACGAGCAGAATCAGCTGAATGTGGAGCAACAGAGTGGAGATAATGGAGAGCTTTTTTTCTTTCTTTTTTTTTTTTTTTAGCCAATGCATAAAACAAAACAAACACCCCTCATAACTCTATCTCCTCGAGTCCTCTTTGCAGCATTCAGCAAGTGCCCCCCCACCCGTCCTTTGCTCCCTCCACGAATTCACAACGTGTCCTTCAAATCATGCCCCGCTTTTCTTGGCCGGGGCACATGTTGCACTGATAAATTCTCTCTCCTGGATGATCTACTTGAAGATGGCCTGTCAGGTACCGTGAGAAGCACCCAGCCCTTCTGAACTGGGGGACAGATGATCTCATTTTAGTTCCAGATCTTGTAGTTCCGGTGCTCTTTGTTTGAAAGCATCTGCATCTCGGGGCTGGATGGCCAGACCTGGGCACTCAGCTCGACTGCCAGTCGACCCCGGGAGCCTGTTGCAAATGCACTTTTTTTTTTTTTTTTTTTGGCAGGGGTAGGGGTGAGATGCTCTGGACCATACGATTCTTTTTTTTTTTTTTTTTTTAATTCTGCATTAAGGGAACATTTGATATGCAGCCAGGTACTTTAAATAAACGAACTCCCTTCTGTTGTTCTAGGTGTTTTTTCTTAGCTTCTTGTAGAGAGGGAAACATAGATCCTCGAGGACAGAACACACCCAGCTCCCCGACCTGTCTGGCTGGGTCTGTGCCCCAGCACCTCCTCTCCATCCGTGCTTTTTTTTTTTTTTTTTCTCCTTAAGAAGTAGATCCAAAGTGCATTATTTCATCTGTAAATGTAGTGGGCCGTTATTGTTTGTTTTTGAGATGAACAGCTTGAATGGGATGTGATTCACATGCCATACTCTTCACTAAAGGATGACTAAGAAATGTGAATTCCAACAGCTTCTGAAAAAAAAAAAAAAAAGAAAAGAAATTTTAGGTGTGTTTTTCCAAAGGAATTTTGGTGAACTATAGAATGTTATGGACTATTTATTCAGCACTCTGTATATTCTCAAAATCTAGGTTTTGCTTTGTTGTTGTTGTTGGTTTTTCCCCTTTCTCTTTCTCTCCTTTTTTCTTTTCCTTTCTTTTTTCTGTGAGAGGTGCTTAGAGAGTTCTCTGGTCTCGGAGTCCTTTGCCAGCATGCGCCATTCCGATTAGCTTCCCTCTCTCTCCAGAGAGTCCTTAATTGGGATTTTTCTACCAAGCTATTAATTGTTGATTATAATCCATTAGTGAACAAATATGATTATAATGGAGCATTTAAAAATGATATTTCAGACATTATGGTTTAGCACAGGGATAATCAGCCATTGGTCCTGGTTAAGTCTGGAGTCTGAATCGAGTTAACTGTTGTTTACTTTGCAAGGCCAGGCCTGCAGCTGTGGCTGCTGCAGCCTGCTTCAATAGTGAGAGGCACCCGACAAGAGAATCCTCAAAAAGCAAGGAACTGGGTTCCTGGAACCCTCTGTGCTTGATTTAAACTCCACACAGATTTTGAAGCTGCTTTCTCCCAGTAGCTGCTGGGTAGAAGTCCTGGTTTGATTTCTCAGCTGCCTTTTGCTCTGTGGGTGGGGGATGCCTTAGAGTGGACTTCGCGCTGGTGGTCGCTGAGCCGGGACTCTGAATGGGGAGCTAGAAGCCCTCCAAGTTCCTTTCACTTTGTCACAGTTGATGGAATGGTTTCCATGTTCTGTCTGTGAAAATCCAATTCTAGGTAGATTATAGAGTGTCTAGTAGTTTTAAAACCTGTCCAACATGGTCGGCTAAAACTCATGGATCTGTTAAGCTTAATTAAACATTTATTTGATTAGAGCCCACGCCACAATTTGTGGGCAGGAAAACCTAACTCTGAGAGAGTTGTTTGTTTAAGGGATTGAACCCAGGGGCGCTTAACCACTGAGCCACATCCCCAGCCCTTTTTTATGCTTTATTTAGAGACAGGGTCTCACTGAGTCACTTAGGGCCTCACTAAGTTGCCGAAGCTGGCTTTGAACTTGCGATCCTCCGGCCTCACCCTCCCGAGCCACTGGGATTTCAGGTGTGCGCCACCGTGCCCAGCTAACACTGAGAGGTTCTGACGTGAATCTAAGGTCTGTGTGCACCTTGGGGAGATAGTCTCTCAATCTCACTTCAGCAGCGTGGTACGCTGGTGCAGCCATCATGCACGGGCTCACATCTTAGTTTTCCTTTTCTTTGTGACTAAAATAACTGGCGTGTGCGTCTCTGACTTCCTCCCTCCACCTGGGCTGGGGTGAGTGTCTGGCACGCCAGCCCCCAGTGCTTGCAAAACTGTAGACACAGCCAGAAGAGCATGTTGCTTCCAGGAAGTGGATTGTTGATGGAACCAAGTGATGGATGCGGACGCTGCTGCTCTGCAGGGCGGGGGCTCCTCCGCGCCCGCCCGGAGCAGAGGAGACACAGGAAGCAAGCCGGCAAAACTGTCCTGTAGCCTTCGAGGGCTGCCTGTCCCAAACTCCTCCGACTGGCTGCTCAGATTTAGTGCCTGTGTACAGGACAGGGGTAGTTTGGCTCCACTGAAGGGCTGTGCTTTGCCTAGGAGAGAAGTTAGGCACCGTGATGTGGAGACAGATTTCTTCACATCTCCATTTGAAACAGCACTTAGAAATGACTGCATTACACTCCGTCTGCACTGTCCTAACGAGAGCCAGCCTGAGACGCCATTGAGTTGTGGGTGTTGGGCACCTGGCTGAATGTGAGATCTTTTAAAATTGTTTTTTGATTGAATTCAAGGGTGCTTGACCACTGAGCCACATCCTCAGCCCCTTTTTATACTTTATTTAGAGACAGGGTCTCCCTGAGTTGCTTAGGGCCTCACTAAGTTGCTGAGGCTGGCTTTGAACTCACGATCCTCTTGCCTCAGCCTCCTGAGCTGCCAGGATTATAGGCGTGCGTCACCGCACCCCGCGAATGTGAAATCTTGTAAGTTTCTTAAAACGAGTTCTTACCTGGAGAGGGCTGAGCTGGAAAAACTTAATTTTCTAGGGCTACGAGGGCAGGAACATGGTAGAATGGGAAAATAGCATGTGGCTGGGTTTCAGGAGACCTTGGGGGTCTCTGCTGCTGATTGCCGGCGGGATCTTGGGCTGGTCCCTTGATTTCCTATCTGTAAAGGGCTGTTTGATCTCAACCTGGAGCCCAGGAAACTTGGGTTATGTGATGGCAGTACTTGCTGAGCTCTGTGTTTACTGCAGGGGACTTGAGTGTAAGGGAAGGATGCCCGTGGCTACGGTGCTGTGTGTGGAAAAGCACGCAAAAGCGTTTTCACATTTATAATTCTGTCCTGATTGAAATTAAGAGGGAATAACCTCATTGGATGGTAAGACTTGGTAAATTGGTCTTTGTTTAGGATACTTAGTTAAAAAGTACTCTTTTGGGGAACAATACTGGGGATCAAACCTAGGGTCACTTTGCCACTGAGCTACGTCTCCAATCTTTTATTCTTTTTTTAAATTTTGAGACAGGCTCTCACTAGGCTGCCCAAACTGGCCTTGTATTTACAAACCTCCTGCCTCAGGCTCCCAAGTTGCTGGGATTACAGGCTACTGCACCCACTTTTAAAAATGTTCTGCATCCCAATGGCTTTTAGGAGGCTGAGGCAGGAGGACTGTGAGTTCAAAGCCAGCCTCAGCAACTTAGCCAGGCCCTAAGCAACTTGGTGAGACCCTGTCTCTAAATAAAATATAAAAAGGGCTGGGGATGTGGCTCAGTGGTTAAGCACCCATGGGTTCAATCTCTGGTACCCCCCCAAAATGTTCTTTGCATGTTTGATGCCTCTGAATGGAATCTTTAGAAGGAGACCTCAGGCAGCAGAGAGCAAGAGGGTGTGTGGTAGGAGCCTCAGTGAGGGACCCTTGCATGGACCTTTCGGTGTTATTGAGGAAAAGCAAATATTCCACAGAGAAAGGACAGACAGTTTGAGCATTCCTAATCTGAAATCCAAAATAGTCCAGAATCTGAAATTTTTTGAGTGCTGGCATGACACTACAAGTGGAAAATTCCATACTGTGAAACTTTGTTTTCCTGCACACAAAGTATTTTAAAATGTTATATAAAATTACCTCCAGGTCATGTGAATCATAGCTGAATTTCATGTATAAACTTGGGTCTTATTGCCACGCATACATTCTAAAATTCGAAGAAATCTGTAGTCTGAAATACTTTTGGCCCCAAGCATTTTGGATAAAGGGCATTCAACCTTGCTTCCTCTTCCCTTTAGGCCCCAAGAAAACTATGGAAGCTGGAAACTTCACATCTTTGCTTTACTTTTTAAGAGCTTAGGTTAAAAAAAAAAAAGGCAGATAAATTACAGACATATTTTTCCAGTGGGTCGTTTCTTAGGGTCACCTGTAGGCAGCATCTCTCTCTCTCTCCCTCATTTGCTCTTTTTAGGTATACATGACAGTAGGGTGTATTTTGACATTACACATGCCCAGAGTACAGCTTTTTCTGATCAGAACCCCATTCTTGTGGTTGTGCATGATGTGGAGTTTCTCCCCTGCCCCTTTATTGTGAGTTGATATGCACATGTCAGAGGGGACATTTGGCCTTTGGTTTTGGGGGCTAGGCTTGTTTCACTTGGCATGATGATAGTCTCCAGTTCCAACCATTCACTGGCAAAAGCCATTATCTCATTCTTCTTTAAGGCTGAGTAATATTCCATTGTGTATTTATACACCACATTTTCTTTATCTATTCATCTGTTGAAGGGCACCCAGGCAGGTTCCATGGCTTAGCTATTGTGTATTGAGCAGGCAGCAACTAGGCTGCCAGTGAATAGTTGGAACCAGGGAAGTTGTAGGCGATGCTGATGGACTGCTTTGAGGACTGGACAGGTGACTTGCAACGGATTCAGTACTAACAGCCGCAGGAAGGGCACCCCCCGCCCCCCATGCTGCCCATCCTTTCTGAGCTGGCTTGCCATTGATGAGTTCCAAGCACGGGGCTTGGCAGATTGCGGAGGAGGTCTCTCCAGTGTGCCTTTGAGGGTGGGAACCTGGCAGCCTACCGTGGACAGCCAGTGGTCTCCTTCTCCAGTTTTGGAGTCTCCTTCACCTCCTTTTATTGATCAGCTCCTACCGGATTCACCAGTCTCCCTAGACGTGTGTTGGTTGCTTCTTTGTCCAGTGCCGATTTTGAAATTATTGATTCCTATAATAATTAGACTCCTAAAAGATTTACTAATCATGCAGAATCTAGAAGCTTTTATTTTCTGCGCTCTGAATACCTACATTTCTTCCACGTGGAATTGGTTAACAGCGTTCACTGGAAATTCTTGGGCTTTTCTCTGTTTTCATTTCTTCTTTTTCTTTTTGTACTGGGGGTTGAACCCAGGGGTGCCCTACCACCAGCCACATCCTCAGCCCCTTTTTATTTAGGGACAGGGTCTCCCTAAGGGCCTTGCTAAATTGCGGAGGCTGGCCTCGAATTTATGATCCTCCTGCCTCAGCCTCCTGAGTGCTCACTCATTCATTATCATGTAAATTTTCCTAAGTTGAAATTCACTTTGAACTTTTTCTGTTTTTTGTTTGTTTGTTTTGTTTTGTTTTTTTCCTTCTTTAGAACATGTTCTTAGAATTTGGAGCTTTTGCGGGGGGTACAGCTGAAAAGCAGTGAAATTGGAGGCACAATTAGTGGTTTGGAACTTCTTGACAAAAAGTTGAACAGGACTTAGACTGACTACTTGAGGACTCAAGAAAACAGTTCAAAGAACTACTTTTTCAAAAAAGCATTTTCTCTTTAAGCCCCAAAGGTGACCTTTTCCCATTGTGCTTTTTGAGGGTCAGAATAGGCCAAATGGTGTTCCTGCCCTTCCGTGCCTCTCTGGGTCCCTGTCAGCCATTCTGTTTCTCACGAGACTTCCTTCTGGGGGGGGTTATCATTTATCTCTGTCCTCTCCCAGAGGATTCTCAGTCGCTCTGATTAGGGAGCTCTGCACGCATCCCTTCCTTCTCCCTTACGCGTGGAGATCCGGGGGGCTCAGTTCACGTCCGCAGGGACCCTTCACAAGGTTTGTCATGGCCTCCCGGCTTCTGTCCTGGGGCTGGGCCTGTTCTTGCAGGGCAGAAAAGGTGGCGCAGGCCCCTTGTTTCTCCGAGGGGTTCTGACAAGCTCTGCCCCTCGAGGGTGAGCATTCCTGACTGGCCAGTGCAGAACCCTCCACAGAGGGGCTCTGGGACACAGATGTGCCCGCAGAAGGCAGAGGCAGACGGGGCTTGGCTCCATGGCTGGTGCGCCTTGCCGTGCACACTCAGGAGAAGCCGCGGCTCGGGCTCGGCCGGTTCTGTGTGTCAGGGGGAAGAGCCGACCTAAAGCGAGATCCCGAGGGCCCTCTCTCGCTTTCTCCTATGTTCTCCTCTCTGCTTGAGAACCACTTCAAAGCATCAGATGTGTTGGTGCCAGACGCCAGGCAGTTATTGTTAAAAGAACTTGGAAATATAATTGAAAACAAACTTTGTTGAGCCCAGCAGATCGAGGCGAGTCCTTTCTTTGAGGGAGAAGGGAATTCCAAGTTTCTCCTCTATTTGGAGCTGATGTCTCAGAACACTTGTTCTGTGAGATGAATCATCTGTGAATTCTACATCTGGGAGTTATATATTGGGAAATGGCATTCCTTTTAAATGTAGAAGAAGCACAAAAGCTTAAAGTTACAGTGCAGTTGGAAAATTCTAGTCAGAGTTTAAAAAAAATTAGCATTGAGGTGAAATTGGCAGAGTGATTGGCTATGAGAGTATGATGCCTAAAATAGACACGTCTATATGCGGAAAGCAGTATGATCACTACACGTATTTATCGAAACCCCTCCCCTTTGTTTTGAGACAGATGACATTTTTTAAAAAGTCATCAGCATCAGCTAATCAGAATCTATAGATAAGGCAAATGTGACTTGGGAGTCTGGATTTAAGCATTTGTTTTGAGCTTTTCAAGAAAGTTCAGGCCCTGCTCACCAGTGATAGCCCAGAGCCAGGCAGTGTTTCCAGGTCTTCAGGGGACGACACTGGTGCTGCTCAGCCTCTTGGAACTCCTGTGTCCTGGGTGTCTGGCTGTGAGAGGTGGGGGAGGGGGAGCAGCCAGGTGGTCGTGGGGCTCCACGGGGTGACCCGGGCAGTGAGCTCCGCCTCGCTCTGTAGGTGAGGATGATGAGTGAGTGCCACCTCCCTAGCCTGGCAATGAAGACAAAAGTGAAATGATTCAGGAGTTTTAGAACAGGGCCTAATACATAGCAGAACCTTGAGAGAAGGTTAGTATTAAAATGACAGCAGTAATAGCAAGTTACATTTTTTCCATTGTCGTTGACTAACTGAATCATCATCTTAAGCCTGTGAAACATTACCTCTATCTTTTTAAAAAAATATATTTTTAGTTGTAGAGGGACATAATACCTTTATTTTGTTTATTTATTTATTGGTACCGGGGATTGAACTCAGGGGCACTCGACCACTGGGCCCCATCCCCAGCCCTTGTTTGTATTTTATTTAGAGACAGGGTCACGCTGAGTTGCTAAGTGCCTTGCCATTGCTGAGGTTGGCTCTGAACTCGTGATCCTCCTGCCTCAGCCTCCCAGGTGCTGGGATTACAGGCGTGCGCCACCTCGCCTGGCTCACCTCTGTCTTATACATGAGGTCCAGGTGGTTGAATGACTTGTTGGGACTCCAACCTGTATCTACACGACAGTATCTAGAAAGCAGACTGTAGGCCTTGTCCTCCCTCTTCTTGCACTCCCTTTTAAGTTTGTGAATTCCTTGGGCCAGTCAGTCATGCGTCTTTCAACTCTCGGGTGACTTAAAGCACCTAGAGCAGTTCTGGCCATACAGCTGGTGCTCTATAAATGGCGTCTCGAATGTGATTTTGAAGAGCGTGCTTCTTCTCAAGGCGTGTGTGTCAGAATCCATTTTTGGTGTGCCTCTTTGGTGAAGGGGGGGTGGCATGCACACATGTCTTGCCATCTGTTGTTTGTTGTTGCTGTTAGGTTGTGGTCTGTGTTCCTGCTCCATGTTTCTTTGGTTTCTGGAGCAACTGCGAATATTATATGCTCGGGGATCAAAAAGAGTAAACTATTTATAAACAGTAAAGTACCCTTGGGTTTGGAAAGTGTTTTTCTCAAATGCGTGTGTATTTGGTGGCTTTGTTGTGATCTCACCGAGCATCGCTAGGCAGTCTGCAGATCAAGGCACATCTGAAAGATGGGCGAGTCCCGGTCCAGCCTTGTGTAACCAGCTCACAAACAGCCGTGGTGATAAGGCCCTGGTGTTAGCGCTGCCCCGGGTGGTGTATTTTTAACTCAAGAACATATAAACAGTTTAGCCTGCCGATGGGGTTTAGGCTCCGCCTGAGGTCCTCGGCATGCTCTGGGCTGGTGGCGCTGAGAGGTTCCTGTGGTCTTGGGAGAATGCTGTGGCCACCCCCTGCCCCCCACCCTTCATTAACACAGGGGAGGGTGCAGCAGAGGGGTGGAAGGAGGGGCAGATTGTCAGTGACCTTGTGCGATCCACTGTATGTTAAACTTTCCTTTTATACGCTTTCTCTGTGTCAGGTTGTGTAGACTTTAGTCTTCACTCACAGGGGCTTTGCAGAGTCACAGACTGGAACTTGAGAATCCTGCTGCTGGCCATCCACTCCCCTCCCAGGTTTTGTGGCGCCTTCCTATCTGACTTCACCTGTCCCTGCTACCCTGTGGGCTTGTCCTAAACTCCCTACAGCTGGGCGCGGTGGCACATGCCTGTAATCCCAGCTGCTCCAGAGGCTGAGGCAGGAGGATTGCGAGTTCAAAGCCAGCCTCAGCAACTTAGTGAGGCCCTAAGCAACTCAGCGAGACCCTGTCTCTAAATAAAATACAAAAAAGGGCTGGCGATGTGGTTCAGTGGTTGAGTGTTCCTGGGTGTAATCCGTGGTACCAAAATAAAAAGACAAAAACAAAAAACACCCTCCTTACACTGCCTGAGGCCCCTGTACCTCACGTGCAGTTCGCTGTGCCTGGAGAAAGCTGCCTTTGCCTTGCAGTCATTCGTCTTCAGTTCCTCCCCAGAAACCACGGCTGGCTTTCCCTCTGACTGGACGCCCGTCTGGCGGATTCTGCAGGCCTTGATGTGGACATTTTAAGGGGTTATCCGATCACTGCCCCACTCCTCCGTTAGCCTGTAAGCCCCTGAAGGCAGAGCTGGCTTTGTTTCTGATTCACTATTATTTTCCCAGAATCGAGCCTGGAGCACGTAAAATGCCCAGCACAGGGCTGGTGGTGTGGCTCAGTGGTTGAGCTCACCCGGCACGGTGAGGCGGTGGGTTTGAGCCCCAGCACCACAGAAAAATAAATAAATAAGGGTGCTGTGTCCCATCTGCAACTAAAACAATCTTTTTTAAATGCTTAGCACAGACACTAACCTAGATGAGGACATTGGTCTTCATTCTGTAGTCCTGAAAGCCCTACTGATGTGCCTCTCCCAGGCGAGGAGAACGAGCCGGACTCCCCGGGGCTCAGCAGTCTGTCCTTCTCTAGTTTCCTCCATCCCTCCTCAAGGTGTAGGTGGGGAGAGATCTAGAAGGATGGGGGGGGGGGGGGAGAACAGGCGACCAGAACTCACAAAAGATGGCGGGCCAGCTGTTACCTGCCTGGTGGTAAGGTGACTTTGAACCCCACGCCCCGGTATTGTTACTGAGTCCCTCTCTAGCGGTGACGTCGCCCACAGGGGAGCCCTGGTGGCTGGCCTTGGCAGACGGGCCAGCCTCCACAGGCTCCTGCAGGGGTGTTCAGCCAGGCCCCCGAGCTGTTCCCAGCTGTGGCGCGGCCTCTCCTGGCAGCCGGCGGGAGGCTCGCTCTCGCACAGACCCAGCTGTCTAGACGCCCCCTCTGTTTGTGCTGAGCCCTCGCCAGCAGCTGGTTTGGTTGCTGGGGCTCTAAGTGCCTTTGCTGAGACCTCTGCTTTGACAAACGCGGTGACCAGGCCAAGGTAGTTTTCTCACTCCTTTCTGCCCAGAGGGAGTCGTTAAGCACTAGGGCAGGTTCCCAGGTTCCGTGCCCACCCCCCCCACACCCCCCGCGACCTGGCTGAGGTTACTGTGCCCTCCGCAACCTGGCGAGTCCTGACTTACAGGAACTCTGCAGCAGGAGGCTCAGGGCCATCGAGGGCTAACCTGGCCCCTCTCAGAGGTGACGCAGGCAGCATCTCCCTCCAGGGCAGAGGCTCAGTGCTGGCCTGGCTCAGTGCCGGTCCTGCCTGGGGAGTGGCCCAGAGACGCTGATGGAGGGCAGTTGCATTTCAGGCCTTGGTTCTAATGGTCATGGAGGTCTTGGGCTGTGGTCCTGCAGGCAGGCCTTTGTGCCTGCTGAGCTGAACTAGTTGGCAGGTGTGGTGAGGGAGGAAGCTCTGTGCTGTCGACCTGTCACTCTCGTTACCATGTTCAGTCACCTTTATCTGAGACAAATGTTAGCTATTTATTGAATAAGGAGAAAACTACACCAGAAAGAAGACTGATTGACCTCATTAACTAGTGATAAGTATTTTCACTTTGTTGTATTGATTTCTAGTAATGGATCTGGTTGAATACTTGTTTGAAGCAATGTTTAAATGAATGAATGAATGAATAAGTAAGTAAGTAAATAAATAGTTTTGCAGTACTGGGGATTGAACCGAGGGGTGCTCTACCACTGAGCTACATTCCCAGCCCTTTTTATTTTTTTATTTTGAGACAGGGTCTCACTAAGTTGCTTAGGGCCTCACTAAATTGCTGAGGCTGGCTTTGAACTCACAATCCTTCTTCTTTAGCCTCTGAACCGCTTGGATTATAGGCATGTGCTGCTGTACCTGGCTGGTTTAAATTTTAATCAAAATTTCTCTGATATTGAGCATTTAAGTTATTTTTTCCCTAAACTTTGTTAGATATCCTCATATGCATACATGTTTATGCAATTCTTTTCTTAGGTTAAGTTACCAAGTACAGAGTGCTCTGGATATGCAAGTTCTTCAGACTTCTGGTACCACTCCCCCCACTCCCCAAAAGGCAGTCAGTTAACATGTGAACTTGTGCTTGCTTTTCCCACACCCTCACCAACAGGAGACAATGTGTAGTGTATGAGAATCGCCTTGGCTTCATGGCTGAAAACTTTTCACAGGTGACTCCGTGCATTTCCTTTTTGCGTTTCCTTCCTTTTTGATGCTCAGTTTGATAAATGATCTTGGGGTGGACTTGGAGCTTGAGTGTCTGCATCTCTGGGACCAGGGCTGAGGTGTTCCTGAGAAGGCGCAGGAAAACGGCTCCCGGTGGGCGGGCCTGCGTCTGTCCTCTTCAGCCCGCCCTGAGCGTGCGGCCTGGAGGACACTGCGGTGGCTCTGCGGCCCTCCCAGGCTCCGCAGCCCTCGCCGAGCCGGCCTGGCGTCCGTGCCCTGGCTGCCCTGCCTGTGGCCCAGCGCGCCGGGTACCCACAGCTGGTAGGGATCAGAGCAGATTAGCGTGGCCGGGAACCTTCAGGAACAGCTCCCAGCAAATGGAAATTATTTTAAAACAAATTGATGTGGTTTTTCTGTCGAACCTACTGGAGCATAAACAGTGTTGGCCTGTGAGCTGCTTCCCTTCCACGGACGAGCCCATGTTTAGAGTGTGGCTTTCAGCAAAGTAAACATGGTCTCCAGAGCGAGTTGTCACTGTGTGTGTGTGATTTGAAAAGTAAAAGTAGCGCGTGGAAACGGATTCTCACAGACGGCTCTGACGTTGGAAGATGGCGTTTCTCAACCATTGATCTTCCTGCCACCGGGGCGACCACTTCCTGTCAAGGTTTTGTTTATTTTATTTTTTTGGTACTGGGGATTGAACCCAGGGGCACTTAACCACTAGGCCACATCCCCAGCCCCTTCTTTGTATTTTATTTAGAGACTGAGTTGGTTAGGGCCTCCCTAAGTTGCTGAGGCTGGCTTTGAACTCGCCATCCTCCTCCCTCAACCTCCCGAGCTGCTGGGATGACAGCTCTGCACCATCACACCTGGCACCTGTAAAGGTTTTAAGAGCAAGGAGACCTTTGGTGTTGAAAGAATTAAAGGGAAAGAAATACCCAATCGATGACTATGGTGAGATAACTGCTACTTTGCCACCTGGGAAAATAAAAAACATCTTGTGTAGCCGGGCACGGTGGCGCAGGCCTGTAATCCCAGCACTTGGGAGGCTGAGGCAGGAGTATCGCGAGTTCAAAGCCAGCCTCAGCAATGGTGAGGCACTTAGCAACTCAGTGAGACCTTGTTTCTAATAAAATACAAAAAAAAAAGGGCTAGGGATGTGGCCCAGTGGTTGAGTGCCCCTGAGTTCAATCCCCGGTACCAAAAAAACAAAACAAAACAAAACAAAACATCTTGTGTGTTTTCACTCTGTGTGTGTGTGTGTGTGTGTGTGTGTGTGTGTGTAAATACACTGATACCCTCTAGACTGTTGAGTTTTCTGCTGGGTTCGAGGTGGTTCTCCCACCCAAGGGACAATATTGGCTTTATTAAATTGGCCACAGTCTCCCTAGAAGGCCAAACAATGCTTTTAAAGTCCTGATTATCTATTAATGAACAACCAGGCCAAGGGGCACTTGCCAAAAAAGCTACAAAGTGAGAAAGCCACCTGTATCAGAGTGAACTTTGCTCTCCGAGTGTGGACCATGTTGGGTGGAAGGGGTTTATTGCACAAGAGGACCAACTGAACTCTTTGATGTCGGTTAGCATCCTGGCCCCATTAGGTTTGGGGACTTCCCAGTTAACTGCATCTCTGCTAGCCGGGCAGTGCTATGCGGTAGTGCCTGGGTGTCGAGAGAACTGCTCTGGGCCCGCAGGATCTGCATACCTGTGCAGGCCAAGTTCTGGCCATTCATTTCCATTTCAAGTCACCTTAAATTTTAATGTGGCATTAGCTGGGTATGGTAGCACAGGCCTGTAATCCCAGCAGCTCGGGAGGCTGAGGCAGGAGGACCACAAGTTCAAGGCCAGCCTCAGCAACTTAGGCCCTAAGCAACTCAGTGAGACCCTGTCTCTAAATAAAATACAAAAAGAGCTGGGGTGTGGCTCAGTGGTTTGATCCCTGGTACCAAATTAAAAAAAAAAAAATTCTTTTAGGATGACATTGAAACCCCCAGTCTCCCCACTTTTCCTCTGCAAGGACTTTTCCAGAAATAGCTTGCTCTTAGTCTCAAATCTGCCTGCCCAACCCCAGGAAGGGGTCAGATCCTAATCTTAATCTAACTAATTTATCTCCCCTATTGTGGTGACATTTCCTCCTGCCTCTGGCTGGTTCTTAATTTCTGAATGGCTGGCCATTGGGAACCCTGCTTTCCACAGCCTTATTAAATAATCACTCACAAGAAGAAAAAAAAGGTGCTCTTATGAAATCCTGAGAGTTTGATTTGTGGTGAGGGTAAGCCGCAGCTGGGGCCGCCGCCTTGCAGGGGAAGCCCTTCTCTCTGGGAAGCAGAGAGAAGATACCCGGGTGGGGGGAGTTTTGATGGTAGGTAGCATCGTGGTTTTGCCAGCTTAAATGTAGATATTTTGTCTGGTCTTGACTTCATTTGGCACTTAGAAGAAAGGTTATTTCTGCATTTTTGTGGTACAGAAATAACTGGGCAGCTTTTCTAGTTGGGACTTTTGAAAGCCTGCTAAGACAGCAGGACTATTTTTTTCTTCTTCTTCCTCTCTCTCTCTCTCTCTCTCTTTTTTTTTTTTTTTTTCCTGTGCTAAGGATAGAACCCAAGGCCTCACACAGGCTAGGCAAGCATGCTCTACCACTGAGCCACATCCCAGCCCTTTTTATTTTTTATGTTGCGTCAAGGTCTTCCTAAGTTGCTGAGGCTGGCCTCAAACCTGAAATCCCACCTCAGTCTCCCAAGTCACTGGTATCACAGACAGGTGCCACCATGCCTGGCTTTTTTGATAACAGCATTATTGAGATATAACCCAGGTACCGCAGTCATCTTTTGAAACCATGAGATCCTGAGTGTTTAGTCTATTCAGAGTTGTGTAGTCGTCACCACTAATTCTGGAACATTTTTATCACCCACACCAAGCCCTGCACCTGCTGACAGTCCCGCCCTGCTCCTCCTTCCTCCCATCCTCTGGCAGCACCTATCTCCTGACTTCCTGTGTCTGTGGAGTCACCTGTTCTGGACATTTCACAGAAGTGGAATTGTACGGTGTGTGGCTTCTTTCGTACTCAACTGTAGTGTTCCCCAGGTTCTTCCACATAGAGTGTGTAGTGTGTATCAATCCTCATTCTGTTTTTTAAATCTTTTTTTTTTTTTTTTTGTACCAGGGATTGCTCTCAGGGGAGCTTAACCACTGAGCCACATCCTCAGCCCTTTTTAATATTTAAATAGTCAGGGTCTTGCTGAGTTGCTTAGGATCTCATTAAGTTGCTGAGGCTGGCCTTGAACTTGTGATCCTCCTGCCTCAGCCTTCCAAGCCACTGGGATTACAGGTGTGCACCACCATGCCCAGTTCTTCATTCCTTTTGTGTCTGGATGGTATGCAGTGTTGGGATATGCCACAGTTCCTGTACCCACTCCTCAGCTGGTGGACATCTGGGTGGTTTCACTTCCTGGACGTTGAGAACAGTGCTGTTGTGAACGAGTTCTGCGAGCTCTGCCTGGGTGCACGCTGTCCTCTGTCTTGGGTACTTACCCACCTAAGAATGGAGTTGCTGGGGCAGATGGTGATCTTGAACTTTGGGGAATTGCGAGGCTGTTCCTGATGAGGCCGCGTGCACCGTTTTGCACCGTCACCTGCGTGTGTGAAGCGACCCATTCCTCCACAACCTCGCCAGTACTTAGCATTACCTTTTTTGCTTCAGACATCCTAGAGGGTGTGACGTTCTGATTTGCATTTCCCACTGACTGATGACGCTGAGCGTCCTCTCGTGTGCTTATTCTCTGTTTGCGTGTCTTTCTCGGAGGCCGTCTCCTCAGACCTTTGCCGGGTGTCAACCGGTCAGCGTCTCTCTCTCGCTCAGGTGTAGGCAGAGCTCATCATAAAAAGATCCAGGTGTTCCAGTTTCAAGTCTCACGCCCCAGAGGGCGCTGCTTCTCCCTAGCTCACCTTCCTCAGGTGAGAAGAGATTTCTTCTTTAGGTTTCCAGCCTTCTGAGGTCTTCCAGGGGGACTGTCAAGGGGTACTGCAGATGCTTCTCGATTTATGAAGGGTCATGGCGCAGGGACCCTTCAGAAGTTGAAAATGTCGTAGGTCCGAGATGCATTTAAAAGGCCTGACCAGCTGACCATCATAGGTGGCCAGCAGTGTGGGATGTTTCCTCTTGTGGTCGCAGGGCTGGCCGGGGGCCGCAGGTCCACTGCCAGTGCCCACTGCCCAGAGGGGGTTCTACGGCATCGCTAGGCCAGGAGGAGAGCACGGTTCCAGATCAAGTATGGTTTCTCTCCTGAACGTGCCTGGCTGCTGAACCACTGTAAAGTCAAAAAATAGTCAAGTAGCCAGGTGCAGTGGTGCACACCTGTGATCCCAGCAGCTGGGAGGCTGAGGCAGGAGGATCACGAGTTCACAGCCAGCCTCAGCAGCAGCAAGGCCCTCAGCAACTCAGTGAGACCCTGTCTCTAAATAAAATACAAAGTAGGGCTGGGGATGTGGCTCAGTGGTTAAGTGTCCCTGGGTACCAAAGGGGAAAAAAACAGTTAAGTGGTGACTGTCCTTGTCTGTTAACCCACCCCCTCTCTTTGGGAGTAAGGGGAGTCGTAAATGTGGTAGAAAAGCGCAGTGGCTATTCCCTGTCTGTTTTGGGCAGTACTGGGATTGGGCCCAGGTCTTCACGTGTGCTAGTGAAGCGCTGGACCGCTGAGCCTCACTGCAGCCCAAGCAGTGGTTGTTCTTGGAGTGGATTCTGCTTCCAGATCGTCTAGGGGAGTTTATCACAGTGTTTGCCACTAGAACGGGAGAGTCTGCTCTGCTGTGACTTGAGGAAATTTGCTGTGTGTGTGCATTGATTTATCCCCCAGTCTGACTATTTTCTCGCATTTCCTCCGCTCCAGGGCAAGCCCGCCTGTGCCCTGAGCTTTGCAGCTGTAAGTTAGGGAAGCAGCGCTGAGGCTGTCCAAGGCGGCAGGGTAATTGCTCTGGACAGGTTTACAATAGGGAGGTGTGAAGTGCCTGGTGCCCACCGGAAGCTGGGGGAGGGACGACATGCTGAACTTGGGCGGCTGCAGGGTGGTGGGCCAACGCAGCTAATTGAAAACTATGGCCCTAGTGACTTTTAGTGGGAAAGGAAGCGGAGGCCTTGCTATAGTTTTTTTTTTTTTTTTTTTTTGAAAGCAAGAAACCAGAGGGAAAGTGCCTCGTGGAGTTACTCAGGGGCCAGCATTGAATCTCTGCAGAACACATGGAGCCTCTGACCTCGGTGTACGTGGCCAGACCCTCTGGTTTTGGTTTTAATTTTCTACTCCCTAGTCCGATTGTAGAACTGGGTGGAGGGCGGGGTAGGAAGGCTGGGGGAGTAAACTGGCAAGAAGGCCCTTCAGGCACACTTTGAAAGAATCCTGACAGCCTCACCTGCGGGACCCTGAGTGAGCTGACTGGCCACTGGCTGACCTCCCTAGGCAAGTGAGGAAAGAGAACCTGGTAGCCCTTGGCTGGTCCTCCAGGCAGTCAGTAGGTGTTTTTATTTTTTTAATTTATTTTTCCCTTTTCTTTTTTTTTAATATTTATTTTTTAGTTGTAGGTGCACACAATGTCTTTATTTTACTTTATGTGGTGCTGAGGGTCGAACCCAGTGCCTCACGCATGCTAGGCGAGCGCTCTACCTCTGAGCCACAACCCAAACCTACTCCTTTTTCTTTTCTATTTGTTTATTTACTTATTTTAGATATGCATGACAGTTCGGTATATTTTGAGATATTATGCATACATGGAATGTAACTTACTAGGATCCCATTCTTGTGGTGGGACATGACGTGGAGTCTCACTGGTTACGTGTTCATATGTGAACACAGCAACGTGACGTCCCCTTCATTCTACTGTCTTTCCCATTCCCATCCTCCTCCCTTCCCTTCATTCCCCTTTGTCTAATCCTGTGACCTTCTATTCTCCACACCCCACTCCCTTATTGTGTTAACATCCATAGATCAGAGAACATTCAACCTTCGGATTTTGGGGATTGGCTTATTTCACTTAGCCCCGGCAAATGCCATAATCTCTTCTCTTTATGGTCGAGTAATATTCCATTGTGTGTATACACCACCTATTCTTTATCCGTTCATCTGTTGGAGGGCACCTAGGTTGATTCCATAGCTCAGTTATAGTGAATCGAGCTGTTATAAACATGGATGTGGCTGCACCACTGTAGTATGCTAATTTTACTTTGGGTATATGTCGAGGAATAGGATAACTGGGTCAAATGGTAGTTTTATTCCAAGTTTTCTGAGGACTCTCCATACTGCTTTCCAGAATGGTTTCACTAATAGTAGGCATTTTAAAACTCCTGTATAGACCCTGGAGTTATAACCTATGGTGTTTATAGACTGGGAATCTGCATTTTAAAAGCTACTGGGAACACTGCTTTGGAGTCTTGTGTGCAAGAGCCCCTCCCGAGATCCTAGGCTCAGCTGAGAGTCCTTGTATCCCCCGCCCCCTGCCTTCTCCTGTGGTCCCTTGATACCAGCGACTCTGAGCTCTGTCCACGCAGGACTGGGTAGATCCCCGCAGGGCCTTCCTGGGGTGCCTCCTATTCCCCTTCAGGTCCCAGCTTACCCTCCTCTCAGGGAGGGCCATTCCGGAACACCTAGGTGTGAGCATGGCCGATGTCTTGGGTCAAGAAGGCCTCTGGGGCAGCTCTCTGCTTCCTGGCTAGGCCTGGTTCTTCTGACTGCAAGTTCCTTGAGGGCTGGGCCTATGTTGTTGACCCGTGTGACCCTGGAGGCCGGCACCACTCCGGGCACATATCAGGTGCTTAAGACACAGTCTTGTGTTCAGTGACCTTTAAACCAACTGTGCACGGCCCAGGGATTGAACTCAGGACCACCTGACCTCTGGGCCACATCCCCAGCCCTACTTTGTATTTTATTGAGAGACAGGGTCTTGCTGAGTGGCTTAGCGCCTCGCTTTTGCCTTTGAACTCGCGATCCTCCTGCCTCAGCCTCCTGAGCCCCAGGGATTACAGGTGTGTGCCACCGCGCTCAGCTGGCTGTGACTTTTTTGCCCCTCTGGGGTTAACTGGCAGTCTTTTCAGGCCCACTTGTACACATTGAGATTAGTAGTTAGTTAAAACCAAAACCTGCGCTCATTTCCATTCATTTCAAACTCCGTGGTAACAACTTCCAGAAAGTCCTCTCAGAGGCATGATCGAAAAGGTGTGGAGATAGTGCAAGTGCTAGAACGTTCCTTGAGGTGTGTGGTGGTTAATACGTGACTCCTTAGCGAGGCTCACGTGGGCCCGCGTGGCTCTGTGGTGATGGTGGATTCCTAAACCCGGGTTGTGTCACGGCTGACAGTAAGTCCCCAGCTTTGCGGCTAACTCGAGCCCCGAGGTTTAATTCCCTCTGGTTGAAACAGCAGCCAGCACCTGTTGGGTGATCCTCCTACGAGCAGCAGATTGGAGGTGTCCCAGTAGTGGCTGCAGAGGCCTTCCTTGGGTCCCCTCTTCCCTTACCTGGTCCTAGTACACTTAGACATGATTTTACCATTCTGTCTCTGGTTGTGATAGCTTCTTTAAAAACATGAGAGAGTAGCATGAGCTCGAGGAAGAGAGGTGGAGCATGGGTGGTCTGTGGGGAGAAGGAATGGGTGCTGAGGTGCGGAGGTGTCCTTGTGGAATGAGACAGGCTGGCTCGCACCCGCTGCTGCAGTGTGCTGGTGTCTTTGGAGGCCGGTGTTTGGAGGTCATTTGGTGCTGTGTTCCTGCATCGCCAAAGCCGTCCACCTGGACTGTGGAACCCACAGGCCAACCGACCCGGGCCGTGGCGTGCCTGGCTTCACATGCTTGAAGTTCTGCCTGCTCCTGCAGCACTGAAGCCGTCGGTTAAACAGACCAGTTGTTACGGGAGAGCAAGAACAGGAGTGTTTGCACAAAGCACCTTTACAATTTCTGATCCTTGGTGACAGTAAGTTGGTCTGTGAATGATTAACCGGAGTGCCCATGAGGAAGTGCTGGCCGCCTAGTGCTGCGTACGTTTTCATATGAGGAAAGACATTAAAGCTGTCTGCACCGTACGCTGCTGCCTTTCCCGGCTGTCGGCCTGGTCTCAGCAGAGGCAGGAGGGTGGCCCCAGCGGACCTGCAGTCACGTTTTGCAGCCTGCTGGGAGGCATGAGGGTGACGACCTTACCAGGGCCCAGAGCCCCCGAGAGGGCCGCGGGAGGGCCGCCGTCTGCCTGGGGAGGTTGTGTGTCTGTGTGTGTCGTGGGAAGAGTGGGTGGAGCGAGTCCGTGAGAGCTAGCCCGAAAGATCTGTCCTGTCCCTTGTCCAGGGCTTGCAGGTCCCTTCTTTAATTTGTCACTACACAGAGAGCCGCCCACTGGGGCTTCGAGTTCCACAGCAGGTGTCTCCTTGGTGGAGGCCAGCAGAGCCCTCGGGGTAGTCCAGCTTAGCATCCGTTGAAGACCTTGAGTGCTGGGAAGGGACTTGGATCATCTGTGAACCTCGTTTCCACCATGCACGCCCATTTCCAGAGTCCCTGGGGCCTCGTACAGTTGAGATATATATATTTAATTTGTTCTTTTTAGATATCCATGGCAGTAGACTGTATTTGGCCTACCACACAGACATGGAGCACGACTTCCCATTCTTGTGTTGTCCATGATGTGGAGTCTCACTGGTCGTGTGTTCATGCATGAACCCAGGGAAGCTCTGTCCCATTCATTCCCCTGTCTTTCCTATTCCTATCCCCCACCTTCCCTCCATTCCCCTTTGTCTAATCCAAAGTATGTCTATTCTTCCCTGCCTGCCCCCCCCCCCCTTATTGTGAGTTAGCATCCACCTATCAGAGAGGACATTCAGCCTTTGGTTTTTTGGGACTGGCTTATTTCATTTAGCATGATAGTCTCCAGTTCCATCCATTTACCAGCAAATGCCCGAATTTAGTTTTTCTTTAAGGCTGAGTAATATTCCATTGTGTATACACCACATTTTCTTTATCCGTTCATCTGTTGAAGGGCACCTAGGTGGGTTCTACAGTTGAGCTATTGTGAGTTGAGTTACAGTTGATATTAATGGGCTGGTCATTTCATCTGACTTTTACCTGGAGAGAGGAACTGCAACTCAGCTCGACTTGGGGGCTGGGGTGCAGGCCACAGGGGAAGGGGTGGGGTGAAGGAGGAAGATGTTGAGGAAAGTTGGAGCGGAGCATAAAGAGGGCTACTTAATAGCACTGGGCGCTTCATACGCCTTGGGTGGCTGGGGTTGTCCTGCAGCGTGAGGAAATCACACTTAGAAATGCCTGGGTGTGATTCTCGGGGTTCGGTTACTTTCCTGCGAGGTCGAAGCTTTGCTCATTTCCAGCGCAGGAACCAGGCCTGCCGTGGGAGGGAGGGAAGGAGGGCAGGTGCTTGTGTCCCTTCCCGCCTGCCTCTTTATTGTCCTCAGGCGCAGTGCCATCTGATATGGGCAGTTCTGAAATACTCCGAGAGCATTATTCTTGAGCTGCTGGGATCCCTGCTGACAGAGACCGTGGCCCTGCAGCCGGCCTCCTCTGAGGCAGTGGCAGAGAAGAAACTCAAGCTGTAAATGAATCTCTGTTTGGGGGCTTTGTAGTGGCAAATTACGTGAATGAGTGAATCGAAAAGGTGCCTGGTTTTAGACTGTCCTGAATACCCAGGCCGCAGATAAATATTGACACCAGTGGTGTGACAGGCCTGCCATTTGTCTCATGCCCCTAGGAATAAAAGCTCTTTTCTCAGGCGCTCGTGACCTTATAAACCACCCAGACAAGTTTGTGCAGGTGCTTTCTGAGCTGGTGCTCTGGCTTTGGGAGTGGGTGTTTTCTCCTTGTGCTTGTGCAAGCTTCAGCCCAACCAGACCTAAGCTTGCTTCCGCTTATCGACCACAGTTGTGTCTGTTGCAGGCAACTGTTGCCAGCACCGTTTCGCAGAGTCATGCTTGTGTGACCACGCAGGCAGACCGAGGGGGGGGGGGGGGGCTCCTTCATTGACTCTGAGGGGATTTCAGAGAGGGAGGCCAGCCCTGGAGACTTGGCTGACGAAAGGGTCGAATCTGCCAGCGGCTGCCCTTCTGAGCCCACTGTGCCCCTGCACCCCAACCACGCTCTCATCCCCTGCATTTCGGGGCATGGAACAGAACCAGCCCATCGCGGAAGGGGCCGTGGGGCTGGTTTTGCTACAGTGAAGTGTGCAGCAGCGGTCAGCAGCCCCCCACGGCTGCGCACTTGTTGGTGCGGAGTTGTGTAAGAGTTCCTTGGTAGAGGAGGAGGTGAGCAGGGCTTTGACAGACTCAGACTTGGTGATGGCATCTCGAAAAGGTGGTTGATGGTAGGAAGCTGTGGGCAGCGTTCCTAGGGCAGCTGCCCCAGTGGATGCTGGGCTTGGGGTGAACCGCGGGTTTTGATTTCCTGCTCAGGTGTGCAGAAGCCCGGTGAGCTGAGAGTGCTTGTCTCCCTCACACAGTGAGCACAGAGCACCTCCCAACACACAGGGTTTTCTAGGTTTCTGCCTGTAAGTGAGGCCATCCTTTGGTAAGGTGGTTTGTTTTAAAATAAATGGACTCACATTCTACAGGTGCAGCATTAATTGTTGGCTGAGGTTCGGTTTACAAGTGGAATTTACTGCTAGGATCCACTTTTTTTTTTTTGGTACTGGAGATTGAACCTAGGGGCACTCCACCCCTGAGCCACATCCCCAGCTCTATTTTGTATTTTATTTAAAGACAGGGTCTCACTGAGTTGTTTAGGGCCTCTCTAAATTGCCGAGGCTGGCTTTGAACTCGTGATCCTCCTGCCTCAGCCTCCAGGGTGGCTGGGATGACAGGCGTGCGCCACTGTGCCCGCCTGACAGGGTCCAGTCTTTTAAGACAAATGCCTTGGGAGTAAATGACCTGGAACTGCGTGAGAACCTCGCTGAGTGTAGACAGGGCAGGCACACGTGGACGAGGTGAGGCATCTTGTTAGAGGTCTTGGTGAATGAGTCAAAACAACACAAACAGAACCCCGAACAAGACCACAGCCAGTTTTTCCCCTTGACATGAAACTTGACTATATTTAAGGGCAGAGGTCACACAAATCATCTGATGCTTTGCCCTGTCATTTCAGGGCATTGCAGGGAGGCACCAGGGATTGAACTCAGGGGCACTCAACCACTGAGCCACACCCCCAGCCCTTTTTTTGTATTTTATTTAGAGACGGGGTCTCGCTGAGTTGCCGAGGCTGGCTTTGAACTTGTGATCCTCCTGCCTCAGCCTCCCGAGCTGCTGGGATTACAGGTGTGCTGAAGTTCATATTTTAATCAGAAAGCAGTCTGTAAAATAGTGCCTGCTGAAATGCTGTGTTGTCACACCCGATTTCATATCTTCTGGGCATTTCAACACCCAGAGCTGAGGTCTTGCTGCTGCCCCCGCACCACCAAGGTGGGGAAATGGTCTTTCAAGTTGAGGGTGTTTCGTGATGTCTCAGTGTTGTAGAAAGAAAAACTTTTGCCTTTTGGCTTCAGCTGAGCATTTCATAACACACATAAACTTTAAAAAGCCCCATGGAAAAATGGGCAGAATGAGATCCACATTGATAAGCCTGCTAATAGATTCTGCGACTTAACTGCCGGCCGGGCAGCTGACCTTTCAGAGCTCCGCATTTTTGTTAAAATACTCAGCTGGCGACACTCTGCGGCCCCTGTAATTCAGCAGGCGTGCTCTTGAGAAGTCGTGGCTATGTAGGTGTGGTTTTCTCATTCGGTTGGTTGAAATACTCGCTTTGGGCCCTCTGGATTCCAGTGACCTTCATTTTTAGTTTGTGGGATGGCCCAGAAAAGAAGACAGGTGAGGGGCTGGGGTTGTGGCTCAGCGGTAGAGCACTGGCCCAGCACGTGCGCAGCCCAGGTTCGATCCTCAGTACCACGTAAAAATAAAGGCACTGTGTACAACTAAAACAAATAAATAAATATTTTCTTTAAAAAAAGAAGACAGAAAGCTGGGCGCGGTGGTGCATGTCTGTAATCCCAGCACTTTGGGAGGCTGAGGCAGGAGGATCGCGAGTTCAAAGCCAGCCTCAGCAATGGCGAGGCACTTAGCAACTCAGTGAGACCCTGTCTCTAATAAAATACAAAAAGGGACTGGGGATGTGGCCCAGTGGTCGAGTGCCCCTGAGTTCAATCCCTGGTACCAAGAAAAGAAAAAAAAAAAAAAGACAGGTGAAGCCTAGAAAATGCGTGAAGGAACCTTACACTTCACCGCGTGGAGCGTGGAGCAGCGTGGAGTTTCCTATCTGCTTGACAGATTCTAGGTGCTCAGGCTTCACCCAGGCATGAAGAGACGATGTGGGGGTGATTTCAGTTTAAAGGTTAAGGACACCAGCAGGTAACAGCGATGGGGAGACCTTTGGGCCTTTGGGCTTCCTGGCAAGGGGTTCCTTATGAACAGCTTCACTCAGTTTTTCTTTTGTCCTTTAAATTTTTTATTTATTTTTTTATATGGAGGTGGGGGAGGAAGGAGACTCCGGTATCATTAAGGTGAGCTGTTGTTTGTACAAATGTATTTGCTTAAGACAAACCACTTTCCTTCTTTTTCTCCTTGAGGGAGGCAGACATTGTTCCTTTGCAATCCAGAAATAGCGCTGCCTAAAGTCCCCATCTAACTGCTTACTTTAACAACAAGGACAAAAGCTTCCCATCACTGCGAGTCCAGAATCGAGTCACCACCAAGTGTTCATTCTTTATCTTTTGGCACACATTTCTGTAACACGAGGTTTTTGCACTGATATTTCCTTTGATTGGATTACGTTGGTGAATTGTCAGAATCGAGGTTTTAAGTTAAAAAGGCATAAAGTGCCTTAACTGTTTCCGGATTCCAGGAAACTCCTGGGCGAAGGTGGCTTGTAATGACTCAGAGGGAGAGAAGGGTTTTTAAAATTTGTTTTGACGTTTGTATCTATGTCTTTTGCACCTGGAGGAGTAGTGCATGATTGGGGGTTTGAGCCCTCAGGAGTGCAGGTCGTGGCTTAGGATCTTCTTATCCTTTTATCCCAGTGAAATCCTTGGTTGTACCTTCTGCCAGAAAGACAGGCGTGAGCCGGGCGTGGTGGCGCACGCCTGTAATCCCAGCACTTTGGGAGGCTGAGACAGGAGGATCGCGAGTTCAAAGCCAGCCTCAGCAATGGCGAGGCACTTAGCAACTCAGTGAGACCCTGTCTCTAATAAAATACAAAAAAGGGCTGGGGATGTGGCCCAGTGGTTAAGTGCCCCTGAGTTCAATCCCCGGTACCACAAAAAAAAAAAAAAAAAAAAAAAGAAAGACAGGCGTGGAATTTGCCACCCTGTTCCTGTGGCCAGGAGTCCTTTTATGAGGCTGTGTTAAAAGAGTTATTTTCCTCCCTGAAGCAGCGTTCCCCTCCTCGCAGCCCCTCAATGTGGTCACAGAGTGTGGGAAGTCCTGAGTGTCACGCACAGACCTGAGCTGGTGTTGGAGAAGGAACTCAACCACAGGATCTCCTAGGTGGTGACTGTGTCAGAATTTACGCAATTGCATAGCACCAGGAAGTGTTCCCAGAGGTTACTGGTTTGCATCCTTTTTATTTTTTTTTTCGGCTCCAATTAGCTCTACATGACAGTAGGATGCATTTTGACACATCAGACATAAATGGAGTGTAACTTCTCATTCTTCTGGTTGTACATGATGTAGAATCACACTGGTTGTGTAAACATATTTGCAATTAGGTTAATACTGTCTGATTCATTCCACTGTCTTTCTTATCCTCTTACCTCCTCCCCTCCCTTCACTCCCCTCTGCCTAGTCCAGAGTACTTGTATTCTTCCCTAGCCCTCACCCCCTTATTGTGAATTAGCATCTGCATATCAGAGAAAATATTTGGCCTTTGGTTTTTGGGGATTGGCTTATTTCACTTAGCACGACAGTCTCCAGTTCCATCCATTTACCTGCAGATGCCATCATTTGGTTCTTCTTTAAGGTTGAGTAATATTCCATTGTGTGTATATACCACATTTTCTTTATCCATTCATCTGTTGAAGGGTACCTAGGTTGGTTCCATAGCTCAGCTATTGTGAATTGAGCTGCTATAAACATTGATGTGGCTGTGTCACTGTAGTACGCTGATTTTAAGTCTTTGGGTATAAGCCAAGGAGTGGGTTAGCTGGGTCAAAAGGTGGTTTTATTCCAGGTTTTGTGAGGAATCTCCATACTGCTTCCCAGTTTGCAGTCCCGCCAGCAGTGTATGAGTGTGCCGTTTCCTCCACATCCCTGCCAACATTTACCGTTGCTTGTATTCTAGATAGTCAGTTTGCATCCTTTCTATGTGCACCCCAAGTGCATGAATCCCAAAGCTGCAGCGTGGTTTCGTAGAGAGCCCGAATCTTCCTCTGGTGGTTGCATTGGTAGGTGGACTCCTGCCAGTGCACACCGTAGGGCAGAGGGCACAGGTGGAGGTGTTGAGGAAGGAGCACTGCCGTCTAGGGGCAGGTGGGCTCTCCCGAGTGCTCGGAGGACCTCAGACTCCAGATCTGCCCACTTGGGGGACGCATCTTTTTTCTCGGCCGTATCCGTCGCTCACTTCCTGTCCCCCTTGACTTATTTTCACTACTTCAGAGGCAAAAGTCTCCACTTCCTGCCTCCTGAGCGTGGTTTTCGTTTAGGAGGGTCCTCCGTCCCTCAGCTGGGAGAGCCGCGGCCTCTGGGCCAGCGCAGCGCTGTCCACTCCGGGGTCGGGGTGGCTGTCCTTTGGTGCAGGGGTGCCTCGGGCCGCAGGGCCACCTGGGGCCGGGAGCGCCTGGCTCTGAGGCATGGCCACCCTCTGTTCTGCAGGACTGTGGCCAGGAGGGGGACGCTACTGTGTGAGTGACAAATTTGCAACGTCCGGGAGAGCTTCTGGAGCCCGTGGGACAGGGACGAGGCGTCCTGAGCAGCCAGACTGAACTCGGGCCCTCTGCTCCCCTCGCCACTCCCGAGTCTCTGCCAGGCTGTCCTCGAACGCCAGGGCCACGCGGCAGCCTGGGTGCCTCTTCCCTGCGCGTGATCCCACGACATTCCCGGGAGGCAGGCCCGGGGCAGGCAGCTGTGCCCTGCCAGGTGCCGCGTGCGGGTTTAGTGTTCACCGGCTGCAGAGCCGTGAGCCCCGTGCCTCTGCCCAACTGAACTAATGCGTCTTTGGGGGCTGATGATGCAGGGACCACGTGAATGAGTGACTGCTAGGGAGAGTTGTAGGTCCCGCTCCTGCCCCAGTACCACCCTGGAGCACAGGACCCGCCGTGTACTTGACGGCTTCGCGGACCCGGCCACGGTCTTGGTGGGGAAACCAGACCCTGGAACCTCCTGTCCTAAGGCACGGTTCAGGAGGGCAAGGCGGGCTGGGCCTCTTGATGGTTCAGGTTAGGGGCTCTGAGTAGCAGAACAAGGAGGCCTCTGTTCTGTGGAAGTCGGCTGACGGCCCTGTAGGGACGTGGCCCTCGGGTTGGGGTTCATGGCACCCTCGGATCAGCTGCCTGTCCTGCTGTGGGTCTGCAGCGTGGGCGCCTCTCCTGGCTTGGCTCTAAAGCCGGTGGCGGTGTCTTGCCCCTGCCTCCCCAGGAGGGCCTGGCTTCTTGGCCTTTCTGTCTGTGTGCTTTGCTTCCTGTGCCCCGGGCCCGCGTGTCCTTTCCTGCGCCGTTTCCCAGCTCTCCTCTGGAAGGAACATGGCGTCTGTCTTTCCTTCCGGGGTCAGCCGCGGTCTTGCGTTTCTCTGATAACCCTTCCTCGTCTCGACTGACCTCCCCTGCTTTGGATGCTCTGGACTCAGGGTCATCCATACCAGGGAGGACAGAGTCAACAGCCGTGGATGACCGCCGGTGAGAGGGGTGAGGAGGGGTGAGGCCCGTGGCAGACGGGGTGCTTGCCACGCCTGAGCCCACTGTGGGCACCAGAAGTGCTGTCCCAGCAGCTGTTTTCAAAAGGAACAGAGATGTTTATGTGTTTGGGAAAACTTCAGGTTTTTCCGACTAGAGTTCAATCAGAAATTTCCCTGCAGCCTGATCTTGGCCTAAGAGCTACCCGTTTTCAGCTTACCAGATGCTTGCCACAGGAGGGCTTTTGCCCGTGGTTATTTGGTCAGCAGTCTTCACCTGACCCGTAGGTTATGAGGTCCTTCAGGTCAGGGACTTCATCTTACCTTAATTTCTATCAGGATTTTTTACAGTGTAGTGTACTTTGTAAATGCATGCTCAATGTCTGTCCCATCTGGCTTTAATTGGGTACTAGAGGGAAAAGGTACGTGTCTGTATCAGAGAGGACAGGGAGAGAGAGGGACTCAGGGCGGAGGAGCTCGCAGGCTAGAGGCAGGCCTGAGCGAAAGCTGCAGTGAGCGTCTAAGGCCCACGCTGATTTGCTTAGCGGGTTTTAAGGAGTGAAAATAGGCAGTGACTTTGAGTGCTTACACAGCTGATAATGTGTTATCTCCTCCTGAGTCACCTCCCTCATTCCCACAGAGAATGGCCTGTGTCATATTTTCACAAATTGAAATAATCATGACTCACTACTGCACTTTTCTGAAATACAGCTGACCCAAGGCTCACAGAATGAGATGTATGAATGCTGTTGAGATTCAAATCATTTTTCTTTTTTCTTTTTTGTACCAGGGATTGAACCCAGGGGTGCTTAACCACTGAGCCACATCCTCAGCCCTTTTAATATTTTATTTAGAGACAGGGTCTCCCTGAGTTGCTGAGGCTGGCTTTGAACTTGCAATCCTCCTGCCTGGGCTTCTGGGATCACAGGTGTGCCAGCCATGCCCAGTGTAGTCTAGAGTTTGTTTTGTTTTGTTTTAATCGCCTATTCTCATCAACCTTTACAGCATGGGTCTAGGGAACATCGAGTTGGTAATTTCAGTGGAACTTGATGTGTACTGCATGCAATTCCTCGGAAGGTAGCAACAGCCCTACAAGCTTAGGGGATTGAAGTCACCAGGTCATATGGTCGTCCTCACTTGCACCCCTTGCAGTCTCGAAGGGGCCAGTCGCTCTTTCCTGGCTCCCTTTAAGCAGGTGTCCCTGCGGTGGGCAGTGCAGGTCCTGAGGTGGAGGAAGAGAGGAGATGGGCGACTGGAGCCCGTGGAACCCCAGAAAACACGTTTCCCAGGCCATCCCCGGGCGCCCGCGGGTGCCCAGGAGCCGGGTCGCTGGGCCGACTGCGCCCTGCTTTCTGCTGTGGTGTTCAGTTGGGCAACATCTGGGAGCTTCAGCTGTGCCAGGGTCCAGCAGGACGGGGCTGAGAAACGGCCGCGGCTGTCCTGAACACCAGGCTGAGGAGGAAGAGCCCGTTCTAGACGGGCAGCCGGTCCTTCCACTGTGAGCTGCTTCCCGTTCTCCTGGGGCCCAGCCGTGTGCTGCAGGGGCAGCGCGGGCTGGTGGGGACCAAGTGCAGTGACTGGACTGTCCCCCCCCCCCCCGTGGGCTGTCTCCCTGCCACCGCTTGCTCAAAAATAAACGGAACTGCTCGTCCCTCCACTTCCAAGAAGTCAATGAATGGTTGTTCGCCAGCTCCGAGGAGTTTGCCAAGTTTATAACATGTGGTTCAGGCCCTAATCCAGGAAGGTGCTGGTCAGATTAGGTAAATGCCGATTAAGCCTATAGGATTACGCCAGGGCCGTCCCAGCGGAGCCTCTTGCTCCAGCCTTAAGCCTTCCCGAGGCCCTTTCCCCTGGCGGGAGGCTCCTCTGGGTGCTTGTACACCCCACCCCTCCACATTTCACCACCCTTTTCAACAAATCTCTTGAATTATGAGGAAACGAATATTTATCATTATGATTATTATTTTTAGTAGTGATGCAGATTGAACCTAGGGCCTTATGCATGCTGGGCAAGCGCTCTTTGCTCCGCTGCACCCAGCCCCTCCTTTCTCCCGCTGCTACTCCTCCTCTCCTCTCCCTCCTCCTCCCTCCTCCCCCTCTCCCTTCACTCCTCCCTTCTCCTCTTCCTCTCTCCTCCCTCCTCCCTCTCCCTTCCCTCCTCCTTTCTCTTCCTCTTCCTCTCTCCTCCTCCTCTCCCTCTCCCCCTTCCCCTTCCCCTGCCTCCTCCCCCTCCCCCTCTCTGTGGTGCTGGGGAGTCAAACCCAGGACTTCATGCCCACCAGGCAAGCACTCTACCACTGAACCACACCCTTCTGCCCCTGAGATTTATTTTTAAAATCCAAGTTTCTTCTGTGGGTGCTGTTTTACTTGAAACATTCATTGGTTATCCCCGGGTTTAGAAATACTTGTTGATTATGATTTAGATCCAGCACAGTTGGATGCGTGGTGATGATGGAAAGCCCCGGCTGCACCATGCCGTGAGGTCACACACAGCTACCAACCCTGACATATGGCTGGTGAGGACTGCGATTGTAGCTCCATGGTAGAGCGCTTGCCTGGCATGTGTGGGGGCCTGGATTCGATCCTCAGCACCACATATAAATACGTAGATTAAATAAAAGGTCCATTGACAACTAAAAAAAAAAAAAAAAAAAAAAAAGAAATATGGCTAGTGTGACCAAGGAACTGAATTCATGTATGTATATTTTGGTACCAGGGATTGAACCCAGGGTGCTTAACCACTGAGTCACATCCCCAGCCCTATTTTGTGTTTTATTTAGAGGCAGGGTCTCACTGAGTTGCTTAGGGCCTCCCTAAGTTGCTGAGGCTGGCTTGGAACTTTCAATCCTCCTGCCTCAGCCTCCAGAGCTGCTGGGATGATAGGTGTGTGCCACCACGCCTGGCTCTGAATTCGTAATTTTCTGTACTGTTAGGTAGTTTAATATAGATGGGCATGTGGCTAGCTGGCTGGGTTTAGAGAGTGATGGGCTCTCTAGACAGCTATGGAAAGGCTTTAGCTCTTGAGACGCTGTGACTGGGGCCGGGGGTCTTGCCAGGGAGCCTGCTTTGTGAGCACCCTGTTGTCCTGCCGTTTCACAGCTTGCTTCTCTGACGTGCCTGGGTAAAACCCGAGCTGCTGTCTGCAGAGGAGCCTCTTGTGTGTTCCGCACACGGTGGGCCGCACGTCATCTTTCAGCAGATTAGCTGAAAGAATATCTACGGCCGGGCTTGGGCTCGATTGTTCCAAGTTCTCCGCACCCTTTGTGCAAAGAACAGGGGAGATTTGTGTTATGACAACGGCTGACAGAATGTTTACCGGAAGCGGCGATTGGCAGGAACCAGATCCCCCAGGTCTCTTGGCTCTCCGGCTCCGTGCCCTCACTGAAAGGTGCAGGCATGCCTTGGACGGCCGGCCCTGCCGACAGATGGGCTGTTTTGACAGGAGAATCTGAAACCTCCGACTGAAGACCCACTCAGACGTCAGGCCTGGGAAGGGGCAGCCTGGCAATGAGTGAGGTGCTCTAGATGTGTGTCATGTCAGCTGCCACCTGGAAGCAGGGCCCCAGCCATCACTGGCCAGCCACGGATTGTTCTCGGGGCCTGAGGCGAGCACTCGCAGCCCTGTGTGCAGAGCGCCTGCGCATTTCCCTCATCAATGGGAGATGAGTGTAAGCGTGTCGATGAGTGTGACTGTATTAAAAAACTCTTTGAACACACCAGTGTTCATAACAGAGCTATTCATAGTAGCCAAAGGTAGAAGCAACCCGAATGCCTGTCGCAGCATGTGGGACGTGCGAACACGGGAAGACCGTTGAGCCTTAGAAAGGAACCCTGACGTGTGCGACAGTGTGGATGGACGTTTTTTTCTTTGTACCAGGGATTGAACCCAGGGACACTTAACCACTGAGCCACATCCCCAGCCCTATTTAGATTTTATTTTGGGACAGGGTCTAGCTAAGTTCTTAGGGCCTTGCTGAGGCTGGCTTTGAACTCATGATCCTCCTGCCTCAGCCTCCGGAGCTCCTGGGATTACAGGCGTGCACCACCATACTGGCGTGGATTGACCTTGAAGGCGATGAATTAAGCAAAATAAGCCAGGCACAGGAGGAAAGGTATCTTCTGATTTCAATTCCTTAAGGAACCTAGAGCGGCGAGCTTCTGGCAGGGTTTCAGCTGGGGAGGTCCAGAAGGTCCTTGGACTGAGTGGTGGGGATGGTTGCCCGACACGTGAGCGCATGCATGCAGGGCAGCCCGCTGAAAAATGGCTAAACAGTGCACTTTCTGCTGCATACACCTCACCACAATTAAAAAAAAATTACATGGGGAGTTTGCTTCCCTGAAATGGGCCAACGAAAAAGTGCCTGTGAGGACAGTGTGTGTCACTGCATGGGGGAGAAGACAGCAAGTCATCGTCCTCGCTGCCTGGTGCAGCGTCGAGGCTCGGCAGCCTGCTCTGGTTGTTGGGGGGGGGGCAGCCCCGTCCCGAGGCGTGGCTGTTCGGGAGACACAGCTTTGGCCGTGTTTTCTCTGGCCCACGAGTGCCCCGAGAGGAGACTCCAGGCAGCCCTGACGCTCGTTGTCCCTACGTGGCTTTCCAGGTCACTGAAACTCCAAAAGTCCCTGCCTCGGGGCTGACCCGGGGGCGGACCCTTCCACTGAGCAGTCTCCCTCCGTGGCCCTGCCCTGGCATCTCCCATCCATCCTGATGCTGCTTGGCCTCTGGGTGGTCATGGTGAGGGAGGACCCTCCTCTCAGGCCGCCTGGTCCAAGACACAGGATGCTGATAGCACTTCCAACATCAGGGAGATGTTGAGGCTCTTTGAGGGAACGGACAAGTCAGAGAGGGTGTGGGGGCTGTGGCTGGTTTTATTCTAAGTAGCTGAAGGATGTAGGTAGACACTGGTGGGTAGGAAGAGGGGAGTGACTTCAAAACAGCCCTCAGTGGATGGTGTAAGACCCCGTGAGTCCCAGCTCTCCTCCCGGCCACACAGGGAGCCGGAAACAAGCCCGTCACTCAGAACTTACAGCCTCAAGAGCCAGTGGCCCAGATCAGAGCAAAAACTGCAGTCTTCTGGCCAGGTGTGGCTGCTGTGGTTTTGCTTGGCCCGTCCTGGGTTACTTTTTGCCCCCCCCCCCCCTTTTTTTTTAAAGCATTGAAAAGATTTCTGCCAGGCATGGTGGCGCTTGCCTATAATCCCAGGGGCTTGGGAGGCTGAGGCAGGAGGATCGTGAGTTCAAAGTTAGCCTCAGCGATTTAGCGAGGCCCTCAGCAACTCAGTGAGACCCTGTCTCTAAATAAAATATAAAAAGGCTGGGGATGTGGCTCAGTGGGTGAGCACTCCTGGGTTCAAGCACTGCTACCAAAAAAAAAAAAAAAAAAAAAAAATTTCCCATAAGAATTTAGATCTTGATCCTCTCTGGAAAACGGAGAAGATTCGCCTACACTGGCTCTTGTTTCTGAAGCTCAGGAGCAAATGTCCCTAGGTGCCTGGTGCCCTGGTTTCAGCTCCATTCTGCCAGCTGCATGAATAGCGTGCTCCTGCATCTCGTGCCTCCGTGGTCTCTGAGAGCCCTTCTCTAATGTCCCCTCCAGGTGGTCTCTCACATGACCTGTGATGACATGGATCATAGCCTGAAGCTCGCAGTGTCTTTACCTGTAGAAATGACAGCCATCATCCCCCCATGATAATCTGCTCAGAGTAGAAGAAAATCTCAGTCTGTCTGGTCCTTTTTCTGATGTTAGGAATTCTCCATTTGTGGATTTCCTTTCCCAGGTCTAGCCTGTTAGTTTCTATATACCCACTGATAAATACCCCTGGGTACCGGCAAGCTCGCACTTGACTTCAATATGTGGCTTTAAAAGTTATCACCTGGGCTGGGGCTGCAGCTCAGGGGCAGAGCGCTTGCCTAACACGCGTGAGGCCCTGCGTTCAATCCCCAGCACCACATGAGAATAAATAAATAAACGTATTATGTTCATCTACAACCAAGATATTTTTTAAAAGTTACCACTTTCCGTCTTTACGGCCGCTTAATTTCTGGACTAATGGCCTTTAACTCAGGCTGCGTCACGAGTACAGATGTACCATTAGTTTCAAGTGCAGCTTGACTTTTATTTAGATGAATGTCTTCCATATCACAGTGAAATGGCCTTCCACTCTAGGTCAGTATTGATTGAAATGTCTCTGGAGTGACCTTAAAAGATAGTTGCCACTTATGTGACATTTTCAGAGGCAGACTTTAAACTCACGATTACGAGTGCTGCTCATTGGCAGTAATGTCAGTGGAATTAATAGCCGAGATGAAAAATGTTAACCTCTTTGGTGTGCACGGGCTGGGTGGACTTAACTTTGACGAGCAGAGTGAGAGGCTGGGGCTCATTTGGAGATCACATCTTGTGGTTTCTGTCTCTAAAAGATGAAGCTGGTCTGGGGTCTGGGTTGAGGCTGTGGTCAGAGAAGCCCCGCTGAACATTGCCCATCTCATTCTTTGCCTTGAAGGGGTTGAGCAGGGATGGATGGGAAGGAGGGTGTGACTCTGAGCGAGGGAGACAGGTGGTCACTCTAGAGGGCCACTCTGCAGGCTCTCCCTGCCTGTGGTTCACACCAGCGTGAATTTCCAACAACTGCTCCCTTCTGTGTGTGATCGTCGTAGCATGGGGATACTGCTCACAAATAGCCTCATAATTCTGAATCTTGTAGCGTTCTTTTTCTAAACAGGCACTTGAACTTCAGCTTTGCATCTGAGCATTTTTGAGTTCTAAATTCTCGTTTAAACCCGGGTTTCTCAGTCTCAGGATGGTATTGACCCATAGGGCTGGGTATTTCTGTTGTGGGACACTGCCTGCGCACAGTAGGATGTTGAATAGCATCCTTGGCCTTCACCCACCAGATACCAGCAACACCCTTTCCCCTCTGTCTTTATGCCAAAAGTGTCTCTAGACATTGCCAGCTGTCCCCTTGGTGGGGGGTGGGGCAGTGGGTAGACTCATCCCTGATTGAGAACCACTGGCTTAGACAATAGAAGATAACCCCCTTCTCTTCATTTCTTTACTACTGTTTGATGTTGATGCTTTAGTCAAACATTAATAAAAATGCCATTAAGTATAGTCTTGATATGCTGGTAAATGGATGGAACTGGAGACTATCATGCTAAGTGAAATAAGCAAATCCCCAAAATCCAAAGGCCAAATGTTCTCTCTGATAGGTAGATGCTGACTCACAATAAGGGGTGGAGTTGGGGGGAGAATAGAAGTTAATTGGATTAGACAAAGGGGAATGAAGGGAATGGAGGGGGTGGGATTAGGAAAGACAGTGGAATGGGTGGGACCTCACTTTCCTGTGTTCATATGTGAACACACGACCAGTGAGACTCCACATCACGTCCAACCACAAGAATGGGAAGTTAGACCCCATGTATGTGTGGTATGTCAAAATACACTCTGGTGTCATGGATATCTAAAAAGAAAACTTTTCAAAGTATTTGGGGTGGAGTATTGGAACAGGACATCCTAATGTGGATAGAGGTCTGGCTCATTTTAGAATTTCTTTACAAGTTGCTAGGTGATAAAATGGTATTGCTTGACTCCATTGCCTCAGGTGATTGGCATTTCATTGCTTATTGCCTGGCTTTCAGTGCCTTGTTTATGGATGCAAGTGGGCAGGAGAGGTAGATTTGTAAATCTCAGTAGCCATAATGAGACAATGGGAATTATGAGGGAGAGGGTTGGATTTTTGTGGGGAGGATAAAATTCGTCAATTTGGGGCACAGTGCCAAGTATTGATTAATTTTTTTTTCCCTCTACTTTACCAGAAACCTGAGTTACAACAAACTCTCTGAGGTTGACCCTGCTGGCTTTGAGGACTTGCCGAATCTACAGGAAGTGTGAGTGCTTTCTCTAAACCTCTGACTGGTGGAGGGGTGGAGAGATCTTGGGAGATAATTCTCTCATTTTGTAGTATTCTTAACTCTCCAAGATGGGCAGTGTGGGCCTGTGAGAAGGAATATTTGCATCATTATGCCTTTACTGACAAATGGCACTACAGTTGTCCATGGTCAACCACATTCTGAAATATTAAATGGGAAATTTCAGAAATAAACAAATCATAAGTTCTAAATTGACATTATTATGAGTAGTGTGATGAAATCTTGTGCTCCTCTGCACGGTTCATGATTCATCCTTTTTCCCATTGTATCCACGCTGTATATCCTACCTGCTCGTTTGTCACTTAGTAATCATCTCACTTTTCAAGTTGACTGTCATGGCACTGCAGTGCTTGAGTTTAAGTAACTCTTACTTACCTAATAATGGCCTCAAGGTTCAAGACTAATGATGCTGGCAATTCAGATATGCCCAAGAGGAGCTTTAGGAAAGTGTCTCCTTTAAGTGAAAAGGTGAAAGTATAGTAAGAGTTTGAGCAACACAGAGGTCACATTCATATGACTTTTATTATGCTATCTTATCATAATTGTTCTATTTTTAAAAAAAAATTTTTTAGCTGTTAATGGACCTTTATTTCATTTATTTGTTTATATGTGTGCTAAGAATCGACCCCAATGCCTCACACATGCTGAGCAAGTGCTGTACCACTGAGCCACAACCCCAGCCCATAATTGTTCTATTTTGATTATTCTTGTTAATCTTTTACTATGCCTGATTTATTTATTTGTTTATTTATTTACTTTGGGGATTGAATCTAGGGGCACTGAACCACTGAGCCACATCCCCAGCCCTGTTTTGTATTTTATTTAGAGACACCGTCTCTCTGAGTTGCTGAGGCTGCCTTTGAGCTTGTGATCCTCCTGCGTTAGCCTCCTGAGCTGCTGGGATCACAGGTGTGCGCCATGGCGCCTGGCTACAATGCCTGATTTAAAATCAAACTTATCCTATGTCTGGGAAATCCGTCATATATATATAGGGTGTGCCAGGTTTGCATTGCTGTGACCAAACCTGACAGAAACAGCGTCAGAGGAGGGAAAGTTTGTTTTGGCTCACGGTTTCAGAGAGTTTTAGTCCCTGTGGCCGGCTGCATGGCTCTGGCCCGAGGTGAGGCCGCACGTCATGGTGGGAGGGCATCGCACAGGAAGCTGCTGGGGGCATGGCGGCTGGGGAGCGGAAAGAGGGGACGGGGCCCCAGGGAAGATGCATCCTTCCAGGGTGTGCCACGAGTGACCCGCTTCCTGCAGCCGCGCCCCTCCTGCCTACTGTTACCACCCGTCAGCCCGTTCAGATGAGGACGGACTGATTAGGTGACAGCTCTCATGACCCACAACCATTTCACCCCCGAGTGTTTCTGTATCAACACAGGAGCTTTCGGGGGACACCTCACATCCAAACCATAACATAGGGTTGGGTCCTCTGTGTAGTTCCAGGTATGCCCTGGGGGTTTGAAATGCCTCCTGCATGGATAAGGGGCGCACCGTACGTCCAGAGCTCCCCTTGCTGCAGCCCGAGGCAGTGTATGAAAAGGGTGTTGCAGTCCATTAGGCACAGACTCGATGAAACCGTGGCTACCAGATGGGCATGTGGGAGGGTCCCCAGCCTGTGGGAAGCCTAGTGGACTGTGGGGGGGGGACACCTGTGCTCTCACAGTCGCCAGGGAGTTGGATGGAGCAGCCTGCTCAGCAGGGGCACGTGGTGCCAGCCCACTCTTCTGTGAAGTAGGAATCAGGTGTAGGAGAAGGGGCGGCAGAGGCGCCCCCCCCCTCCCCTGCAGCGGAGCTGGGTCTTCCTGCCCTTGGAGCAGGGGCTGGCTGCCCCCCACAGCATCCTTTCCTGCAGGAGCCACAACCCAGCCCTTCTTTTCTTCTTTCTAATGGGGAGAATTCTGTTAGGATTATCAGGAGTTTTAGCTCCATGGGGACTTTACAGGTGCTCTCATGTAAGTGATGTGCGTGCATTGTAGAAAAGTTGGCAACTACAGAAATGTTCCAGGTCAGATGAGAGTTACCATCCAGGCGTGGCCACTGTGAGCGCCTGCTAGAAAACACACCTGTACACGCACAGTTTCAGCATCAAGCTATGTCTTATGGTTTTATAGCTGTCGCAGAGAGTCATTCTTACATTTAAAGAAAGTACTTTTTCATACAAATTAAGAATGTTCAATGTCTTCTTTTAACTTATGTATAAAATGACTGTACAGGGGTTTCCATAAATCATTCACCTAGTGCTTCTTCATTGAAAAATTTTTATTAGAGATTATTAGGGAAGGTTTTCTTGTTTTGTTTTTCAAAACACATTTTTGCTATAGTAACAGCTAAAAGTTCAATTACTTTTTTGGGGGGATGGGTACTAGGGATTGAACCCGGGAGCACTCAACCACTAAATCACATCCCCAGCCCCCCCCCCTTTTAAAAAATATTTTTCAGATGTTGATGGACCTTTATTTTATTCATTTATTTATATGTGGTGCTGAGACTTGAACCCAGGGCCTCACACATGCTAGCCAAGTGCTCTTACCACCGAACCACAACTCCAGCCCTCCCCAGCCCTTTTTTATATTTTATTTAAAGACAGGGTCTCGCTAAGTTGCTGAGGCTGGCTTTGAACTCTTGATCCTCCTGCCTCAGCCTCCCAAGCCCCTGGGATTACAGGCCTGCACCCACCCTGCCTGGCTCTCAGTTCTGTTACTCTTTGACTTCATTATTGATAGTTTATCTGAATAAAATGTAATGTGATCAACTGTTACAATCTGTAAAGTACCTACATTCTCTGAGCCCATCTCCAAATTAGCATTTATGATCTCTGAGCCTCTTTTAAAAAAGGTTTAAATTTCCAAAGTTAAAGGAACATCAGAGGTGGAGGGGCCTTGGAAAATTTTGTCCAGGACCCTTATTTTCCATAAAGTCAATAAGCCAGGGACCAGGAGAAAAAGTTTGGGGGGCGGGGTGCCAAGGGGGGGGTGGCGGTGGTTACTGTATCCGTTTGCCAGGGTCTCAATAACAAAACAACACAGGCTGGGTGGCTTCAGCAGTAGCTGTTTGTTTCTCACGGTTCTGGAGACTTGAGGTCGGTTCTGGAGACTTGAGGTCGCAGGGTTGGCTTCTCCTGAGGTGGTTCTCCTGGCTGGGAGGGGCTGCCTCTTGCTGTGTCCTCACGTGGCCTTCCCTCTGTGTGTGAGTCTCTGGTGTCTCTGTGTGTGCCGTGATTTCCTCCTCTCATAAAGACGCCAGTCGTATTGGCTTAGGGACCATTCATATGACCTTTCTCAACCCCAACGAGCTCTTTAGAGGTCCTGTCTCAAATACAGTCACACTCTAAGGTACTGGAGAGTAGAGCTTCCACAAATGAATTTGCGGGGAGCACAGTTTAACCCATCATAGTCCCCCGAGATGCTCTTGGGTTCCTAACCCAATGCTTTCTTAGATGCTTGTAGTTAAAATATATTCAAATTCTGTGTCAGTCTAGAGCTTTCTTTCTTTCTTTCTTTCTTTCTTTCTTTCTTTCTCCTTCCTTCTTCTCTCTTCCTTTCTCTTTCCCTCCCTTCCTTCCTTCCTTCCTTTTCTTTCTTTCTTGCCAGGGATTGAGCTCTGGAGGTGCTTAACCACTGAGCCACATCCCCAATCCTTTCTTATATTTTGTTTAGAGACAGGGTCTCGCTGAGTTGCTTAGGGCCTTGCTAAGTTGCTGAGGCAGGCTTTGAACTCCTACCTCAGCCTCCCTAGGAGGCTCCACTGGGATTGTGGGCGTGTGCCACTGCACCTGGCTGTGGTTTCTTTGTATTTAGAGTTGGACAAAATTAAAACTGGGGCATTTCCTCTGGCGTCATCCAGGCTCCCACTGAACACTTCTTCGAACACCTTCTCTATGCCAGGCACTGTCCTAGGTGCTGGGGGTACAGGATTGAATAAGATGTGCAAATGGGGAGGGGGCTCAGAAGAGGATGATGGGGCACACGGCTCTGGCTCAGAAATTTTGAGGGCACCCCAAACTCAGCAGTCGAGGTAATGGCTATTTTGGCGCAGTACTTTAAAAAATCAAACTTAATTCCCCCTCCCCCAAATATCTACGAGGAGCAAAATATAAGAACTTTGAACCGAGGCAGACTCAGCACTACTGGTCATTTTCCTATTGCCCAAGACTCCAGCACGGCGTGACATGGCACCGTTGCTGATCCTGTCTTGATTTTAGACTTTTTTGACATTTTGTTCATCATGGATTTTGCTTTGCATTCTTTTGTGTTTTTTTTTTTTTTTTATCCCCTTACCGGGGATTGAACCCAAGGGCACTTAACCACTGAGCCATCTTATTTAGAGACAGGTCTCACTGACTTGCTTAGGGCCTTGCTGAGTTGCTGAGGCTGGCTTTGAACTCACGATCCTCCTGCCCACAGCTAGTGGGTAGTGGAACTGGGCGGCCCCTGCCCCGCCCCTTGGCAGCACTGCCTTTCTGAGTGGGCGTGACAGAGCAGAGGTCCTCTCTCACAGGCACAGTGTGGTGAAGTGGGGAGATCCCTCATTCTGGCGGTAAGCAGAACTGGGTTTGACATTTGAGTTCTGGTTCTGCCCCTTTGGGTTCTAGTTTTGAGTCTGTGTCCCTGGACAAGTGACAGCCCCTCAGTGTTTCCTTTTCCTCCTCTGTGCCATCGACACAGCAGTGACACACAATGGGTATTGTTGTAGTAATTCGTTGAAGACAGTGCGTGGCAGAGCCCACTGTCAGTTCTCTTTTGCTACTTTTGGAATTGTACATTCCTGGGCTGAGTATTAGTTTAGAAACACGTTTTTGGAGACTGACAGTTGAACTTTTATCCCTGTGACTGCCTTCCCTCCCTGGTGCCACTCCCTGTGCTCTGGGGGTGGGGGGCAGGGGATGAGATGAATTCATGGTGCCTGGAGCAGCGGGACTGGTCACTGAAAGCCCTAGGGCTTTCCCGGGGGAATTCTGATCTTCCTGGAGATTGAAAGAGGTGTCAGGGGTGAGTGGTGGGGAGATGGGAAAGGATGTGGAAGAAAAGACAACCCCCCCCACCCCCCAAGAACCACAGCTGACCCCCCATTGCGTCAGACGTAGCTGGGCCTGCTGCTTCCCAGGCAGCCGGTTCTCCCAACCCTGCGGAGTCCTCAGAGCCGCAGGCTGGCGGAGGAGCAGGGTGGCTTAGCAGTGGTTTAATTCTGGAGGCCCGAGAACCACATCACACAGTGGGCTGGTTGGAGGGAGAAAGCCAGCCGTGTGCAGGCTCTTGGAGGACACGGAGGCACTTAGACAGCTGCTTCCAAGCCGTACGGTCTGCACTGCCCACAGCCCCGAGGGCCCCCACCAGGGAGGGCCTCACCCAGGGTGCTGGACGGAGGCCCTTCTATAATAGGAAGGCTATTTATACAGTCCTCTGTGACAACGGGCTGGGCTCACATTACTGCTGCCTGGCTCGCGAGTGCTTGCTGTGGATGCCCCTGTGCGCGCCAGGGCCACTGACCCAGAATGTTCTGAGGGGCGAGGAGCCGAGCGCGCCCCGCTCCTGGGTATTCACGGCGCCCTGTGCGGCGGGCGTGCACCTGTGGGGAGAGCCGGGGGGTGGGGGGTGGGGGTGGGGGGGGTTGCTCTGAGGCACTACTTCCGGCTGTGAATCACTACCTCCTGCTAGGCATCGCCCATGTGTCTGTATCCTAAACACCTACGTGTCGATATTTCAGCTGTACCCTGCCCAGACCCTGTAAGGCTGGCACTTGTATTATTTTCATTTGTTGAAAAGGGAAACAAGGCACTGCAAGGTTTGAGCACAGAGGTCAGTCTGATTTTAAAACGCAAGCTGGCCGGGGCGGTGGCACACGCCTGCAATCCTGGCGGCTCGGGAGGCTGAGGCAGGAGGATCACGAGGTCAAAGCCAGCCTCAGCAATTTAGCAAGGCCCTAAGCAACTCAGCGAAACTCTTGTCTCTAAATAAAATATAAAAAGGGCTGGGGTGTGGCTCAGCAGTTGAGTACCCCTGAGTTCAATCCCTAGTACCTAAGAGAAAAAAAAAAAAGGAAAAGGAAACCCCAAAACCAAACTAAAATAAACAAACAAAAAAATGCAAGCTGTGTAATCTCCTCCAAAAAATCCCTGTTATGCCTCTCTGAAACTGTGTCTCGGTTTCTTCTTTTGAGGTGGGATGATCATTCAGCCCTTCCGGAAAGGGTTGGCTTGCCATTGAGGTTTGCATCAGACCCTGGCACTGGGTCCGTGGTCACGCTGATTATTGTATGCACTTGTTAAAGTGACCACAGCCAGTCCTCTCATGTGCCTGGGTTTAGTGGCCATGGATTCAACCAGCCTCTGATTGAAAATATTGGGGAAAAAATTACACATACAGACTTTTTTTTTTTTCCCTGTCGTTATTCCCTAAAAATACAATATAACAAGTATTTCCATAGCCTTTATGCTATATTAGATATTCGGAGTAACCTGGAAATGATGTAAAGTATATATGGGGATATGCATAGGTTTTATACAGATACTGCTAACAGTTTTCTGTAATGGGCTTGAGCAGATTATGGTATATTTTGGGGGGGTGGGGTGTCCTACAGCTAACCCCACAGATACCAAGGGAGGGCTGTATATTTATACAAAAATAATTTTATCTGGTATAGAAATTATATATCACGAAGTCTTGCTAAAGCAATTCAGTATGCATTATTCTAAAGCATAACATCAGTTATTAATTCTCTTGAAATCGTGTTCCTACCTGCTCCTGACGACTTTCTCCCTCTTAAGAAACAAAACCAAGCTGACTGGTGGCACACACCTGTAATTCCAACTGCCCCAGAGCCTCAGGCAGGAGGATGGCAAGTTCAAGGCCATCCTAGGCAATTTAGGAAGACCCCATCTGAAAATAAGATAAAAACAAGGGGCTGGGGTTGTGGCTCAGTGGTAGAGCACCTGCCTAGCATGCATGAGGCACTGGGTTCGATCCCCAGCACCACATAAAACAAACAAACAAACAAAAAACTAAATAAAGGTATTGTGAACATCTACAACTGAAAAAAATAAAAAAGACCAGGGGCTGTGCTCGGTGGTAGAGCACTTGCCTAGCGTGCATGAAGCCTTGGGTTCAGCCCCTAGTACCGTAAATAAATAAATAAATAAATAAGCGGGAAAAAGAAGCAAAACCCAAGTTCCAACCCACCTCCTGACTTGATTGTTAGTAACTGGATCTGTGTCTCTAATTGGAAGCAATTGAAACAACCACTCTGTCTACCAAGAGCAAATTGGTGAACTAAATCAGTAGAGAAAATGGTCCATTTTTTCCCACTCATCCCAGCAGAGGACTACTCTGCAGCTGGCCAAGAGCAGCACAGACTAGCCCACAAGACACGGCGTTTGTGGAAAATAGAAACACACGCGCATCTCTCGCAGCCTGCAGCAGGAGGCTCCCCTGGGGCCCGGCCAGAGATTGCAGCATGAGGGAACTTTGCTTTTCACTGTATACTCCTTGGATTCTTTCTGGAAGTGGTTTAAAATCTTTACTGCATGCCTCTATCAGCTATTCAATAAATAAACATGGCAAGAAAATATGGCATTACTCCTTGGGTGGGTTTTATATTGTTTGTTAAAAGCCAAACTTAATTAAGATAATAAATGATGATGATGTACTGTGAAATGTCCTTTTTAACATTTAAATGTAACATTTCCTTGAACCAAGCCAAGTAAGTGGAAGTTCTGGGGGAAAGCTCAAGTCCCCGCTGGCCTGGAGGGTGACCCTTGCAGCCCCACTGACCTGATGAGCACCTCCTCCCAGCTCCAGGGCTGGGCCGCGGTTCACTGTCTGACACATTTGAGGCACTCGCGGTCCTGAATCATCAGGAAGAGTTTTATAGAAGCCAGATAGTTCAGAAAGATTTTTAGGGCCTTTGATGGGAATCAGCTTTGGATGGGAGCTGGAGGAAAGTGGGTGGGGGGGACGGGGTCAGGCGTGGAAGACTGCATAGCCCTAGATAGTAAAAGATTCCACCAGACGCCATCCTCAATCCCGAAAGTTTCTGACTCCATGGAGACGGCTAACCATCCCGAGTCGCCTTTCCCCTCAAAGCTCCGGCCGTGCTATTTTTGACCAGTCTCTATTTCAGTCTGGCAAGAAGCTCTCAGAGTCTCAAAGCTGAGCGTGGCCTCTGCAGCCTCCTGAGGATCTCATTCCCTGTTCAACAGGGGCAGAGCGGTCGGGAGGGAGCCAGGACTTGGTGGAGCGAGCAGACTTCCATTACACCAGCAGTTCTTTTTTAAGTAGAAATGATCCAAAAGTAAGCAACCCATGTAGTTCCCCTCCTCTGGGCTCCGGCTGTGCTGTTCCTACCTCGGGCGGCCCTGTTGAGAGTAGAGCCTGCTGGTTCTGACCCAGCCTGTTGACTTGGGGACACTCATGCAGACCAGTGCCCCCTTAATCCGTAGCCCTGGTCCACCGTCCCTGCTACTCCATGTCCAGCAGTGCTGTCGAGATAAGAAATGTCATCACGCCCTTTTTCCTTGTTCATTTATTTCTGTGAAATTGGGTGGAGCAATTTGTGATATGTACAGTAGGTCTGGCCCGAGACCAGGCTCAGTAGCCAGAGGTTCACATACTCACTCTTAGGTTCAAATTCAAATCGAGGCGGAAAAACAACTTCACTGTCACCTAAGGGATTAGGAGCTTTCCGGCCAGCCCCGTGCTGGTTGGCCCATTTGCTCGTTGCTCTTCTCTGATTTGAGGTCACACTTTGTTCATCTCTTGGCCCTGTCCCCCTGGCCAGTCACTTAAACTGACTTGGGAAATGAGTGTCATATAGGAAATAGCAGTACCTGGAACCTAGCTCAAAGTCGTGGTGATGAGTACTTTACATAATGCGTATGGGGTTTTGCTGTAATCATAAAGAAGCTGGGCGCGGTGGTGCACACCTGTAATCCCAGCAGCTTGGGAGGCTGAGGCAGAAGGATCAAAAGTTGAAGGCCAGCCTCAGCAGCTTAGCAAGGCCCTAAGCAATTCAGTGAGACCCTATCTCTAAATAAAATATAACAAAGGGCTGGGGATGTGGCTCAGTAGTCAAGTGCCCCTAGGTTCAATCCCAGGGTGGGGGGCCGGATATAATAATAATAATAATTAATAATAATAATAATAGTAATAATAACAAAAATACAGGGGATAGTGGTTAAGAACCCAGATTTTGGAGCCAGTTTTCCTGGGCCACTGCCACTTTCTGCTAGTGATGTTGGTCCAATTATTTAACCCCTCTTGTTTCAATGGAAATGTTCCTGGGACCCTGTTCTAGGGTCCAAAAGATGAGTCCATATGCTGAAAAGCTCTTAGAGCCGCATCTGGCAGACAGTAAGGCTTTGGTAGGTTGTCTCTGCTCTGATCATCACCTCCGTCCTCTGTGTTGGGGGTAATCTCCAGGCACCACCTTGGTGGTGCAGGTGCCTGGCCTGAGCTTCTCTGGCTCTGGTGAAACCTGAGGGTCTCTTCTCACGATGCGCACGTGCGCAGTACCGTGAATTTTTCCTGGTCACGATCAAGCCTGATGGAGAGTTTCCAGTACCACGATGGGAAACGGATCGCAGCAGGGTTGGGAGAGATAAAAGGTGAAGCAGACACCGTCTGATTCAGGGGGCAGTCAGATAACAGACTGTTAAAGTAATTAATTGCCTATTTCAACACACAAACAAGGGCTCTTTAAGTGGAGAGAGGATTTGCCACATGATACGGATCTGCTTTCTCTCTGCCAGATGCTTCAGTCATGAAGCTATTGAGACAGGCATCCTGTGTCCTGCGGCCCAGTAACTGCCAAGCTTCATCCCTAACCGGCTTTGGCACTGAAGAAAGCAAATGGGATGATTCAAGGCCTTTCGTTCCCCCCCCCCCCCCCCCCCTTCTCCTATTCATTTCTGTAAAAGATGGCAGACAACCAGATTATTCTGTTCAGGCAAGTGCTGGTTCTGTACTTGTGTGAATACAGCTGTCACGACAGTGGCCTGTCTTCAGAGAGGGCCCTGTGTAAGATGCACCTCCCTTAAAAAACGAAGAGCAAGATAACCCAGTTTTATTCCCGTGACTTTGCATCCCAAGTACGATTTCTTCCCAGCCCTTCACCCGGCAGAATGCCTGGACACTCTGCCTTGGCTTTCTTAAGGTTTCTGGGGCTCACGTTGCAAGTCTGATTTTTGGGTTCTCTTCCCAGATTTGGGAAGACATGACCATGTAAGGAGGCCAGATTGCACAGCCTCTGGAGGCAGGCCAGGCAGGCTGTGTTCTCGTCGTGGGCTTTTTCCCTTCCATTAAGAGATATCAACTGGGGAAAGAGACACTTAGAACCTTCCAGCAGGAAGGGCACTTGGAGACCACGTCCTGTCTGCAGAGGGTTTTCAAAATGTCTGTGTGTGTTTTCCTGGAGGACCATCTAGGGACTCCATCAGAGTCCAGAGAAGCTGGAACCTCAAGTGGATGAGTGTCCCTGAGTCCAGCCCCTTTGTTCTTTCATAGAGGAGGCGTTGGAGTGATCAGTCCCAGGTGTCAGCAGCACCTCAGGACCCCGGGCGAGTGAGCCAGTGGGCTCCACCTTTCTGTTCCTGCACGTTGCCCTGTGGCTCAGGCTGAGCACTGAGCAACCAGGAGAGGACAGACTCTCTCCCCAGCTCCCTTCCTGACTGCTTGAGCCCACCAGGAACACTCTCTCCCATGGACTCGACCTGAACTTGTATCTGCGCCTGCTCTTGCCACTTGGTGTCTGTTAGTCTTGATTTCTTCTCTGAGCTCGATGTCAGTGTTTATTTCTTACCAGGGCTGTGAAACATGGTTTATTTAGTGGGTTTTTTTTTTTTTTTTTTTTTCCTTCTTAGTGTTTATTTCTTACTATGGGTGCGAGGAATAGTTAGGCTTTGTGACTTCATAGACTTCTCTCTGTTTTAAAACTCACTTGTGGATTCTTTTATCTCAAAGTAGAATTTCACCTCCTGTGGTGAACTCAGCAGTGGGTTTCTTTCTATCTGTTTTTTTTTTTTTTTTTTTTTTTTTTTTTGGTACCAGGGATTGAACTCAGGGGCACTCGACCACTGGGCCACATCCCCAGCCCTTTTTTGTATTTTATTAGAGACAGGGTCTCACTGAGTTGCTAAGTGCCTTGCCATTGCTGAGGCTGGCTTTGAACTCGCGATCCTCCTGCCTCAGCCTCCCAAGTGCCGGGATTATAGGCGTGCGCCACCGCGCCCAGATATTTGTTTTTTTGATAGCAGGATTGAACCAGGGTGTTTAACCACTGAGCCACATCCCCAGTTGATCATTTTTATATTTTATTTAGAGACAGGGTCTCACTGAGTTGCTTAGGGCCTCACTAAGTTGCTGAGGCTGGCTTTGAACTCTCGATCCTCCTGCCTCAGCCTCCGGAGCTGCTGGGATCACAGGCGTGCGCCACCAGGCCTGGCTCAGCAGTGGTTCCGATTGGCCTTGTCTGTCTGTGTCTCTAAACTGCTAACTGAAGTGCTCCGTGTGATCCGCTCCCTCCTGCTTTTGCTACAGGTACCTGCATGACAACGAGTTGACGGCCATTCCGTCCCTGGGTGCTGCCTCTCCACACGTGGCGTCTCTCCTTCTGTGAGTAGTGCCGTCTGGGGCTCTGGGCTGTGTGGTGGGCTGTGGTGCTGGCTTGCTGACACTGGTGGCGGGAGGACTTGCGGGGGTGTGCCCGCTGGTGAAGAATGGCCTTCCTCACATAGCTGAAGGAACGTGGAAATGCCTCGTTCACTCTTTTGGGGTTTTGCAGAATTAAGAGCTGGAAGTTTGGCCTCTTTTCTTTCTGGCAGTGCTGGGCATGGACCCTAGGGCTTCACACGTGCTAGGCAAGCGCTCTGCCACTGAGCCACATCCCCAGCCCTTGACTTGTCTCCAATTTGGGGAAGCTAGGACTTTTCTACTTGCTCTCCTACCCATGAAATTGCAGCTCAGGTGAATAAACCAGAATTAAAGGAAGCCGTGTGACTCATAAGACAGCAGACCCGGCTCTGTGACAGTGAGTTTGGGACTGAGACTCAGTTTACTTTTAAGGCTCTAAAAAAATAATCATAGCAACAAAGTGCCCCCTGGCCTCAGAAATCAGCATAAAAAGAGGAATTCATCGTCATGGTCAATGACAGACTGAAGTGAGGTCTGTGTTCTTACGGAGGAAGCATAAAAAGGACACACAGGGTTTTAACCAAAACAGGCGGGTGGGGGGAGCCCTGGGTGCGATCCTTTGAGCCGCTTGCCTTTGCTGGAGATGAGGCCCTGGCCCGGCCCTGCTTCTGCAGCCTGACGGGTCCTCCCAGATCCGCTGGCCTGAGTCCGGTCCAGCCGTCCTCCCCACCAGATTTCTTTGGGCAGCTTCCCGAGCAGAGCTCCTCCTTCTTCCCACTGAATTTCCTGTCCACACTCCAGCCTGCACATTGCCGCTTCATCTTGATTTTTGCTGGTTTTACGATTCGTTTGCTCACCTGTGTGCATTTCTTTCTCTGGGACCCTGGAGCTCCGAGGCAGGACGGCACTGTGGTGCTGGCTTGCTGACACGGTGAGTGTGTCCATCTTGGATCTGGGCTGGCCGCGGGCCTGTGTTCAGGGAGCGCCGGGTCCTCGTGAAACACGAGGCTGCTGAGGGTTCTTCAGGGGAGCCTGGGGAGGGCCTGGACGGTGGCTCACTGTATCGTGGACAGTTGATGTAATCTCTGAATCTCATGTAAAAATGTGTTCCTGACATTTTTTCTTTTTGTGCTGGGGATTGAACCAGTGACCACTGAGCCACGTCCCCAGACTCCTTTATATTTTGAGACATGGTCTAGTGAAGTTGCTTTGGGCCTTACTGAGTTGCCTGGGCTGGCCTCGAACTTGCAATCCTCTTGCCTCAGCCTCTGGAGTCACTGGGATTACAGGTGTGCATGACCATACCTGGCTCTTGACTCGTGTTTTACCTGAGGGCCAGGCCCAGAGGGGAGCAGAGTGTGCATGAAGCCTTGCTGTTATGCAGATCACCTAGCAGGTGTGTGATATTTGGTGGCTGCTAATGGTGGCTGGTTCTCACATAACTCCTTGGGTCTTGGTGAGATCTCACCTGTAGGGCCACAGGCTTTGTGAGACCTTCGGGGAAGGTGTCTAATATGTGGGCTAAATTAAATGAGTTAACCTTTGGTGAGGCGAGCTAGTGATGTGACCCCCCGAGTGTTCATAAAGCCAAGTGCGTGGAGATGCTCGTGGGTCCTGATAGCCCAGGTCATGGGCCGGCAGTGCCGTATCCACACCAGGCCCAATAGAAAAGCAGGGCCACAGCTGGGCACGGTGTTGCATGCCTGTAATCCCAGTGGCTCAGAAGGCTGAGGCAGGAGGATGGCAAGGTCAAAGCCAGCCTCATCAACTTAGTGAGGCCCTGAGCAACTCAGTGAAACCCTGTCTTTAAATAAAATACAAAGTAGGGCTGGGGATGTGACTCAGTGGTTAAGTGCCCCTGGGTTCAATTCCTGGCACACCCCCCACAACCCCCACCACAAAAAAAAAAAAAAAGAAAGAAAGAAATGCAGGGCCACACCCCCCAGAAGTGCATTTAACAAGCCCCCAGGCCATTCACCCTCTCCTTGCTCTTGTTCCTGTTTGGTGAGGAAGCAGGACTGCAGAGCACAGGCCGGGTGGCCAGGGAGGGCGAGGCTCCCCGAGGTCTGCTGAGTTGCGGCCTGGAGAGATGGAGCTGAGGTTGGGCACACATGTCCTCTCAAGGCTTCTCTGCCCACCCCCTGCCCTTGGTGCACAGAGCATGGCGGTGACTGTGAGCTACCTTGTGCCAGAGGCAGGAAGGCCCTGGGGCCTGTGGCACTTGAATCACGCCTTGCTCTGCTGACTAAAAATACATTTCTGTTCCTTGGCCCCAGTGCCAGTAGCAGTGGGGCTGTCTGGCTTTGTTCCTGCTATTCCATTAGACAGCGTTGAAATATGTACAGAGAGAGAGAGAGAGAGAGAGAGAGAGAGAGAGAAGAGACCCCCTGCTCGTTTTGATTCAGTCTGGAAAATGCAGGTTAGCACTGGCAGCCTCTCCGGCCTGGAGTCAGGCTCTGTCTGACTTGGGCAGTGACTTCTCTGAGACTTTTCATTTTCTCGGAGGGTCTTGGACCGGATGCCTGGACCAAGTGTCTGCAGATAGTGAGGTTAGAGCGTGACCCCGGGGGAGCAGGAGTCCAGGTGACCATGCTGTCACCCAGCATCATTTCTGTGTTTCCTTGTGGTCTACGGGGAGGACGGAGCAGGGAACAGCAGAGGATGTGGAGAGCGGAGGGGGGTCGCTTCAGAGCCAAAGCTCCGTCTTGCCCATTCTGACCCAGCAAGGCCTTTAGCGTCTCCATCCACGGAGTGGTTCCCGTCGATCAGCTTAGAAGAACATGTGTTCCTGATGTGTAGAATTAAAATGTGTCCCGTGTCCTGTGAATATTTATTAGGTGTCTCTTGTGCCCCTGAAGTTGTGTCCCAGAGGCTGTCCCAAGGTGATGTGGGAGCCCTGACACATTGTCTGAAAATGTGCTGAAGTGATGAACTTCGTTTGTGCTTGCTTGTGGCCCTGGGGATGGAATGCAGGCCTCTCACATATTAGGCAAGTGCTCTACCACTGAGCTGCACCCTGACATCTAAGAGTCCTTAGTCCCCCAATGTTTATATCCCCCCACTTTTTTGGTACTGGGGATTGAACCCAGGGGCACTCCACCACTGAGCCACATCCCCAGCCCTTTTTATATTTTATTTAGAGACAGGGTCTCACTGAGTTGCTTAGGGCCTTGCTACGTTGCTGAGGCTGGCTTTGAACTCACGATCCTCCTGCCTCAGCCTCCTGAGCTGCTGGGATGACAGGCATGTGCCACCCTGCCCAGCTGTTTATTTCCCTTTTTTTGAGCAGGTGGAGGATCAGAAAAGTAATCAAAATATGGCAAGGAAAGCGAGCACTCGTCTGCCGTGAGGCCGTGTGGGCTCGAGGAGGCAACTTCTTGGGACAGGTTTATAGGCAGATGCAGAAAGGAAGAGTGGAGGCCAGGTGTGTACCCTTCTCTGCCGCTGATGCAGGTGTGACCTGGGACAAGTTCCTTTTTTCTTATTTGTTGAATCAGGCATGTTGAAACTGATGGCAAAAGCATCCTGCCTCGGGTGACCCAGAAATCGAGGGCAGGGGCAATGTCACTGAAGACATGGATGGTCCCTCTGTCCAGTAGCTGCTCTCGGTACTTCATGTGTTTTAGCAGAAACGGCAGACTTGTGGCTTCCAGCTCAGACACCTGTCACTCTAGACGTGGCATCTGGAATTGAGCTCTTCATCTCGGTGACGCAGGAGTGCCCCGAGTTCTCAGACCCTGGTTCCCTTCTTTGCTGGGAGTCACCCTTGGAAGGGTCTCCTGGGAAGAGGTTTTGTTTTGTGCCTGGCTTTACTATCAGGGCTTTGAGAGAGAGTTCTAGAGTTTTGGGAACTGGAGTCCTACAGCACGATTTCAATTGGTTAATACTTTCTGATTAAAGGGATCTAACTCAATTAAAGTATTTGTCAGGGAGCAGATTTATTTGCATCTTGTTCTGAGGATAATACCAGAGCCATTTGTCCTTAATAACAGAAAGCATAAAACTCCAGGAAAGCTTTTAATAGGATTGGGTTGGAGCGAGGGCGCTAATTTCATAAAAATAGTTCTCAGAGAAAGAAACAGCCTTTTGTTAAATGGGAGCAGAGTCTGCCAGTCGAATTTTATGTTTGAGGTTTTTTTTTTTTTTTTAATTTGAAGTCCAGGAAACTCAAGTTACGATTCCCACGGCAACAGTGATGTTGTCTGAGGCATACGCGACCTTTCTGCTGCAGAGAAATTTCTGGGTTTCCTGTGGCATTACTGCACTTGCCCCATCGAGGAGGCTGGTTGCAGTGTTGAGGCCTGATTCTTTCAGTCCTGGAGTAAAGCTTGCTGAAAACTGATTTCACTCTGACCCCGGGAGGCCGCCCTGGCCGCGTCTGCCCGGCTTCCTCTCCAGGCGGTGGTGCCTGTCAGGACTTGCCTCTCACCTGCCGCCTCCTTTGCTCTCCCCCACCTGTGGCCACCAGTGGGAGATGAAAACAAAAACTAGGTCGACACAATTACTTGTGACTTTGTGAAATTGCTATTAAAATTCCTTAGGTTTATGTGGGGTGTGTGTGTGCGTGTTTAAACACATTGAAATGTTTCTAATCTTAAAAAAAAAAAAATTTTGTGTGTGTGTGTTGGGGGGTCCTGCGAATTGAACCGAGGGGCACTTAACCACTGAGCCACATCCCCAGCCCTTTTTGTATTTTATTTAGAGACAGGGCCTCACTGAGTTGCCGAGGCTGGCTTTGAACTCGGCTCCTCCTGCCTCAGCCTCCCGAGCTGCTGGGATCACAGGCGTGCGCCACCGCACTTGGATCTTTGGATTTTTTGATTGAGATCAAATTAATGAACTCACAATTTTAACTATTTTGAGGTGTGCAGCCAGCTTTTAGTACCTTCTCAATGTTGTCCAACCATAACCAGTGTCTGATGCTTAAATATTTTTACCACCCCAAAAAGGGACCCCTCCCCTGACCCCCACCCCTCAGCATTCACTTCCTGTATCCCTCTCCCTTCAGCCTCTGGTGTCCACATATCTGAAAATGTCATTTGCTTTTTTTTGGTACCAGGGATTGAACCCAGGTATATTTCACCACTGAGCCACATCCCCAGCCCTTTTTATAAAAAATATTTTATTTTTAGATATTTTATTTCTTGCTGAGTTGCTTAGGGCCTCACTAAGTTGCTGAGGCTGTCTTGAACTCACAATCCTCCTGCCTCAGCCTCCCCAGCCGCTGCAATTACATGCATGGGCCCCTGCGCCTGGCTGCCATTGGCTTTTGAGGAAAGGTTTTCTCTCTGCATTTAAATTATGAATAGTTTAAATAAAAATGCCTGGAATGGTTCTAAGTCCTCTGTTTTGCTGTAACCTCTTAGCTGAAGAAAAACCGATTAAATAAAAGGGATGGGATATCCGACATCCTAGGCAATGGCGAGGCCCAGACAATGCGACCTGGAAGGGGAGCCACCTCGCGTCCTGTGTGTGACCCTCTCATAGCGAGGGCAGCGTGGAGCTGGAGGGACCACTGGCGGCACCGGCCTGAGCCCTCCCCTGGCTGGATCTGCTGGTGACGTAGAATCAGTGGGAATGCCCAGCTCCCCAGCAAGCCCTCTAGAGGAAGCGAGAGGTGAGATCCGTCTTCTTCACAGGCTCTTCAGTGCAGAGATCGATTCACATTAGAGTGTGATTAAAGAGCAGGTCTTAGAGGGGAGGCAGCCACAGGAGCCTCTGCCCCCGGGGCTGGGTGAGTGATTGAAGTCCCCTGGGGGGCTCAGCCTGCAGGCCAGGGGGAAGGAGACCTAGCCTCGGCTTGGGACCAGAGCTGGGGCTGCTGTCCTTAGTCTTGAGGCCCAGATGAAGTTATACTGAGGAATAAATAAATAGTTGCTGGCATTCCTAAAACTGAGTCCACGTGTGCCTGCGTGGGGGCCGGAGCGGTCATTGCCTGGGGAGTGAGAATGCGGGAGGCCTTTTCCTTCCCCTTTACTCCGCTGCCCTTAGAACATTCCCCAAAGGTCAGCATTTGCAGACATCATGAAGATGCATGTGAAGATCATCTTGTGAACGTACTATTTATCCCTGGAAGTGTGAAATAACAGTTGTCTTCAAAAATTGAGTGGTCCTCTCAGTGGTGGAGCTCTGCGTCTTTATCCAACGTAGGACCTGTGGGTGGGCAGGTGTAGATACATACAGTTGAGGTGGCGATGGCTTTCTTCCCACGGTAAAGGACCTCTCCTTCTGGTGGAGAAATTGCCTGCTGGACCATCCGCCAGTCACATTAAGAGAAGACTACTCAATAGCCAAGTGTGTTAGGAAATATGGAAATGAGCCAGGTGGGGTGGTGCACACCTATAATCCCAGCCTCTTGGGAGGCTGAGGCAGGAGGATCACGAGTTTGAGGCCAGCCTCAGCAACTTAGTGAAAACCTGTCTCAGGAAAAAAAAAAAAAAAAAAAGAAAGGCACCAGGTGTGGTGGCGCACACCTGTAATCCCAGCGGCTTGGGAGGCTGAGGCAGGAGGATCGCAAGTTCAAAGCCATCTCCAGCAACTTAGCGAGTCCCTGAGCAACTCCATGAGACCCTGTCTCTAAATAAAATACAAAAAAGGGCTGGGGATGTGGCTCAGTGGTTAAGCGCCCCTGGGTTCAATCTCTGGCACCAAAAATAAAAAAAAGAAAGGCTGAGGATGTAGCTCAGTAGCACAGTACCCCTGGTTTCAGTCCTCCGTACTGCCAAGGAAAAGAAGTGCAGTGTGGAAACAGACCCTTCCCCACTCCCTTCTGAACAGGCCTCCTCCCAGGGCAGCCCCATTTGGGCCTTCCTGGCAAGGGAAGGCCTGTCCATCTGTGTGTCCGTGTAAGAGTCAGTCCTACCTGGGCCGTTGGCATACTGTCTGCTCTGGCAGTGAAACCCACCTCATCCAAGTGTGGGGTTGGTGGTGACTCCAGCCACTGAGGAAGACACTGCGGGCCACGCTGTGTTTCAGAAGGCCAGTCCCAGTTCATGCAGGTGTCTTGCTCTTTGAGCAGCCCCAACCACACCAGAGGGAAGATGTGGTCATAGTATTTGTTTGCGTGTTTGTTTTTAAACAAAAACAAACTACCTGAGTGGAGCCTGCCCTTCCTCTCTGCATCTTTGCAGATGTGCTCCCATTGCCCTGTTTGCCCGGGTTTTGCTGTCTCATTGTTCCAGATAGACCTCATTTGCACTCCCTGAGAGGTCAGTGGCTTCCGCTCCCCAGGAGCCTGGTGGTTCTCAGACTGGCGGTTCCTTCAGAAGCACCTGGAGAGCTTGATGAGCCCCACAGCTGGCCAGCCCCTCCTGGCCCAGTGGGTCTGGGCGGCCCGTGTTCCTGGGAGCTGCTGCCTGGGCTCACAGGGGTGGGTCGGAGCCCTGAGGCTCCTGTGTCCTTGCCAGGCTGCTTGGGCATTGGGAGACAGTAAATCACTTGGTCAGTTCGCTGGTGTGGTGGCAGGCATCTGCTTGGAACGGTGGGGCTCCAAAGCCCTGGAAAAGCAGTCACTTCCAATTTTGTTTTGTTTTTGTTAATGGACCTAATACCTTTATTTGATTGTTTGATTGATTGGGTACAAGGGATTGAACTCAGGGGCACTCGACCACTGAGCCACACACCCGCAGCCCTATTTTGTATTTTATTTAGAGACAGGGTCTCACTGAGTTGCTTAGGGCCTCGCTTTTGCTGAGGCTGATTTTGAAGTTTTGATCCTCCTGCCTCTCTCCTGAGCCACTAGGATCACAGGCGTGCGCCACCGCACCCAGCTTCTTTATTTTTTATGTGGTGCTGAGGATCAAACCTAGTACCTCCCCTGTGCTAGGCAGGCGCTCCACCACTAAGGCAGACCCTTCGGAGGAGAGTTTCTGCGCTGGGGCGCTGGACGTGATCTAGGTACCATGGGCAGAACAGCCCTGGCCACGACAAGTCTGTCTTGCAGACCTCCCCGTTACTGCGGAGGCAGGGACTCCATGGCCGCCTCGGGGCAGGGGCCGCGCCGGCTTCCCCGTGGGCACAGGCGGCCCCCTCCCAGCCTGCCTCCAGGCCCCACTTTCTGCTGCTCATCAGTCACCAGCTGCCTGGCAATACTTTGTCCCCACCTACGCCTTGAAGGGCACCTCTTTGTTCCAGGTGGGAGTTCAAAAGCGTGTGGGAGGGCAAGGCCCTTCTACCTGGCCGTCGGGAGGTCATCAGTGGTGGAGGAGGCCCCGGCTGGTGGTGATGGAGGCCCTGGGTTCTCCCTGCGGGGCACCTGCTGCGAGGTTCCCGGTCGGTTCCACACGAAGCCCCGCAAGGACAGATAGGCCAGAACTCAGAGCCCCGCCTGGGGACTGTCCAGCCGCAGAGAGGACACGGAGGAGCCCCTCACTCCCTGTGGCCTGTGGCTGCAGACAGAGAAGGTCCCGCCCCGCCCTCCTGACTGGGGCGACTCGAAGGCTTGAGGTGGGACTCCCTGATGTTCAGCCAGCACGCCGAGCACTTGGCGTCCGTCCGGGACTGAAAGGACAAGGCTGGCTCCTGTTTGGGGCTGGTGTGCCCTCCCCCACGCCCCTTTCTTTGTCACCAGGCAGGCCCTGAGGAAAGCCAGCAGGCTTCTGTTGGGAGGCAGAGGGGACCCGTGGTTCTTAGATCCGCAGCCTCAGCTGACGCTGGGTGCCACCAGCGAGCCTCAAAATAGAAAACCAAACACCCAGTTTACAAAGAAAGCGGCTTTCTGTCCCGGAAACGTCCCAGGGACTTCTTTTGCCCCCAGTCACAGTGATCCCTTCGCCGGGAAAGGATTGGCCAGGGCCTCCTCGAGAGCCTGCCAAGTCACACAGCCATGACTTGTCATTTTCCCCCTCTTTTCTTCCTTCTTTGAGAGTGGGGGTGGGGGGCGCCAGATGAGAGGTACATCTGCAAGTTATTTGCTGGGAGAGCCCCGCTCACACCAGCTGCGGACCGGGAGACGGCGGGAGACGCCTGCGGAATAGGAGCTCGGTCACCGAGGTCGCCGCCTTCCTTGGGAACTCAGTGACTTCAATTCCGTTGGTGTTTCTCTCTCTGCCTGGTGACCCTGCTTACGTGCTTCACATATAGGGGGAATATGGTGGCCTGGACCGCCGTGGAGGGGAGGCACCGTCCCTTGCAGCGCTGGGTGCTGAGCTGAAAGCCCTCCAGGGCTCCTTGACACAGAGCCGGAAACGGAGCTGCCCTGGGTTGCACAACCTCCCCTGTGAGCTGCGAGCGCGCCTCTGGCTCCCGCCCATATCAACAGCCTCATTCCAACTGGGACCATTTCCTCCCCCTCCCTCCCCCTCCCCACTTCCTGCAGGTGGCTTCTGTAATCCAGTTACCACGGGAAGCCTCCTGTGCATATGCACCTAATCCGAAAATGGGCTGGCTTGATTCTGACCCGCAGGGTGACCTTGCGGAGAAGGCAGGGCCCATTGTGTGTGCTCACACCTGGCAGCCATTTTCAGCTTTTACAGCCCGGGTGGAAGCAATGTGTCTGTGATTATGCCGGCCTTCCCCCACAAGGCCTGCCGTTGTGGGGCCATGTGCAGGCGACGCTGCAATGCTGCCTTCACCCTTTTTGTGCAAAGGCACGGTGGGTCGGGGTGGGAGAGTTTACTTAGTGAAATTTAGTGCAAAAACGGACAGATGTTGGTGATCTCTTATGGTTGACATGCAAAACTAGTAGCCATGGGCCACGGACACAGCGTCCACTCTGCAGCCCTGTGAGACTCTCGAGGCACAGAGAAGGCCAGAGGTCACAGAGCTGGAAGTGGCTAAGGTGGGTCCCGCTCTCCTCTCTCTCCGTCTTGGGTCTTGTGCTCACTGTACCCAGGACAGTGTGTGGTCGGGAGCCTGGGGGTGTCACGTTCATATCCAGTGGTGTTAGGTGCGGGGCGTCTCAGGCCGTGGCTTGCAGACTCTGAAGAGGCTCCTGCACGGGCAAAGGCCGAGCGTCTCCCAGAGTTCTTGCTTTCCAAGCTTCTTTCGCCTTCAGGTGAGCTTACTCTGGGCGGCCGTCCTTGATGCAAAATAACATGAAGTCCTTTTTTGTGCGGGGGTGGCTATCGGAGAACTCAGGGGCACTTGGCCACTGAGCCACATCCCCAGCCCTTTTTTGTATTTTATTTAGAGACAGGGTTTCCCGAGTTGCTTAGGGCTTTGCTAAGTTGCTGAGGCTGGCTTTGAACTCAAGATCCTCCTGCCTCAGCCTCCACAGTAGCTGGGATTCCATGCATGCGCCACTGTGCCTGGCTCATGGAGTCCTTCTGCCCTTGACCCCTAGTCCCGATCACACTGCTTATCTCGAGCTGGTTACCTGGTTGCCATGGGCCATCTGTCAGGTGCATGGGTGGGGAAGTCACCTTGTCGCCAGGCCTTGGCAGCCTGAGCTTGGCGCTGGGCTGTGCCCGCGGGTGGCGGCCATCTGCCCTTGAAGACATCACTTCAAGGCGGGTTCCTCTGCACTTTCCTCACCTCCTGGACGTCCGTCCGTCAAACCCGGACGGCTGAGGCCGAGGTTCCGTTCGTGGTCCTCTCTTTCCAGCTTCTCCACTGGGCCGAGGAGTGCGCTGTGAGGCTGCGGGCCGGGCCTGGGGGCCTCTCCTGCTGCCCGGTGCTGTCCAGACGGCTGAGGGTGGTCATTTGGGCATCTCATCGTTGGGAAGGCTTCCAGGGAGTTATTCATAGATACCGGCCCTTCCCCACGCGGCTTAGGATGAAGGGAGGCGACCGCGGGTCTCTGCTCGCTGACCGCTGCGCCCTGCGGGGCACTGGGGCTCCACGGCGGGCAGAGGGCCTGCCTCGGTGGATCAGGGCAGGAGCTCCGCCTCCGTCCCCTCGCCAGGACCCCGGCAGGCTCTCTCCGGCCTCAGCGTTCTCGCGAGGTGAGATTGGCAGGTGAGGCGATTTAGGGCCACCTCGGGGACTCTGGTCACCCAGACCCTGCACTGCGCGCACTCAGAGCCGTGGGCAGGGGGCCCTGCTTTTGCTGCTCTGCTCTGAAGGGTCTCGAGAAGAGTCTACCTCCCTGTCCTAAAACCCGTCTTAGGTGCCAATGTCCCTCAGGGCTCACTTGCTTGTGAACCCGATGATGATCATAGAAAAGCCCTGGGTGTGTGTGCAAGTCCCTCTCTTCCTGGGAGCTCCATTTCTCACAGAGGAGCCGCTGAGCACAGCAGTGGAGTGGCTCCTTCCTTCTCTCATCCCCTGGTTCCGCCTCCTCTCCCCGGGAGGAGCAGAAGCAGCAGAAGGGAGCGTCTGCGCCCTGAGCCCACCCTCACCTCTGTCTGCTCTGCGCGGCTCCGCCGACTCCAGGAGCCGGACCTTGCTACACTGACACATGCACACCCATGTCTGCAGCAGCAGCACGAGAGCCAACCTGTGGAGCCAGCCTGGGTGTCCTTCAACAGACGACTGGATAAAGAAAAACGTGGTGCACGTACACAGTGAAGTTCATTCAGTTGTAAGGAAAAATGAAATTCTGGCATTTGCCGGAAAATGGGTGGAACTAGAGTCCATCTTGTTAAGTGAAATAAGTCGAGCTTAGAGGAGCAAGGATCCTGTGTCTTCTTTCATGTGCAGAAGCTAGAGAGGAAAGAAGAAAAGAAAGGTGGGGGTGGATCCCCTAAAAATCAAAGGGAGATCAGTAGCGAGGCATCATGGCCCACACCTCTAATCCCAGTGGCTCTGGAGGCTGAGGCAGGAGGATTGAGAGTTCAAAGCCAGCCTCAGCAAAGCGAGGCCCTAAGCAACTCAGTGAGACCCTGTCTCTAGATAAAATGCAAAATAGGGCTGGGGATGTGGCTCAGTGGTTGAATGCCCCCGAATTCAATCCCTGTATCCCCCCAAAAAATGGGGAGTCAGTAAGGAAAGAGACTAAGAGGTGGGAGGAGGGAGGAGGAGGAGGAGGAGGAGGAAAATGCTGGGGAAGGATATTGGCCAAATTATATTGTTGTGTCATGTGCATGCACAAATATGTAACAATAGATCCCGTCAGTGTGTCAGTGTGTTCGACTATAATGCACCAATAAAAAATGTGAGGCAAAAAGAAACAGTATTTAATGCCAGGTCGAGGTTGTGGCTCAGTGGTAGAGCGCTGGTCTAGCATGTGCACAAGAGTCTGTGTTGATCTAGGATCCACATACCAAACAAACAAACAAACAAACAAACAACCTCTAGATGCCCAGGCCACGTGGCAGGACCATTAGATCTGAACTTGGGTTTGGGGTGGTGGGTCCATGGGGTTGGGGAGCAGTGTTGGTCCAGGTATTGGATTGTCCTCTCACACCGTACATTCTCCAGGCCATTTCAATGCATAGCCAAAAGTTTTAATAAGCCTCAAGCTGGGTAATTGCGGGTGAAAGGTATTGTTCCTTCTTTTCTTCCCTCTCAGACCTATCATTTACAGTACCCCACCTCACCTCTCTCCCTCCCTCCCTCCCTCCCTCCCTTCCTTCCCCTCACCAGGTGGAGGGGAAAGAAATATTGAGACTGGTCTTTGATTTAGCACTTAGGATTCTGGGGTTCCCTGGTAGAGTCTTTAGTTACCTCTGTCACCATGATTTCACGTGAAGTGATGGTGCAGTTCTATACCTAAAAGGACTACAGAGTTGCCCTTGTGGTGTTGGGGAGGGTGCTTGGTCTGATTAGATCCGAGCACCTTAGTTGGTGATCACAGAATTTTTTTTTTTTTTTTTTTTTTGGTATTACGGATTGAACCCAGGGGTGCTTAACCACTGAGCCACATCCCCAGCCCTATTTTGTATTTTATTCACAGACAGGGTCTCACTGAGTTGCTTAGCTGAGGTTGGCTTTGAACCTCTTGCCTCAGCCTCCCAAGCCACTGGGATTACAGGCGTGTGCCACCGCGCCTGGCTAAATCAAGTATGTATTTTTATAAGTGGGAAAACCATGGTTATCAGCACCCACAGCGAAGTTTTTCTGCCTTGCAGTTTCTGGGTTCCTGTGAGTCAGAATGGCCTGTTGAGAGAGTGCGGGTGGGTGCGGGGGCTGGCCGGGGAGGCCTTTGTCCTGGCCTTGCTGGCAGCCATAGTGACCCTCTCCTCCGGGCTCTCCCTGTAGAGAGGCTGGCTCTGCCTCCCCTCTCCCGGGCTCTCTGGTGTAGGTCAGCAGGAGCCCACTGTGGTGGTTCTTGATTGACTGCTTGGCTCCAAGAAAGCGTCCAACACTCGTGTTCCCACGTGTCCGCTTCCTGTTCCCCGGAAAGAGCTCTAGCCCCTGGGAGATCAGCACGTTACCCAGGGAAATGGAAGCAGGTGTGTCTGTGCATTGTGGACAGGAGCTCAGCGTCCTGGGCAGGCCAGAGTTCATCTTGTCCCCCTGCCTTGGTGGCCTCACGGTCCCCTCTTGGAAGAGAGCGCCACCCGCACACTGGTGAGGACCAGGGCGCTTCTCGTAGGGCTGCTGCCTCGGGGGGCGCTGGAGTAGCGACTGCTAGCTCTGCCCAGGTGAGGCTGGCCCTCCCGCACCGTCCTCCTGTTTGGAGGGAAGTCGGCCAGCCCATCCTAGCTCTGGACCCCAGAACACGGGCGGGCGTTCGGGAGGTGGTGGGGATCAGCAGGGAACGCCCCTCCCGGGAGGGCACGCGCCCCTCCTGGTTCACACTGGTGGTGTGCAGGGAGCCGGCCTCCGGCCACGTGGCCACTCCCCCTGCCTCGGCCAGAGACCCACAGTAGGCTCTTTCACAGACACCTCTTTGGAAAGGCGCTGGTCTTGCATTAGCAGTGCTCAGCCAGGCTTCAGAGTTCCTGCGGCCTCTCTCCTCTGTGGGCCTGGCGGCCCAGGCCTCGGTGTCCGTGGAGAGCTCATCTAGCTGGGGGCGGCTGGGGGTGACCTGTGAGTTGTGGGGCTGCAGGCTCCTGCTAGAGGCCCGTGTGCCTGTGGATTCTGGGGGGCAGCAGGGCCGTGTGCTGTGTGTTGGGAAGTCTGCTTGGAACCACGTAGGGGTCAGCGTCCTAGCCAGCCCTCTGGCCCACTGCCAGAGAGTGGCCAGCAACTTGTCCCTAAAGGACTGTCACCGCTGTGGCCCCCGAGGATCCAGAGCTGGCCCTTTTCTTCCTCTCACTTCCGTCCAGGAACACCCTCTCCACACGTAGCGACCAGTGAAGTCCCCTGGCTTGGTCGCCCTGGCGTAAGTGTCTGATGCAGAAGGACCCCTTTGTGTCACTATGGGACAGAGCATCGGCCCCTGGCTCCTTTTCTTTCGGGTCTCTTGCTACCTCCTGTCTTCAGCGGTGTGTCCACCTGTGCAGAGTGCAAGCTCCCTGGCCACGCCTCTGGATCATTTGCCTGCTCCTCTTGGCACTTTGGTCTGGAGTGGCCGCCCCTCCTGGCCTCCTCCCCCACGACATCGTGCTCCTGCCTGTCAAGATGCCCGTCACACCACCTCCTCCTCTCTCCCTTCCAGTGGGGTGTGTGTTGGGGGTGGGAGCTGGTGACTCAGTGGCCACGCCCAACTTTTTCTTAAGGTAGTTACCCACAGTGGGCATCCCAGCTGGGCGCCGTGGTGCACGCCTGTAATCCGAGGAGGCGGAGGAGGCTGAGGAGGCTGAGGCAGGAGGATCTCAAGTTCAAAGCCAGCCTCACCAACTTGGCAAGGAGCTAAGCAACTCAGTGAGACCCTGTCTCTAAATAAAATAGTTTTTTAAAAGGGACTGGGGATGTGGCTCAGTGGTTAAGTGCCTCTGGGTTCAATTCTCAGTACCCTCACCCCCCCCCCCCCAAAAAAAAAAAGAGAAAAAAACCAGGGCATCCCAAACCACTTTTGAATGGAAGGATAAGTGAGAGGGCTGGGGGAGTGGGGGTGTAGCTCCATGATGGAATGCCTGCTCAGCATCACACATTTTGGGGGCTTGATCGCCGACACTGCGAAAAGGTAAACAAAACAAAACAAACGAGGGCAGGTGAGTAGGTGATCTCAAGAGCGAGTGAAGCTGGGTAGTTTTAGACACTGATCGTCGTGGGACAGGTGAGAGCAGAGGTCTCTTGGGGAATCCTGGTAGTTACATAAGGCACTTTCCAGCCAGCGTATGAGATCTGCTTGTCCTTGATTTGGTGAAAACCTGGGCAGCGTGCTGGAGAGAAAGGTGTCAGTAACGCCTGACGCCCAGGAAGCAGTGCGGCCGGGAGTGGGGTGCCTCTGGGGTCCCCCTGTCTCTGTGTGGCCTCCTGCTGCTGCTTTCTGGGGGCAGCTTCCCAAGCCTCTGTTTGCTTAGATAAGGAATTCTCCTCTCCTGCGTGGCTGCCCCTGACGGGGGCGTTCTGCGGTCTCTCCCTGCCTGCTCAAGAGCTCGGAGAAAGGCCCCTGTCCTAAGAGAAGGTGGAGAATCACTGCAGACCCCTCCCCCGGGCATCCAGCCCTGGCTGGAAAACTCCACGCGTTGTCCCACAAGACGCGTTGTCCCACCAAGACGGACGGGAGTCGGGGGAGGTGCAACAGCCCAATAAAAACTCAGTTTTTTATTTGGGTTTAGAGGTGTCAGTGGCTGCATTGCTGGGGGGAAGAATGCTCTGCAGTCAAGGTGTGCGGAGACCTGCTGTTGAAGGTGACCTCCTTTCTATGCTGCGGCACACACGAGGGCCTCGCATGCCTGTGCTCCTTCTGAGTCTCGGGGAGAAGCCGGCAGCTGGCCTGAGCTGTGTCCCGCAGCTCTGTCCTGAACTCCTCTTCTCTTGGCTGACCGACAGCGTGGTGGGCTCTGCCCTCACCCCCGTGGCAGGCACTTGATGGCACGTGTTGCCAGGACTCGTGGGTCCTCTGTGCAGACTTGTCACAGTGCCGCGTCATCTGCAGGCTGGCCCCAGGCCCCTGGGGCTCTGCGTTGTGTGTCTTTGGCAGCCGTGAGACCCCCGGTGAGGGGGTGAGTCCTGGTGTTACCCCATATAAAACGCCCCCCCCTCCCCGCCGTCCACTTGTTCTGTGGGGTGTTGTTGGTTGGTGGACAAAGGGTGCCGTGGTCCTGCAGGCTCAGCCAGCGTAGAACCAAGCAGAAGGAAACAGACCGTCGTTGGGTGCCCGTTAGCACCTTGCCTTCACTGCCCTGCGGTGGAAGTCTGCTAGAGGTAGCGAGAGATGTCATGGTTGGATGTGGGGTGTCCCCAAAAGCTCATGTGTGAGACACTGCAGGAAGGTCCGGAGGAGAAATGACTGGGTGGTGAGAGCCATAACCCAATCAGTGCATTAACCCCTGCTGGGATGAACTGGGTGGTAGCTGGAGGCAGGTGGGTGTGGCTGGAGGAGGTGGCACTGGGGGCTGGCTGTCTATATCTGTATCTGGAGAGTGGAGTCTCTCTCTGCTTCCTGATCCCCATGTGAGCTGCTTCCCTCCACCACACTCTTCCTCCATGCTGTCCTGCCTCCCCTCCAGCCCCGAGGAATGGAGCTGCTGTCTGTGGACTGAGACCTCGGACACTGTGAGCCCCCAGATAAACTTTTCTTCCTCTACAGTTGTTCTGGTCAGATCTTTTAGGCACAGCAGTGAAGAAAGCTGACTAAAACAGAACTCTAGGTGCCATTTCCAAGCCTGATTAGGCCAAGAAGGCTTTGCGTGGCAGGCCTCTGTTACGATTTGGTTTGACGTGTCCCCGACAGGTCCAGGAGGCTTGGTCCCATGTGGTGTTCAGAGGTGGGGCTTAGGGGAGTGGTTGGACACGAGGGCTCTAATCTCATTAGTGGACCCATCCATCCACCCATTGGTGGGCTCATAGCTGAATGGACCATTGGGAGGTGGTGGACACCGCAGGGGGCGGGCTAGCTGGAGGAGGTGGTCACTGGGCGTGCCCTGTCCTTTCTCTGAAGGGTATGTCCCTTCTCTGTCCTTCCTGTCCCTGTCTCTGCTTACTCACCACCACGAGGTGAGCAGTTCTGTTCTGCCTCACCACAGAGGGGGGCTGAGCTCCCTGGCCTGAGCCCTCTGAAGCCACGAGCCGAAATGAACCTTTTCTCCTTTGATTTTCTTGGGTGTTTTGTCATAGCTATGAAAAGCAGAGTCACGCGCTCTCCGAGGCTGGCAGCCTAGGGATGACTTAGGGAACCTGTCTACCATTTTCCAGGAATGGATGTCCAGGAAACTGTCCTCCTTGGCCAGGTGCTGGGAGAGGACACAGGCTGGATGACAGTCCCTAATACCAGGCCAGGATCACACTTTGTCAGGAACAGTGGTGTCTCTAGGAGTCCAACCCCCACCTGGGCTCTCCTAAAAGGTGGAAAGTAGTCAAATCCTTCATGTTCTCCCGGCCGTTGGAGGCACGTCGGAGGTTGGCCACAGAGTCACACCTGCAGTGCTTAAGCACAAGCCAGAGAGCAGATAAAGCAGCAGGAAGGCTGTCCTGATGGCACGCCGAGCTCTGCCAGGCCTCCTGCGTGACCCACTGTGGATGCCGTGACGTTTCGATTTTAGTTAACCCCCCCCACCCCGGGTACTGGGGATTGAACCCAGGGGTGCTGAACCACTGAGCACACCCCCAGCCCTTTTTTATATTTTATTTAGAGACAGGGTCTCGCTGAGTTGCTTAGGGCCTCACTAAGTTGTGAAGCTGGCTTTGAACTTGCAATCCTCCTGCCTTAGCCTCCCAAGCCACTGGGGTTATAGGTGTGTGCCACTGCACCTGGCTTGGTTAAACTTTTTTACTTTGAATAATTGTTGAATGACTTGCGGTTGTAAAAAAAAAAAAAAAAAAACAATATGGAAAGATCCCGTGCATGTCCTCAACCCAGTTTCCCCAGGGGTGACATTGTGCAAACCTTGCCTAGCCAGCATATTGATACTGACACAGTCAAGATGCAGAACATGTCCCTCACCACCAAGACCCCTCATCTTGTTCTGTCATGGTCACACCCATTTCCTTCCTGCCCCCACACCCTTGGTGACCTCTAATCGGGTCTCTGAATTTATACTTTTGCTATCTAAAAAGTGTGATGTCACTGGAATCACACAGGACCCATAGCCTTTTGGATTGGCTTATTTTTTCCTCAGTGGGATTCTCTGGAGGCTCAGGTGGTCTGCGTGTGTTGGCAGTTCACTTTTCTGTGTTACAGAGGCGCACTCCAGGGTATGGGCTCAGTCCTTTGCCCATCTGTACTGTTTCCGTTCTTTGGCTGTTAGGAGAAAGCTGCTGTGAACATTCATGCACAGGTTTTTGTATGAGCGTGAATTTTCATTTCTCTATGATAGATGTCCAGGAGTGCAGTTGATGAGTTGCTTGGTAGCTGCATGTTTCGTTTTTTTAAAAAATTGCTCAACTCTTCCAAAATGGCTGTACCGGTTTACATTCCTACTAGCAAACTAGGAGTAACGGAGCTGTTCTTTCTTCTGGCCAGCATCTGTGGTGGTGGTATTCCCCCACCGCCCACCCCGATTCTGGTTGGCATGTGAAGTAGCTCATTGGGATTTTAGCTTTCATTCCTCTGACGGCTAGTGATGCTAAGCATTTTCTCATGTGCCTATCTGCCAACTATAGGCTTTTTTTGGGGGGACGGAGAGAGAAACCAGGGGCACTTAACTACTGAACCACATCTTCAGCCCTTTGTCTTTTTTTATTTAGAGACAGGGTCTCACTGAGTTGCTTAGGGCCTTACTAAGTTGCTGGGGCTGGCTTTGAACTCACAATCCTCCTGCCTCAGCCTCCTGAGCTGCTGGGGTTACAGTTGTATGCACCACCACGCCTGGCTTACAGGGTCCCCCCCCCCCTTTTCTCTTTTTTAAACAAGGATATTTTCCTTTTTAAATACCTTTATTTTGTTTATTTATTTTTATGTAGTGCTGAGGATCGAACCTAGTGCCTCATATGTGCAAGGCAGGTGCTCTACTGCTAGCAACAACCCCAGCCCCTTACAGGTTCTTTTTGATGGAAAAAAAGTCTGTTTGTGTCTTTTGCCCATTTTCTAACTGGATTGTTCTTTTTAACTTTTTGTTTGTTATTGTTGTTTGAGTTCCGCAAGTTCTTTATGTATTCTAGATACTAGTTCTTTGTTGCATGTGTGATTTGAAATGTTTTCTCCTAGTCCTGCCCTGTTGTGTAATAGGGCCATTCATAGAACAGACGTTTTTAATTTGGAGATAAAGTCCATCGGGTTCATTTTTCCTTTTGTTTTGCCTTTAGGGTCAGGTCTAAGAATTTCCTCTAAATCCAAAAGAATTTCTCGTTTTTTTTTCTTTTCCTCTTTCCTACAAGTTTTGCAGGATTACCTTTTATATCGACGTCTACAATGACATGGTTTTAACAGCCTGAAATGAAGAAAATCAGAGCATATGCTTCCGAGAAAGAAACAGAGCAGGCTTGGCTGTCTAGGAACCCGGGATGGGCAGGAGGAGGGACGTGGCCTGGGTGGGCGCACTTTGATGCGGCAGGTCTCCTCATCTTTCGGGAAGATAGTGAAGGGCCGACTCCCTGATTCCACCACCCCACCCTCGCTCTCTCCAAGAACCTCAGATCGCAGCCGAGAGCCTGGGGAAGTGGCCTGCTAGAGATCTCCAGAGTCACGTGATTGGGAGGTCAGAAGCCTTCCCCATGGGGCAGGAAACAGGCAGATCAGTGGTGCCGCTCCCCCGAGGGCTGGCTCTCGTCCTGGAGGCTGGGCCTCCTCCTCTCGTAGAACTGCAAGCTGTTGGGAAGCTACGTGTGAATCCAGGGCACGTGCCAACGGCAGGCAGGGGAGAAAGGCCCTCAGTGCCCCCAGGGCGTTTCAGGGGCGCCCCGGCACCCACAGCCCTCTGCTCCGTCAGCTGCAGCTGTCTGACCTCCCTTCTTGTGCCCCTGTGGCTTCACGGCATGGCCCAGCCAGGAGCCAGGGGACACCTGGGCTCACATCCCAGTGAGCTGGGCAACTCCCAACCAGGGCCTTGACCCCTCTGAGCCTGCCGTGGTGGAGAGCAGCAGGTGGACAGGTCCCACCTGGAGAGTGCCCAGTTCTTAGCTGTCACGCTTACTGTCTGAAGGAAGAAGCGCCACAGTCCTCACCCATGTAGGGATGGGCAGACTGACCACCATGGTCAGCTTTGATAAGTTGGGGAGGTCTGCCCACAGCACCTGTGTGTGACCCTCGTGGGCTGAGGGGCGGGGCCACGTGTGAGCGTGCCGGTCAGGTGTGTCGGCTCACGCAGGTGACAGCAGGGCTGGCGGTGGGGGTGCTGGTCAGCTTCGCGTCACTGTGACCAAAACACCCGACAAGAACGAGTTGGAGGAGGGAGGTTGGTTCTGGCTCACGGGTTCAGAGGTCCCGCCTGTGGCGGGCTGAGCCCGCGGCTCTGGGCCCACGGTGAGCAGGGCACGGGCAGAAGGGCGGGGGAGCGTGGCTCACGGGGCTGAGTGGAGCGGGCACGCCCCCAGTGGCCCTGACCCCGCCTGCCCGTCTCCGTCCAGCCTCTCCCCATGTCCAGTCTCTTCCCTCCGGACGTCCCTGCGTTCACACGGGCTCTGGGGCCGCCTCACAGCAGGCTCTGACAGGGGCGTGCGTGGGGTGCGGCAGGATTCTGCCCTGAACCCGCAGAGGAAGAGGCCCAGCCTCTGTCGCCACACAAGGTGTGGCTGGGCCTAGGGGACACGTCTCCCTGGTGGGTGGCTGGAAGAGGCGGGAGGTGTGGGTGCTTGTGCCGGCCTCCGGGCGGGAGTGAGGGTCTTGGGCTCACATTCTGGCTCCAGCTCGCCCACGCTGCTTCCTGCTGCGACCTTGGTGGACCTTGGCCTGCCGCAGCGTCCACCCCTGCAGGGTGGGGTGGGCTCTGCCCCCTCTGGGCTGTCCAGGGTTAAGTGAGGTCTTACCAAGGAGAGGGCAAGCCAGAGGCCAGCGGCAGGTACGCGACGACAGAGGGCTAGCTGTGTTGCCTCGGTCCCCAGGAGAAGGCCAGAGCCACTTTCTACTGAGAATGAAAGTGCAGGGTGCCGCCTTCGCGGTTGAGGGGCAGGAGAGCGCCCGCGAGGACCCGCTGCCCTGAGCGCTGGCTCTGGCATTTCCTGGTGGCTGCAGAAGCTCCCGGGCTTCATCCCAGGCCCAGCTACAAAGGCCCTTTGAAGTTGTCACCACCTGGAGCAATGCTGTGAAGAGGGGCCCAGAGAAGATTCTGGAGCCCAGCACAGGTGGCCTCCTGCGTGCCTGCGTGCATGGAGGGGGGGACAGCCGAGGCCACCCACTGCTCTGCCCAGTGCAGCTTAGGCACGGCCACACTTAGGAGCCAGCCCTGCAGTTCATGTTAACTGCTGTGATTCACCTGCCCAGTTGTCAAGTGCATTAGAATAACACGTGAAACAGAGGAGAGGGAGGTTCATCGTCATCCCATTCTGTCTGAGGGCAGTGTATAGCACTTCCTGCCAAGGCCTACCTACATCTTTTAAGAGTGGCAGTTGCAGGGCACAGTGGCCCACACCTGTAATCCCAGCACTTGGGAGGCTGAGGCAGGAGGATCGCGAGTTCAAAGCCAGCCTCAGCAATGGCGAGGCACTTAGCAGCTCAGTGAGACCCTGTCTCTAATAAAATACAAAAAAGGGCTGGGGATGGGGCCCAGTGGTTGAGTGCCTCTGAGTTCAATCCCTGGTACCAAAAGCAAAACCTCTATGTTGACTGATTTAGAGGAAAATAAAGGTGGCTGTGTTGACCCTGATCAGAAAAGAGAAACCTTGTTTGGCGTTTCTGATCCGCAAGTGTCCGTCTGTGGTGGGCAGGACTGGGGAAGTGATCGGAAGTTCCTGACTTCACATCTTCTGACCCAACTTAGTGCCTCGTTGCCCCGTCCAGATGCCAGGACAGGTTCCCTCCCTGCAGGCACAAAAGGGACTTCGCCAGCCCTCAGAAGTCCCCGAGTAAGGAGGGCACAGCCTTTCTCCTTGGGGAATGAATGCAGGTCAGACGTGGCTTGCAGAAGCCCTGTGCCTGGGGCTGGAGTCCCTCCCAGGGCAGGGGTGCAGAGGCAGTGCGGCGGGGCCGGCTGCCCCCACGGCTGTCCCCTGACGGAGCTGATGCTGGGGCCAGGGCCACGAGGGGCATGCTGGCAGCCCGGGACAAGTGCAGCCAGCACCAGTGAGTGGGGCCTGGGCCAGGCCGAGGTCTGCGGTCTGTGCAGCGCTCTGCTCAGCGGGCCTGTCGGTTCCCCAGAGGTGCTCACCAGCGCACCTCTGATCTGTTTCAACTTTTAAAACGATGGTTTAGTTCTGAAGACGTGTATCTATCTACTGAACAAATATTGACCGACCACCTTGTTTTTTTATTTATTTATTTATTTGATTTAGTTGTACACAATGTATTTTATTTTTTACATGGTGCTGAGGATCGAACCCGGCCTGTGCTTGTGCTAGGCGAGCGCTCTACCACTGAGCCACAACCCCAGCCCCAACCACCTTTTATATCATAGCATTTTTTTTTCCTGGGTGCTGTGAATATAGCAGTAAAATCCGAGCCTTGGTGTGGTTTATGTTCTACTGATGCCATTTCGTCGTGAGTACTTAATCTTGTAGGTGGTTTTGTTTTGTTTTTAATTAATAGGCTTTTAGGAAAGTTGCAGGTTTACAGAAAAGATTGAGCAGAAAGCAGAGAGAATTCCTGTGTCCCCTCCCTCTCCCCTCCCCCAGCCCTGCTCTTTTGATGGAGGGTTTGTTTCCCATAATTTTTATTTTTATTTTTGGTACGGCAGATTAAACCCAGAGGCACTTAACCACTGAGCCACACCCCCAGCCGTTTTAATATTTTATTTAGAGACAGGGTCTTGCTCAGTTGCTTAGGGCCTTGCTGAGTTGCTGAGGCTGGCTTTGAACTCGCGATCCTCCTGCCTCAGCCTCCCGAGTTGCTGAGATTACAGGCGCAGACCACTGCACCCAGCTGTTTCCCGTTATACCATCTTGCCTTGGTTGCACCTGATATTAACACATTATTCCTAACATCCACAGTTACACCCTGTGGGTTTGACAAATGTAAAATCACACGTACCCACCTTTATAGTATCACAAAAAATCATCACTGCCCTGAAATTCCCCAGTATTGAACTACTCACCTCCCTCTCCTTCCTGCCCTCTGGCAAGCACTCCTCTTTTCATCATCTCCGTACTTTTACCTTACTGAGAATGTCATATATTTGCAAGTTATACAGTAGGTAGTCTCTTTAGTTGGGTTTCTTTAAAAAAGAAAATCATAGTTGTAGATGGGCAGCACGCCTTTATTTTATTTATTGTTATGTGGTGCTGGGATCGAACCCAGGGCCTCACACGTGCTAGCAAGCGCTCTGCCACTGAGCCCCGGCCCCAGCCCCTGGACGGGTTCCTTGCATTCAGCCATGCGCGTTTTCTTAGCCGGTTGGCTGCTGTTGTTTGTGCATCCTAGAAGGAGGCGCGGAGACATTCCCACAGACCCAGAGGAGCTGCAGACGTTCCTGGGCTGGTCTCTGGACCTCGCAGGGCAGTGGGGGCTGCTTCTTTGTGGCCCCTAGATTTCACTTCAGTCCCAGGACGTCCAGCTCAGTGGGTGTCCGCTGGGGGCTGGGGGTTCCTCGGGGTCCTGCTGCAGCAGTGTCCCTGGACTGTGCCCTCCCACGGGTTAACACTCAGGTCTCCTTTGCAAAGACTCATGGGAACTGACTGCTGAAGACCCCCAGGGGACAGTGACCCCAGAGGAAGTGAGCAGGTTGGGAGACGGTTGACACAGCCCAGTGCTGCCTTCTGAGGGGCTGACCCGGCCTGGTGGAGGCTCATCCGGCCACTGGGCTGCTCTTGTTTTGTACCCCATCTCCACCTGAATAAACAGACCCAGAACAGCATCTGCAGCCAGGCTGAGAAGCGGCCAGGACTCCCCAGGGAACTGCTGATTCACCAGCAGCCGGGGTGGGGGCGGTGGGGGCTGAAAAAGAGACCTGCTGGTTCTGACTCTCATTTCCTGCCCAGCAAATGATCCAGGCGGGGCTCGCGCTGCCCCCCCCCCCCCCCCCCCCACTTTTTGGTACCAGGGATTGAACCCAGGAGTGCTTTCATGGGTCTCCCTGAGTTGCTTAGGGCCTCCTTAAGTTGCTGAGGCTGGCTTTGAACTCTCGATCCTCCTACCTCAGCCTCCTGAGCTGCTGGGATTATAGGTGTGCACCACCATGCCTGGTTGGGCTGTTTCTTGAGAGACACCATTTTTCTTTCTTTTTTTTTTTTTTTTTTTGGGGGGGGGGTGCAGATGATTAATCTATGCAGTGGGTTTTCACTTTTTGGATGTAGGGCTGGAGTGGTGGCTCAGTGGTAGAGCGCTCGCCTAGCACATGTGAGGCCCTGGGTTCGATGCTCAGCACCACATAAAAATAAATAAATAAAAGTATTGTGTTCACCTACACTAAAAAAGTCTATGAAAAAAAGAAGCTGGATGTAAAGTAGGCTGGAGAGAGGGTGACGCCTTCGACTGCCGTTCTCACAGGAGACACTTTTCTTCAAGTTGGCTCGGGGAGAACTTCTGCTCTTGATCTTCTGAAGATCTCCTCCTCATCTTCGGGTCTGCAGGTGGGCATGGGTCTTGACGTGTTCTTGCCAGTCTGGGTCTTAGAATCATCCTTCCTGTTTTGGCGCTCGTTGGGTGCTCTTATAATAAAACATTCTGCTTGACACCTGAAGAAGGTCAGATTGAGCCTGGTTGTGTTGGGTAGCCCCAGGCATATCCCAGTGCTTGTCAGTAGTGGGGCCCAGGACAGGAAGCCAGGGGAGGTGGCAGCTGAGAGTGTGGCCACAACAGCAGCAGGAAGCAGGGCATGTTGATCACATGACTTCTCAGGCGCATTTCAACCCCGGGGAATTGGTTTAGAAGAGAACTACCAGTGTGTAGTGAGGCTGCCCACGTGCCTGCCAGGGGCTGTGCAGCGGTGCCTTTGGGCCGTGTAGGCCTGCTGGAAGGGCACGTGGGTTTGCACCACACGGCCAGGGCAGAGGCTCTTCCGAGCTGGGCGTGGTGCTACACGCCTGTCATCTCAGACACTCAGGAGGCTGAGGCAGGAGGATTCCAAGTTCAAGGCTGGTGCCAGCAATTTAGCCAGGTCCCGTCTCAAAAATAAAAAGGGCTGGGGATGTGGCTCCATTGTTAAGAATCCTGGCTTCAATCCCTGGCACCCCCCCACCCCCTCAAAAAATCCGTGTCCATAGCTGTGATTTTGTCAGTGGTCCAAATTGGAAATAACTCAGTGTTCCTCAACAGTGGAATCAGAGAATAAGTTGCTTATATAGAAATATTGTCCTGCAGTGAAGAAAGAATTAGCTGCCGCTGATGCGACAGCCGGTGTGGATCACATGCGCATCATGCAGAGTAAGGCCCAGGTGGAGAAAAGTGTCTGTAAGACAATCTCACATATGTAAAGCACAGAAATGGGCAGGATTAGTCAAGTGTGATAGAAACGAAGAGTTCCCTTTGGGAAGAATAACCACTAGGAAAATGACAGAAGGTGATATTCTCTCCCCTTTGTCTGAGTGGGGTTACTCAGGCACACACCTTTTGTAAAAGTGCGTTGAAGTCAGAAAGTGTCATTCACACCCTAGTCAGCACGCCTGGGTAGAAGTGTCCACAGACGGCCAGACAGCTGCCAGCACTTGGCATGTGACCTGCCTGGTGGTGCACTGTGTTTATTTAGGTACTGGGATTGAACCCAGGGGCACTTAACCACAGAGCCACATCCCCTATTTTATATTTTATTTAGAGACAGGGTCTCAGTTGCTTAGTGCCTCGCTAAGTTGCTGAGGCTGGCTTTGAACGCCCCATCCTCCTGCCTCAGCCTTCTGAGCTGCTGGGATTATGGGCATGCGGTACCGTACCCCAGCTTTTTTTTTTTCTTGGACTTTGTTTTCTCTGTTCTTGAGCTGGTCACATCCTCAGTGTCTGCATGGAGCTCTGCGCTGCCACTGGAGGTGTCAGGGCTGCTCCCTCCCCTGATACCCTCAGGCAGTAGCAGCAGGGTCTCCAGCCGGTTCACACGGGTGGGCTCCAGGTCTGCTCTGTGAAGCCCACTGTGGCCTCACATGCAGGGCCAGGAGCTGTGGGCCTTCAGCCCTTCCTGCCAGGTCCTGGGGGCCGGTGCCGGGGGCCATCCGAGTGCTCGCTGCCGTGCAGGCCTGGGATTGCAGAGCGGCTCCCGACGACGGCACAGCGCTGCTGCGGGTGAGGCAGGGTCCCCGCGGGACTAGCAGGGCGGGGCGGAGCCGGGGCACAGCAGGGGCACAGCAGGCATGTTGAACGTTCTCCCCTCCAGGGCTGCATGGGCGCAGCTGTGTGTTCTAGCCAGAGGCTCAGGCAGAGCGAAGAACTATGATAATCTGGATTTTGCTGACTTAAGTGATTTCAGTGCGATCATTGTGGAAGATTTGCTCTGTCTGGTTAGAGCCACACTCGAGTGGACAGTCACCGCAGTAGCTGGGAAGAGTTGAAGGTCATCCCTGCCTCAGTGGTGGCCCTGCTGCAGTAGCTTCCAGCGTGATTGGCAGAACTAGAGGAGGAGGCTGGAGAGTGGCCCTGTGCCCCGTGACGTGTCCTGATGGCCTGTCCGTCTCCGCTGGCTGCAGGAAGGAGCCTGGTGCTCTCTGGCTTCCTTTCACTTTCTGAGGAGGTAGAAAACACGCAGGTAGAAGACTGCGATCCGTGGCTTCTGACGTGGGCACTGTGGGGGAGGAGGGGGGGTCTGCTCCCTGCAGCAGAGCGACATTTAGCTCCTTTTTGCAGGTGGTTGAACCAGATAAAGTGATTTATGCTTCATGATCCACACACGGTTCCAGAGTTGCATCAGAACTCAAAATGAGAGCCTGGCTCCCTGCCCCCAGAAAACCAGGCTGGTTGCCTTAGTATTAACCAGGACACAGATGATAGCCCCGGGGCCAAACCCTGGCTGCTGCTGCTTATTTTTGTAAGTTTCAATGGAACTCGGCCACACTGGCTAATTTACACATGGCCTGTGGCTGCTGTGACCCAGCAGTGGAGTTGAGTGGCCCCCTAATGACCACAAAGCCTAAAACACTCACCATCTGGCCCGTTGTAGAACAGAAGAGTTTGCTGATCCCTGGTGTAGACCATAGGTGCATAATTTCAGGAACCAGAAATTATCCACTTGACCCACCTTGCCCTTCTGCCTTTGATCTGCCCACCCTTTCTTCCTGGCCGTTCTCTGTGACACGAGATCTTGTCCTCCACCAACGGGAACACCTTGTAAACCAGGCGTTCACAGGACACCAGTGGAACAGTCACTCAGGGTACAAAGTTCTAAGCGCCGGTTTCAAATGCCTCCGGTCTGTTTTACTGTCTAACTTAACATGGGCTCTGATAATGTAGCCAAGTGGGAGAGCTTATCTTGCTCGCTGTCCGCCTTTGAAGCCTGGTTTTATTTTTGAAGGCTTTAACAGGTGTCGGTTTAATGGGCTTCTGCTGTCTTGAGTTCTCCTCGCCCTAGAGGGCAGCCTCAGGGGTAAAGTGACACTGGCTGGAGGCGATGTGTGCCCCAGGCCCATAACTGCAGATTCCACTGGTTTTGTGAGTGTTCCTGAGACGCGGCCAGTAACAAGCATTCCTAGTGCTGCCGCCTCTCAGCCTGCACGGTCCTCACCCTTGACAAAATAAAAAATTCAAATGTCAGTGGATCCTCTTCTTTTTTTTTTTTTTTTTTTTCTTTTTAATATTTCTTTATTTGCTTTAGTTGTACACAATGCCTTTATTTTTATGGGGTGCTGAGGATCGAACCCGGGCCGCGCATGTGCTAGGCGAGCGCTCCACTGCTGAGCCACAACCCCAGCCCTCAGCGGATCCTCTTGCACATTACCTGCCTTAGGAATAAAAGGACGTGTCCTGCTTGAATGCAGGTCTGTGAAAACAAGAACTCAAGAGAGCCGGGTGCGGTGGCGCACGCCTGTCATCCCAGCGGCTCAGGAGGCTGAGGCAGGAGGACCATGAGTTCAAAGCCAGCCTCAGCAACTTATCGAGGGCCTAAGCAACTCAGTGAGACCCTGTCTCTAAATAAAACACAAAATAGGGCTGGGGATGAGGCTCCGTGGTGAGTGCCCTGGGTTCAATCCCTAGTACCAAAAAGAAAAAGGACTTGGAGCAGGACTCAGAGGTTAGGAGATGGGTGTGGACCTTCTTGGGAACCGGGCCGTTGGTGGTTGGTGACGTTGACCGATATGAAAAGCACCTGTGTTTGCACGTGGCACTAACCGTTTCAAGAGGGTGACGTGCTGGCTTGAGTCAGGGCGGCCACTGCTCCTCAGGCGGGAGGAAGGAGGCTCCTCTGCGGGGGTCTCCTCTGCGGGGGTCTCCGTGCTGGCCCTTCCTCTGGCCTCCATGGATGGAGACCTGAAGGGGCATCTTAGAGGGGCCAGCTGCCCCCAAGGAAGTTCAGTGCCTTGAGGTTTGGTGCTCTTGGACCCAGGGTGTGGGCCGCAGCCCCTCTTGCCGTGGGAGTGAGCAGGGACAGCCTAGTCAGGGTCCCTTGGATCTCTGGTCACCCTGAGTCCCGCAGAAGTCACAGTCTGGGATTTGCTTGGAAGCGCTCCTCCAGGACAGCGTGGCGGCCCCGGGGCTGGCTCTGAGGTCCTGCAGCTGAGCAGAATCGGTTCCCATGCAGAGCCGAGGGAGAGCTCGGAGGCCTGTCACCTGCGTTGAAAGGGAGCAGTGGACGACAACCAGTCATTCATTGATCTCACTCATCCTTCGTTCTTCTAGAACACCTCCCATAAACTAGATCCTCCTTTTGGTTCTGAGGGTACAAATGCGAGAATAAAAACTACTGCTACTCATTTTATTGAGCAGCTGCTACATGCCCTCACGTCAGCCCAGAACTTCACAATGGGACGTGCCAGATTCACGCCTGTGAGTGGCGTAGCTGGCGTGCGAGCCGGGCAGGGTGACACAGGGCATCTTCCACAGTGCTGAGCCGTGTTCCAGAGCAGACACCACTCAAGCAGAGCTCTGAGTGCAGAGATTCAAGTCAGCTCTCCTGGGCCAGGGGTTCAGGAGGGTTTGGCTGGGGCCAGGGCCACCTGGGATAGCAGGTGGCGTGTGTGTCCTCAGCGGCTGGGGATGCAGGGTGGGATGCCCAAGGCCCTCTGGAGCTGCCGCGAGGGTGTCATTTCTGTCTGGGCAGAGCTGTTGGGAGACCCTGGGTGACGCCTCCCTCCTCGCGGTCTTGAGTTCCCCGCCTCGGCTCCTCCGCTGGCCTGGTTTTCTCCTGAGTACATGCTGGCGAGTCTTGTGGCTGTGCCCGTCCTTAACCTCTCCAGGTTCGACCCACGTTCATTCTGTGATTCGGTCAACAAGTGTTTATTGAGCAACTGCTACGCACCTTGTGCTCTTCCGGTGGCTGGGTGCGTCGTAGGGAACAGGGCAGGCGCACCTCTGCCTTGGGGCAGCCACACCACAGTGGGAGAGAAGACGAGAAACCGGAAATAGGCAACTGCTAAGCATATTGGATGATGATTAGGGCTACTGAGAGAACTAAAGCAGGGAAGAGGTTTTAGGGTGGCCAGGGAAGGTCTTGTTGAGAAGATGACATTGGAACACAGACGGGAAGGGAACGAGGGTGGGATCTCTGGGGGAAGCACATTCCAAGCAGTGGGAATCGCAGTGCAAAGGGCCTGAGGCACGCAGTACCCGAGAGCCAGCGTGGGGCAGAGTGTGTGGGGCGGAGGGGCAGGAGGCCAGGCAGCGTGGGCCCTGAAGGGCCTCCCGAGGCTGCACGCCTGGGCAGACGCGAGTGTCATCCCTTGTTTCAGGCAGGGTTGTCCTGAGCTGACTGGGCGTTTTGCTTTGTTTTTAAATTGTGGTAAAGTACACACATCATAAAACTGAAGTGTGGGGTTCAGTAGTGTTAAGTGCACTCACGTGTGCAGCCCATCTCCAGAACCTTTTCCATCTTGCAAGAGTAAACTCCCTGTCCATCCAACAGCACGTCTGCATTGTCCCCTTTCCTGAGTCTCTGGGAACCGTCTTCCTATTTTGTTTCAATGAATCTGACTCCTCTAGATGCTGCTCAGGAGTGGGAGCACACAGTAGTTTTCTTTCCTTTTGGTACCGGGGATTGAACCCTGGGGTGCTTAACCACTGAGCCACATCTCCTGCCCTTTTTTAAGATTTAGAGACAGGGTCTCCCTAAGTTGCTTAGGGTCTCACTAAGTGGCTGAGGCTGGCCCTGAACTTGAGATCCTCCTCGCTGAAGTGGGGTGACAGGCATGCTCCACCACGCCCAGCTCAGTGTTTGTATTTTTGTACCTGGCTTATTTTACTTGGCATCATGTGCTCAGCGGTCATACAGCTCAGCAGCATGAGTCTGAGTTTCCCTCATTTTTAAGGCTTAGTATTCTAGTGTGTGTGTGCACGTCTCACTCACCCATCCGTTCATCTGCCCGTGGACATTTGGGTTGCTTTGCCTTTGGAATACTGTGAACAGTGCTCCTCGTGAAGACGGATTTACAAATGACTTCTTGAGATCGTTCTCTTCGGGGCGCAGGAGCGGAATTGCTGGGCCATCTGGTGGGTCTGTGTTTAATGTTTTGTTCTGTTTTTTTTTTTTTCTTTTTTCCCTGAAAGAAAAAAAATAGAGCCCAGGAGTGCTTGACCACTGAGTCACACCCCCAGCCCTAGTTTGTATTTTATTTAGAGACAGGGTCTCACTCAGTTGCTTAGGGGCTCTCCACATTGCTGAGGCTGGCCTTGAACTCACGCTCCTCCTTCCTCAGCCTCCTGAGCCACCGGGATGACCCTCGTGTGCCACACTCCTGGCTCCAGGTTCAGTGCTGGGAGGAGGCGGCACGCCGTTTTCTTCACTTTCCGTCATTCTACTGTCCCGCCAGTTTTGGCTGCTCCAAATCCTCACCCTTGCTTAATTTTTTTTTTTTTTTCTTTTTTAATGTGATAGGGTCACACTGATGGGTGTGAGCGGATATTTAACCGCGGTCCTGTTTTGCTGACTTCCAACACGGTTGCGTGAGTTGGCCACTGGGCATCCTCTCTGGAGAAACGTCTAGTCGAGTCCTTTGCCAGTTTTTAAAAATCTCTTTCTTTTCATGTGGTGCTGAGGACGGGCCCAGGGCCTCACACGTGCGAGGCGAGGGCTCTGCCACGGAGCCCCAGCCCAGCCCCTTGCCCACGTTGATCTGGGTGTTTTCTTCCTGCTGCAGCTGTGGGGACGCTGCACACCGTCCTGCAGCCCCTCCCCATAAACGCCCAGGCCCTGCACAGAGCCACGCGGCAGCCCTAGGTCAGCACTGCTGCCCCCCCCCCCCACCCGTGCTTCCCGCCATCCGGAGTCTTGAGACGTGTCACACTGTGTGAACGGGCGCCGTGTGACGGGTGCCGTGTGAACCGGTGCCGTGTGACGGGCGCCGTGTGAACCGGTGCCGTGTGACGGGCGCCGTGTGACGGGCGCCGTGTGAACCGGTGCCGTGTGATGGGCACCGTGTGACGGGCGCCGTGTGAACCAGTGCTGTGCTGCGTAGAGATGTGACAGGGACGGGGCTTGTGCGTGGCCACCACAGACGCGGGTGCTCCCACTGCAGGGAGCTGCAGGCGCAGCTGTGGCCGTGGGCTGGGGCTGCCTGGGTTCCAGGGCCGCCCTTGCCACCTGCCTGACTCGCCAGCGTCCCGCCGCCCCTGGACTGGCCTGGTCCAGTGCGACCCTGTGGCTGCCGGCGGGTGGCATGGAAGGTGCAGCTTGTCCTCGGGCCTCTCTTGCCATGTGGTGATGTCGTCTCCGGCTCCTGGGGTCCCCTCTTGTGCCATTCTCTTGTGCCAGCCTCTGAACTGCCACCCCTCCCTCCTGGCCCGCTGGGAGCCGGATTCCCACTCCCTGGCTTGGCCAGGAGCCGCTTCCTGGGGTGCCCTGCCAGCTGCCCCCAGCCCAGGTCCCCTCTCGGGCCCTCGCCCTGGCAACTTCCTCCAGGCAGAATGAGGCGCGGCCCCTCCCTCCTGCCATCCACCGTGGCTGCCCGCGGCCCCATCCATGGCGCCTCTCCTGCCCCTGGGACCCTCTCCGGGGTGGACAGGCTTGTCTTCCTCGCAGTGCCCTCTATGGGGAGTCGGGGCAGAATGAAGAGACAGACTGGCAGGAAAGAAGGGGAGGCCTGGGGCGGGCAGGAGAGAGGGCCAGCTCTCCGGGCCCCCTGGGAGCCTCGTGCACGGCCTCCGTCCTGCGGGGCCGACGCCCCTCGCTCGGCCCCTCTCTGGCTCCCTGCCTGCATTCAGAGTGCCCGGCTGAGCCAGCACTGCCGCCTTTGTGGCTCCTTCTTTTCTTCCCATGCTTTGCATGATAAAGGTTTTCTTTTCTTTTTCTTTGGGAGTCTGAAAACTGTAAGAGATGATCTTTATTAAAGAACTTAATAAAGAACTCAAAGGAAGCAGCTGGGGGTGAGGAGGGCGGTGGAGGGAGGGTCTCCATTCTGAGGCGGCCTCTCCTGGCAGCAGAGGCCTGCCCTTGTGAGTAGGGTTTGAATGCAGGCCTGGGAGACTCGCGAAAAGGAGACCCCCGCCAACCACAGAACTGCTGGGAAAGAGGCCCTCCATTGCGCCCCGCCGGAACCAGTCTCCAAGGGCTTGTCCGAAGGAGATGCCACTTGGTAAGGGGTGCTGGCTTCCCGGCTCCGACTGGCTGGAGAGCTGCCCCTTTCCTCAAGCTGGCCGGAGTGTGTGCCTGGAACCCTCAGGGGGTACTGGGGATCGAACGCAGGGGCACTGGACCACTGAGCCCCATCCCCAGCCCTGTTCTGTATTTTATTTAGAGACAGGGCCTCACTGAGTTGTGGAGGCTGGCCTTGAACTTGTGATCCTCCTGCCTCAGCCTCTGGAGCCACTGGGGTTACCGGTGGGTGGCACTGCTCCTGAAACCAAGCAGAGTCTCACGCATCTCCCGTCCCAGTTTGAATCTGCCAGGCAGAGCCGTGACAACAGGGCCATCGCCCGCCTCGCTGAGCATTGGTTACCTTTGTCCTGATTCACGGCTGCTGGTCCCTTGGCTAGATTTGGGGTCTGCCAGAGGCCTCGAGAGTTAAAGGTACAAACAGGTCCCGGTGGCCAGCGCCTTGCTTGGCAGGCAGGACACCCTCGGGACACTCCCCTTCGTGTCTGCTCTCACGTCAGCGAGGCTTTAGCTGGGGTCGCCGTGTTCCTGAAAGGGCAGGTTGTGGCCCCATCTTTTAGAGGGCAGAACTGAGAACAGAGCTGTGCAGGAGCGGTGAGCTCCTCCTCTGCAGAGCTCCAGTGACAGCGGTGAGTGCAGGTGCGGGGGCTGGCTCCAGTGAGGACCAGCGGTGAGCTCCTCCTCTGCAGGTGCAGGGGCTGGCTGAGACCAGTGCAGGTGCGGGGGCTGGCTCCAGTGAGGAGCGGTGAGCTCCTCCTCTGCAGGTGCAGCGGTGAGAGCGGTGAGCTCCTCCTCTGCAGGTGCGGGGGGCTGGCTCCAGTGCCAGCGGTGAGCTCCTCCTCTGCAGGTGCGGGGGCTGGTGAGACCAGCGGTGAGCTCCTCCTCTGCAGGTGCAGGGGCTGGCTCCAGTGAGACCAGCGGTGAGCTCCTTCCTCTGCAGGTGCGGGGGCTCCAGTGAGACCTCTGAGCTCCTCCTCTGCAGGTGCAGGTGCGGGATCTTATTTTTTTTATCTGTTCTGATCAGCTCTACGTGACAGTAGGATGCATTTTGACACATCCTACATGAATGGAGCATGACTTCTCCTTCTTCTGGTGGTGCATGATGTAGAATCACAGGGTCGTGTGGCCATATACGCTCATAGGGTGATGATGTCCCATTCACTGTACTGTCCTTTCTACCTCCCAAACACCCTCCCCTCCCTTCACTCCCCTTTGCCTAATCCAAAGTACCTCTATTCTTCCTTATGCCCTGCATTGTGCATTAGCATCTGCACATCAGAGAGAACATTCAGACTTTGGTTTTTTGGGATTGGCTTATTTCACTGAGGATAATCGTCTCCAATTCCATCCACTTACCAGCAAATGCCATCATTTCATTCTTTTTTAAGGCTGAGTAGTATTCCATTGTGTGTAGACACCACATTTTCTTTATCCATTCATCTGTTGAAGGGCACCTAGGTTGGTTCCATAGCCTAGCTATCGTGAATTGAGCTGCTATAAACTTGGTGTGGCTGCATCACCGTAGTATGCTGATTTTAAGTCCTTTGGGTATATGCCGAGGAGTGGGATAGCTGGGTCCAATGGTGGTTTCATTCCTGGTTTTCTGAGGAATCTCCCTACTGCTTTCCAGAGTGGTTGTACCAATTTGCAGTCCCACCAGCAATGAATGAGGATTACCAGGATTTTATCTGTGTGTGTGATCGCCTGTGTGTCTTCATGCCTGGCACACGGGTGGTGTCAGTAAAAGGTGTGGTGGGTAGTGATTGGTGAAGCTGGATAAGCCGACTTCTGGGGCTGAGGGTGTGGCTCAGGGGTGCAGCACCCGCCCGGCGTGCGTGAGGCCCTGGGCTTACTCCCCAGTGCTGCGCACAGCCACGGGACCGGACCTGGGCTCTGGCACCTATGAGCCTTGTGAGTCACGGCAGTGGCCTGGTCCTGAAGACTGCAGTGGGCATTGGTCGGGAGCTGCCCAGTGGCACTGGCACGTCCTTCATGGGGGATGTCTAGGTAGATGCTGGGCATGTCATGCTGGTGGACTTGACCATCACTCCGGTGTTCTTGCCCTGTACTTGTGAGACAGCTTGTCTCACATAAGAAAATCCAGCACGCGCCCCGAAGCCAGCAGCTGATCTCGGATGGGAAGAGCAAGAGGCGTTAGACTGTCATGTTATGAAAGAGCAAAACAACTAGTAAAATAGGAGAGGGAATGGTTTCTCATAGTTACTTTTTTTTTTTTTTTTTTTTTTTTTGTACTAGGGCACTCAACCACTGAGCCACATCCCCAGCCCTTCTTTGTGTTTTTTATTTAGAGACAGGGTCTCACTGAGTTGCTTAGGACCTCTCTTTTGCTGAGGCTGGCTTTGAACTCGCCATCCTCCTGCCTCAGCCTCCAGAGCCACTGGGATTACAGGCGTGCACCCACCGCGCCTGGCTCTTGTAGTCACTCTGCAGATAGGAAACGCCGAGTCACCTCCCCTTGTGTGTTCCAGGCAGCACAACAGGATCCGCAGCGTGGACGGGAGCCAGCTGAAGGCCTACCTCTCCTTGGAAGTGCTGGACCTGAGTTCTAATAATATCACGGAAATCCGGAGTGCCTGCTTTCCCCATGGACTGCGCATCAGAGAGCTGTGAGTGCTTCTGTGGCCGGGGCGGTCCCTCTGCTTCTCGGTCAGCTAGAGGCCTCCCAGGGCCCGGCCTGTACGCAGGCTGCACATTTCACTTTTGCTTTAGTCAGCTTTTCCACTACCATGTGACTGAAAGACCCGACCAGAACAACTTCAGCAGAGGAAGAGTTTATTTGGGGCTCAGGGTGTCAGAGGTCCCAGTCCACAGACAGCAGCTCCACTCCTCGGGGCTGGAGGTGAGGCAGGACATCATGGAGGAAGAGTGTGGTGGAGGAAGCAGCTCACATGGGGATCAGGAAGCAGAGAGACTCCACTCTCCAGATACAGATATAGACCCCACAGCCAGCCCCCAATGCCACCTCCTCCAGCCACACCCCCCTGCCTCCAGCTACCACCCAGTTCACCCCATCAGGGATCAAGTCACTGATTAGGTCAAGGCTCTCACCACCCAGTCACTTCTCCTTTGGACCTTCTTGCAGTGTCTCACACGGGAGCTTTGGGGGACACCCCACATCCACACCATGACAATTCCTCAGCCCTGGGGACGGTGCCAGGCAGGGATAGGAGCCCCGTCACTGGCCTCTGATGCCACTGATGGAACGTTTCCAGCTCCCGCGGCATCTGCGTCACACGCAAGGTGGAGACCCGAGGCAGGCAGAGGTCCGAGGAGCTCGCCCCTCAGTCAGAGGCGCTCGGGGCTCTGAGGTCGTCTTGGCCACGGAGCCTGCTGTGTCCCCACTCGCTGGGCCGCTTCCCAGCAGCGCTTGGAGAGGAGGCTGGCGCCCGGGCGCACCCTGCAGAGAGCTCCTGCAGACCCTCGGGGCTGTGCCTTCCCAGCGCCCCACACCCAGCCTCTGGTCCGTTTGGGGGTTGGCTCCTCTGCTGTGGGTTCTCAGCACTGTGCTGGTTTGTGTCTCTCACCCGTGTTTGCACCCCATCTTCCCTGTGGCGCGGACAGTAGACAGGAGTAAAAATGATGAAACCCGCATTGCCCACGACTTGTTGGTAGGGAAGTGTCGCTCTGGGGGAGAGTCTGAAAAGCTAGGCCAACGGGACATTTCCCAGTGGCGAGTGAGTTCTGTCCCCGTGTTACCGCTGTTCTGAGTGATCTTGGAGCTCCCTTGCAAGGTCAGTTTGGAGGTGGTCATGACCCATCTTTTCAGGGAAGACGAATCTTGGCCCCTAGATTTTCCAAGTCTTCCTTAGGCCACATCAAGGTGCCCAAATCGGGAACAGGAGGCCTTGGCCTTGCTCAGCCTCAGTGCAGGCTGTCCAGAGGCGTCCAGCGGCCGCCCGACACTGCCTTGCCCAGGACCGAGAAACCGCCAACCGCTGAACTGAACCGCACTGACCTTCTCTCCCTGCAGGAAAGCAGGAGGGACTTTGTCCTTGGCAGCTGCGGCTGCTCTCTCTTCACCACGCAGGCTGGTCTTTAATCTGGAGTGTCGGGAACAGACAGCCCGCCCCCACGTAGAGTCCTCATGGGCCCTGTCCTGGGGCTCTGCCTGCAGAGAGACCAGAGGAGCCTGTTCCTCTTGTGTGGCAGAAGAGTCTCTGGGCTTGCTCCTTACACTTAGGTGCTTTTTTGTTTTGTTTTGTTTAAAAAAAAAGAAAAAAAGAAAAAGAAACCCACTTTGGTCTAGGATGAGCAGTAAGAAGGGTGTTTAGGAATACTGAATGGCACCTCCTTTTATTTTTTATTTTCCCTTTTCTTTTCCATGCTTGCTAGGCTTTGCACACAGTGTGACACACGTATCTGTGTTGTACACTGCAGTCCCTCTGCTCTGCATGGTCAAAGGAGGTGGCCCCCAGAAAGTATTGCTTGTGGTTTTTTTTTTTTTTTTTTTTTTGGCACTGGGGATTGAACTCAGGGGCACTCGACCACTGAGCCACATCCTCAGCCCTATTTTGTGTTTTATTTAGAGACAGGGTCTCACTGAGTTGCTTAGGGCCTCACTTTTGCTGAGGTTGGCTTTGAACTCACGATCCTCCTGTCTCAGCCTCCCGAGCCTCTGGGATTGCAGGCGTGGTATTGCTTGCTTTCTAAAGACCTAGGCTCAAGTCTCTTTAACTATTAGAGTGTTTCTTTGAGGCATTCAAAATCATTTAAAGGAACTGGCTTGTACGTGCTTATTATGTAAGTCGAAAAATGAGGCCCACTTCAGCATTAAAGACTGTTTCCCTAAATCATGGAATGGAATCTGACCTTGCCTGACTTTCTGCTTTGTGTGGGGCCTTTCTTGTCGGCCTAGGGTGGTGGGCCAGCTGGCCCGTGGTCGGCAGGTTTGCTGGAGGTGTCTGACGGTCTCTCCCGCCCTCTTGGGCCCACTAGCCACAGGTGGTATGTGCTCTGGGCTGAGCAGGGTCACCTTCAGGCCTTCGTTGGACAGTCCTGCCACCTGCAGTGCTTCCCCATCCGGGAGTCAGGGCAGGCTGTGATGACAGACGTCCCCTCGGAAACCTGTCCCCCGGGTGTGTCCCAGCGTGTTTCCCCAGCTCCGATCCAGCTGGGCCTGGTGGTGTCTGTGACAGAGTGGGGAAGGCCTCCTGCTGCTACATTCTCTCTCCTGACTGTTCCAGCAACCTGGCCGGCAATCGCATCGGCACCCTGGAATTGGGAGCGTTCGATGGCCTGTCACGGTCGCTGCTGACTCTTCGCCTGAGCAAAAACAGGATCACCCAGCTTCCCGTGAAAGCGTTCAGGCTGCCCAGGCTGACCCAGCTGTGAGTACCAAGACCTGCGCGTTACTGAAGGCTAGCCAAGTTTTATGGGGGCCAGATTTCCCCAAGGACCTCGCACCAAATGCAGCCCTCTCCCTCCCCCTCGGTGAGGTTCTGCACACACCGTCATCAATGCCCGCACGGCAGCACCTGGGAAAAGCAGACTGCAGCCGGGTCTGGTGCTGGTGGGCCGCCTCAGTCCTGTGGGTGGCCGGCGTGGCCAGTGTCTGCGTGGGCTGCGTGCACTCTGTCACTCATCTCGGAGGTGTCAGTGTTGTTTCTAAAGGTGCTTGTGAAATCTGCACCTTGGGCATGACCGTGTCCTCCACACGTCTCGAGTGGTTTGGTCAGGAAGTTGACGTGGCAGTGAGCAGGAGACGCCATCTTCACCTCCTAAGTCTTACGAGGTGGTTGGTTGATGATTGTCTTGTTGGGGTCCTGTTTGAGTTGCTGGGGTTTTTAGTTCTTCCCCATCTGGGTTTAGCTTCTTCCGGCCAGCGGAGAAGGCTAGGGGAAAACGGGCCCCAGCGCAGGCATGATTGAGAACGGTGGGGGCCGGCTGGAGGCCACCCAGCCTTCACGGTGGAAGACACTCAGACCTACCGGGGAGCCCGGTCAAAGCTGGAACTCGTTTATTGAAGAAGATGGACGGCGTTTATAGAAGACATGGGCCAATCAGCAGAAAGATCAGAGGGACACATAGGGAGCATGGGTGGATCACATTGGCGGAGCCCCTGTCCTATCCTTAGGGTGGTTTCAGTTCTCACGACACGTCAGGGGAATGCCTCCTGACTAGGCCAAGTCTGTATCAGGGAGTGGGAGGCAACCAGAGAGTTAAGTTTTTCTATTCTTTCGGCCCATGTGTTCTGAAGTCCCCAACATTGTCTCTCTCTCTCTCTCTTTTTTTTTTTTTTTTGGTCCTGGGGATTGAACTTGGGGGCCCTCGACCACTGAGCCACATCCCCAGCCCTATTTTGTATTTTATTTAGAGACAGGGTCTCACTGAGTTGCTTAGGGCCTCACTTTTGCTGAGGCTGGCTTTGAACCTGTGATCCTCCTGCCTCAGCCTCCGGAGCTGCTGGGATTACAGGCGTGTGCCACCTGGCTTATTATCATTTTTATTGATTTATTTATTGGCTTCCTACTTCTTCTTACTGGAAGAGTGTATGTCAGGGAAACGAGCCAGTAGTGGAAATTTGGTTTAAGTTGAACAGTTGCTGAGGCTCGGGTGGGCCCACCCTCCCCTCCCCCTCCTGGTGGTGGGCCCGGTCTCGGTGACGCTGACGCTGGGTCTTGAGACGCTGCAGGAATATTTGGGGAAAACCGGGCTTTCTGGTTAGCTCTGTGTGTGTTGTGTCCTGCCCGTCCAGGCCACCCAGATTCCTTTTGGTCACCTGAGGCCCTCTGGTGCTGGAGCAGGAGCCAAGTGTGTGTTTCAGGGGGTGTCCCCTCCTCACCCCCGCCCCGCATGTGGAGAGCCCATCAGATGCCCCGACTGGAAAGTGTCCTTGCTGTCCGACGCCCGCGGCTCACTGGCTGGGGGCTGGGGGTGTGGTGTGTGCAGGGGGCCTCTGAGCCTGGCTTCTTCTCTTCAGGGACCTCAATCGGAATCGGATCCGGCTGATCGAGGGCCTCACGTTCCAGGGCCTGGACAGCTTGGAGGTGTTGAAGCTGCAGAGGAACGCCATCAGCAAGCTGGCCGACGGCGCCTTCTGGGGGCTGTCCAGGATGCACGCGCTGTGAGTGTGGGCGCCCCGCCGGCCTCCAGCCTGGGGCTGAGGTCTCTGCACCTGCCTCTGTGGGAGTGGGCAGCCTGTGTGTCCATTCAGCTGAGCACTGGGTGTAGAGCAGGCCCCCTGTCCTTTTTTTTTTTTTTTTTTTTTGGTACCACAGACTGAACTCAGGGGCACTTGACCACTGGGCCACCTCCCCAGCCCTGTTTTATATTTTATTTAGAGACAGGGTCTCACTGAGTTGCTTAGGGCCTCGCTGTTGCTGAGGCTGGCTTTGAACTCTCCATCCTCCAGCCTCAGCCTCCTGAGCTGCTGTGATTACACGCCTGCACCAGCGTGCCCTGCAGGCCATCTGTCCTTTTGAGCCTTCCTGCGGTCTCGATTTGGTGTCTCTGCAGACACAACCAAACCTGTTAGTGTTTCCGTAGCAGAGTAGGGACATCTCTTGGCAGAGGATTTTGTGAATCAGGTCAGGTGGTGCAGGGAGACTGGGAAGGAGCCCGTGGCTGGGCCTCCCCGCCCCACATCCTCACTGCAGAACAGAGCCTTCCCCACATCCTCTCCTCCCACACCGCAGGAAGCCCCCACTCTCTATTTTGGGTTTGACGGTCTTCCTGATGTGCAGGGGACCCAGCATGGATAGTTCACCGCAGGAGATCTATTTCTGTCCTGTGAGTTCATCGAGGCTCTTGGTGCAGATGTGCAGCTTTTACCAAGGGAACGTTCTCGCCAGCCAGATGTGCGCAGGAGCAGGCCAGGGCCTGCAGAAACAAAAGGCAGCGTCAGGAAAGGCAGAGGAACGCAGCCTGCCGTCGTCCAGCGGTCAGGTCTGTTTATTTTTCATCAGAGGTAACGCATCTGCACAAGTGGAATCAGATAGTAAAGGAAAGCAGCTGCTGCCCCCCTCCCCGCCCCTCCCCAGTTCTCCTCCGGGAGACAGCTGGTCTCGGCCTTCCTTGGTCTTCCTGTTTTCAGGCTTGCTGGTGGTCACTTCCAGGTTAGCACATCTGCACGCGTGTCTGTGCCCACCTCTGCCCTTCACTGTTGTCTTGGTAACTGGAACCCCGCCAGAAGCCTAGGCCCAGCCCCACAGCGGGTTGTGCAGAAGCACCTCCCACGGCCAGCCCCACCCCCCCGGGGGGGGCCACTTTGCAGGACCTGGACGCTGCTGCTGCGTGGCTCCTCCTGCTTCGCCACTTCTGATGGGCCGGAGCTCTGTGGGCATGTTCAAGGACACTCTTCCTCCCTCCAGACAGTGGTTTAGCATCTGAAGTCCTAAGTTGATGGTGGGTGGAGATTAAGAGAATTCTCAGAAGGAAATAGTGTTAGGCTCTGCCATTTCGTTTTTATGTGGAACAGATTTATACAATTAGGGCCTGTCATGGTGGTACAGGCCTGTAATCCCAGTGCTCTAGAGGCTGAGGCAGGAGGATTGCAAGTTTGAGGCCGACCTCAGCGACTTATCAAGGCCCTACGCAACTCAGTGAGACCCTGTCTCTAAATAAAATATAAAGAGGGCTGGGATGTGGCTCAGTGGTTAAGCACCCCTGGGTTCAATCCCTGGTACCTCCCCAGAAACACCTCATAGAGTCACCTGACCCCAGAGCTAAATAAAGCCAGGTCTTCTGACAAAGTGAAGCAGAGCCCGGATTTTGTCCGCCAGGTGTGGGTCTGAGTGGCTCGGGCCCTTCCCCTCGCTGGGCTGTGGACTCCTGGGCAGGTCACCGAGCTCCGCCCAGCCACGCTGTCCTCATCCGTGAGGTGGGGACGGGGACCAGGGCTGCCCCCTCTCCTCGCTGTCCCTCTCCTGGCTCTGCCCTGCCGAGCGCTCCTGTGCCCACTCACCTGCGGGGTCACTGCCGCTCAGCTGAAGGTCACTCTGGCCAGTGACCCCGTGCCCTCTGAACCTCCCGAGCACGGCTCGGCTCCCACCCTCCCTGGGGTCTGCCTGCCTCCTCCCCGCCCGAGCGTGCACGCCGAGGGCTCCACGCTCCCCACGCGCCCCTACGCCTCGGTGTGGCCGCGTGTGGGGACACTGCCCAGGCACCCGCGTGGGGAAGGACGGCGCCCTCTTGACCCCGCCGCTGTCACCGCAGGCACCTCGAGTACAACAGCCTGGTGGAAGTGAACAGCGGCTCGCTCTACGGCCTCACGGCCCTGCACCAGCTGCACCTGGGCAACAACTCCATCTCCCGCATCCACCGCGACGGCTGGAGCTTCTGTCAGAAGCTCCACGAGTTGTGAGTGTCCTTGGCTTTGCTCGGTGACAGTGTTCTGAGACGGCAGTGGGCTTGGGAGGGCTGCAGGCCGCAGGCGCAGAGGCAGCTCAGGCAGGCCAGCCGGTGGCCCTGTCCTGGAGAAAGACAGATGCCCAGGCCAGCCGGGCCCAAAGCAGGACTGTCTGGGCTTTGAGCTCCAGGCCCTTCCTGCCTCCTAGGTTTGGAATAGCAGAGGTGTGGCATCTAGGTGCCTGTGGGGAGCCTCTGTCCCCAGGGATTTCTTGGGTTTGTGGAACGCTCCTGAGGTAGAGGGCTGTGTGGGCGAAGGGCAGCCTGAACAAGTCCCACTGCAGCTGCCTGGAGAGCAATGGCGCCTGGCCTGTGATCCCGGTGACCTGGGAGGCGGAGGCAGGAGGACCACAAGTTTGAGGCCAGCCTCAGCAAATTAGTGAGACCTGTCTCAAAAATAAAAGAAGCTGGCAATGGGGCTCAGTGGTAGAGCACCCGGTACCAAAAAAAAGGAAGACGGTGCCTTTGGACCACACCAAGGAGCACGCGTCTCTTTAGTGAAAGGGCTGATTTGGGCCCAAACGCAGAAAGTCACGCCTGAGTAGGACTGTGAAAGGGAGTGATGGCGACCGCTGACTGGGAGAATCTGCACGTCCTCTGCATTGCCACCTCAGTCAGCTTCCTGGGGACCTGGCTCCTTCCTTGACGCCTAGTGCCTGGTGCAGGAGGAGGATGTGTGCGGAGGCCGGGCCTGAGGCCACCTGAGCTCGCTCCTGCCCAAGTTGAGGGCAGCGGTGGTGACCCCGGGAGGGAAGAGGCCCCGTGCTGCGCCCCGTGGAGCCCGAGAACGTGGCGGTGTCTGTCTGCGTCCTGTTGGGGGCTCTGCGTGCAGGGGCAGCGGGCCTCCCGGGGTGGAGGCTCTCCTGCGGCAGTGCTCCAGGTTGACCCGTCCGGTCTCCTCGGGTTTCGGGAGCGTGGGAGGCTTTTCTGGCTTTCCTGCTTTCCGTAGGCTTGGCCTAGAAAGATCCCCACTGGGCGGAGTGGACGCCCAGGGTGCTCGTCTGGGTGCCCGTCTGGGTGCCCTGCGTCCTCACCAGGCACACTTCGCGCTGCGACTCGAAGCCCGGGTGCTCGCCGTCTCTCCCCACACGTGTCTCACGTCGCACGCCCACGCACGTGCCCCTCGGCCTGGCTCCGTGGTCACACGGGGAGTGCACAGGCAGCGTCTGCCCCTCTTGCTCGCGCCCCTGGGGTCCGAGTGTCAGGCTCCCCTCCTGGTGCTTGAGGGTGCTGCGCGGGCCTTCGCGTGGTGTCCGATGACGCGCTCTTTGCTCAGGCTGGGACCGCACCAGGGACTCCAGGGACCCATGGTTGGCCTGGCTGGGAGCCCTGGGGACGTGGGGCAGGTGTCCCAGTCCCGCCTCCCTTCCTGCTGTGCACAGTGCTGTGCCTAGGCCCTGCAGTGTGCCTGGCCAGTGCTCCAGGTCCGCCCCATCATCAGGTGGCCTCAGAGCCCCGCTGCGGGCTGCTCCCCCAGTGCTACATCCCTTGATCAAGCGAGGATGTGATCTTGGTCTCCCGCCAGGTCCTGCGACTGACAGACTCTGGGACTTGGCTCTCCTGGAGGGAGAGAATGCTGCCCCCTTTGAAAGCCCACCAATCTCCACGACACTGTTTCTCTCCCTCCTGACCCAGCCCAAATTCCCATTCTTCAACCAGAGGCGACCAGTATGCCGAGTGACCAGTGCCGGGGTGGCCAGATTTGCAGGAGTGTCTGGGAGGAGGGCTTGAGCCTCCCTTGCAGGCTGAGTGGGTGACTCCGGGCGTCCGTCCTGCTCACAGGGAGGGTGGGGTGTGGCGCTCCCTCTGGCGGGAGCCTCCAGGACAGAAGCCCCCAGGCCCTGGCGTGGTCCTCCCAGGCAGTGATGCGTGGCGCCCTCTGCTGTCCGTGCAGGCGCAGACCCACGCGGGGCCTGTCCAAGAAAGGTCTGAATCAGGACCTCGTGGACACAGCAGGCAGGGTTTGTACTGGGTGACCTTGGCCGTCCTCACAGTTTAACCACACCCGCCTCCGGGACCTGCCCGGCCAGCCTGGGGGTTAGCCCGGGTGGACGATCTGGCTGCAAGTCTGCTGTGGGGCCCCGGAGGCCCCGCTGGCCCTTGGGGGAGCAGCCTGCGAGGCCTGGTAATGACCTGTGCCCTCCCGTCCCCAGGATCCTGTCCTTCAACAACCTCACGCGGCTGGACGAGGAGAGCCTGGCCGAGCTGGGCAGCTTGAGCGTCCTGCGCCTCAGCCACAACGCCATCAGCCACGTCGCCGAGGGCGCCTTCAAGGGACTCAGGAACCTGCGCATCCTGTACGGCACTCGCTGCGGGGGACGGCGACGGGCCCAGGCGGGAGGGCAGGACAGGGCAGGCAGGCCGCCGCAGGCCTCTCTGGGAGTTCCCGGAAGGCCGCCTCGCTGGCCGTGGGTGGGAGCTGGGCCAGGCTGGTGTGCTGCGTGTGCATCACTGTCGGCACGTGCCTTGGCACCCGGGATGGTGCCCGGGGGTGACGACCCTAAAGCGGGCGTTATCCAGCAGAAACTGCCACACTGTGCCCGGCAGGACACTGGGACCTGCTGTCGAGAAGGGCCTCCCAGGCGGCAGCCAGCCCCGCTGTCTTCTTTGTTTTTTGGTACCAGGGATTGCACTCGACCACTGGGCCACGTCCCCAGCCCTTTTTTGTATTTTTTTTTATTAGAGACAGGGTCTCACTGAGTTGCTGAGGCTGGCTTTGAAGTCACCATCCTCCTGCCTCAGCCTCCCGAGCCCTGGGATCTCAGGCCTGCACCACTGTGCCCGGCCTTGGTTTTGTGAACCCTCTGTCTTTTTCCCCAGGCCAGTGGTGCACACGCCCTAGCTCGTTCGAAAGCTCCTTAGTCACACCTGGTGTCCGCATGCCTCATTTCCAAAGAGGAGGAATTGGGAAATCCCCGTCTTTCTTTGGCCCCATTAGGGAGTCGTTGAACCAGGTGGAGGTGATAATGCCACGTCCCTCTAAGTGTCCCCTAGGTGGGTTGCCAGAAGTCGCTGCAGAATGCTTTTCTGGGATTTTAGAGAACTTTTCAATTATTGGCCTCAGCCAAAAGCCCCTGGGGGGCCTGTGATTCTCAGCCGGCACTGGTGGTGGGCTCTGGGCCCCTTCCTAGGCATGACTTCCCGGTGGAGAGGGGCTTGCTGCAGGCAGCGGGGGCAGGAAGCCCCTCTGCACCTGCGCCTGGTGGAGTCACTTGGGTGTGCCAGAGCGCCCCAGGCCAAGCTCCCCAAGCTGAGGTCCTGCAGGCCAGGATGAGGAGGCCAGGCTCTGAGACTCACAGAGGAAGAGGGGAGGTTGGCACAGGAGTGGGGTCGCGGCCCGCAGAGCCCCAGGCCTGGCTGCGTTCAGTCAGAGCTCCCCTCCCTCTGGCACTGCCCACCGCGGGTTCTCCTGGAGCCAAGAGCCTCCCTTTCTGTTCCTGGCCCTTCTGAAGGGGGGGGAGGGGAGAGGGCAGGCGCGAGGGAGGGCCGGGTGGACAGCTGGAGGCGGCAGGGGGCCTGCAGAACAGGCCTGGCCGCCAGGTGTGGCGTCTCGCCTGGGCACTGCGACCTGGCCTTGGGAGCTGGACGGGGCTGAGTCGCCGGCCTTGGGACCTGCTCTGTGGAGGAGCCTGCCTGGCGAGTGGGTCTCCGCTGACTCAGCACCCGCTGTCCTCCCTGGCTCGGAGTCCGTGCTGTGCAGCCTCGTGAGGCGACGGGCTCTGGACCCCAGACTCGCTGGCCAGGGCCCCTTTCTTCTTCCGTGTGCCTTGCTCCAGTCTTAGTCGGGTCCAGAGAAGGGACTGCGGTTGAGTTAGAGAAGACAGGAGCCTCAGGCCCTCCCTGCCACCCTCGCTGCAGGCTGCACGCCGGGCTGTCCCCGGTGCACTTTGCACTGCTCCCTGCCCCGGGCCGGGCCGGGGCAAAGCCACTTATTTGGGGTGTGCCTCCGCTGCTGGGGAGCCCGGCCACGCTGCAGGCTGTGCAGAGCTGGGCCTCCTCAGAGCCGCACTCCTCTGTGAAGTAGAAGCCCAGGGTGAGGCTGGGCTGTCCCCACAGAGAGTGGGAGGGGAAATACGGGACCAAATTAGGACCGGTTGTGTTCCATGCTTTAACCGTCGTGCCATGTTATATGCTGTCGTCACGTGGAGCTAATGAAATAAAACAACTGGGCAAGGGCTGTGACTAAAGGTGGGCTTGTGCTGTCCCCTCCCCAGGGACCTGGATCACAACGAGATCTCAGGCACAATAGAGGACACCAGTGGCGCCTTCACAGGCCTCGACAGCCTCAGCAAGCTGTGAGTATTTCTGAGTCCCTGTTCTCGGGGCGCCGGCACACACCCAAGTCCCCCTTTGACAGCCCCCTTGTCCTGTGTCGTGGGCCTGCAGCAGAAAGTGGGCTCTAGCCTGGTGCTGTGGCGCATGCCTGTGATCCCAGTGGTTCAGGAGGCTGAGGCAGGAGGATCGTGAGTTCAAAGCCAGCCTCAGCAATTTAGTGAGGCCCTAAGAAACTCAGTGAGACCCTGTCTCTAAATAAAATATAAAAAGGGTTGGGAGTGTGGCTCAGCACCCCTGGGTTCAATCCCCTGATACCAAAAGAAGAAAAAAGAAAATGATTTGATGCCTGTGATTTGGATTTGAAATGATCCAGCTGGATTAGAAAATGGCGAGAGGTAGAGGGATACTGAGATTGGCACGATCCCTTGACAGCTGTAGGTGCGTGACAGCCACCTGGGCTCACAGCACCATTTTGTCTGCTGTCATGGCGTGCGAAAGTCTGTGCATTAGAAGGGGAAGAGAAAACCGGATCTTGGTGGCAGCTCTGGCTCCCCGCTGTGCTTGGTGCTGAGTGCCCTCCCCACCAGGTTTCCTCCGTGTGCCACCACGCTGGGAGACGTGGCCACCACACTCACTGCCCCGTCTCAGTGGGCCGGCCCCAGCTGCTGGGCTCCCCTGGGAAGTGTGGAGCAGGTCCCTTGCCCGGGGTCCCTGGCTGTGGGGCGAGAGCGCCCCTTGACCCACGAGCGGCTGCTGTGAGAGCCGCCGCGGTGTCTAGCTGGAGCGCCACCGCCCCACGCGGCTCGATGGCCCTGCGAAACTGAGTGCGTTTTATTGCTGTTGTCACCTTCAGGAACAACAGCCTGGCCTCGCTGGAGGAGGGGCCATCGAGAGTGGTACTTAATGGATGAAATAAAGCCCAGCTTTTCCTGGATCTAGTTTACGGATTTAGCTAATCAGCCCCATTCATTTTTCCTGGGGCCTGGAGTGCACGTTCCTCGGCCTGGGGGGCTGAGCAAGCGCAGAGGTTGGCAGCGCCCCCAGCCTCCCCCGGAGCCAGGTGCCCCCCCCAGCCTCCCCGGGAGCCAGGTGCCCCCCCCAGCCTCCCCTGGAGCCAGGTGCCCCCCCCAGCCTCCCCGGGAGCCAGGTGCCCCCCCCAGCCTCCCCGGGAGCCAGGTACTCCCCCCAGCCTCCCCCGGAGCCAGGTGCCCCCCCCGGCCTCCCCCGGAGCCAGGTGCCCCCCCCCGGCCTCCCCCGGAGCCAGGTGCCCCCCCCCGGCCTCCCCCGGAGCCAGGTGCCCCCCCCGGCCTCCCCCGGAGCCAGGTGCCCCCCCCGGCCTCCCCCGGAGCCAGGTGCCCCCCCCAGCCTCCCCGGGAGTCAGGTGCCCCCCCCAGCCTCCCCGGGAGCCAGGTGCCCCCCCCCCCAGCCTCCCCGGGAGTCAGGTGCCCCCCCCAGCCTCCCCGGGAGTCAGGTGCCCCCCCCAGCCTCCCCGGGAGTCAGGTGCCCCCCCCAGCCTCCCCGGGAGTCAGGTGCCCCCCCCCCAGCCTCCCCCGGAGCCAGGTGCCCACGGCCGTTATTTGCTGCTCGTGCTGCGGCTACAGAGCTAAGTCCACCACTGAGTTTTCTGTGTTTGTTTTTTTGTTTTTAAAACTGAAGTTTTGATTGTGAGGGCCGTGGAAATGCTCTGGGGGTGACATTGCTGTCATGCCCATGCACGCCGCCCGGGGAGGGGCATGCACAGGGGTCTCTGGCCTGTTTGCTCTTGGCCCCCCGCAGCGGGCGGGTGGTGTCTAGGGAGCAGGTGGAGCAGCGTCCCCGGCCGAGCTCCGGTTCCTGGCTTGGCCCGTACTCCCAGGTCACCTGCTGCCCCTGCCCTGTGCAGTTAGGCGGAAGCTGGGCCAGTGGCCGATGGCCAGGCCCTGCCATCTTGGGTTTCCTGGGGCCCACCTTCCCGTCTGGCCTCCCTGCAGGGGGGCTGGTGCTCGCTGCCTTCTCTGGCGGGTTGGAGGTGGACCTGGCCCTTGAAGTCCAGACCTCTCACCTGGTCCTGGTGGGACCCATGTCTCATGGGTCGACATCAAGACCACAGCACAGACACCTCCTGCAGGCTGGGGGCAAGGACCCGGCTCCCACAGCCCCTCCCTGGCTGCCAGGCGCATCTCGGGTGCAGAGAGCCGAGCCGAGCAGCCACCTGACGGACAGCCGGACAGCCGTCTCCCTGCCCTCTTCCGCCTCTCGGGAACCGTCCCCCCAAACACAGTTCTCAGCAGGGAGCAGCGGTTCTCAGTCCCGCGGTCTTCGTCACCTTCTTGCTTCTTCTCACTGAGACGCCACCCAGCTCCTGGGATGCTGTTGCCGGCCTCACCCCCAGCCCCTTCAGGGGTCCTTGGTGACAGAGGGCCAGGCCAGACAAGTGGGTTCCACTTGTTACTGCAAGAACCATGGTTTTTTTTTGAGATGAATTTTATTTGTTCTTTTTAGTTGTGTTTGACATGTCACACATGGAGTGCAACTTCCCACTCTTGTGGTTGGACATGACGTGGCATGTCACTGGTCGTGTGTTCACATATGACCACAGGAAGTGCTGTCCCGTTCATCCCACTGCCCTTCCCATTCCCATGCCCTCCCTTCCCTTCATTCCCCTTTGTCTAATCCAATGGACTTCTATTATCCCCCTCCCCAACCCTTATTTGGGGCTAGCATTCACAAATCAGAGTGAATATTCAGCCTTTGGTTTTGGGGATTGGCTCATTTCATTTAACATGATAGTCTCTGATTCCACCCTTTTATGGACAAATGCCACAATTTCATTCTTTATGGCTGAGTAATACTCCATTGTGTATGTACACCATATTTTCTTTATCCATTCACCTGTCAAAGGTCACTTAGGTTGGTTCCTGTTGTGAATTGAGCTACCACAAATATTAGTGTGGCTATGTCACTGTAGAATGCTGATTTAAGTCCTTTGGGTACATGCCAAGGATTTGGACAGCTGGGTCAAATGGTGGTTCCATTCCAAGTTTTCTGAGGAATCTCCACGCTGCTTTCCAGAGTGGTGGCACCAGTGTGCAGCCCCACCAGCAGTGTGTGAGTGTGCCTTCTCCCCACCTCCTCGCCAGCACTTATTGTTGCTGTAGTCTTGGTTGTTGCCATTCTGGCTGGCTGAGCTGAGTCTGCGGGAGGCCTTTGCAGGCCCTCGGTGCGTGACCTTCAGCCTGTTGGTGCTACTAGATTCTGATGGAGGTAAAAGTGCCTCATCTCAGACGGGGGCTGTGTGTGTCGGCCCCGGGACCCCAGCACAGGCCGCTTCCCCGGCCTCTCGCCAGGCAGGTGGCCAGGTAGCCGCGTGCTAATCGTGTGCTGTCTCTCCCCTGTCCCCCACCCTCCCTCGTCCTGGGTGTCTGGAAACTGCAGGACTCTGTTTGGGAACAAGATCAAGTCTGTGGCCAAGAGAGCCTTCTCGGGGCTGGACAGCCTGGAGCACCTGTGAGTATCTGGCCAGCCCTGCCTGACCCTTGGGCCTGCCCGAGGCGGCTGCGGCGGCGGCTGCTGGCCATCTGACGCATCTTTGTAAACCGAGAAACGGGTGTTGAGAAGCGGCAGCCGCTTCAACCTGGGCCCTTCTCTTGCCTGTGCCAGGAGCAGTCACAGAGCATCTGGCCAGCTGTGCCCCCAGGTGGTGCGGTGGCGTGTGGACAGAGCCTGTCCCGCTGCCCTGCATCGAGGCCTCTCTGCGCCACCCCACTAGGGCCCTCGTCCTGGCCAGCCAGCCCCTCCCCAGTCAGCACAGCGACACGCACAGGACCCCGCCGGGAACTTCTCTGTGGGGGAGGGGGCGAGCCAGCCTTGAGGCCTCCTGGGAGCTGCCTGGGGTGTGCGGGTGGGTGTGTTTCCTGCTTGAACCTCCTTCAGCCCGGGCAGCCCAGGTTCTGCCAGGAGAGCCTTTGGCAGCTGACTGGCTGAGCAGGCCTGCACCGGCCTCTGCACCGCCCCTCGGACTGGCTTGGTCCCTGTGTCCCTGCACCTGCTGTGCCAGCACGTGGGGGAGTTGTCCTGGGAAACCTCTGAGTCTCCTGGCTTAGACGTGTGGCTGGCCGGAAGGGCACAGTCCTCGTGTTGTGTTCCAGGGACCTGGGAGACAACGCCATCAGGTCTGTGCAGCTGGACGCCTTCGTCAAGATGAGGAACCTGAAGGAGCTGTGAGTACCGCCCAGGGCCTCGCGAGCCTGGGCAAGCCTTCCAGAGTAGCAGAGCCTATGATTGCATTGTGCGCACTTTTTCTAATAGCTATGGTTGTTGGTGGGCAGATGTGAGTCAAATTGTTCTTAAAGAAAGAAAGAAGACCATGGGGAAGCTGGCTTGATGGTGCACGCCTGTGATCCCAGCAGCAGGAGGTTGAGGCAGGAGGATGGAGAGTTCAAAGTCAGCCTCAGCAACTTAGTGAGGCTCTAAGCAGCTCAGCAAGACCCTGACTCTAAATAAAAAAATAAAAAGGGCTGGGGATGTGGCTCAGTGCTTAAGTGTCCCTGGGTTCAATTTCAATCCCCAGTACAAAAAAAAAAAAAGTGATGCTTACTTGGGATAAGTAGGTAGAAAACACTTTTTTTTTGGTACTGAGGATGGAACTCGGGTGCCCCACCACTGAGCCACATCACCAGCCCTTTTTATTTTGAGACAGGGTCTCACTAAGGAAGAACTGAACCCTTTTAGAAGCTAGGGCAACCCCCAACCCCAAACAAACAAGTTCTGGCCTCTAACTTGAGATCCTCCTGACTCAGCCTCCAGGTTGCTGGTATTACAGCATGCCCAGAGACAATCTTTTTCTTAAAAGGTGATGCCGTGAATATTTTGGACCCTGGGCCACAGGTTTGTGTAGCAACTCCTTGGCGATGTTGTTAAGGCAGAAAGCAGCCATAGATAGAACATAAAGGAGCAGGTGTGGCGTGTGCCATTAGATTCGTACTGGCACGGCGGCGGCGGGCCTGAGGCTGCGGTCTGCTCACTGCTGCTCTGTGTGACGCCAAGTGCGTTCTGTTCTAGAACGCGGTGGTCGCCCCCTCAGTCACCTCAGGGGCCCCTCTCCTTACTTGGGCCTGCTGAAGCCCGCGTTGAGGGGCTTCTTGAAGGACCTGGTGGGCTTGGGTGAGCAGAGGCTCTGGTGGTGCTCAGAGGTGGGGTGCCCCGTGACGGGGCTGGAGGAGCGCCCTCTGTCACGGTCCCCGGCAGAGCGATGCCCTGGCTTCCTTTCCTACCCCCACGTGCCAGGAAGGTGCGCCCGTCACATCAGTCCCCTGCAGGTCGGACTGAGGGTCCCGAGGGGTGCTGCAGATGGCAGACGCAGAGGGTGTCGTCTTTGTGCCCTGACCTCACCCCACTCCTGAGGCCACTCCTGGTGGGCTCCTGATGGGGGTGGGAGGGTAGGAACAGGGAACAGGCCCGTCCCCGTGGCTGGCAGCCAGAGAGGGCTGCAGCACCCCGAGAGCGGGGGGTGCCCCGACACGTGTCCTGAAGAGCCTGTGCTGAGGAGCTCGAGGGTGCCCTTGCCCAGGAGAGCTCACGGCAGGCTCGCGGGGGTGAGCTCCGCGGGGCTGTGTGCAGGGCCGCTGCCTCTGGGCTCCTTCCCTGCTCCCAGCCGAGGCCGCTCTCCTCTTGTCCGTCCGGTGAGACGGAATCTGAAGAGCACAGTCCCCAGCTCCCCCTCCTGACAGGGTGCGGGGCGAGCAGAGGGGAATGTTGGTCACAAACCATCCCTGGGCTCGGGAGGCTGAGACAGGAGGATCGCAGGTTCAAAGGCAGCCTCGGCAACTCAGCCAGGCCCTAAGCAACTCGGTGAGACCCTGTCTCTAACTAAAATACAAAATAGGGCTGGGGATGTGGCTCAGTGGGTGAGCACCCCTGGGTTCAATCCCCGATACCAGAAAGAGCTACCCAGATCACTGGGATGTGTGAGCATGTGCGGTGCAGTTCTTGACAACTTTTTTGTCCACGGAACTTTCAAATGTGTCAGGAGTCTGAAAGATCTGATTATATGGGAAAAGGGTATTTTGAGAGAAAGAAGGAACAAAGGAGAGAGATTTTTCCTTTTGGTTCTTAGGAGACCATTTTCTAGTTGGGAAGAACTGAACCCTTCTAGAAGCTTGGGCAACCCACCCCCACCCCCACCCTGCACAGAAAGACAACAAAAACCCACTCTGCCTGGCTCTGGTGCTGAGCGTTGGTCCCCGCCCGCTTCCCACCAGCCGCTGCGTGGACCCAGCCGGGGCTGCCTAGCCGGGGCTGCCTAGCCGGGCCTCTGGAGGGAGAAGGGGCTAATTCCTGCGGGCCGCGCTCCTCCCCATCGCACCGAAGCAGGCTGTTCTGGGCAGCCACCCTCTGGGTGAATCTCCACAAGCCATGATTAGAAACACACTTGGAGTTGGAATCATGAAAACACACGCTCCTCGCAGCGAAGTATTGGGACAGCTGGAGGCTAGAGGCGGGAGGCTGGAGGTGCGAGGCTGGAGGCGGGACCAGGAAGGCCATCTGTTGGTGGCCTGTGGAGGCTGATGTTGCCGCCTGAAGCAATGGCCGCTTGGAGCAATGAAGCCGCTGGAAGAAGTTCAGAGGCGAACTAGAAACAAACAGCTTTTTATTCTGATAACTTTTCTCTCTGGCTCTAACAACGACTAACACGCACCACACACCACCACAAAATGGCGCTGACCCGATCAGCAATCTCGGCTCAAGTCACTCGAGATCCCGGGCCAAGTCCCGCGAGATCCCAGGCCAAGTCCCAGTCCCGTGAGACTATGGAAGGCAACAATGCCCAAATCTCCATGGCCTATAGTCAACCGCAATTTAAGCCATCTCCCCAAACAGGGCTCCTGCAGGCTGAGCTTTGCCTGAGAACACAAGACGGGCAGCAGTCTGTGGAGCCTGGGGCAGCTCACGGTCCCCTCTCTCCAGTCAGCCTGGCCTTTGTCTCTGACCTGCGGGGTGGTGTGGCAGGCAGTCCCCCTCGTCTCTCCTGACTGGCTCCTGTCCCTTGGTGCTTGGGCTTCCCACCTCGGGCCTTAGGAGAACCTGCCCCCACCTCGAGCACCAGGGTCTGCTGTCCCCACCTGGGTGGGCTTCCCGTGGACGAGGTGGGGACCCTGGAAGAGCCGGGCCCAGAGAGGCCCTGAAGCGGAGACAAGGCTGTGTGACCAAGGAGAGAGGCCACTCTGGTCTCCCCTGGTTGTTCCCGTGCCCAGGTACATCCCTGTCCTCAGATGGGTGCCTGAGGTGTCACGGCGCTGGCCAGCCTCTGCCTCCAGGCTTCCCAGTGCGGTGCCTTCGGGCCTGCAGAAGCGCCCCTTGATGCTGAGCCACAGGAGCTCGGACAGCGCGTGCCGCGGGCTCTCCCCAGGAGGACGAGGTCCTGGCGCAGCGAGCCAGCCACGGGCTGTCCCTCAGCACCCGCCTCCTGCACAGGAGCCAGGTGGGCCACTTTCTGTTCATCAGCTGCAGAGGCCCTCCCACCCCTCAGTGGCTCCTTAGCAGGACAGCAGAATGTCACCTACCCGACAAATACAATGCAAAGCCTCCTGCCTACTCTGAGGCCTGCTGTGGGCCTGGCCTCCCTGTCATAATGGCTTTAAGATAAATGATTTCAGTGTTCAGAGTACTCTCCAACCTGATTTTGATAAGCAGCGACACACAGCTCCTCTGGGAGTGAGGAGGAAACAGGAAGGAGCAGACATTACTTAGTCTGGGGTTGTTCACTCTTCCTTGCTGTTTGCTAGTCTGACACTTTGTCTGCTCATTGGAAGCCCTTCAGAGGCTGAGGCAGGAGGATCGCAAGTTCAAAGCCAGCCTCAGCCTCTTATCAAGGACCTGAGCAACTCAGCAAGACCCTGTCTCTAAGTAAAATATAAAATATAAAAAGTGGGGGCCAGGCGCGGTGGTGCACACTTATAATCCCAGCAGCTTGGGAGGCTGAGGCAGGAGGATCACGAGTTCAAAGCCAGCCTCATCGCTAAGCAACTCAGCGAGACCCTGTCTCTAAATAAAATACAAAACAGGGCTGGGGATGTGGCCCAGTGGTTGAGTGCCCCTGGGTTCAATCCCTGGTACCATTAAAACACACACACACACACAAACACACACACACACACAAAACACACACACACAAACCTCCATTCAGAGTGGAGAGAACAGAAAGCCAGTCTCTGTGTGGCTTTGCTGGTTTCTGAGGACTGCGCAGCTGGGGTACAGCCATTGGCTGGAGTGTTGGCCAGCACCACGTGTGTGGGATTTCTGGGCATACTGTGCCCCTTTCTGTTACCGAGTACCAGGGACATGACAGGGAAGCCACGGGTCTTTGTGCCTACCCTTCTCATGGGCTGGCCGTTGCTCTCTGGCCCAGGCCTGGGCTGTCCGGGTGACTTGTCTTGGCGTGACTCCTCAGGAAGGAATGTCCGCTCGATGGCCATCCTGATTTCTGTTTGAAAAGCTTATCCTCCGTTGCTGAGAAATGAAAAAGAAAATATCCTCTGTTTTGGTTGGAGGCTCACAAAACCCAAGTTGAACGTTCTCCTGCTCCTTGGGCAGCGGCAGTTAACTGATGAGCACCATCCAGGGAGCAGGCCGCGTCCTCCGGGCCTCCTGAGTGGCCTGGTGTGGAGAGGGGTGCGGGTGGGGCGTGGCCAGGCGGCAGGGGCGGGGCCGGGATGCATGACCCGGAGGGTGGGGGCGTGGCCTGGTGGCCAGGGGCGTGGCCGGGAGGCCGACCTCAGAAGTGCCCCTTTGCCAGGCGTGGTGGCGCTCGCCTGTGATCCCAGCTGCTCAGGAGGACCACGAGTTCAAAGCCAGCCTCAGCAACATAGCAAGGCCCTAAGCAACTCAGCGAGACCCTGTCTCTCAAAAAATAAAAAGGGCTGGGGTGTGGCTCAGTGGTTAAGTGCCTCCTACCCCCCCCACGAAAGAATTCATGCAGCTTGGCTGTCCCAGTCTGTGAAGGCAGCACTGTCACCCTGCGGTCCCACGCTCAGTATCCTCTTCTCTCTTTCAGCCACATCAGCAGTGACAGTTTCCTGTGTGACTGCCAGCTCAAGTGGCTGCCCCCGTGGCTGGAGGGCAGGACACTGCAGGCCTTCGTGACAGCCACCTGTGCCCACCCAGAGTCGCTGAAGGGCCAGAGCATTTTCTCAGTACCGCCAGAGAGTTTCGTGTGTGGTAAGACCGCGTGGGGGATTTTTTTTTTCTACGAAGGGTGAGGGGCCAGGTGGGGCTGCTGGTTGGGGAGTGGTTCCTGTGATCCAGGAGGCCCAGCCCGTGGCTGCAGATCGGCCCCGGGTGCAACTTACTTCCGCTGAAACCACAGGAGGTGCCTCCTGTGGCACTTGGAGTATGTGCATTTAATCAGAGGGCGGCATGCAGGGGCTCGGTGACAGAACCATCAGTCACAGGAAGGTGGTTCCAGTGCTTCAGGAGAGAGCTGGTGCCCTGGTGCCTCCTCCTTTCTGGTTGTTGGAATGTCATCATTTTTTAACCAGGAGTGCTCAGGATCCAAGTCTGGTTGCAGAGAGTACAGAAAATGCTGAACACACACACACACACACACACACACACACACACACACACACACACGGGCTGCCCAGACAGGAATGAAGCAGACTCTTGGGCACAAAAATGGAGTCGAAGATGGAGATAAATCTGAGTTCTTCCTGGCGTTTGTGTGGAGCAGGAGAGAGGATGGGACTCCACACCTGTCAGGCGTTGCTGGGTCGTTGCTGGGCGGGTGCACAACTCTCCTGCTGTGAGATCCTGGCTGGACCATCCTAACCGGAAGCCCACCTGGCAGTGTAGGGGTTCCGCTGGGCCACAGCTGTGACCTACCTTTTGGCTCTGACAGTAGCCATTTCCCTGCTGGGGGAGAAAGATGAGTGCCCTCTGTCCACCCGCTCACCCTCCACCCCACTGGACAGACCCCTGTTGGCCTCCCCTCCTCCCTGCTTCAGTCCAGGGAGAAGTAGGCATGGAGAACACGGTTGCAGACCTGCAGACGGCGCCGGTGCGTCTCAGGGGCCCTCTGTGTGGGTCTGAGGCTGCGCCTCGCTCAGGCTCCCTAGGCACGGGGCTGCGCGGTCCGTGGCTCATCCAGCTGTGAGGGGCCATTAATCTGTCCCTGGAGCAAGGCTGTCTGCCACTCCCCCGTTCCTGCCACAGGGCAGCCTTTCCCTTGGATGATCCCAGGAGGACTTCCCGTCCATGCAGCAGCTCTGACCTGGGGCCGGGCATGCTCTGCATGGCAGTGGTTGTTTATTTCCCATCTCAGGCCACCCCCGCGTTTCAGCTCACGCCCCCCCCCCGCCCCCCCACCCCAAAAAAAACACCCCAACCATCTGGTGTTAATGGGAATCACGGAAACACTTGGCAGGAGATCAGAGTTTCCAGCTCTGTAGGCTCTCCCACGCCTTAAAAAAAAAAAAGAATTGAAAGCACAAGCACCTCACAGCCTCTAAGAAGGCAGGTACAGCCAGGTAAGAGCCAGCGCTGGTGAGCGTGGGGACACAGCTGGAGCCCCCGCCCTGCACGGGGAGTGCAAGATGGGCAGTCCCTCATTCAAACAGTTTCCATCAGTTCCTCTCCTGGTACAAATGCACATCTCACGAAAACCTCTCTACACGTGTGTTCACGGCAGCATTATTCATAATAGCCAAAAAATGGGAGCCCAAGTGCCCACCAGTTGTGGGTGAATAAAGGAAGGTGGCTGGCGTTGCCAGACACTGGAATAGTATGAAGCCATAAAATGCAATCCGTCCCTCCCACAGCATGGATGAAGTTTGAAAATGATGAGCTGAGGGGAAGCCGTCAGTCACAGAGGACCACAGAGCCAGTGACCCCAGTCACGGAGGGGGCTCTGAAGCAGTAGGACGGACCCCAGGGGTTGTCCCAGCCTGGGGAGAGATGGAGGGAGAGGGGAGTAGCTACCAAGTGCAGGGTTTCTCCAGGAGCTGACAAAAATATTTTAAAATTGACTTTGGTCGTGGTCACGCCCATGCGTGAATACACTACAAACCATGCAGTTGTGAACCTGAAATGGGCGAGTTGTAGTGTAGATGAATTGTTGCTCAGTAAAACTGTGTGTGTGTGTGTGTGTGTGTGTGTGTGTGTGATATAATTCACGTGTCATAAAAATTCACCTTTAAAACGTGAACTTTGGATGTAGAATATTCACAATGTGTGTCGTCACTACTATCTTAAGTCATAACACTTTTGTCACCTCTAAAAGAAGCCAGGAGCCCCGCCGTAGCAGGCGCTCCCTCTTTCTCCGGCCCAGTGCTGGCGGTCACTGATCCCCGAGGGTCTGAGCCGCCCGTCCTGGGCTGCCAGCGGAGCTGGACGCATGCGGCCTGTGGCAGTCTCCCCTGCTCCTCCGCCTGCCCTCACCCCTGAGCGTGATCTTAGAGCACAGTCAGCGCTTCAGTGCCTTTTCTGTGACTGCATGGCGCCCTGCCGTGTGGACAGGTTTTGTTCATCCGCCTCAGATGGCGCATGTCAGGTGGTGCCTCCTCTGGGGATTTCATGATGAGTGTTGGTGTGGGCGTGCATGCACTAGTCAGGGGCGTTCTCTTGGGCTGTGCCTGGGGATGGAACCTTTGGGTCATGTGGTAGCTCTAGGATTGGCCGAAGAGCTGTCAAACTGTGTTTTCAAAGTGGCTCCAGGACTCTGCACACCTGCTGGCCATGTCTGAGGACTCGGACTTCTCCTCATGCTTGCTGACACTCGCTGCCTTTTTTTATCTTAGATTTTCTAGTGGGAACAAAGTGGAATCTCATGGTCGTTTTAACATTTCCATGATGACTTATGAGGTTGAGCAACTTTTTATATGCTTATTGCACTGTGCATATCTTCTTTGGAAAAATAGCTACTCCAGTCATTTGTCCATATTCATTTCTGTCTTTATTGTGTAGTTATGAGTTAGCAATTCTGATTATTAGACCCTCATCAGGTTTGTGATTTGTGAATAGCATTTCCTAGTCTGTGAGTTGTGGTTGTTTTGCAATTTCTTGACAGTTGTGCAAAAGTTTTAAATTTTTTAAAAAAATATTTTTAGGGCCAGGTGCTGTGGCACATGCCTGTGATCCCAGTGTCGTGAGAGGCTGAGGCAGGAGGATCACAAGTTCAAAGCCAACCTTAGCAATTTCAAGGTGCTAAGCAACTCAGTTGAGACCCTGACTCTAAATAAAATACCAGATAGGGCTGGGGATGTGGCTCAGTGGTCGAGTGCCCTAAGTTTAATCCCTGGTACTCCCCCCAAAATTCATTGTAAATGGAATTCTTAATTTCATTATAGGATTTTCACTAACAGTGTATAGAAATGCAATTGAATTTTGTATATGGGTCTGGAATCCTGCAACTATGCCGATAATAATTTGTTCTACAAGTTTCTCAGTGATTTCCTTAGGATTTGCTTTATGTATAATCAATCATTGTATCTTTTGCAAAAGTGATTGTTTTATTTCTTCCTTTTCAATTTGGATAGGTTTTCTTTTCCTCAGCTAATTGCCCTGGCTGAAAGCACCATTACAGTGTTGAGTGTCTTTGAGTGATGAGGGCAGACACCTGTTTTTTAAAAATTGTTTTTAAAAAAATATGTGGCTGGGTGCAGTGGTGCACGCCTGTAATCCCAGCACTTGGCAGGCTGAGGCAGGAGGATGGCGAGTTCAGAGCCAGCCTCAGTAATGGCGAGGCACTTAGCAACTCAGTGAGACCCTGTCTCTAATAAAATACAAAAAAAGGCTGAGGACATGGCTCAGTGGTTGAGTGCCCCTGAGTCAATCCCCCTGAGTTCCAAAAAAATCCCCGAGTTAAAAAAAAAAAAAAAAAAAAGAAGAAGAAGAAGAAGAATATCTGGCAGGGGGTGCGTATTGTCTTTCACAATTAAATGTGGTTTTCTTTCTTTCTTTCTTTCTTTTTTTATTTTTTTGGTACTGGGGATTGAACTCATGGGCACTCAACCACTGAGCCACACCCCCCGCCCTATTTAGTATTTTATTTAGAGACAGGGTCTCACTGAGTTGCTTAGGGCCTCACTTTTGCTGAGGCTGGCTTTGAACTCACAATTCTCCTGCCTCAGCCTCCCGAGCTGCTGGGATTTACAGGCACATGCCACTGCACCCAGCTAAGTGTGATATGAACTGTGGGTTTTCCAAAGATGACCTTTATGAGTTGAAGAAGTTCCCTTCTTATCTTAATATCTTGAGTATTTTTATCATGAAAATGTTGGATTTCGTCTGGTGTGTGTTATATGTGTGTGTGTGTGTGTGTGTGTGTCTGAGATGATTGTGTGGGGTTTTTTCCTCTTTGTTTTATTGATAATGATGTTTGGATGGTAAATCTTGCTTTCCTGGGATCAACCTGACTTGATCATAGTGTGCAATTCCTTTTATATGCTGTATATTTCAGTTTGCTGGGGTTTTTGCTGAAGTGTTTTCATCTATACTTATAAAAGACATTGTTCTCTAGGCTTGTTGATGGTGTGTGTGATGTTTTTCTTAGGTTTTCTTTTTTTTTTCTTTTTGGTACCAGGGATTGAACTCAGGGGCACTCAACCACTGGGCCACATCCCCAGCCCTTTTTTTGTATTTTATTTAGAGACAGGGTCTCACTGAGTTGCTAAGTGCCTTGCCATTGCTGAGGCTGGCTTTGAACTCGCGATCCTCCTGTCTCAGCCTCCCAAAGTGCTGGGATTACAGGCGTGCGCCACCGCACCCAGCATTAGGTTTTGTTCTTAGAGTAATAGTTGTGTAAAATGAGTTGGAAGATATTCTCACCTACTGATCTTTAGAAAAGGACCTTTTGAAGGATTGGTTCTCTCTGTAAATGTTTGGTAGAATTCACTGATACAACCACTTGAGTCCGAGATTTTCTTTGTAGACATTTTTAAATTCTAAAGTGTCTCCATAATGTTGATCTGGAATGGCTGTTTCTTCTTGAGTCAAGTTTTAGGAGTTTGAGCATTTCAGCCCGCTGGTCTGATTAGCTGGTGTGTGGTTGCTAGAGTGTTCCCCGAATTCCTGTGGCTCGATAGAAGGTGAGTAGTAGGGTCCTTTTTGTGTGTCTTCTTCTCCCCTGCCCACTAGTCCAGCTAAAGGTTTTTTGATTTTGTTGATATTTTCAAAGAACCAATTTTTGCTTTGCAGTGATCATCTCATTTTCCTGTCCTCATTCTTTCATTTCTGCTTAAATCATTATTAATTCCTTTTTCCTGCTTGCTGTGGGTATAGTTTACTCTTCTTTTTTTAAAAAAAATTAAATTTTTAGCTGTAGTTGGACACAATACCTTTATTTTATTTATTTTTACGTGGTGCTGAGGATCGAACCCAGGACTTTGCACCTACTAGGCGAGCACTGTACCGCTGAACCACAACCCCAGCCCCAAGTTTACTCTTCTTTTTCTCAGTTAAAAAGCTGGATTATTAAACCAAAACTTCTTTAAACAGGCATTTCCAGCAGTAAGTCCATGAGCACTGTCTTAGGCACAGCTTCCAAACTTGACGTGCTGTGTTTGGTTTCCATTAACTCAAAGAATCTTCTAAAATCCCTGTCATTTCTTCTTTGCCATGGAGAAGTGCACTGTTTAATTTCCACAAGTTGCTTTCCAAACACTCTATTCACTGTTGATTTAAGAGTCATTCCATTGTCACCAGAAAAGACACTTTGTGTCATTTCCATCTTTTTAAATTTATTGGACCTGTGTTTTGACCTAAAATACATTGTATCTTACAGATCATTCCATGTACATTTCAAAAGAATGTTCTGCTGCTGTTAGGTGGGGTGTGTTCCATGGGTATATATCACATCTATTTGGTTCATACTGTTGTTCAAGTCTTCTTTCTCCTTGTCCATCTGCTTAGTATTTCTGGCCATTATTAGAAATAGAGTATTATTGTTACATTGTCTGTTTTTCTCTTCAGTTTTGACAGGTTTTGCTCTACATTGTGTAAAAGCTCTGTTAGGTGCATATATTTATAATTCTCATGTCTTCCTGATGGATTGACCCACTCACATGATAGAATATTTTGTCTCATTGGGTGACTATTCATTGACTTGTCTTGGGATCTAAACCGCCTCTTGTAGGTCATGTATGCTGGGTCTTAGTTTTTTATTCACTATGGTTATCCTTGCCTTTTGATCAGAGTGTTCAACTCATTTACCTTTTTTTGTTGTTGGGGCAGTGGGTACTGGAGATTGAACTCGGGCACTCAACCAGTGAGCTACATTCCCCAGCCCTATTTGGTATTTTATTTAGAGACAGAGTCTCGCTGAGTTGCTTAGCACCTCGCTTTTGCTGAGGCTGGCTTTGAACTTGGGAACCTCCTGTCTCAGCCTCCTGAGCCACTGGGATTACAGGCACGCGCCACCACACCCAGCTCCTTTTAGTATTTCTTGTAGGACCGGTCTGGTAGCAGTAAATTCTTTCAGTTTGAATGTTTTTTAAAATCTGGGAATGTTAATTTCATCTTTATTTTTGAAAGATAGTTTTGCTGGATCTGGGATTTCCAGTCTTTTTAAGTACTTTGAATATGTCTCCCACTGCCTTTTTACCTCCCTGGTTTCTCATGAGAAATCAGCTGCTAATATTTTTGAGGCTCCCCTGTATGTGATAAGTTGTTTTTCTTGTGCTGTTTTCAAGATTCTTTGTCTTTGGCATTTGACACTTGACTATGATGAATCTAGGCCTTTTGAATAATTGTGCCTTGAGCTCATTAAACTTTTGGGGTATATGCATACATGTTTTCCATCCAATTTTATAAGTTTGGGTCTCCGGGGAATTCAAAAAAAACTCCCCCTATTCCTTTTGTCATTTTCTTGGACTCCCATTATTTGTGTGTTGTTATGCTCGATGCTCTGGCACAGATCTCTGTAGTTCTGTTTATTGTCTTCATTCTTTGTTTCTGAGACTGGGTAATCTCAACTGACCTGTCTCAAGTTCACTGACGCATCTGCAAGCTCAGTTCTGCTACTGAGCCCTCTAGGGTGGATTTTTTATTTCAGTTACTATACTTCTAAATGCCATGGTTTGTATTTAGTTCATTTTTTTAAAAAATTTCTTTAAAAAATATTTTATTTATTTGCTTTAGTTGTACACAATGCGTTTATTTGTATGTGGTGCTGAGGATCGAACCCGGGGTGAGTGCATGCTAGGCGAGCACTCTACCGCTGAGCCCCAACCCCAGCCCTGTATTTAGTTCATTTTTGTATTTTCTGTTCATTGATCATTTCTCTTAGGTAAGAAATTAAAGCATTTCTCATGTTTTAATTCTCTTATAAATTCTTTTAGTTTTTCAAGTATTTTTATAATAGCTGATAGTCCAAGATCTCAGTTTCCTCAGGGACAGTTTGTATTGACATTTTTTCCCCCCTGTTTTGTAATTGGTTGTTGAAAATTGGGCATTTAAGTTAAAATAATATGCTGGGCGTGATAGCACATGTCTGTAATTCCAGTGGCCTCAGGAGGCTGAGGCAGGAGGATTGTGAGTTCAAAGCCAGCCTCAGCAACTTAGCGAGGCCCTAAGCAGCTCAGTGAGACCCAGGCCATGTGTGTGTGTGTGTGTGTGTGTGTGCGCGTGCACAGGCGTGCCCTCACTTCCTGCTTGTGCATGTCCTCCAGCTCAGCCCAGGAGGAAAGGAGGGCCCTCAGGTCTCCCCGGGTGTGAGCGGCCCTGCGCGGGGAGTGGCCTTCCTGGTTCCCAGGGCCCGGGTGGGCCCCTCAGGGCCCGCTGCTGGCCTCTCCTTCCCCTGACTTTCCTTCAGCTTCTTGACCAACCTCCAGTTCGCCCGACTGCTGCGGTCACGGGGGACAAGGTGTGGGGACAGGGCTTCCTCTGGTGAGCCTTCTTCATGAGTGGGGCTCGGTGGCCGCGTGCCGGGGGCTGATTTCTGTCCAGGGCCGACCCGGGGGCCTGGTGTCCCCGGGTGGCGCGGTGACCGGCCCAGTTCTGCGCAGGCGTGGCCGAGCCTGGGCGCCTCACGTGGCCTTCCGTCCCCAGATGACTTCCCGAAGCCGCAGATCATCACGCAGCCGGGGCCCACGACGGCCGTGGCGGGCAAGGACGTGCGGCTCGCGTGCTCGGCGGCCAGCAGTAGCAGCTCCCCGATGACCTTCGCCTGGAGGAAGGACGGCGAGCTGCTGGCCGCGGCCGACGTGGAGAACTTCGCGCACGCGCGCGCGCAGGGCGGGGAGGCGCTGGAGTACACCACGGTCCTGCGCCTGCGGCGCGTCACCTTCGGGCACGAGGGCCGCTACCAGTGCGTCATCTCCAACCACTTCGGCTCCACCTACTCGCACAAGGCGCGGCTCACCGTGAACGGTAGGCAAGGCCGCCTCGCTCGGGGACCCCCTCGGCTGTGCCGACCGCAGTGCCTGTCCTGAGCGCCCCTGGTCCCGGGAGGCTGCCCTAGAGCCGGGCGCAGCTGGGGAAGCAGAGGCCGCCCGGGCAGGGCAGGGCCGGCAGGCGAGGCCCCGAGCTCGGCCACCAGCCTTGCTGTGGTCACCGCGGCTCCTCGGGGCTGCTGCTTGGTGGCGGGGGCACGGTGGGCACCTCCCCGCCCGGGGGAACCTGGTCATCAGAGGTGCCGCTGGCTGCGCGTGGTCAGCCCCGCAGACCAGACTTCCCCACACGGGCGGGGCCTCAGTGCCACCTCAAGACTCCGGCGAGTAAGTGCCTCTAGCGGAGCAGTTCTTACTTATGCCAGGTAAAGAGGTCCCCGGGCGCTCACCCACTGAGCTGCTTGGGGCCTCGCTAAGTTGCTGAGGCTGGCTTTGAACTCGCGATCCTCCTGCCCCAGCCTCCCAGGCCACTGGGATGACAGGCGTGTGCCAGGCGCCTGGCAGCTTTGACAGGAGGTGTGGTGGTGCCCGGCGTGCAGCTGGACGCTGACCATAGGTCACAGTACCTTGCTGGGGCTGGGCAGCGTGGCCTCAGCTGCCCGCTGTGATCCCAGCGTGGTCCCCGGCTCCTGGTGCCGGTGAAGGGGGCAGGCCGCAGGCCCCTGTGGGCGTGGCCCATTGCCACAGGAGGTGCAGGAGGCAGAAGGCCAGCAGGAGCCCGAGACTGTCGCCAGCTGGCTGGAGAGGCTGGGGGAGGTTGCCAGGCCGGGTGGGGAGAGGCTGGCACTTTCTCTGGGACGCTCACTGCTCCCAACCGAGGTGGCTGTGGCAGTCCTGGGCCGGCGATGGCACAGGCGGGAGGAAGCCCAGCACACGGGGTCCCTTCCGCAGAGGCTGTCCTGCCTGGGCAGCCAGCCGTCCCCTGACCTCCCCTTTACGCACGTTCCAGTGCTGCCGTCCTTCACCAAAATGCCCCGCGACATCGCCATCCGGACGGGCACCATGGCGCGCCTCGAGTGTGCGGCCACCGGCCACCCCAACCCCCAGATCGCCTGGCAGAAGGACGGAGGCACGGACTTCCCCGCGGCCGGGGAGCGCCGCATGCACGTCATGCCGGACGACGACGTGTTCTTCATCACCGACGTGAAGATGGACGACATGGGCGTCTACAGCTGCACCGCCCAGAACTCGGCGGGCTCCATCTCGGCCAACGCCACCCTGACTGTGCTAGGTTGGACCCTGAGTGTGTGTGTGTGTGGGGGGGGGGGTCCTTAAATAGCACCTGCAGGAAAGGCTGTGTGGAGTTGCCCTGTGAGCCTGGGGGTCATGGGGAGGTGCTTCTGCTGTTTGAAATTTGGGACTGCTTTTAGAATTTCTCCTTTAAAAAACAAATTTTTTTTTTTTTTGGTACTGGGGATTGAACCCAGGGGCACTGGACCACTGAGCCACATCCCCAGCTCTATTTTATATTTAGAGACAGGGTCTCACTGAGCTGAGGCTGGCTTTGAACTCACGATCCTCCTGCCTCAGCCTCCCAAGCTGCTGGGATTGCCAGTGTGTGCCACCACACCCGGCTCCTATCTTTTTAAAAAAATCAAAGACCAGTGAACTGCCAGAGCCCTGAGGGCACCTGGAGACCAGAGAGCACACAGGAGGGCAGGAGGGGTGTGGTCTTGGTCAGGAACGGGGACATGGGCCAGTTTGGGACCAGGAGCATCGTGTGAGCAGAGGTTAGTTCCCTCCTGCTGAAGCCGCCCAGGACGTGGGGCGCCGCTCGCTGTGCAGGCCATCCTCTGCAGAGCTCGCCGCTCTGGTGGGGGGGTCGCGGGGGGCTGTCCCACGGCTAGAAGACCAACAGACCCGCAGCAGCCGTGGCCACAGAGTAAGTGTGCCATCTCCTGATCTCTTGCAGAGACCCCGTCCTTGGTGGCACCTTGGAAGACCGCGTGGTGTCCGTGGGGGAGACGGTGGCCCTCCAGTGCAAGGCGACCGGGAGCCCGTTGCCCCGCATCACCTGGCTCAAGGGGAACCGCCCGCTGAGCCTCAGTGACCGGCACCACTTCACGCCGGGCAACCAGCTGCTGGTGGTGCAGAACGTGGTGGTGGAGGACGCGGGCCAGTACACCTGCGAGATGTCCAACACGCTGGGCACGGAGCGCGCGCACAGCCAGCTGCGCATCCTGCCCACGCCCGGCTGCAGGAAGGACGGCACCACCGTGGGCATCTTCACCATCGCGGTGGTGTGCAGCATCGTCCTGACCTCGCTGGTCTGGGTGTGCATCATCTACCAGACCAGGAGGAGGAGCGAGGAGTACAGCGTCACCAACACAGGTGGGCCCGGCGGCGGCTCACGTCCGGCAGGAGGGGCCTGGCCCCGCTCTTCGTGGGCAGCTCCCGTGCTCTGGGACCGCAGAACCTTAGCCATGCTGAGCCGAGCTCACACTCGGGCAGAGCCAGCAGCAGACCTGCGGGCGGGGCGGGGCGCGGTGGCAGAGGCTCGCCGACGTGCGCGAGGCCTGGGTTCCACCTCAGTGCTGCGTAGGCCCACTGACGAGTGAAGATATTAAAAATAGTAATAATAATAACCGTCTGCCAACCTGCTACTCGTAAGCCAGTGGCTGCCTGTGCTGCTTGTCACATGGTGGACTGTTCCCAAGCCTCGCGGTGCTGTGGTTTTGTTAGTTCTGTCCCCTTCCTGTCACTCTTCTCCGTCGTCTGGTCTCGGTCGGGCTGCCTTGCGTTCCACCTGGGCTCGGGTGGGGCTCAGGTCTGGGAGGGCCTCTCGCCTGCACCAACCCCCCTGGTCTCTGTGCAGCCTTGATGGCCTCGCCAGGGGACCCTGTTTGGGGCCTGACAGTGAAAACGCATCTGCGTTTGTTGTCACTGCGACCCTGACATTTCACTCTCTCACCTCCTCGCAGATGAAACCATTGTGCCACCAGACGTTCCAAGCTACCTCTCTTCTCAGGGGACCCTTTCTGACCGGCAGGAAACTGTGATCAGGATGGAGGGTGGCCATCGGGCCAACGGGCACATTGAGAGCAACGGTGAGGCCTCTGACGTAGTGAGGTGGAGCTCTAGGTGACTGTCCCCATGGGTGGAGACAGGTGGCTGGCGTCAGACGGGGAGCCTCAGGCGAGCGAGGCGGCTGTGGCCGCCTCTGCTCTGGCGCAGTCCTGGTCTGTGCAGAGCTGCAGCGGTCTTGACGTCCTGTCGCTCAGGGAAGTCACCGCCTGGGGTAAGCACTGAGTCTCCCAGCCGTGACCAGGGGGGACTGCTGCAAGAAACAGCTGCAAGGAGCGCGCCAGGCCTGAAGCCAAGCCACGCTTGCGCAGCTGGCTGTATCTGTGGACTCACATGCCACAGACCAGGAAGATCCCGGGGCAGAGCTGCATGAATGTGCAGGCTTCTTTTCCATGTCCTCATTCCTGAACGACACAGCAGCTCTGTGCGTAGTCACGTTTTACTAGTTGGGACGCAGGTTATGTACACAGGTGTGTCATTGCATACAAGGGACTGGAGGTCCCTGGATTTTGGTGTCTGTGGGAGCTCTGGCACCAGCCCTGTGGATACCAGGGCATGAGCATGCGGGGAAGTGCCCAGTCTGCTCTGGACTCCAGCCTCACGGAAAGCCGCCTGCAGGGGGCGCTGTTCCCGGTGGTGGGAGATGGTGGCGCTGGCTGGGCCGGGGCCGAGCTCTCTAATGGCTGCAGATGCTCAGGGGCTGCTTGCTGGGAAAGTGGTGCTAGAAGGCGGGCCCTGCCAGCTCCGCGGTGGCACAGTGATGACCCACCGTTCCCAGAAAGCAGCGGCCCTGCCCGTGCTGTTCCCCGGCCTGCTGGGGCGTCCTGAGCAGCTCCTGGGGGGCGTGTCTGTTGCAGGTGCGTGTGTGAGGGACGCAGGCCTCTTCCCCGAGGGCGACGCTCACGGCTTCACGCGCAGGCAGCCCAAGCTCTGTGCTGGGTACAGTAAAGAGCCCTGGAAAGGAAAGTGACAGAGAAAGCCACTGGGACGCCTGGTTCACCTAAGATGGGTAGGTGATGCTTTCACCAGGAAAAGCAGTGCCTTTTTGAAATCAAGATCTGGGTTGGCCTGCTCACTGAATGAAGAGGGGAGATGCCTTCACTCCTGTCTGGCTCTCTCTGAACCTGGTGTTCAGTGTGTGAACACTGAACTTTTAATTCTAGGAGAGTGTGTCTCTTAGATGCTATCCATGGTATGGTAAACCTGGGCAAGATTTTCTAGAGTAACAAGCAAGGTAGGGGCAAGACCTGGACAGAACGTGGAGTCTTGGTATCTGCTCACCAGGGCTATTTTGAGGTTGGATTTCTAATCATTCAGAAACCTCTTAACCTGCCTGGTACCTGGTTCAGCTGTTGGGGTTTGTTTTTCTTTTTCACCTGTGATCAAAGTAGCGACTAGGTTCTCTGAGTACAAGATCAGGCTGATCTGGGGCACGTGAGCATGAAGGACCCCGTCTCCACCAACGCCTGGCGTGTGCCCAGCCTCTCCTGTGCCGTGGCTGTGGGCGGGCGTTGGCGGGGGTGGGCGGCCTGGCCTGTGCGGTGAGTCGCTGGCGGTGGTTCTGACCTGGCCTCGCCCTCTCCCCAGAACCCAGCGGCCCTCTTGTGTGCAGTGACTGCAGCGCTGCCGTGGACAGTCACTCCAAGGAGCAGGCCTTCGGCCCGCAGCCGACGCCCAGAGACAGCACACAGCCATGTCCCCCGAGTGGCCAGGAGTCCAGCCAGGACCGGGAACACTCTCCACATGGCCCTCGCAGTGGGGCCGGGGACGGGTCCCTCTACCCCAGCAACCACGACAGAATGCTGCCGTCCTCGAGGAAGCCAGCGGTGTCCCTAGATGGACAAGGTGATCTTTCACTGCCCGTCCCCGCATCCCTAGGTGCGCTGGCAGCCGCGGGCGGGCACACTGGCAGGGTTGACGCCCCCTCCTCTCCCGCAGGGGCCTCCTCCTGGACGCCAGCCAGGCTGTGCCAAGCGGAGCCCGCAGCCCTGCAGCCCACCCCTGCGTCCCCGGCAGGCGGCACGGAGCGCATGGAAGCCCCCCTGGGCTTTCCTGCTGTCCCCAGCGAAGGCCAGCACTTGCTCCTTTCCAATGGCCACCTCCCCCAGGCGTGTGACTCCAGTCCCGAGGCCACCCCACTGACAGGACAGCAGCCTGGGAAACGGAGGGGACCGCTGCTGTCGGCACCGAAAAGCTAGGCTTTGTCTACCTCAGCTCTTGTCACACCAGTGTCCACGAAGGAGCAGCGGAGGCGGCAGGCGGAGGTGGCAGGCCGAGGCTGGGCTGGGCGTGCTCCACCCCGGGGTGGGCAAGCCTGGGCACAGTGAGGCCGGAGGCTGTTTGTGTACAAAAGGCAGAAAAAGTATTTGATACCTTGTACATAAGAGTTTCAGAGATTTCATATATATTATATATCTTTTACAGAGGCTATTTTAATCTTTAGTGCATGGTTAACAAAAGAATTCTACAATTTTGACAATATTATTTTTCATATCAGGTTGCTGTTTGATTGGGGGGTCGGGAATAGTTCTGGTGCCTTACTGCGTGGCTGGGGTCTGGAGACAAAACCACACTTGCTTCCCGCGGTTTCTGGTGGGTTTGGAAGGGCGGGAAGTCCTTGGCTTTGTGTGCCCTTTACAGCCATGGTCGGCCTGTGTCGCTGGCACCTGTGCCATGCCGGCTGTGCCAGTGCCCGCGGGCAGTGGCTCCCGCAATGTGCCTTTGCCTGAGGGGCGCTCCCTCGTAGGTGGTCTTCAAGGAATGTGGTGATGGTTGCTGGTCCCCCACACGCCCTGGGTCAGAACAGCTAAGCCTTTCTTCCTTCTCCGAAGCTCATTTTTTGATAAAAGCAAATGTGGTCTCGTCCCTGTCGCTGGATTATTAGCTGAGGCGTTTTATTAAGGCAAAGGCTGCTGTGTTGGTACCTGTGGATTTTTCAATAGTGACGTTTTAACTCTGCCAATATAACATTACATTGGGGGATAAAAAGATCACGCTCCCGCCTTTCGGGGCTAGCTTATTTCTACTGAGGAGCCAGAGCAGGCCTGGCCACCCCTCCCCTCCCCCAGACGGGGCTGGGCCTGGGCTAGGCGAGGCTCAGCCCTGGACCTGGGTGTGTTTGCACTTTTGAGACCTGTAGCTGACTGTCTTGTGAGTGCCAATGCGTGACGATTCACTGAAAACTACATTGAAACAAATAAGGTCCTTAAAAAAAAGATCTCAAAGTACATTTCTTTAGCCAAAAAGCTGAAGGGAGGTGTGGCCAGCCGCTGCCTGTGCCAGGGGCTCCTGTCAGAGGCCATCCTTGTTCCAGAGGTAAGCACAGTTAGAGTTCTGTCCTCACCAGTTAACTGACTAACGTTACTTCCACAAAATATGTGAATCTGCTGCTTCTGAGAGGCAATGTGAAAGAGGAAGTATTACTTTTATGTACAAAGTTATTTATTTATAGAAATTTTGGTACAATGTACATTGAAAAACATGTAAAATATTGAAGTGTCTAACAGATGGCATTGAAGTGTCTTTAATAAAGGTTCATTTATATGTTGAGCATGTGGCTGGGCTCATTTGTTCTTTTCCAGAGGTTCCCTTGTAAATGCAGTCACTCTGCTTTTAATATTCTTTCCCCAAATAGGGGGGGATTCAGGCAGGGCAGAATCGGGGACCATGGCTCCAGGGCAGACACGCTTCCGTGAGATTCCTGAGATCTCTCTGGAGTTTTCCACACCTGGGGCTTGTTAGGCAAGCCCTAAAATCCCAAAGCATGGTGACCTTTCCGTCTCATCTGTTCGCCCTCCAGGGCTGAGCGCACAACTCCAGGCCATGACCCTACTGGGAGAGGAAGCCATGCTGTCCCCAGAGCTGGCCCAGGCCCCGCCTGGAGGCAGGGCCGTGGGCAGGGTCGGCTGCCCGAGGGCCCGCGTGCCCCCCAGAGCTGCTGGGCCCACGGGCCACTGGAGCTGCAGCCGCCGCTGCCTTTCACACCCCACATGGGCACAGGACGCCACGTGTTGTTCTGGGAGGGACCTGAGGGTGGCTGGACACGGCGCCTGGTCACCAGGAAGAAGCCTGCCTGCCCCTGCAGGGCGCCTTCTGAACAGAGCCCCGACCTCGCACCGGGAACTGGCCCCAGGGAGGCGCGCCCACGCACAACTCCTGCCCCTCCTTTCCCCCATCTTGTCCTTCTTTTCAAATTGTGACCATCCTGCTGTTTGCGGGGACCCCCCATCAGGTGGCAGGAAATGAAAGGCCAGAGGCACAGGCGCCAGCTCCCGCCCAGCGCTGCCAGGCGTTTATTGGGTGCTGAGGCTGCTCAGGGTCCCACGGGACCCGCTTTCTTCTGTGGCGCTCCAGCCGCCGGCCTGGTCCCAAGGCCTCAGGGTCCCGTCACAGCAGCTCTGGGTGGCGGCCCCGCGGCCCCGGAGGCCGGCGCTCCCGGGCCCTTTCTTCGTGGCGGGGGGGCGGCGGCGGCGGCTCAGGAGCCCTCTGTGGCCAGCTCTGGCGCCAGCAGGCGGCGGGTCTGGTCGTAGGCACCCAGAAAGATGGCCCCGCCCAGGCTGATGGACGCCATTCGAGGGAGGACGCCCGCGAACAACCTAGGGGAGAAGAGACTCAGGATGACTCTGCGTCAAAGATGGCTGGGCCCCAGGCCTCACAACGTGCTGCTCCTGCTGCAGCAGCAGGCTGGGGCGTGGGGCCCGGTGTCCGCAGGCCCGAGGCGACACGCAGGCTCCCGCACGAGACCCGGCAAGGGCAGGCCGACGGCCCACAGCCGGGCTCTGCAGAGCTGCTGAGAAGGGGACGGGGACCTTGTACAAGGAGTCCAAGGGCTGCCTCCCGGGCGGGGCTGGCAGGTTTCTGGCGCCCCCCTCAGGGCAGGCAGCTCTTGCCAGCACTCACTCGCTTTTTTTTTTTTTTTTTTTTTTTTTGGTACTGGGGATTGAACTCAGGGGCACTCGACCACTGGGCCACATCCCCAGCCCTTTTTTGTAGTTTACTAGAGACAGGGTCTCACTGAGTTGCTAAGTGCCTCGCCATTGCTGAGGCTGGCTTTGAACTCACAATCCTCCTGCCACAGCCTCCCAAGTGCTGGGAATACAGGGGTGCGCCACCGCACCCGGCTTCACTTGCTTTTACGCTCAGAGACCCCCAAGTGGACCAAGCCTCCAGGGATCCCGGATGTTTTCTTTCCAGTCTAATAACAGACATAAAAGGGTGACAGGCTTGGGGGGCGGGGGAGCAGCGTCCTCACGCCTGGGGCCACCTGTGTGGTGGTGAGCAGTCCAGGGACAAGAGCTGGCCCTGGGAGCGCCCCGTGGGTCGTTCTCTAGGCCTCTCGTGGTCACACACAGGTATTCCTTCAAGTAGGTTCACAGTGACATTGCTGCCGAGAAAGAAAGGCTGCAAATGACCCTCGTCTGGTTCCATGAGTCACGGCCAGCAGCTAAATAGGACGAGGCAGGACACGGGCACCTACTTCAAATGTTTACAATGTAGGTATTAAAACAAACAACTCCACGTGATCACATGGTGACCACAGAACTCAGGGAGGGATGTGAAGGGCCGCTTGCTGTGGAGGGTGACAACTGCCCTGCCCATTCCCTATAGCATCTGAACCCCTTTATCAAGAGTACTTTTGTTCACAGGAAAAGTAACAGAACCAGAGTGGCAGCTGTGCCCGCAGCCTAGCGAGAACACTCCAGGTCTGGGGCTGAGCTTCCTATGCCAGTTGTAGCTGTGCATTTTGAAGTTACAGGAAGACCCCCGCGATGAGCCACATGGTAGCTGACGGGAGGGATCCCTGCTGGACGCCCTCAGCCCTGGGCTGCTCCCTTCTGCACTAACGAGAGGTCCACCAGCCTCCCCGTGGTAGCCTGCAGCACCTCTGAGGAAATGGGGGACTTTTTAGTTGGATAGCTCCAGGTCTGAATTATTAAGTAAAATATTACACATTAAAAAAAGAAATCCTCTTTTTCTCGTCTGAAAGCAGCCATGAAAATCCAACAGAAGAGCCCAACACCTGGAGGAGAGCACGGTGCTCCCCCAGCCCATGCACACAGGCCCTGCGTGAGGTGCCCTTGGGGCAGAAACTGTGGCGACTGCTTTTGAGGCTGCTGAACACGGACTCATCTCCCTGGTCTTGCCTGCAAAAACGACGGGCGCGGGGGAGAAGGCAAAGGGGACTGAGCCACAGGAGGCCACACTGCCACACACTCCTCCTCCCTCACCGACTTCCTGGTTTCCAAGCCAGCAGCTAGTTCTGCGATGGCGGCTGCGAGCTCTGCTGTTCCTGGTCAGAGGCATTTGGAAGCACTTTAGGTTTCGCTAGAGACACAACTGAATCTACAGAACTGCAGCCTTAAAAGTGAGCACCCAGCCAAAGGGAAGGGTGTGTCCCAGGACCTCAGATCACAGACAGTGCTCCGGGCTTTAGCCATTATCACATAAAGGGCGCAGCCAAGGACAGCCACAGCAGCTGGCCCACAGAAGAGGCGGCAGGCGGGCCTCCATCTGCTCTCCATAACTGGTGGGACTGCACCTATGGAACACGGTCCTCTCCAGCACATTCCAAACAGGCCAGAATAGGGTCTCCTGTGCAAGCCTGCCCACAGGAGAGAAGGTGGCCACCACCTGAACCTGCCACCAGGGGGCAGCAGGCGCACCCCGGGTGGGAGGTGGGGTCTTCTGGGAAGGGTGGGAACTGGGTGAAGTGGCCCTGTGAAGGGACATGGGGGACCTCAGCTCTGTGCGTGGAGACCCAACACAGCAAGGGTCAGCCACCTTCAGGGCTGCCCACGCCCGGGCCCAGCAGGGAGAGCAGCTGCCGTGATTGGAGGGGACTTTCCTTTTGTTTTTTGATCAGATTTCTGGTTGTCTTCTGTCCTGTTGGTGCGGGGCTGACTGTGACTACCCGCACCTTACATGAGCACCTCTGCTGCCTGCAGCGCCGTCCTCAGGCCACTCTGCTACCACCTACAGCCACACACCTCGAGGACGAAGACGTGCAGAGATAAGCGAGAAAGCCCAGGCACCTTGTCAGGACGGAAAATGGACCAGAACAGAGACCAGCCCTTGGCCTGTTTTTGATACCATTTCTTTGCCTGTAGATTCTGGCCCTGCTTAGGGTTTGGTTTAGGGTTTTTTTTTTTTTTGGTCCTGGGGATTGAACCCAGGGGTGCTCTACCACTGAGCCACACCCCAGCCCTTTTATTTTTAAGACAGGGTCTCATAAATTGCCCAGGCTGCTCTTGAACTTGCAATCCTCCTGCCTCAGTCTCCCAAGTAGCTGGGGTTCCAGGTAACACCCTGGCCTGTGAACACCCCCGCAGTGGACTCCTAAGAGAAAAATCGTGTTTTCACTTATTTGTAAGATTCCAATATTTATACAGATTCATAAATTTATATTGTGAAGGGAATGCTGGGACAACATCTTGAGGAGAGAGCTGTTGGGGACATGAAGCTAAAAGTCTGAGGCACTTGGCCAACTATATAGGACAATGACTCAACTGCGTGGGAACTTTGGAAGTATAGCCGTGTGCTACAAAGCGGCACTGGCGAGAGACCGCCGCGTGGCAGTGGTCCCAGGGGATTACCGGGTGGCTGGAAAAGCCCTAGCACCTCGCATTTTTATTGCTCCTTTTTGATGTCTAAATGTTTGGAGGTGTGGCTGTTTCCTATCGCACTGTGGCTACCTGCAGGACTGCGCGGCGGTGGTGTGCTGCGCAGCCTAGGAGGGACAGACGCCACGGGGCCCAGGTGTGGATCAGGCAACCCCACTCAGATCCGCGGAGCGCACAGGCGTTTGCTTCACTACAGAAGCACCTCCCAGCCAAGCAACAGATGATGGAGATGGCCTGTCAACACAGGACACAGCCCCACCGCGGTATGAGCAGAGTGTGTTGCTAGTAACAGTTAACCCTAAATGCTTTCTTTCTTTTTAATAGATGGACACAATACCTTCATTCTATTTATTCTCATGTGGTGCTGAGGATGGAACCCAGGGCCTCACATGCTAGGCAAGTGCTCTACCACTGAGCCACCACCCCAGTCCCCCTAAATGCTTTCTTGCAACAAGGTTCCCCTCATTCTCTTGCATTTCTGCATTGTGCAACTGGGAGCTTATTTCTTCGAGGCTGCAGCCCAGATGCTGGCCTGCTAGCACCACACACATCAATGTCATCCAACACCAAGATGGACAAGGCTGAGAAGCCCCGGCCTGACTTGACTGCGCCATGCTACCATCTCACATGCGCAGCAGCAGACGGAGCACTCTGCACGCTCTGCAGAACAGGGCCGGGACCGGGACAGGCCATAGGCAGAAGAAAGGAGAGGTCTGTCCCACGGGAGGCTGACAGGAAGGGTGGTAGAGAGGAGCGAGGCAGCTGGGCACTCGCACTGTCCTCACCCTGCAAGCCCCTGTGACCGCCAGACCCCGCGCAGGGCAGAGAGCACGTTGCCACCAGCTGTGCTGGAACCAGCCTGCAGGAAAGACAAAGAAGCCATTACCTGCTGCCTGTCCCCAACATCTGCCACTGACCCCCAGGTGTCCTCAAATGCGGGCCTCCCCCTCCCCCTCACCCAGGACAGCTGGCCAGGAATCGGGACTGGGTCTCGCTCACCTGACAGTGCTTACACTCAGTCTCACAGACAAGCAGTGATGTGGCCCAGGCCACTTGGGGCTGGCCGTCCAAAGCAGATGCAGGCCACTGACTATCTAACAGGAGAAAGGCTGAAGGCAAGATGGCTTGCTCTGAGGAGGACAGGGAGTCACCAGTGTGAATGGACAATCAGCAGAGTTGCCCAAGTGGCTAAGAAACACACTCAATAAAGAGCACCGTGTTCACCTTAAGACACAGCCACGTTCTGAGGTCTGGTCCTCTCCGCCTACATTCTACAGCTGTTCACATCTGCTGCACCTTCCCACAAGGATGGGACTTTGAAATCAACAACAAAAAAGAATTGTTTTGGTCCAGATCTGTTATTTGTATGGCATTCCTTGTCTAGGAATTCCTGTCTAGCTTTTTCTTCTTTCAACAATTTTTCTTTTTAACAATTTTTTTGTTTTGTTTTGTAGCACCTCTGACAAGGGTTTTGTCTGGTTAGAACACGACCCAGGTTCAGAGCCTACAGCTTAGCTGCCACAAGATATGAAGCTGGCAGCTTCTCAGGCCTTAGGCTTGCCACCAGGAAAAACAGAGATTTGAAAGTAAGATCCAAGGCAAAGGCCTCAGACCCATTTACTTCCGCAACGTAGGTGAAAATGACCAGAAGATGAGAAACGCCACAGTACCCGCTTGTCATAGTGATTGCTGTGGCTGTTGTGACTTCCACGTCAGTTTTAAGAATGGTTCCACAGGGCTGGGGTTGTGGCTCAGTGGCAGAGCGCTCGCCTCGCACGTGTGCGGCCCGGGTTCGATCCTCAGCACCACGTAAACATAAATGCATTATTGAATTGTGTACAACTAAAGTAAATAAATAAATATTAAAAAAAAAAAAAAAAAAGAATGGTTCCACAGGTGCTTTCATTGGCTTCATATACCTGCAGGTCCTGGCGCTAACAGATATGGTGTCTCCACAGCATCATTTTGCCACTCACCTTTGCCAACATGATTCTTGTCTTTGCCACATCCAGAGGGGTGGTGACTGCAGCTGCAAAGCCACCTGTGCAGAGAAAACCCAGCAAACAGTGAGACGTGACTGCACCAGATGGCAACTTCGTAATTGTTACTTCATGACTCCTCAAAACCCCGCCAGAGCCCTGCTGCGTCACGCTGTGCACCAGAGCGCCCGGGGAGCGGGACGCACTCCCGCAGACCTCCAGCCTCACACTCACGTCCCCACAGTGAGGGAGAGCTGCACATGGGAGGGGTGAAGGGGACGCTCTCCCCACTGAGGGAATGAACAGTGCCTACAGGACCCCTGGCTCTTTCTAGGACGGCAAATGAACCTGACCTTGCACATGAGCGTATGACGAGCCACCTGCTGACCACGGGATGCGCGCTGCCCCTAGCAGTTCTCAGGGGTGCACGTCTCTACTGGCCACTTACACGGACTCCAAATGCTTCTATCGTTTCTTCTATGGATGATACAAGATCAATAGAGCTCTGTGGATCGTGGGCAGATCTGGGGTGTGAATGGCTGCACCCTTCAAGTTAAGTGAGCGAAGCTCTCCGTACTCCCAGGCTCCTGGTCGCAGGCTAGTGACAGCGGCTGCACTGCTAGGCCCTCCTGCCGCTCCGGGCCACTCGGCTGCACCAGGCTTCCTTCTGCCTCCGGCTCCCCTACTCCCGCTCCTGGGGGCTCTTTTTCTAAATGCCACCTTGGCCAAATTGCTCGCGGATTTTAACAAGGTCTGTTTATCTGTGGGCACAGAAACCTAAAGACTTTTTTATTTCATATGGTACAAAGACATGTTTGAAACCCTAAGGGGAGAGAAATAATAGATCCTACAGGGCTTTCAGAAGATTTGGCTGGGGGGGGGGGCAGTTTCGGGAGGCTGAAGAGAACACCGTGGGCAGGTGACCCAGCAACAGCTCTGCCCTCCCCTAACCACTGTGGCTGGGGGACAGGAGCGCCGTCTGATCTCTGCCAAATATCTTTCTAAATAGACCACGACGGTGGCCCTCCTCCACGTGGTACCGTGTATCATGACAGGGCTGTGCAGAGGTGCCCATCCACGCGTTCAGTCCTGCTTGTGAGCCATCCCTGAACGTCGCGTGCCTTGGGGCCGAGGAGTGCGAGTCACAAGACTGTGAGATCGCTCCATGCCTCGCCTCTTTAGGATTATGAATGTGCGAGATATTTGGTTCCAAATTCCAAGGTTGCCTGCGATTCAGAAACTTATTAAGAGACCTCAGGTATTTTCAAATTTTGTGGACTGGATCTAAAATCTCACTCTTAATTTTTCTAAAGCATCTATTGTGCCCTAGAGAGAACACAGTGGGCAGGTGTCACACTTTTAATCATTAGAATAGAGCCCAGAAAAGCTTCACATCCATCCAAAATAACAACAAAACAAAAATCCTAAGAAAGGCAGAAGAGGAAGCAAAGGTCGTGGGCTCCTCCTGCCCCATGCCTCCCTCTCCAGGGCAGCACTGCCCTCGGTGGCAGGGCTGAGAGGCAGGCTCCGCAGGCCGGGAGACAAGGCTCACGTCCCTCTCTGCGGTGGTGGCCTTGGTCAATCCCCACTCCCTGGCTCCCGCACCTTCTGAGGAGCCAGGCCCAGATGGGGACCTGAGGGGGAGCCGGCGCCCGCCCTCCAGGTCACTCCAAAAGCAGCGCTGCTGCCACTGGTTTTCCGCCCCTCAGAGTCCTCGCCTGTGCCACGCAGCTGCCACGCGTGGGGACTCAGCGAGTGTGCAGGGAGTGTGGGGAACAGAGCCTGGCTCACAGCAGAGCTCACAGCACTCGGCTCCAGGCGGGCACAGGTGATGAGTGATTCTGCTTCATATCTCTGGCCCAGTGCACACAGTAGGCACTTTAAAATGTTTCAGGGGGGCGCCAAGCCAAAAAACCTGTCAGCTTGTCCTCTAAACAGCAGAAGAAGGGACAGGAGCACTGACAGCTGCACAGTACCACCTCCTGCCTATAGCTCCAAACACACACCAGACACTGTCGCTGCCTAGGTGGTCTCAGGCACAGGTATGAGATTCCCATTTGCCAGTGGCCGCGAGGCTGTACTGAGCTGGGACTCAAGGTCATGGACTCAAAGTCATCTTCACTCCAGAAGCTGCACTCTCCTCCCCACTACCGACGCTTTCCTGTGTAGGATAAGCAAACTAAGATCTGTCTGACTGTTAAAACTCATCTTCCTATTTGAAAATGTTCACAAACTATGCTAAACTAATTCAAAAGCACTAAAACTTGACAAGGAACATTTAACAATCTGGATACTGCAAATCAAACTTACTCTGGCCACAGGGGAAGGTTTACCACCCTTACTGTGGATGCCTGCCAATATTCCCTTAGAGATTTATGTTTCATAAAAGTAATTGAAAGAGAAGTTAAACACAGAAACACGTTTGCCTGGATTGGCCCTAATTTCACTGCCATGGTGTGCAGGAGCCCTGTTTGGGGAGATGGCTTAAATTGCGGTGGACTACGGGCTTTGGCTTTGGACATGTTTGGGCATTGGCGCCTTCCGTACTTGGCCCGGGATCTTGCGAGACTTGGCCGGAGATCTCGAGGGACTTGAGCGAGATTGCGGAGGAGGTCTGCGCCATTTTTGGAGGTTAGAGGAGCGTGGACGGCGTGTCGGGGTGTAGTTAGAGCCAGGGAGAAAAGTTGCCAGAATAAAGAGCTGTTTGTTTCCAGTTCGTCTCAAAACTTCTTCCCGCGGCTTCTTTGCTCCAAGCGGCCATCGCTTCAGGCGACTACAGGTGGTGGCCCGGACGGGGAATCGACACGGCAGGTAAGAACTGAGGAACCTCGCAGGAGTCTCTAGTCAGAGCGGTTAAAATGGGTTCGAAAATAACTAAGACCCAAGTGTACAAGGCTCTTGATGGATTCTTTGATATAGCTGAGTCAGTTATTAGTGAGGAGAATTTGGAAAAAAGTGAAAGTGATCATGAAAGCTTGGCCTCGGCTGAGTCAGTTAGGGCCAGTAAGGATAGTATCAGTGCGGGCTCAAAAATGACAAAGATCCGAGCTGCTAAAGCTATTCAAGATTTATTAGAGATAGTTCAAGGATACATGCTCTCAATTGAATCCGGGACTCAGGATGTTACTGAGTCAGTTAGGACCAATGAGAGTAGTAGTAGTGAGGAGGAATTAAGTAAAAGTGATTCTGAAAAAATGAACAAAAGGAAATTAAGGAAGACCAAGATAAGGGACCATCAAGTGGAGGAACCTATGTCCTCCACTCCCCCATGGGTGGAATCTATTACAGAAAATATGAAGGGTATCACTAGGCGTTTGCATACCCTAGAAATAGAAATAAAAAGTCTTTCTGAGCGCTTATGTGCTCTCGAGGGTAACTCACAGATACGTTGGGAACTGCCAGTATTTGAATATGAAAATGGAGAGAGGGGCCACCAGTCAGTAGATTTCAAAACAATAAAAATTCTCAAAGAGGCAGTAATGACATATGGACCCCAAGCTCCTTTCACGTTGAGTATACTGGAGTCCCTTAACACCTTTAGCTTAACCCCCTCAGACTGGAAACGTCTATGTAAAGCAACATTAAGTGGGGGACAATACTTGGTTTGGCGATCACAATTTCAAGAACTTTGTATAGAAACAGCTAAAATAAATGCAGATGCAGGGTTTGGAGACCATAACATAGAAACGCTCACAGGAGAAGGGCCATTCGCAGACGTACAGGTTCAAAAATATTATACCCCAGGAGTATATGCTCAGATAAACGCAGCTGCCTTAAAGGCATGGAAAACTGTACAAGGACCTGGGGATCTACAAGGTAGCTTGTCCAAAGTAATTCAAGGACCTAATGAACCATATGCTGAATTTGCTGATCGACTTTTGAGAACTGCAGGTAGAGTTTTTGGAGACGTTGATCAAGTTATGCCATTAGTTGTTCAATTAGCATATGAAAACGCTAATAAATATTGCCAGGAAGCCATCAGGCCATGGAGAAATAAAAAGGATCTTTCCATATATATACAACTATGTAAAGATATAAATGATGCCTTTGTCACAGGGAATATGATTGCAGCAGCTGTTAGAGATGCTGCCCCTCAGAATTTCACAAGGACTCAACCTAGACACTATAATCAATCAGGATATTCCAGGAAAAATTATCATAGTCAATCAGGCTATTCTAGGCAAAATCCCAAAAGAGAAATAAGACCAAATTCATACCGTGCTCCAGGTTGCTGCCCCAGGTGTAAAAAGGGAAATCATTGGGCCAATAAATGTTATTCAAAATTTGACATCCATGGAAATCCTTTGTTCAGGAATTCAAAAAACGGGGCACGGGGCCCAATGCCCCGGGGCCCACAAATGTACGAGGCATTGGAAGAGGAGTATCCTCAAGCATCCATTCAGATGCTTCCCCGACACAACCCCTATTACCCATCCACTCCCTCACCAGAGGAACAGGAAGAAATGCAGGATTAGACCTCTGTTCCACCGCCCGAATAGTGTTAACACCTGAAACGGGGGTTCAACTGATTCCCACAGGAGTCAGGGGACCTCTTCCCTCAGGGACTGTAGGACTTATTATCGGGCGAAGTCCTCAAAGCTTATTAGGTTTGCAAGTGACCCCAGGTGTAATAAACTCAGACTACAAAGGGGAAATAAAAATAATGCTTAGCTCACCCCAAAGTATAAGTTCTGTTAATCAAGGAGATAAAATTGCTCAGCTGCTTCTCCTTCCAAATTTACATAATTCATTTAAAATGAGCATGCCTCAAAAAGGGAACAATACAAGATTTTGTTCCACTGATTTGAGTCCCATGGCTTGCTGGGTTCGAGACTGTACTAGGAGGCCTATGTGTAAAATAAGAATCCAAGGAATAGAAATGGAGGGACTTATAGATACTGGAGCTGATTCCTCCATCATTAATTTACGACAATGGCCCAAACACTGGCCTCTGCAAAAAGCTTCAACCAGTTTAAGAGGCTTTGGAAAAGTCCTAAAGACAGATTGGCAGTTGCCCTGTTTACCTTAAATTTTTTAACTTTAGACTCTAATGGTTATTCTGCTGGAGACAGACATTGGAATCCACACCAACAACATAAACCCTTGGTTTACTGGAAGGATGTTCTTTCAGGTACATGGAAGGGTCCAGATCCAGTATTAATTTGGGGGAGAGGATCTGTTTGTGTTTTTTCCAAAACACGAATCCTCTCCAATATGGATACCATCTAGATTAATAAAGCAGGTACCACATCAAAATGATCAAGATGTAGTTGTTGAGGAATCAAGATTAATAAAAAAGGTACAAAATCAAGAAGACCAAGATGAAGATATAGAATGACTCCCTCAAAAGTGTCCTTCAAAATGTTTCACAACTCAAGAGTCATTCCTCCCGGCCGGGATGAGGAGATCTCTCTTTAGTGTGCACACAATTGTATTTTTTTTCTTTTTATACATGTCTTTATGTCTGTACATTTGTCTACATTTCATGTTAATGTGACGTCACAAATATATGTTTGTATGTTTGTTCGTCTGTCCAGTGTGACGTCACAAAGAACAAAGCGCTTATGAAAAAGAATATATATATATATATATATATGGATCCAAATAACTTTAATTCATTTTAGGTTGAGAGTATTCAATTTAGGTAAATAATTTTATAAATGAAGGTACTTTCAATTTTGATTATAGGTATCCCTGGGACTTCTCTTTAGCAAACAATATGACTAGTGCTATATAACCTAATATTTTGGTGTTTTGACATAAGATTGTTCATTTGTTATTAACTTCATTTGTTTAATAGCTGATTAATTTCAATTATCTCAACAGGTAAAAAATTGCTGTGTATACAGAGACTTGAGGGTTCCAGCTGACAAATTATTTCTCCAAAGTGCCTTTAGCTTTTCTTTAATCTATCTTTAATACAGTAAATACCCTCAGTCTTTCTTTCTTTTGTTCTCAATATGATATTTTGACAACTTATGTTTGTGTGAGCTCAAACAACAATGTGTATGAGCAGAAATCAACTTTAATTTTCTAATCTAATAATTCTGTTTTTTAGTTTGACAACTCGACTCTTCACTCAGTGCTGAAATAACACTGCCTTTCCTTTAATAATTGATGCTTGAGTTTCTAGGTAGCGGGCCCTGAAGATTTGCCGGTGGCATTATCTAGATATACAAAAGACGGTTGCTGCTATAGCTGCAGGGAACGCGGTCACCACAAGCATCCCTGCTGCTCAAGCATCAAACAACCTCACCAACAGTGTGGCCTCTGCTCTACATGCATGGGACCTCCTACATCAACGTGTTATAACAAATGGACATTTTGATCTTTCATTGTTTGGGACTTTACGGGACAATGACTTGCGGACATTTGTCCAGAGAATTCAGTGTGTTACTTGATGAAACTTAGGGCAAATAATTTGTTTAAACAATTTGATATGCTATACAATTTGGCTCGTCACCAAAAGGCTTGTTGCCTTAAAGCCGCACCATCTCCTCACAATTGGACGGCTGTTAGTCATCATACACAGTCGATCCTACAGGGCTCCATTGGATGGCTGGTTAGCCAATGACGGGTAAGATCCCCAGAGGGGGACAACCTAAGACAGGCACAGTCGCACGGGACAGTCTCATGTGGCCGACATATCAACCTAAGACAGGAGTCAAGGGCACAGCCTTGATTATCCGATGACGGGTAAGAATGTTGGTTGCACATAGACGTCCTAGAGCATTACCTCTTTTAAAACAAAAGGGGGGAAATGCAGGAGCCCTGTTTGGGGAGATGGCTTAAATTGCGGTGGACTACGGGCTTTGGCTTTGGACATGTTTGGGCATTGGCGCCTTCCGTACTTGGCCCGGGATCTTGCGAGACTTGGCCGGAGATCTCGAGGGACTTGAGCGAGATTGCGGAGGAGGTCTGCGCCATTTTTGGAGGTTAGAGGAGCGTGGACGGCGTGTCGGGGTGTAGTTAGAGCCAGGGAGAAAAGTTGCCAGAATAAAGAGCTGTTTGTTTCCAGTTCGTCTCAAAACTTCTTCCCGCGGCTTCTTTGCTCCAAGCGGCCATCGCTTCAGGCGACTACAATGGTGGAAACTGCATGCTTTATGTGAGTCGATTAATGAATCGATCTGAACGCATGCAAACATCAGACTAGACTGCTTCAACTCACAGAACTCGCAATGTTTCTGAGAAGCTGCAAAAAGAACTTGTGAAAATAAAACAGCAGAATAGCGGTTGTAATGGGGAGACAGTAGGGTGTGGACTTCAGTTAAAATGTAGTTATTTTCTGCATTTGACTTAAGGGGGCTGTAAGCTACTGGTAAAAAACACAAGGAACATGCTAACACGTCAGACGGGAAATAACTCCCGGTAGACGAGCATGGGCTGTCTCGGGCCCCAGCACGCGTGCCGCCATTCCCTGCGTGCCCAGGAGCTCCCCACAGGCAGCTCGACGGACGTCAGGCTGCCTGCTTGTAAGTGCCACACTCGGGTAAACTAGACCTTTACAATGAAACTACCTCTCACCCTTCCTTGGGGAACAGACACAACCTTGACCTTTGGTCAAAGGAGCCACCTTCCTACAACAGGCCGGGAGTGTGGTCACCAGCTGCCCCAGGATGTGGCAGGGCTGTGATAGGAAAGCACAAGCCCCCGGGGCCTGCTGCCCCTCCTGCTCCCCTCCTCTTCTCTTGGCTTAGCCTGTCCGGAGGAAGAGAGCACTGCCCGCAGCTCTCACGTGTGACCTCCAAGCGAGTGTGCACAGCGCGGCTTGTGTGCATTTTAAAGACTGTGCCAGGCCTTGTCATTTGTTACCCAAATAATCCTTCACCCTATTCTAAGAATGTCAAGCCCGTCAAGAGTCAGAGAGCTCTCTCCCCACCCTCTCCTCTCTTAGAGAATATAAGAAGGTGTTTATTATGAGAAATTGATCAAAAACACTACGGTACCAAATAAAACCAGAGTGGGAAACGTCCTAATTACTCAGACAGCAGTGTGGCTTTATGTTTACAAGTTAGCCAGGAGTGAGGAAGTTGGCAAAGTCCCCTTTTTCTCCTAGTTTAACCCCTGACCAGAAGCCAAGGGAATTTCTGAGCATGACAAGCCATCAACACCTCCACTCTCAAGAGACATTTCTGGATATTTGTGCCAACCAGTTTATAAATCAAGCATGGGAGAGTGCCGAGGGTGCATAGAGCGGGTCACTGGCAACAATTCCGCCCATTTACACGTGGAAAAGCTCATGAGGAGGAGGACTCTGACTCCTGAGCTGGCCATGCTTTATGGCCATGTAAGGTAAGGAGTCGAGGGGAGGCATCCTGGGGCTGCACGAGCCGTCACTCAATCCACGCGGCAACCAGCGCTCACAGTGGCTCCCTCGCGGCCTGGGCGGCTTCCAAATGGAGTTTATCAGCTACGACCTGAAATAGTAACCTTGTTCTTCTGGACCAACATTTGTGCCAAATAAAATTTCAAGAGAAAGAAGGATATAAACAAAAACATATTTATCTTGCTGATATACATGAATCTGCTTCGACAGATTTTTTGCAGGCCTTGGGCAAACTGGACTCCTTCACTTATCAGAGCCCACCTGCACCTCTAAGCTGTGAGAGATCACTCTGTACAGGAGCTTTATAAACAGGACAGCAGTCTTTCAGTGTGACTGAAAGGATGACTCATCACAATAACTTTTCGTTTTCTGGGTGTTGCTTGTTCTGACTGAAAGAGTAACAGCTCCCGACAGCACTTCAGTCTGACAGATCACCAAGTGCCCACATGCACAGAACCTCGCTCAACCCGAGGAAATCCCTGGAGCGGTTTTTCCCATGTTAGTCACAGGTGAGGGAACTGGTGCTCAGGAAGGCGCCCCTCTCCCTCATGAGCTGGGGCACACTTAGAGGCTTGCTTGTCAGTCAGATGCGAGACTCAGGGCCCCTCACTCCCCCGCCCCTCGTCCCGGTGCCCTAGGCTGGCTTGGAGCGAGTTCCCGGGCTCCTTGGGGGAGCCTTCTGAGCTGGGGCGGCAGACTCCCACCACAGCACACACATCTAACCTTCCCTCCTCTGTCAAATGGGAGTACTCAGTACAGAGTGTCATTCAAAGCAGGAGCCGTGATGAAGCCAGCTTCCTGCTCAGGCAGTCTCCGCGTATCTGCAAGCAGATCTTTCCTATTCAGGGAACGTGACTGCACGTTCATACTCACTTCGACACATGGAAGTTTTAGGCTACTGCTAACTTTAAGAAGTAGCCTTCCTAATTCAGGATAACCAGATTTCCACAATGCTCACTTTGTCCCCAGGGCCCAGGAAGGAGTCAATAAAAATGCTCACTGCTCTTTGTGGCTGGGTGATAGACCCCTGACCTCCGGGAGTGAATCAAGACCACCTACTCCTTTAACACAGCTAAGACCAGGTGTCACATGGAAACAAGTACCCATCATAATCAATCTGGGCTTATGTCACATCTAGAGGTAAGATTCTCTACACGTCCAATGGGTTTAATTATTAATAAAGAATCCTACAAGATGTATGTTTTCTTTTTTTTAATCCCTACAAGAAAAAAACCCAATCTAACAACCATTAAGAAAACTGGAAAAGACTTATTTTCCAAAAAAGTCGACACCCTAAATCTACCTACTGTCAATTCACCAGCTTTATATCTAAACTAACAGTTTACCATTTTCTGGCAAATTTCCACTTCATTTTATTGCAACTGTTGATTCTAATTTACCCTTATTTGTAACAACAAAATATATTTCTCTCTGAGGCTTTTAAATGCATTACTTATTAAATTCTTTAAAGCATCTGAGTTCTCATTAAAATCTCACTGGAAAATTCATATGACTGAGTGACAGATAATACAATAATACTGCATATTGTCACTCGGTCCTTGCTTTATTGTCTTGGAAATGCCCAGATGTCTGGATGGCCATATTTTCCACCCAAGTGCAGTTTAGCCTTCAGTAAGCTGTGGAGTGGCCTCTGCTCTCCCGACACTAGTTAATCTACCGTGCTGTCAAACATGTCACAGGGGCCGTGAATCACTGCCTTCTGCAGAGATCGCTGCAAGCCCGAAGCCCTGCTCCGGGCAGGCAGCTGTGGCTTCCCCTGCACCACAGAGAGCCTCTTCCCACAGAGGACTTTGTAAATCATCTCTAAGATAATCCAAGGGCCTGAGTGAAGGTTTTAATAAAGATAAAAAGAAAAAGAAAAATTTGTCAAAAACAAATTGGTTGTCTTTCAGGCAGACACCTCGAGCAGTTGAGTTTTCCCCCCAAGACGCTTTTTCTTTTCTCAAATAGCCAGAGAAGCTCTCTTCATCTGAGCAATCTGGAATTTCTAAAGAATGTTGTTTTTGCGTAGTTAATATTTTCACATTTTTCTCCCCTTCTTTGGTCTTTCCCAGTACAATATAATCCTTTGCACCTGCAAAAGCTCCACAGACTGCTGACTGCCAAGAATCCACCACATGCTCCTGCCGCCAGGACCAGAGGGCCTGTGTGGAAGAGAAAGAAAAATAAGAGTTATTAAATCTCTGAATTTATCGGAACCTCCTGTGGGTTAGCTCTGGGGATGGGAACTTAAGTGAGAAGCTATTTTGGTGGCATTCCTCTCTGATGACATAAGCAATTTTCCCAAGGACTTAACTGCATTCTAAAATCAGTCAAAGAATTGAGGGTGACAGTTACATTACAGTGCTTATAGGAAACACTTTTCAGAGACCATTTCATACAGACAGACACTATTACTTAAGACAATGAGAGATCTTACATATTTCCCATGTAATTCTAAACATGTAAATACCATAACCGGCAAATTAGTGAATGTCAAATTCCTCGGTTCTTTTCAAAGTCCTTATTCAACCTGAGGATTATCTGAAGGATGCTAATTCAGTTACCTGTTATATTAATTTAAAAACTGTCAAAACATTTTGTGTACTGTTCAGATTTGTTTATGGTGTTGGGGATTGAACCCAGAATCTCGCAGTGCTAGGCAAGTGCTCTACCACTGAGCCACATCCCCAGCCCTGGGGTCCCGTTCATGGCAAAACACCCATGCCAAGTTCCAGAACTGAGGGAAGGATGGCAGAGACATGGTGCCTTGCTCACTGAGGGTTTATGATTTAGTACAAGACAGGAAGAAGTCACAGAGACTGAACACTGAGTCCGGCACTGATCAGTGTCTGATCATCTTTCCAAGCCCAGAGTCTACACGAGAACCCCAAGGAGGTAGGCCCTGCTTATCTGCCTTTTACCTGAGCTTTCTCAGAGCAGAGCCCTGCATGGCCTTCCTTAGCTTTCCTGGGATAATCAGCATCCACTGTAGACAATTTGAAAACTTTTGCCGTGCACATGTGTGCACACACACAATCATTGCTACAATTAAGACACTGGACTTATCTGTGACCTGAAAGATGTGTGTCCCTGTGGAACTCCTCTTCCTGACCTTTCTCACTGCCCTCTAAGCAATTTGATCTGTCACTACAGATTAGTTTGCCTTTTCCAGAATTCATAAGCACACACTGTTTTTAAAAATCTGGCTTCTTTCAGAATTACCACTTTACTCATGTCACTGCAGATATCAATCATTCATTCCCCCTTCTGTAGGTAAGTACTGCTCCATCACATGGATGGCCCATAATTTGTTTACTGACCTGCTAACAGACACCTGGACTTTTCCATTTGGAGCAAATAAAGCCTCAGTGACCACTGTATACAAGCCTATAAGGAACACACTTCTTCCACTTCTCTCTGGAAAACACCTAGCAGTGATGTGGCTAGGTCACATGTCTAACTTTTTAAAAACGGCTAAACTTTTTTCAAAGTGGTTGTACCATGTTACACCCCAATTTTTCCACACCCTTCTAGTGCTTGGTATTGTCAGCATGTCTTAACTTTCACCATCCTAACATGCGTGCAGTAGCATATCGCTGCGGTTTTAGTTTGGCTAAGGGCGCTGAGCTGCTTTTCACACACTTACAACCACCCACGTCCTTCTTTAGTGAAGAGCCTGTTCAAACGCACATTTTTATGGGGTTTTTAAATCACTGCGTTTTCATAGTTCCTAATGTAGTCTGTATATAAGTCATTTGCAGATATTTTCTCCCAGTTTGTGACTTATCTTTTTCATTCTTTTTTTTTTAATATTTATTATTTATTTGCTTTAGTTGTACACAATGCAATGCATTTATGTTTATGTGGTGCTGAGGATCAAACCGGGCCGCACATGTGCGAGGTGAGTGCGCTACCGCTGAGCCACAATCCCAGCCCCTCTTTTTCATTCTTAACAGTGTCTTTCAAAGAAGAAAAGATTATCATTTTGATGAAGTCCAAATTATCTTTTCATGAATCTTGTGTCTGGATCAAAGAAATTTTTGTCTAATCAAGGTCACAAAGATTTTTTTTTTCTCCTATGTGTGCTTTCAGAGATCTTTTTTTTTTTTTTAATATTTATTTATTTACTTTAGTTGTACACAATGCAATTGCATTTTTGTTTACGTGGTGCTGAGGATCGAACCCAGGCCGCGCACGTGCGAGGCGAGTGCTCTGCCGCTGAGCCACAGATTTTATGTTTTTAGGCTTTGCATTGATAACTTTCATTTATTTTTAAGTTTTGTATCTGGAGCAAGGTATGGATTGGAGTTCATTTTGCATTCATGTATAAATATCCAATTGTTCCAGCAACTAGAAAAGACAATCCTTAAGCACAGGTGTGGTGGTGCACGCCTGTAATCCCAGCAACTCAGGCTGAGGCAGGAGGATCTGAAGTTCAAGGTCAGCCTCTGCAACTAAGAAAGATCCTGTCTCAAAATAAAATAAAAAAGCCGGGAGTGGTGGTGCACACCTGTAATCCCAGCACTTTGGGAGGCTGAGGCAGGAGGATTGCGAGTCCAAAACCAGTCTCAGCAATGGTGAGGCACTTAGCAACTCAGTGAGACCCTGTCTCTAAATAAAATACAAAAAAGGGCTGGGGATATGGCCCAGTGATTGAGTGCCCCTGAGTTCAATCCCCGGTACCACACACACACACAAAGTAAATAAATAAAATAAAATAAAATAAAAAGGGCTGGGGATATAGCTCAATGGCAGAGTGCTTGCCGAGCATGTGTGAGGCCCTGGGTTCAATCCCCATTATGGGGCAGAGGGGAGAGCAGGACAATTCTTTTTCCAATGAACTGTCTCCTCCCTATTGTCAAAAATCAACTGTCCAACCAGGCATGGTGGCACATACCTGTAATCCATTTTTGTGGATACATGATGTGGAGTTTTGTGTATTCATACATGAACATAGGAAAGCTATGTCCAATTCATTCTGTCTTTCCCACTCCCAACCTCCCTCCCTGCCCTGTCCAATCCAGTAAACATCCCTCCCATTGTGAGTCAGCATCTGCATATCAGAGAGAATATTTGGCCTTTGATTTTAGGGATTGATTTATTTCACTTAGCATGATAGTCTCCAATTCCATCCATTTACTGGCAAATGCCATGATTTCATTCTTCTTTATGGCTGAGTAATATTCCACTGTATATATGTACCACATTTTCTTTATCCATTCATCTGTTGAAGGGCACCTAGGTTGGTTCCATAGCTCAGCTGGAGCTGCTGTAAACACTGATGTGGCTGCATCACTATAATATGCTGATTTTAAGGCCTTTGGGTATATACTGAGAAGTGGGATAACTGGGTCAAATAGTGGTTCCATTCCAAGTTCAGAATGGGGCTTTGAACGGGACAATCTGGAGTGGAGGACACAAACACCTACGGGGTTCAGTGGTCCTGACAGCAAACAGAGTGCATCTATGAGACGTTCCACCCGTGGATACCCCGTTTCTCCTGGAACTAGCATACCAAGTGGAAGAACACACTGTGACAATATTTAAAGCACCTTGCTTAAATAATACAATTTTTGAGATTTTTTTTAAAAATTAGGAATTGTCTGAACACAAAACTTCCTAAAAGTAAAATTGGGAACAATCTAAAAAGATGAGTGCACATTATGAATGGTCATCTGGGAACCATTTTAAGTTCATAAAACAGTAACACTAAGAACCTGTCTGGCAAAACATACTATATATAAATTAGGAAAGTATTTTTAAATCACATATTTCTCATGTATTTAGAGGGACAAGAGGATTGTGATAAACAACAACTCGTTGGAAAAAACAGTAAAGGTTACTCACAGGACAATGACACATTACTGATTATGACATATAAATCATTTTAGATTAGACAGGAAAGTGGAATAAAAACACACTATATGCAATAGTATAAATGACTGCCAACACCAGTTAGCATTTACTGAATACCACCACATTCTGAGCATTACGCTGAAGATCTTACATATACCATCTCATTTAATATGGCAAAGTACATATCACTATTCCTCAGACAGGAGAGGGACCAGTGCTACGCGCTGTGAGATGACCCACCTAAGGTCACACAGAGTGGGGGCCAAGGTTGAGGCTGGCTGGTTCTGCTCCCCAGAGAGCCATGTTTACCTTGTAGACAAACAGAACAGGACCTCACTGCCAGGCCCAGGTCAACTTCTAATGCAGCTGCATTTTGATATGCAAGTTACTAAACAAACATCTTCTTGTCAATAAAGCTTGTTTAAATGATATGGGTTTATAATAAGGCTTTTGAAGGACAGGTCTGAACATCAAAAATGTTCTAAATTGCTGTGATTCCTCAATCTAAGTATTTCCATTACCACACAGGTCTAGTGACCATTTTTGTCAAGGCAGATGGATGGCGGGCAGAGGCAGAGGGAGTAATAAGTAGAAACAGGCCCGGGTGTGACGGACCAGTGTTGGAGTCTCAGATCTTAACACAAATAAGAGTACAAAAAAGCAGGGCTCATGCTTTCCTCGGTGCTGATTTACTTATTTATCCTGATTCAATGTCCTGCTTCCTTTTTTTTTTTGTACTGGGGATTGAACTCAGGGGCACTCAACCACTGGGCCACATCCCCAGCCCTTTTTTTGTATTTTATTAGAGACAGGGTCTCACTGAGTTGCTAAGTGCCTCACCATTGCTGAGGCTGGCTTTGAATTCACCATCCTCCTGCCTCAGCCTCCCAAGTGCTGGGATTACAGGCATGTGCCACCATGCCCAGCCTGTATTTTCAAATAAAAACAAAAATTTCAGATGAATCTATGGCCATTTCTTTATATGACTGAGAGATTTCAACCTTATGTAATGAGACTGGTTATTAGAAATGCTCTTGATTTCCTTCTGCAGTTTTAAGTTTTCTTAATGGGGGATGATGGAAAAATATTCCTAAGAGTTTATGCAAAAAAAAAAAAAAAAAAAAAAAAAAGGTCTATTCTAAAATGATTTTAGATTTACAGAACAGTTGCAAAAATAATTGAGTCCCTACACAGCCTTTACCAGTCTCCACAGCACAAAGATGACAGGGGAAGGAGGGGGTGGAAATCAGTGTGGTGCTACTGGGTTGCAGGCCCTGATGGATTCCACCACCATAACTACTATTTAAAGGTATTCAAGTTTTAAACATCAGCCTGTTTTTTTTACATTTCTAGTATCCATCAGGATGCTCAATAGTATCATTACAAAAATAATCATGTTGTTTTAATGTCCTGACTGATCCCTTACTGGTTGCTGAGGGCCTATCACAAAAAGAGCAGCGTGAAGTGACCCGGCTCCCCTGACCCCAGGTAAGAGGCCTCAGTGCCAGGGTTCACAGGGGAGCGAGCAGCTGCAGGCAGGGCACGGCAGAGCCACTCCGAGTTCAGGCCCTGGCTGGCGTGTTCCATTAAAGGCCAAGAGAAGGCTTTGTTCTTCACTTTAAAAGACCCACCCCAAGGAACACTACTGTCTTATGAAGAACAAACTGGAAATTAAGTGATCTGGCTCCAGCACAGGAAAATCTACAGTTTGGGATTTCTTCAGCTGGTCCATTCAAAAGTACACATGTGGCCTCCAATCTTGCAAGATCTTGAGATCTTACTACATGTTTTAATGGGACCGTGACAGACTACACCAAACCATCTACTCAATTCCAAAGGAGCAACATCGATGACTATTTAAGACCACAGGAAAGATGGTGTGCAAGTTTTCAAGCCCACACTTGCTCTTGCCAGCACCGTCAGTGCAGGTCTCGCTGCCGTGAGCGCCCCCGTCTTGCAAGGCAGAGCAGTCAGGGGACCTCGACTTTCGTGCAGATGCTTCTGCACTGCAGCCATCAAGCCATGGCGGCTTTTGCACATACACTTTGAAAAACAATCACAACAACAGCTGTTCTTAACTTTATTGATCAGTCAGATGAACTACCTCTCTGTGGAGTACTCTACATTAATATGTCCAAAACAGACATTTCCAAAACAAGGTTCTGAAACTGAAAAGAATATAAACTATAACTGGGAACCACAACCAGACTGACCCTGCAGTACCACAGCCCTAGTGCTATCACCAAGCAGCCAAAAAGGACAATGTGGATTTCTCACAAAGAACTGGTTTTCATGATAAGAACCGGATACACCTAACATTTATAGCGCACAGGTTGGTTTTGGTTATAACAGCAGATGGGCTGAAACTACCCATGAGATGCGTCAGTCGAAGCAACTGTGTGTGCATTGGTCTGTACCTCGCTTTTGGTAATAACGTATTTTGGCTGGCTGAGATACTTAGGTACATGTATTCTGGATAAGCAAGGTGGTAAAGAAAAAAGTTTACAAGGAAGTCTTGAATAGGAAAAACATATTTACTATTCTTGAGCAAAATCAGGATGGGCTAATGATGCTAAGACTGCTTAGTGATATTTAGGTTCTATAGTTGATATAGTAATATTTTTAGATAAGCATGGCTAGGTTTTGTTGGGGGTATTTGTTCTAAGGAGGGTTCTCTGTGCTTTCTGTCTCTGTGCTTTGATGCTTCATTAGTTTGGGGAAGGAAGGGCACTTGCTTATTCTCTCACTCTCAAATAGTTATAATAAACCAATTATAATAACTGCTGCTCATGATGTTAATTATAAATCAACAAGAAAGGGTATGGTTATTTTTATACTTGTATCTGCAGAAGAATTATAGAATTCTTGCCTTATTGTACTTAAGTATGGTACAATTTTGGGAGTGGGTACCAGGAATTGAACCCAGGGGCTCTTACCCACTGAGCCACATCCCCAGCCCTATTTTGTATTTCATTTAGAGACAGCGTCTCACTGAGTTGCTTAGGGCCTCGCTAAATTGCTGAGGCTGGCTTTGAACTCACGATCCTCCTGCCTCAGCCTGCCGAGCTTCTGGGATGCACCACTATGCCCAAGACAATGGCACAGTCTTCAAAAGATTTTTATCAAAACTGAGACGGCTGGAAGAGAAGACAGTGCTATTTCCAAAAAGAAGTTTTAGGTGACCAATATGCTAATTACCCTGATCATTTGACAGTGAACATAAGCATCAAAACATCACATTGTACCTCTTAAACATGTAAATTATTATGTCAATTAAAAATAAATTTTTAAAAAATGTTTGTCAAAAATAGTTAAAATCGGGCTGGGGTTGTGGCTCAGCGGCAGAGCGTCGCCTCGCATGTGCGAGGAGGGGGAGACAAAGAACCCTAATCCACTTGTCTAGGCTATGGGACTCAAATGCATGGCGATTGCAGGAGCCCTGTTTGGGGAGATGGCTTAAATTGCGGTTGACTACGGGCTTTGGACATGTTTGGGCATTGGCGCCTTCCGTACTCTCACGGGACTTGGCCCAGGATCTTGCAAGACTTGGCCGGAGATCTCGAGGGACTTGAGAGAGATTGCGGATGAGGTCTGTGCCATTTTTGGAGGTTAGAGGAGCGTGGACGGCGTGTCGGGGTGTAGTTAGAGCCAGAGAGAAAAGTTATCAGAATAAAGGGCTGTTTGATTCCAGTTCGTCTCTAAACTTCTTCCCGCGGCTTCTTTGCTCCAAGCGGCCATCACTTCAGGCGACTACAGGTGGTGGCCCGGACTGGGAATCGGCACGGCAGGTAAGAACTGAGGAACCTCGCAGGAGTCTCTAGTCAGAGCGGTTAAAATGGGTTCGAAAATAACTAAGACCCAAGTGTACAAGGCTCTTGATGGATTCTTTGATATAGCTGAGTCAGTTATTAGTGAGGAGAATTTGGAAAAAAGTGAAAGTGATCATGAAAGCTTGGCCTCGGCTGAGTCAGTTAGGGCCAGTAAGGATAGTATCAGTGCGGGCTCAAAAATGACAAAGATCCAAGCTGCTAAAGCTATTCAAGATTTATTAGAGATAGTTCAAGGATACATGCTCTCAATTGAATCCGGGACTCAGGATGTTACTGAGTCAGTTAGGACCAATGAGAGTAGTAGTAGTGAGGAGGAATTAAGTAAAAGTGATTCTGAGAAAATGAACAAAAGGAAATTAAGGAAGACCAAGATAAGAGTCAGAAGAACTACCTTCTCTGAGTAGTACTCTAACATTTAAGTATGTCCAAATACAGACATTTTCCAAAAAAACGGTTTTGAAACTGAAAAACAAATAATATAAACTAATAACTGGGAACCACCTACTCCAGACTGACCCAGCAGTACCTACAGCCCTAGTGCTATCAACCAAGCAGGACCAAAAGGACAATTTGGATTTCTCAACAAAGAACCTGTTTTTCATGATAAGAACTGGATACACCTCACATTTTTAGCGCACAGGTTCGGTTATGGTTATAACAGCAGATGGGCTAGAAACCTACCCATGAGACGCGTCAGTCTGAAGCAACTGTGTGTGCGATTGGTCCTGTACCACATCGCATTTTGGTAATAACAGTATTTTGGCTGCTGAAGATACTTATTTACTTGTATTCTGAATAATGCAAGGGTGGTAAAGAAAAAAGTTAACAATGTCTTCTCTAAATCCAACGTCACCACTATACCATAACTTAGACCTCGTATGGCTGTCGCTCAGCTACTACACACTATAGCGAAAACTCGGCGCACTTCGACTGCTGCACTGTCTGTCACCCCCCACATATTGCTTGTAGTTAGTGATATTTAGTTTTCTATAGTATGAAAGAGTCTAGTCATTTTCGTTAGTTTGATGCATTCAGACCCCCTTGCGCCCCCTCTCGGTCTTTGTTTGGGGTATCGTCTGCTTCCTACAGGAGGGTTCTCGGTGATTTCTTTATCTGTGGCTTTGCTTGCTTCATAAGTCTTGGGGGAAGGCAATGGTCACCGTTGCTTATTCTCAATCACTCCTTCAAATAGTGATAAATAAACCAATTATAACTAACTGCTGCTCTTGATGTTATATTATAAATCAACAAGATATGGTATGGTTATTTTTATACTTGTATCTGCAGATATAATTTATAAGATTTCTTTGCCTTATTGTACTTAAGTCTGGGTACAATTTTGGGAGTGTGTTCCAGGTCTATTTAACCCATGGGCTCTTTACCACACGTGAGCCACATCCCCTGACCTACTTTTGTAGTTTTATTTTAGAGCAAAAAAGTGCGTCTCACCAGAGTTGACTTATGGCCACGCTAAATTTGCTTGAGGCTCCGGCTTTGAAACTCACCGATCATCCTGACCTCCATCCTGAACGAGCTTCTGGGATGCACCTCAATGGCCCAATGACCAATGGCGAACAGTCCTTTCAAAAGAATTTTATCACAACTGAAGACGGCTCTGGAAGAGAAGTCAGTTGCTATTTTCACCAACAGAAGTTTTAAGGTGGAACAATTATGCTAAATACCCAGATAATTTGACTCAGTCGAACACAAGCATCTAAACCATCACATGTTGTACCTCGTAAACTTGTAAATTATAAATGTCAATTATAAATTAAATTTTTAAAAATTGTTTGTCAAAAAATAGTTTAAAATTCGGGCTGGTGTTGTGGCCACAGCGGCAGAGCGTGCGCCCCCTCGCATGTGCCGAGGAGGGGGCAGACAAAGAAACCCTAATCCCACTTGTCTAGTGCTATGTGGACTTAATATGCCCTGCGATTGGCAGGAGCGTGTTTGGGGAGTTGGGCTAAATTGCGGTTTGATCTGACTGGCTTTTGGAACATGTTTGGGAATTGGCGCCTATCCGTAATCCTCACGGGAACTTGGCCCAGGATCTAGCCAGACTTGGCCGGAGGAATCTCGAGGGGACTTGAGAGAGATTGCGGATGAGGTCTAGTATGCCTTTTTTGGAGGTTAGAGTGAAGCCTCGTGGATCGGCGTGGTCGTGCGTGGCTTGTTAGAACCAGAGAGAAAAGTTCTCATAATATAGAGCTTTTTGTTTCCATTATCGTCTCAAATACTTCATCCCGCCGCTTCTTATGCTCAAAGCGGGCCATCACATCAGGGCGGGACTACAGGTGGGTGGTCCAGGAACTGGGAATCGGCAACGGCATGGTAAGAACTGAGGAACCTCGCAGGAGGCTAGTCACTTAGTCAGAAGTCGGTTTTCGTAAAAATATGTGCGTTCGAAAATAACTAAAGAACCCAAGTGTACAAGGCTCTTGATGAGTTTCTTTGATATAGCTGAGTTCATTTATTAGTGAGGAGAAATTTGGAAAAAAAAGTGAAAGTGATCATGAAAAGATATGGCCTCGCCTGAGTCAGTAAGGGCCAGTAAGGATAGTATCAGTGCGGGCTTCAAAAAAATGACACAGATCCAAGCTTCTAAAAGCTATTCAAAGATTTATTTAGAGATAGTTCAAAGGAGATACAAGCCATCTCAATTGAATAAGGGGTCTCAGGATGTTACTGAAGTCAGTTAGGACCAATGAGAGTAGTATGTATCGTTGAGGATGATTTAATGTAAAAGTGGATTCTGAGAAAATGAACAAAAGGGAAATTAAGGAGAGACCAAGATAGAGGGACCGTCAAGTGGAGGAAACTATGTTCTCTACTCCCCCATGGGTTGATGGAATCTATTACAGAAAAAATGAAGTGTAATCACAAGGACAATTTGCATATTCATAGAAAATAGAAATAAAAAGTCTTTCTGGGAGCGCGATTATGCCGCTCTTCGAGTGGTAACTCCACAGAAACGTTGGGAAACTTCAAGTATTTGAATATGAAAATGGAGAGAGGGGGCCAACAGTCAGAAGATTTCAAAACAATAAAAAATCCTCAAAGACGGCAGTAATGACATTATGGACCCAAAAAATAAAAAGGGCCTACCCCCCCCTTTCATGTTGATTTTACTGGGAGTCCCTTAACAACCTTTAGCTTAACCCCCTCAGGACTGGAAACGTACTATGTAAAATTAGCCGAACATTTAACTGGGGGACAATACTTGGGTTGTGGCGATCGCAATTTCAAGAACTTTAGTATTGAAAACAGCTTAAATATAAATGCAGATGACAGAGGTTTGGGAGACCATAATAAAGCAAATGCCTCACAGGGAGGACAAGGGCCATTAGAAGAACGTAACGAGGCTCAAAAATATAAACCCCTGGAGTAAATGCTCAGATAAAACGCAGGCTGCCTTAAAGGCAATGGAAAACTGTACAAGGACCTGGGGATCTACAAGGTAGCTTGTTCCAAAGTAATTCAAAGAACATAATGATCAATAATGCTGATTTTGCTGATCGACTTTTGAGAACTGCAGTGGAGAGTTTTTTGGAGACGTTGATCAAGTTTATGCCATTTAGTTGTTTCAGATTAGAACTAAGAACATCTCTAATATTAAAAATTGCCCAGGAAGCCATCATGGCCATGTAGGAATAAAATGGTATCATTTCCCATATCATATTCAACTATGTAAACGATAAAAATGATGCCTTATGTGTCAACAGGGTATATGATAGCAGCAGCTGTTAGAGATTGCTGCCCCTCAGAATTTCACAAGGACTCAACCTAGACACTTATAATCAACATCAGGATATTCCAGGAAAAATTATCATAATCAATCTAGGCTAATTCTAGGCAAAAATCCCAAAAAGAGAAAATAAGACCAAATTCATACCATGCTCCAGGTTGCTGCCCAGGTGTAAAAAGGGAAAATCATTGGGCCAATAAATGCCATTCAAAATGTTGACAGCATAGGAAATACTTTGTTCAGGATATTCAAAAAAAACAGGGCACGGGGCCCAATAAAAACCCAGGGGCCCACAAATGTACGACGGCATTGCAGGAAGGAGTATCCTCAAGCATCCACTCAGATGCTTCCCCGACACAATCCCTACTACCCCCATCCCCAATCCCTTCGCCAGAGGAAACAGGAGGAAATGCAGGATCTAGACCTCTGTTTCCACGCCCAGAATTAGTGTTAACACCTGATAAATGGGGGTTCAACTTATTCCCAACAGGAGTCAGGGGACCTCTTCCCCCTCAGGGACTGTAGGATTATTATTGGGCGTAGTCCTAAAAGCTTTTTAGGTTTGCAGTGACCCCAGGTGTAATAAACTCAGACTACAAAGGGGAAAATAAAATTAATGGCTTAGCTCAACCCAAATGTATAACTTCTGTTAATCAAGGAGATAAGAATTGCTCCAGTTGCTTCTCCTTTCACTAATTTACATAAATTTCATTTATAAAATGGGGTATGCACCTCAAGAAGTGAACAATAGAAGATTATTGTTCCACTGACTCATGTTCCCATGGTCTTGCTGGGTATCGAGACATGTGTTTCAAATGGAGGCCTCTATGTGTTAAATCCAAAATCCAAGGAATTAGAAATGGGGGAGGTATTATAAAAGTATTCTGGAGCTTACCACTTCCATATATTAATGTACGCCATTGGCCCAAGCAACTGGCCTCTGCAATAAGCTTCAAACATTTTAATAGGTCTTTGTGATATAATAACCACCCAGATAAAAGTTGCAGGTAATTTTTTAAAAAAAAAAAAAAAAAAAAAAAAAAAAACAAAAAAAAAAAAAAAAAAAAAAAAAAAAAAAAAAAAAAAAAATTTTAAAAAAAAAAAAGAAAAAAAAAAAAAAAAAAAAAAAAGTGGGTGAGGATGATGAAGGCCATAAAGGAAACCTTTTCAGCCTTATGTTTTACACTAATCAAACCGGTTTACGTTATGGGGAATGAGATATATTGGCAACAAATAGGGAGTTACGCCCTTGCAAATACCATGCCTGCAGATGTTTAAAATTTGAATACCTACAGGGTAAGCCTTAACCATTAAAAGTAACTCATTATCAAAAAGTACAAGAGTAATCTGTAAACCCTAAATGTAATCATTATCATAAAGGAAAAAGATATATTTTTTCGTTGGCCAACTGAACGAAAATAATTTTGATAAATCACCATGGCCTTTCTGATAAGCCTGGTGGGGGTCCCTCAGTGGCCCCTATCTAAAGAGAAATTACAATCGGGGGGACCACCTTAACTTTTATTTCCAGGAACAAATAGAAGCAGGTCCATATAGAACCTTCCAACTCTCCCTGGGAATTCACTCCATATTTTGTGATTCAAGAAAAAAGTCTGGAAAACTGGCGATTGTTACATGATCTGAGACATATTTAATAAAACCATGCAAGTGTTATGGGCCATACTCCAACCTGGACTTCCTAGTCCCGAAGACTATTCCAAAAAATTTCCAACATATATACTCTTGAAATATAGGATTGATTCTTTTTCTATTCCCCTACATTCCTCTGTGAAGCCCTCCCGAGTTTTGCTTTTTCCGATGACTACTATGAAACAATAATGGCCCTGATCAGAGATATTCAATGGAAGGTTTTCCCACAGGGAATGGCTAATAAGCCCACCACCATATGACAAATAATATGTGGACAAGGCTAATCCAATCAATTAAAAATTAAACTATCCAAACCCTGATGTGTCTACATTACATGGATGATATTTAATTGGCCCAGCCACCCTAATTCAAAAATCTTATTTTAATATATGTCAAGTGATTGTGGTAGAAAATTTAAAATAATTATGGGATTATATATAGCAGAAGAAATAGTTTCAAACCAGATCTCCCATATCTATTTAGGATTTATAAAGATCCAAAATGGATACTTTTGTTAGACCACTAAAAGAACAATTGACCACGCCTCAAAGATAATCCAGAAACCGTACGAGTGTGGGGGGGATGACAACTAATGCTTTCGCGCGCTGAGGCACGTGAAGCACTCGGGACTACTGGGGGGGAACGTGGGCCGGGGGGGAAGGCTAGACGAGAGGGCGGGTCTGTATGGCGAACCTGAGATAGTGTGTGGTGAGCGATCGCTGTTGGGGGTCACAGAATGCGGACTGACCTCAAGGGAAGATCGGGGCGATCGGGTCCACGTGATTCTCTGACGTCTTTCTACTAGAAGCACACTGATCTCATCTGTCACCACGATCATTTGATTCCTGGCTTATTATGCTAGGAAACTGCTAACTTAATTAGTTAGTAAAGGGAAAAAGCCTATCAGAAGGGAGCACAACATGTGGAGAAAGAGATCATTGAATTATAACTCCAACCGCTTGATGTTGAATTTTTAATTTTCTTCACAATATATACCCACAGTAGTATTTTGTGGCAACAAGGGCCTTTATTATCGGATACATTTGCCCGATCTCACCTAAAAAGTATAATTGAATCTTATACCACCATGGTGGCTAAACTTTAATTCTTCAAGGACTTAAGACTTCTACTAAAATATTTGTGCATTCACCCTGCTACTATTTTACTCCCTATTCATCATCACAGATTGAATATTTATTCTTCAATGATAATGATTGGGCTATAGCTAAATGCTCTACTTCTGCAATTTTATTGATAATCATCTACTAAGTCCCCTATATTATCTTTTTGTATTAATCATCCTATTATATTTCCACAGGTAATAAAAAATCAACCTATTCCTAAGGCATTTAATGTATTTACAGATGGGTCCTCAAATGGTACTGCTACAGTAGTCACTAAAAAAGAAAATATGACTTACATAACTGCACACAAATCAGCTCAACTAGTGGAATTGGAAGCTGTGGTAAGAGCTCTGGAAAATTTTAGGGACCAGCCCCGTAAACATTTTTTCAGATAGCCACTATATTGTACAAGCCGTCCCAAAATTAGAGTTAGCAGGACCAATAGCACCTCATACTCCAGCTTTAAATTGTTTTATCAAATACAAAAACTTTTGTGGGCAAGAAAAGAACCTCTATTCGTAGGCCATATTAGAGCACATACTAATTTGCCTGGTCCCCTCTATGAAGGTAATCAAAAGGCTGATGAACTTACAAAAACAATATTTATACTATTCAGCGCTACAACAAGCTACTTTATTCCACTCCCAGTTTCATGTCAACAGCACCACCTTGCAACGTAGGTTTAAAATCACAAAGGAGCAAGCCAGAACAATTGTAAAAGATTGTAAATCTTGTATGACACATTTGCCCAATCCTCATTTCGGAGTTAACCCTAGAGGATTAATGCCCAATCATTTGTGGCAGATGGATGTTACTCATGAGCCAAGCTTTGGAAAATTGCGATTTATTCATGTGACCATAGATACATGCTCATAGCATGATTTGTTTGCTTCCTTACATTCTGGAGAAAAAGTTAAAGATGTTACATCTCATTGTTTGCAAGCTTTTGCTGCATTGGGCATCCCCAAAATGCTTAAAACAGATAATGGGGGCCCCGCATATACGTCCTCATCTTTCAAACAGTTTTTGCGCAAAATTCAATATATCCCATAAAACAGGCATCCCATACAATCCTCATTGGTCAGGGCATTATTGAAAAGAGCAAACCGCACACTGAAAATTATGTTATTAAAACAAAAAGAAGGAAATTGGAAAAGTCCTAAGACAGATTGGCAGTTGCCCTGTTTACCTTAAATTTTTTTAACTTTAGACTCTAATGGTATAATCTGCTGGAGACAGAAATTGGAATCCACACCAACAACAAAACCCTGGTTTTACAGGAAGGATGTTCTTTCAGGTACAGGGAAGGGTCCATATCCAGTATATAAATTGGGGAAGAGGGAATATGTTGTGGTGGTTCTTTCCAAAACAACGAATCCTCTCCAATATGGATACCAACAAGATTTAATAAAACAGGTACCACATCAAAATGATCACGATGAAGATTATTGAAGAATCAAGATTAATAAAAAAGGCTTACCAAATCAAGAGGACCAAGATGAAGGTATAGAATGATTCCCTCAAACGAGTCCTTCAAAAATATTTCACAAAACGTAAGTGTCATTCCTCCCCGGCCGGGACTTAGGAGAACTCTCTATAGTGTGCACACAATTGTAATTTTTTTTTCTTTATTTTTCCGTTTTTATTACATGTCATTTTATGTCCTGTACATTTGTCTTTCATTTCATAATCAATGTGACCGTCAACAAAAAATATGTATGTATGTTGTTCGTCAGTCCCGTGTGACGTCACAGAAGAACCAAATCGCTTATGAAAAAGAAATATACATATATTGAAATATGGAATCCAAATAAACTTTAATTCATTTTATGTTAAGAAGTATTCAATTTAGGTAAATAATTTTTTAAAAAATGAAGTGTACTTTCAATTTTGATTTGATAGGTGTCCCTGGGACTTCTCTTTAGCAAACAATATGACTAGTGGCTGTATAACCTGATATTATTGGGTGTTTTGACCATAAGATTGTTTATTTGTTATTAACCTTCATTTGTTTAGGGGGGATAGCTCATTCATCTCAATTATCTCAACAAGGTAAACAGATTGCTCTGTAATACAGAGGACTCCATGGTTCCAGCTAACAAATAATTTCACTAAGTTGCCTTTACCATTTCTTTATTCCTATCTTTTATGCAGTAATTACCCTCAGTCTTTTCTTTGTTTTGTATCTATATATGGACCATTTTTTCCCAACTTATAGGTTAGTAGAAGATCAACCAGCGAAGTTATGGTGAACAATAATCAACTTTAATTTTTCTTCATACTCCAGCCTTTTAAATTGTTTTATCAAATACAAAAACTTTTGTGGGCAAGAAAAGAACCTCTATTCGTAGGCCATATTAGAGCACATACTAATTTGCCTGGTCCCCTCCATGAAGGTAATCAAAAGGCTGATGAACTTACAAAAACAATATTTATACTTTCAGTGCTACAACAAGCTACTTTATTCCACTCCCAGTTTCATGTCAACAGCACCACCTTGCAACGTAGGTTTAAAATCACAAAGGAGCAAGCCAGAACAATTGTAAAAGATTGTAAATCTTGTATGACACATTTGCCCAATCCTCATTTCGGAGTTAACCCTAGAGGATTAATGCCCAATCATTTGTGGCAGATGGATGTTACTCATGAGCCAAGTTTTGGAAAATTGCGATTTATTCATGTGACCATAGATACATGCTCAGGCATGATTTTTGCTTCCTTACATTCTGGAGAAAAAGTTAAAGATGTTACATCTCATTGTTTGCAAGCTTTTGCTGCATTGGGCATCCCCAAAATGCTTAAAACAGATAATGGCCCGCATATACGTCCTCATCTTTCAAACAGTTTTGCGCAAAATTCAATATATCCCATAAAACAGGCATCCCATACAATCCTCAGGGTCAGGGCATTATTGAAAGAGCAAACCGACCACTGAAAATTATGTTATTAAAACAAAAAGAAGGAAGTTGGAAAAGTCCTAAGGACAGATTGGCAGTTGCCCTGTTTACCTTAAATTTTTTAACTTTAGACTCTAATGGTTATTCTGCTGGAGACAGACATTGGAATCCACACCAACAACATAAACCCTTGGTTTACTGGAAGGATGTTCTTTCAGGTACATGGAAGGGTCCAGATCCAGTATTAATTTGGGGAAGAGGATCTGTTTGTGTTTTTCCAAAACACGAATCCTCTCCAATATGGATACCATCTAGATTAATAAAACAGGTACCACATCAAAATGATCAAGATGAAGTTATTGAAGAATCAAGATTAATAAAAAAGGTACAAAATCAAGAGGACCAAGATGAAGGTATAGAATGATTCCCTCAAAAAAAGTCCTTCAAAATATTTCACAACTTAAGTGTCATTCCTCCCGGCCGGGACGAGGAGATCTCTCTTTAGTGTGCACACAATTGTATTTTTTTTTTCTTTTTATACATGTCTTTATGTCTGTACATTTGTCTACATTTCATGTTAATGTGACGTCACAAATATATGTTTGTATGTTTATTCGTCTGTCCAGTGTGACGTCACAAAGAACAAAGCGCTTATGAAAAAAAAAAAAAAATATATATATGGATCCAAATAACTTTAATTCATTTTAGGTTAAGAGTATTCAATTTAGGTAAATAATTTTATAAATGAAGGTACTTTCAATTTTGATTTATAGGTGTCCCTGGGACTTCTCTTTAGCAAACAATATGACTAGTGCTATATAACCTGATATTTTGGTGTTTTGACATAAGATTGTTTATTTGTTATTAACTTCATTTGTTTTAATACCTCATTAATTTCAATTATCTCAACAGGTAAAAGATTGCTCTGTATACAGAGACTCAAGGGTTCCAGCTAACAAATTATTTCTCTAAAGTGCCTTTACCTTTTCTTTAATCTATCTTTAATGCAGTAATTACCCTCAGTCTTTCTTTGTTTTGTTCTAAATATGATATTTTTCCAACTTAGGTTTGTAGAAGCTCAACCAGCGATGTGTGTGAACAAAAATCAACTTTAATTTTCTAATCTAATTATTCTATTTTGTAGTTTGACAACTCGCCTCTTGACTCAGTGCTGCAATAGCACTGCCTTTCCTTTAATAATTGATGCTTGAGTTTCTAGGTAGCGGGCCCTGAAGATTTGCCGGTGGCATTGTCTAAACATAAAAAAGACGTCTGCTGCTACAGCTGCAGGGATCGCGGCCGCCGCAAGCATCCCTGCTGCTCAAGCATCAAACAACTTCACCAACAGTGTGGCCTCTGCTCTACATGCATGGGGCCTCCTACATCAACATGTTATAACAAATGGACATTTTTGATCTTTCATTGTTTGGGACTTTACAGGACAATGCCTTGCGGGTATTTGTCTAGAGAATTCAGTGTGTTACTTGATGGAACTTAGGGCAGCTGATTTGTTTAAACAATTTGATATGCTATGCAATTTGGCTCATCACCAAAAGGCTTGTCGCCTTAAAGCCGCAACATCTCCTCACAATTGGACGGCTGTTAGTCATCATACATAGTCGATCCTAAAGGGCTCCATTGGATGGCTGGTTAGCCAATGACGGGTAAGATCCCCAGAGGGGGACAACCTAAGACAGGCACAGTCGCAAAAAAAGACGGGACAGTCTCATGTGGCCGACATATCAACCTAAGACAGGAGTCAAGGGCACAGCCTTGATTATCCGATGACGGGTAAGAATGTTGGTTGCACACAGACGTCCTAGAGCATTACCTCTTTTAAAACAAAAAGGGGGAAATGCAGGAGCCCTGTTTGGGGATTGACTTGAATTGCGGTTGACTATGAGCCGAGGAGATTTGGGCATTGTCGCCTCCCGTAGTCTCACGGGACTTGTTGCGGGATCTCGAGTGACTTGGCCGAAATTGCTGATCGGGTCAGCGCCATTTTTGGTGGTGTGTGTTTGGCGTGTGTTAGTCCTTGTTAGAACCAGAGAGAAAAGTTATCAGAATAAAAAGCTGTTTGTCTCCAGTTTGCTTCTGAAGTTTTTCCCGCGGCTCCGTTGCTCCAAGCGCTTCAGGCGGCAACAATACTTCAGCTTTTAAATTGTTTTATCAAATACAAAAAACTTTTGTGGGCAAGAAAAGAACCTCTATTCGTAGGCCATATTAGAGCACATACTAATTTGCCTGGCCCCCTCCATGAAGGTAATCAAAAGGCTGATGAGCTTACAAAAACAATATTTATACTTCCAGCGCTACAACAAGCTACTTTATTTCATTCCCAGTTTCATGTCAACAGCACCACCTTGCAACGTACGTTTAAAATCACAAAAGAGCAAGCCAGAACAATTGTAAAAGATTGTAAATCTTGTATGACACATTTGCCCAATCCTCATTTTGGTGTTAACCCTAGAGGATTAATGCCCAATCATTTGTGGCAGATGGATGTTACTCATGAGCCAAGCTTTGGAAAATTGCGATTTATTCATGTAACCATAGATACATGCTCAGGCATGATTTTTTGCTTCCTTACATTCCGGAGAAAAAGTTAAAGATGTCACATCTCATTGTTTACAAGCTTTTGCTGCATTGGGCATCCCCAAAATGCTTAAAACAGATAATGGCCCCGCATATACGTCCTCATCTTTCAAACAGTTTTGCGCAAAATTCAACATATCCCATAAAACAGGCATCCCATACAATCCTCAGGGTCAGGGCATTATTGAAAGAGCAAACCGCACACTGAAAATTATGTTATTAAAACAAAAAGAAGGAAATTGGAAAAGTCCTAAGACAGATTGGCAGTTGCCCTGTTTACCTTAAATTTTTTAACTTTAGACTCTAATGGTTATTCTGCTGGAGACAGACATTGGAATCCACACCAACAACATAAACCCTTGGTTTACTGGAAGGATGTTCTTTCAGGTACATGGTAGGGTCCAGATCCAGTATTAATTTGGGGGAGAGGATCTGTTTGTGTTTTTCCAAAACACAAATCCTCTCCAATATGGATACCATCTAGATTAATAAAGCAGGTACCACATCAAAATGATCAAGATGTAGTTGTGGAGGAATCAAGATTAATAAAAAAGGTACAAAATCAAGAAGACCAAGATGAAGATATAGAATGATTCCCTCAAAAGTGTCCTTCAAAATGTTTCACAACTCAAGAGTCATTCCTCCCGGCCGGGACGAGGAGATCTCTTTTTAGTGTGCACACAATTGTATTTTTTTTTCTCTTTTTATACATGTCTTTATGTCTGTACATTTGTCTACATTTCATGTTAATGTGACGTCACAAATATATGTTTGTATGTTTGTTCGTCTGTCCAGTGTGACATCACAAAGAACAAAGCACTTATGAAAAAGAATATGATATATATATATATATATATATATGGATCCAAATAACTTTAATTCATTTTAGGTTGAGAGTATTCAATTTAGGTAAATAATTTTATAAATGAAGGTACTTTCAATTTTGATTATAGGTGTCCCTGGGACTTCTCTTTAGCAAACAATATGACTAGTGCTATATAACCTAATATTTTGGTGTTTTGACATAAGATTGTTTATTTGTTATTAACTTCATTTGTTTAATAGCTGATTAATTTCAATTATCTCAACTGGTAAAAAAATTGCTGTGTATAGAGAGACTTGAGGGTTCCGGCTAACAAATTATTTCTCCAAAGTGCCTTTAGCTTTTCTTTAATCTATCTTTAATACAGTAAATACCCTCAGTCTTTCTTTCTTTTGTTCTCAATATGATATTTTGCCAACTTATGTTTGTGTGAGCTCAAACAACAATGTGTGTGAGCAGAAATCAACTTTAATTTTCTAATCTAATAATTCTGTTTTTTAGTTTGACAACTCGACTCTTCACTCAGTGCTGAAATAAACACTGCCTTTCCTTTAATAATTGATGCTTGAGTTTCTAGGTAGCGGGCCCTGAAGATTTGCCAGTGGCATTGTCTAGACATAAAAAAGACGGCTGCTGCTACAGCTGCAGGGAACGCGGTCACCGCAAGCATCCCTGCTGCTCAAGCATCAAACAACCTCACCAACAGTGTGGCCTCTGCTCTACATACATGGGACCTCCTACATCAACATGCTATATAACAAATGGACATTTTGATCTTTCATTGTTTGGGACTTTACAGGACAATGCCTTGCGGACATTTGTCCAGAGAATTCAGTGTGTTACTTGATGAAACTTAGGGCAGCTAATTTGTTTAAACAATTTGATATGCTATACAATTTGGCTCGTCACCAAAAGGCTTGTTGCCTTAAAGCCGCACCATCTCCTCACAATTGGACAACTGTTAGTCATCATACACAGTCGATCCTACAGGGCTCCATTGGATGGCTGGTTAGCCAATGACGGGTAAGATTCCCAGAGGGGGACAACCTAAGACAGGCACAGTCACAGGGGACAGTCTCATGTGGCCGACATATCAACCTAAGACAGGTGTCAAGGGCACAGCCTTGATTATCCGATGACGGGTAAGAATGTTGGTTGCACATAGACGTCCTAGAGCATTACCTCTTTTAATACAAAAGGGAGGAAATGCAGGAGCCCTGTTTGGGGAGATGGCTTAAATTGCGGTTGACTACGGGCTTTGGACATGTTTGGGCATTGGCGCCTTCCGTACTCTCACGGACTTGGCCTGGGATCTTTCGAGACTTGGCCGGAGATCTCAAGGGACTTGAGAGAGATTGCAGATGAGGTCTGAGCCATTTTTGGAGGTTAGAGGAGCGTGGATGGCGTGTCGGGGTGTAGTTAGAGCCAGAGAGAAAAGTTATCAGAATAAAGGGTTGTTTGTTTCCAGTTCGTCTCTAAACTTCTTCCCGCAGCTTCTCTGCTCCAAGCGGCCATCGCTTCAGGCGACTACAGGCGATCTCACCCTCAGGTGGAAGTGTGGGACCTGAAGGAACATACTGGGTGTGTCTGGCTTCACACCTGGATCTCCAGCAGGGTGCCTGGTGCTAGATACACAGCTCTGACTGGACAGCCAGGAGAGGAACACAGACTTCCAGAGTCCCCTGCCCTTCCATTCAGCCTCTCAGGCCTTTGCCATACACACTACTGCTCGTGTGTGTGTGTGTGTGTGTGTGTGTGTGTTTGTGTGTGTGTGTACGCGTGCGCGCATGCAGTCCAGGATCTTAAGAATGCCAAGCAAGTACTCAACCACTGAGCTACATCCTCAGCATACCTAGCATTTGTTATGTCTTATTTACTTATCTATTTATTTATTTATTCATTTGTTTACTTATTCATCCATTCATTTTTTAAGAGGCAGGGTCTATGTTGCCCAGGCTGACCCCATCTCTGGGCCTAGTGGATCCTCCTGCCTCAGCCTCCTGAGCAGCTGGGACTACAGGCACAAAACCACTGCGTGTGGCTGTCACATCTCTTTCCCCCACCATCTGTGCTGTTAGTTGGCTAAACTATAAAACACAAGCACTCACTAAACATTTTGTTTACTCATTGAATCTCACTTATAAGTAGGAAGAATTTCACAATTTTCTTAATTCTTACATTCCTCATATTCCCTCTCTCTCACCCCAGAGGTAAGAAAGTGTTACTTTAACAATCTGAACGAAAGAATGCTGGGGAATTCTAATTCTTGTTTTTCCAGAAAGTGTCTCATATTTTCTAAGATGAAATTAAGAATTCAAATTTTGTTTATGCTTTCTGAGTTGTTAAAAGATGCCTGTTACTCACCTAGCATATGTGAGGCCCTGGGCTGGATCCCCAGCACTACAAAATTGTGTGATAATGAAGTAGGCGCCCTCCTCCCTGCAGTCTCCCTCTCTGTTTGCAGTGCTAGGGTGGCACCCAGGACCTTGCACGTCCTCGGCAAGCTCCACCACTGAGCTATGCACCCCTCCCTGCAAACACTAAGATCTCAGTCGGCAGCTCAGACTCTGACGACGGGCAGTCTAGAAGTACAAGTCCTCTGCTCTTCCTTCCAGGTGGTTTCTTCCCTACGGACATGGCATGTTTAGTTTAAGGGCCAGCTTAGTGTGGCAAACATTACACGCGTGGAGGCACTTGATTCTTATGCTATCATTCCCTCTCGATCTTCAGCAAGCCTGTATTGGACCTGCTTTCTGAGCAAACATGTCTATGCAGAGCTCAGGAAAGCGTATGTACATGGAGGCCCTGAGAAGTGGGCATCTTCTAATGATTATTATTTTGTTTATACTACTCAAAGTATGGGAGAAATGTATGTGGGTGTATTTAGCTATTATTAAAATGAGGATTCAACAAGAAAAATCAAGTTATTTGCTCTTTAACTTGAAAACAGCTTTCATACAGCACTGCATGTCATGTTTTACATATTTATACAATATAACAAATATCTAAGTAGTTGTCTTAATCTACTAGCCCTGATTTCTATTACAAAGCTACAGTTCCATCATAGAAACAGATCAGCTTAATGTTATGGTCACACATAAACTGATTTTTTTATTTGTATTTTGCTTCAAACGTTTTTTTTGTTGTTTTTTTTTTTTGTTTTGTTTTGTTTTGTTTTGTTTTGTGGCACTAGGGATTGAATCCAGGAACTTTTATGCATGCTAAGCAAACACTCTACCACTGAGCTACATTCCCAGACCAAATACTGTTGGTATGTGATTTTGCAACACCTTGTAGCTAGAAGCAAAACTATTTCCACCTGACAGTATTCTTAATAATTCTCCACTCTGCACTATACACCAATGTTGCATATTAAGACAAAACAAAACAAAATTCCTATGGGAAATTTCATCATACCTTTTTATAATATGTTTGCTTTTCACCTAACTCAAAGGAAGGACAAATCTTGGGTTAGAGAGGAAAAAAAACAGCTGGGCGCCCTGGCACACACATGTAATACCAGCAGCTTGGGAGGCTGAGGCAGAAAGATCAGCCTCAGCAACTTATTGAGGCCCAAATTAACTTAACAAGACCCTGTCTCTAAATAAAATATGAAATAGGGCTGGGGGTGTGGCTCAGTGGGTGAGTGCTCCTGGGTTCAATCCTCAGTACCAAAAAATAAAAATAAAAAAAAAAGAGAGAGAGGAAAAAAATTGTATTTTTATGGCTGTGAACATAATTATAGAAGAATCCATAAGTAAAAGAATAAGAAGAATGCTAACCTTCAAACAATTAGCAAGTAGTTACAAACACCTGCTAAATGAAGAACATAAACAGGCAAAAGACAAAGTTCCTTCCTCTAATAAGCAGTTTTCCATGGGGAGACCAACACATGCATGGCAAGAGAGGCTCTGGCTGTGACGTCACCGTCAAGTGCCTGCGCTCCCAGAGGTCGGTCACGGAGAGCAGGCTGGGGCACGCTGCTTCCTCTCCCCTGAAGGCAGCAGACAAGGGAGGCTTGGAGAGGTGGGGGAGAACCATGGCAGCCAGGCTTGGTGCACTGTGTCCTCCAGTGAAGGAACGCCTCGAATGGGTGCACTAGGCAGAACATGACCTCGACTTTTTTATTAGATTTTGAGCATAAGACATTGAAGAAACAGACACCATACATTATGGGCAAACTTAAGTGCAGAAGGACTAAGAGCATCAGGTCTAGAGTCAGTCTGGCTGCACCCTTAGCATTCCTGGGGCCTGGGGCAAGGCATTTTCTCTCCACCTTAGGTCCTACAGCTACCAAATGGGACCACCACAGCACCTACATCACAGGACTGCCAGGAGGAGTAGCAGGTCACCCACCAAGAGTGGTCACTGCAGTGCCTGGCCTGCTGACGCTGAGAACTGTGAACTGCTGCTCTTCTCATCACTGCTGCCGTTTCTCAAAAACACTGTCACACAGTGTCATGGTGTGGATGTGAGGTGTCCCCAAAAGCTCAAGAGTGAGACAATGCAAGAAGGTCCAGAGGAGAAATGACTGGGTGGTGAGAGCCTTGACCCAATCCGAGAATGAAACCCCTGATAGGATGAACTGAGTGGTAGCTGGAGGCAGGTGGGTGTGGCTGGAGGAGGAGGCATTGGGGGCTGGCTGTGGGGTCTATATTTGTATCTGGAGAGTGGAGTCTCTCTCTGCTTCCTGATCCCCATGTGAGCTGCTTCCTCCACCACACTCTTCCTCCATGATGTCCTGCCTCACCTCCAGCCCCAAGGAATGGAGCTGCTGTCTGTGGACTGGGACCTCTGACACCGTGAGCCCTAAATAAACTTTTCCTCCTCTAAAGTTGTTCTTGTCAGATCTATGAGTTACAGCAGTGAAAAAGATGACTAAAACACATAGGAAAAGTGTGCTAAACAGGAAATGGAGACGGGAGGGACAGATGAAAGACAGCCTCTCTTTTAAGGTGAGGTAACCTCTGAGTCTCACGTGGTGTGAACAGACAGCACACCTGCTCGTCCCACAGTGGTCATGCCAGGTGTCGGGTGACAGTATGTACATAAATAAATAACCCAAGTTATCAAAATGCCAGTCGGGAGGTGAGCGGGTGCTGAGGAAAGAGGAAGGGAAGGCCCTAAAGAGGGTGGACAGGGACATCTCCCTGAGGTTGATATCTGATCTAAGACCTGAGGAGTGACTGAAGAGCTGCACAGAGAAGGCCTGGAGAAAGACCTAGAGCACGTGCTCCACCAGCAGAGGGGTCTCTGTCTATCTCCTTCATCACTGTGTCTCCAGACCCTAGAAAAATGCCTGGCACTGACTCAGAAAGTCACCGGTCAAACATTTTCTCTCATATGCAGAAAATAAAGAAAAATGAGGAAAACAACTGGGGCAGGGGGCCCAGGAAAATAGGAGATCAGTGGAGCAGAGGAAGAGGACTGAGGGGGAGGCAGGAGGGACAGGAAGAGAGGAACAGTGGAAGGAAATCGACCAAACCATGCTTCGCACATCCAGCTTTATGTGTATTCATAAAGCACTGATTTTTAAAAACTATAAATTAAAAAATATCTGGCATATAATACGCTCAATAACAATATCTATAAGGTATACATATTTCAAAACACCATGATGCACACCATATATACAATTATTTATTGACTTAAAAACACAAGAAGAATTAAAAATCTCTCTCTCTCTCTCTCTCTCTCACACACACACACACATACTACACACACACACACACACACGTATAGGATGAATGAATAAATGACATCTCCAGCTACCGGAGTAAGCACGAAGCCCTGGAGTAAGCAGCGGCGTGGCTGAGCACAGGTGTGGAGGAGGAGAGGGCTGCGGGGGAAGAGGCCAGGCTCAGTGTGGGAGCTTGAACCCAGGGGTGCTCTACCACTGAGACAGGTCTTGCTAAGCTGCCCGGGCTGGCTTCAAATCTGTGATCCTCCTGCCTCAGTCTGCCAAGTACCTGGATTACAGGCGGGCTAGGCTTCTTTCAAAAAGCCGTGGATGGGACATCTCAGCAGGGAGCAATGTGACGTGGCCTCATTAGAGATCACCCTGGTTGCCATGTGAAGAAAGAATATCCGAGGGACTCAGGAGGAACCCAGGCAACCTCTGGGAGGCCACGCAGCAGCTCAGACAGGCGAGTGAGAGCAGCACACCTGCTGGCGGGATGGGCTGAGAGGTGAGGGAAAGGGAAACTCTGGAGCGACTCTAGGTTTCTATATGAGCAAGCAACACCGTGCTAATCACTGAGACCTGGACAGCTGGAAGAAGCAGGTCAGGGGAAGGTGATAAGCGCTGACATGTCTGTTCTGGTCACCTTGGGAGATCTTTAGTGAGGCTGTCAACCAAGCAGTTGCAGGCCGTTCTTGGCTGCCATGCAAAGGAGATGCCCCTCCATGGAGCTCTAAGTGTGCAGACTGGCACCATGACCATGGCGTCCAAAGCCAGGGGCAAGAAGAAACGATAAGCTACGGGACTTTGTCAGCCAGTAAGAACCGTCAAGTCTATCATGCTTTCTTCGTTGGGCTGCCACAGTCTCAAAGTAAGCCCATCTTAAAGGAGACCATCCTCCTGAGGTCCTGGATGTGACGATCTGCCCCTTTCATGTCCCTTCCCCTCTATGGCACCCTGTCTTGTCATTGAGAAGATCTGCTCTGTGTGTGTACTATAACAAGGAATGAAACCACACACGAGGGAACTGTGTGAGTCAGCTTTTGCACTGCTGTGACCCAAACGACCTGGCAAGAACAACTTAGAAGTTTGTTCTGACTCATAGTTTCCGAGGTCCAGTCTGTGGCTGGTCAGCTCCATGGCTCTGGCCTGAGGTGAGGCAGAACAGCATGGCGGAAGGGGCCTGGCCGAGGACAGTGGCTCAGGACCTGGCGGCCAGAAAACACAGAAGGAGCTCTGCCCACCAGGGACAAAACATAAACCCCAAAGGCATGTCCCTGGTGGCCCACTGCCTCCAGCCACACCCTTTCTGCCTACATTATGACACAGTTAACCCATCTCAATGGAGGGTTAGGTCACGATTCTCATGATCTAGTCATCCTACCTTTGCACGTTCTTGCACTGTCCCACAGAGGAGCCGTTAGGGGACACCTCACATCTAAACCCTAACAGTAGTGTGGCTGCAGGGACAGGGGGTAGTTCCCACAGTACCTTGGGGACACCTCATATCTGAACCATAACAGTAGTGTGGCTGCAGGGACAGGGGCATTTAGAGGCAGTAAGCAGGCTGGAGGGGAGGGAGCTGGAAAAAACCAGTTAAGGACACAGTGTGGAGATCCTGGAGGGCAGTAGCTTCATGCTTCAGAGTCTGAGGAAGTCCTCAGGTTCTGAGAATGTAGGTGTTACTTCAAAGAGATGTTTAAGGAAGATCACAAACATTCAATGTGTAGAATGTCGGGACCTGGGCCCGGCACAATGTCGTAGGAATCTGGTAACAGGTGGCCACAGGTCCCAAAAAGTCATTCAATGAAACTGGTGAGCAGCAGGACAGGGAGAAAGAGAAATGTGAGAATTGTATTTTAATCTGGCACTTGTGACCAGGAGTCAAGAGGATGGGAGCATGACTGAGCTGGACATGATAACGTTTATCTATCTATTTATTTATTTGGGGGGTACCAGGGATTGAACTCAGGGGCACTCGACCACTGAGCCACACCCCCGGCCCTATTTTGTGGTTTTTTTTAGAGACAGGGTCTCACTGAGTTGCTTAGGGCCTCTCATTTTGCTGAGGCTGGCTTTGAACTTGCGATCGTATTGTCTCAGCCTCCCAAACTACTAGGATTACAGGCGTGCACCTCTGTGCCTGGCTTATTTACTTATTTTTAATGTGATGCTGAGAATTGAACCCAGTGCCTCACACATGCTAGGCAAGCACTCTACCACTGAGCCACAACCCCAGCCTGATGGAAGTGATTTTTGAAGAAGGATGATGATTCAGTTCTCAGACAGAGTTAAAGTTAGGATAATGTGGCCACCCTCTACATCCAGACCCTCACCCCCCAAGGTGCAGCGTGTACCACTAAGGTCCTTTCCCCTAGTCATTCATACTCCCACATAAGCACAACAGAGAAACCCTCCCGGATAATATGATATCTCTCCATGGCTGCAAAAGCAAGTTTAAATGGACAATATTATAAACACAAAAATAAAACAAGTGCCAAAAACTGTCCACTTCTACCAAAGTACTGTGATCTTACATTCAGATTTTTTAAAAAAAACCCTATTAGGTGAAAAGACACTCAACAGTGTTCAGCTGTGAGGGAAATGCAGCCAAAACCACAATGAGATGCTGTATACAACTGTTGGACCAGCTGAAAATCCTTAAAGCCTAATAGTAACATGTAATAATAACAAGGAGCAACTGAAACTCTCACATGGCTGCTGGGAATGCAAAAAGGCACAGCTACTTTGGGAGACACTTTGACAGCGCCTTATAAAGATCAAATATGAACTTTACTTCTGACCCAGCAATACCACTCCTAGGTTATTTTCCAAGAGAAATAAGGCACATGTCCATGCAGATACTCTAGACAGATATTTATGGTAGCTTTATTCATGACCATCAAAAACTAAAAACAGTGCAAATGTGTATCAACTAGTGAATGGATAAACATATGGTGTTCATCTATAAACAAGTGAAATACTATAAAGTGATAAAAAGGGACAAATACTGGCACGAGAAACAACACGAGTCCAATGTAGCACATTAAGTGAAAGGATCAAGGCACTAAATGCCATGTGTACACCATATCTATTCACATGACATTCTGGGAAGGGGAAACTACAAGAACAGGGACCACCAGGGGCTGTGGGCTGGGAAACACCGACCGTAAGTGACGTGCGGGAACCCCTGGCTGGTGGAAACGCTCTCTCTTGGTTATGGGGGTGGTTCTAAACATTTGTCAAAACTCATTAAACAAAAAGCACACTTTTCAAGGGTGAGGTTTACTGTACATTATTCCTCAAGAAAATCAGCTTAAAAATACATCGTATCTTCACATATGCTAAAAGAAAAAATTTTAAACACTGCATTGTTATCTCTGATTGTTCTGAAAAATTCTAGACATTTTTTAAGTAGCAAGAATCCTACAAAGGTCTTCACTATTGAAAAGAAAGAAATCGCATGCCGTTTCCCTCTTTGGGCCTCAAAACATTCCTCGCAGAGTTAGGGTGTCGGGGTGTCAGGGTGTGCAGAGTCCCTGTGAATGCTGGTCATTGAGGCACTGATAAAGTGTGCCTTGTTTGCCGCACAGCTGTTGGCTTCATTGTTCTTTTGTCACACTAGGAAGGAGCGCTGGTATGCTAGCGGAATGTGACCTTCTCACTGGAGAGGGGTCGCATCAGCCCTGAAACACTGCCCGAGAAATCTATTTCACCACGTACCACATGGGAGTGGTGAAAATAGAACAAACTCAGCCACAAGAGAAGACCCCCAAAACCATACGGAGCAGCACCACCCCTCAAAGTCAGGTCACTTACAAGAGACCTTTTTCAACACTTGATGTCCTAGAGCTCATCTTTCAAAGGAGCAAAGCTTGGTCTCAATTTACTGTCCTTTAGTAGGTGATGTCCCCAGAACTTATTTCAGAGTCCAAGAAATGTTGATAATATATTTCAAAAGACATTCTGTATGAGCACTCCATGAACAGTAGGGCTGTAAGACTGTGGGGACGGTCATCTTTGTGGGGCTGATGGTCTGCCCTAGGTGCTTTGCTGTTTATCCTTCTGAACTCCTTTCACTTGATCAAGGGCCTTCGATCTTGTCTGAACTCACTGCAGGCAGAAATGCACCTCACCACTGCAACCCAGCACAGACGCAGGTGTGCACACACACGTGCACCTCTCTAAGCTGCACAAAATACTACTTACCTTACCACAGAAGATGCTCTTTAATAGTTTCTCTTATACTGAGGTCTTTACAATGCTGGCAACCTAATGCGACCTCTATGCGTATTCTGAATGTAGATCTTGAAAACTTTATTTCTAAACAAATGAGCCAGTGGTCTCTACACTTGCTGCCTTGGCTCCCAGTCCTACCAGGAATCAGCAGCAGAGGTGGAAGGACAGTCTGAGTCCCAGGTACTGCTGCTCTCCCTCCTGCCTGCTCTGACATAGGAGTCAGGGAGGCTGGGCCTTCCCAGCCTTCAAACACTCAGGGTCATCCTCTCTTCCATTCACCCTCACTGTTATTCCTCATCCTCTGCACACACAGAGAGGAAGAACATTCAGCTGGGTGCAGAAAGAATGGCAATATCAAAGAGTAAAGCAAAGCTGCCTCTCACCATCTGTGGGTGTGGGTCACACTGGCTGAGCTTATTTCTAATACCACAGCTAGCTGAACCAAGCAAGAACTGGTGTGTGAGTCACGTGTAAAATACGTTTGCAACTGTATCAGTGATTCTGACTTTGTCAAACTTACAATCAACATTATATTCTTTGATTCCATACAAACTGTTGGGCATTTGTGAAAATTAGAAATAGATTTCATATAAAGATTGAAAAACTTACTTTTAAGAATTCCCACAAGGGAAACTGGACCAAAGAGAAAGGAATCTGGGGAAAGAGAGAGAAGGGGAAAAAAAAAAAAAATCAAACATTAGGTTGATAAAAGGCAGCAGTTTTCTGGCATTATGATAAAGTCTGTAATTACTATTTAGAGACATATTTCACGTTAATTTGATGTATATAACAAAGATAACATTAAACAAATTCACAGGCTATAGTACACATGTTTAGAAAAAGAACTAAACTTTAACTGTAGGTCCTCTAACTCTTGGAGCCCAGCAAACGTAAAATGAGAGGCACCACGAAGGCCCGTGAACTGGAGAGAAAAGCACAATAGGGCAGGGATTGGCTCTGCTCTGACAACAGCCAGTGCTGCCCACCATAGCAACAAAGGCTGGTGCAGTGGCACACACCTGTGATCCCAGCGGCTAGGGAGGCTGAGGCAGGAGGATGCATGCTCACTCAAACCCAGCCTCAGCAACATAGTGAGACTGTAAGCAACCTAGCAAGACCCTGTCTCAAAACTTAAAAAGTTAAAAAATAAAAAAGGGGGCTTGGGGTAGTGCTCAGTTGGTTGAGTGCTTGCCTCACATGTACAAGGCCCTGGGTTCAATCCCCAGCACCACACAATAAATAAATAAATAAAGGACTGGGGACATGGCTCGGTGGTTAAGCATCCCTAGATTCAATCCCCAGTACCAAAAAATAAAAATAACAAAGACATTGAGGACATGATGTTGTTCTGCTTAAGAGCAAAGGCTGTCTACCCCTTAGCAGGCAAAGTGTCAGGATTTAAAAGAGGAACAGAGGAGAAAATGAAGGATGGAGGGAGGAAGAGATGGAGGAGAGAGGAGACACACAACAGGAGGAAGGCAGAAGGCCTGGGGAGGGGAAGGAGAGGAGAGGAGAGGAGAGGAGGGAAGGGAGGAGGAGGGAGGGGAAGAGGAGGAGGGGGAGGAAGACGGCAAGGAGAAAAGGGAGGAGAGGGGCAGAGGAAGAGAAAGCAGGAGAAGAGGAAGAGGCTAGGCGGTGGGGGAGAGGAGGACCAAGGGAACAGGCAGGGAGGTGGAGGAAAAGGGCAGGGGAGGGAGCGGGAACAGAGCCACCTGCAGGAGGACTGAGAAACAGGCTCCAGGAGCGGCCAGAGTGGTAGAGAGAGGGCCATGGGCCTCATGGGCCTCCTCCGGGAGGGCACACTGGGTGATGCTAGGAGTGCAGAGGGAAAGGGGCCTGCGAGAAGCAGCCTGAGCTCCTGACTGAGTCCCCAGCGCAGTTAGGGCGACGAGCAGTCTGTAGTGATGAAGTACAAGTGGTCAAGACAAGTATCAGATTCACACAGGAAGTATTCACAGTGAGATGTCTAACCACAAGAGCTAGAATTACCAAGCAGGACCTAAGTTCTACTTCACTGAATTTCCTTAACAGTCCTACCAAACAGTGTTATCACTAATCCCCTCTTATGGAGACTGAGGTTCAGAGAAGTTGTGTAACTTGGCTTAAGACACACAGTGATTAAGCCAGACCTTCTGACTTCAGAGTCCTACTCAATGCAAAGATACTTAACTGGATTTATCTGCATACAAACTCACTCATAGTACAATCTTTTGCTTTTAATTAAATTTTTAGAAATTTAAAACAGAAACCACTTCCATATTTCTTGAAATAAAAATGCCTGAACTCCTGTGGGCCCCCCACCCACAAGCTTACATGATATCCAGTCACTGGCCACTGGGCCAGTGCCCAGCAGCGATAAACCCACAGGCTTGCCATGTCCCCATTTTTGTCACTCTGCATTCAGCACAGTTCCAAGTGATAAGTAAATGTGAACTTGGCACGTGTGTGTGTCTCCATGATTTTGGAGGAATTAACAAGTATTGACCTTCACATGAACTAAGGGCAGGAGTTATTCCTGGAGTATTTATAGTAATCAGAATTTTAAAGCCCAGCAACATCTGTGCAACTCTGCTAGAGCAAATGATGGCCCTGGGTCTGACAGCCAGTGGCCCTAGAGAGAAAATCTGACTTCTACTCAGGAAGGAAATAGCAGTGAGAGAAAAACAACAACAACAACAAAAATCAATGTCACTAGCCTGGATTAATCTGACAAGCCAGAATCTCAGAGAAGTTTGTCATTGTCATCAATAAGCAGCCACTCCACCCTGAATGTCAAAGTTCCACAAGAGCAGTCAGATTTAGTTTGGTTCTTTTGGTCCCCAAAACACAAAAGCATCTGACACTGTCCATTCTGAAACCACAGAGCTATATTTCCAATTAAATCAATTATCAACCCCCCCCAAACTGACTGTATAATGGGTTTCTAAAAGCTTTTTTAATTTTTTAAAAATTCAAAATGTGAAAAAAATCACCCTCAAGAACAACAACAGGATTACAGATCACTTTACTTTTCCTCTTTGGATTTTGCCATCTCAGATGTAACTATATTATATTCTAATAAGAATAAGATGAGGGGCTGGGGTTGTGGCTCAGTGGCAGAGCGCTCGCCTCGCACGTGCGCGGCCCGGGTTCGATCCTCAGCACCACGTAAACAAATGCATTGTGTACAACTAAAGTAAATAAATAAATATTAAAAAAAAAAACTTAAAAAAAAAAAAAAGAATAAGATGAAAAAAGCTTTAGAATTTGTTGTAGCAGGGCTGGGCTGTGGCTCAGTGGTAGAGCGCTTGCCTAGCATGTAGGAGGCACATGATCCTCAGGACCACAGAAAATATAAATAAATAGAATAAAGTTATTTTAAAAATTCATTGTAACAATCTTTGCCACTTCTCTTCACTTCTTGATGAAAATAACCCATAGAGTTGCACTGAACATTATCTGAATTTGCTTGATACTTAATACTATTAGGTTCTGAATTCTATGGATGAACATTTTGCCCATTTTCCTCTAATAATGTTTATCCATTAAACTGATCCACCAGTTTAAAGAGGTAATTTTAAAACGACACATTTGGAACGGCCAAACAATTCCACTGGGTATTTATTTTAAAAAGTGAGCCGACAGTAAACCCAAATAAAACAAGATCAACTGACGCCGAAGGTAATTAATGGTGCTATAAAGGCTCTACTAACTAAACTTATTTCAGGCTTCCAGGAGTGAAAGACCCTCACGAAATAAACTCCTGTGTGTGAAATGTCTCAAAGTTCTTCAAAATCCTGTTGCGCACTTGTTCTCTCTCACAGTAGGAGGGGACGACCGTGGAAATGCGCTGCCACATGTGGAAGGAAGGCCCGGCACACCCCACTCCGGAGCTCGCAGACAATTCTCCTAGCAAGGCGCCCCGTGGGCCTGGGAGCCGGCTCCCCCACCGCCCCAGGTCTGGCTTGGGGTTACACCACAGTGATGTTTCTTCAAAATGTGAAATTTTATACCCCAAACAGATGTAAGCTGTTATTCTAAAATGTTTTATAGATGAAGAAAATGAATAGCTGCACTCAGAGGTCTTATATTCCAAAACACAACATACCCATTTTATTGCAGCAAAAGTCACAAAATGGCTCACTGTTGTGACCTGTTTAACGCCTCCATTTGAGATGTCTTGTTTGAATAAAGTTGTTAGGACCCAGGGCACTAATAAGTGAGTGGCCGTAAACCCAGCTACCATCAAAGAGGCAGATACAGAGGGGAAACCTGCTAAAATTCAACTCGGATTCCACTTAGTAACAAACAGCAATAATTCTAAACTAGTGTGTGTGAGGATTCCAGGTGGAGCAATGAAGTGACATCGGAGCGTGGTGGACGGGGCAAGCAGGCACTGGGCATCCCTGGCAACACAGGCAACCTACAGTCACGTTAGGAGCGCACTTTATTTAACGAGCGCTGGACTGCAGTTATCCCTGAAGCCAGTCCATGCTTCTAACCCTGTGGTCTTAAGATAAATGTCTACATGATGCCATCCTTTACCAGTGAAGCTATTCATAGAATAACTAAGGTGATGGGAAGATGTGTTTTCTAAAGTGATTGCTTACCTCTAAAATTCTATTTTTCAATGGAACAATATCAAAATACAATATGCTTTTTAAAATAAATAAGACTTGACTATAGGCTGCAATGAACACAGTGCCACTGAGTGAGCCAGGAAGCCTAGAAACAGAGTTCAGCTGAAAAGCTGTGAAAGTTCTTACATTTGGCAAAAATGACCAGAACCTCTCTAGTAGTAGGATCTTTACAACTTTAACTGTGCAAGACCTCAAGTTACAATGGGTGTGAAGAACAGTACGGAATGGGTGGGTTTGCCACGGAAATACAAGTGGATTCAAGGGCCGGCCCACTCCAGTCTTCAAGAGATCCTACAAGTGAGGGGGTAGTCTCCTCTTTGTGCATGATGACTTCCAGATTCATGTGCTTGGTTTGGGGTTTTCCATTCCAGTGTCCCGGAGGAACAACACCTTTCTTCTCTTAAATGCTCTGTGCCTTTTACCATTCAGCCTCAGTAGTGAACAACCACAAATGAAGCTGAAACAAAACTCCCTGCCCCAACGTGACCATCATTCTTAAAAAAACAAACACTACAAACAATCTATTTATCTACAAAGTATATATGTGTTTTCCAAATACAACATATATATTTGTGTGTATGATATTTATTTATTATTCCAAAAACATATGAGAACCATTCAAAGCTAAAATGCTAGCATTTGACATATCAGGAATGAATTTTAACAATAAATACCTTTGACTATTTTAACTGCAGATTAGAATCCCTTCATATGTACTGCACATAGTGAAAAGAATGTATAAACAACAAAAGAAATAAACCTAAAAAAGGAAATACTTGAAATGAATTACTTCTTAGGTTAGCAAGACATACTAAAATTCCTAAAGCATCTTTCCAAAGAAAACACAGTATGGACATAGAGTAACAAAATCTAATAGAACAAAGGAGATGAGATAAACAATTTGGTTCTCAAATAAACCTTTTAGACTTCAAGGGCAGAGGCCCTGAGGGTACTGCCCATCTCTAACTGGGTGTATCAGACACAGGAGGTATGAAAAAATATCAGAAGTGAATGTAAAGATTAGACTTTCTCTCTACAGTTTACAGGATCATCAAAACAATTTTATCTAGGCAGATGTAGCACCTAGCATCAATTTAATGTTAGTATGCCTGTTATATAACACTATCTCATAATGAAGATAAGGGCAATGTCAAGTTAGTCTGCAATTTGTTGTATTTCTGAATTCATAAAAACAAGTTACACAATTTCTTAAGCAATGTAAGCCTATGATACCTATTCATGATAAAATGGCTCTTCCAAATAAGGATAGATGAAAACTTCCTCAATCTGATGAAGGACTTAAGGACATTTTCAAAAGTTACAACTAATATCTTTTTTTTTAAATACCAGGGATTGAACCCAGGGGCACTTAAGCACTGAGCCCCAGCGCTAGCCCTTTTTTGTATTTTATTTAGACACAGGGTCTCACTAAGTTGCTGAGGCTGGCTTTGAACTTGAGATCCTCCTGCCTCAGCCTCCTGAGCCATTGGGATTACAGGTGTATGCCAGTGCACCCAGCTCTAATATCATTCCTTTTTTTTTTTTTTTTTTTTTTTTTGTAGTTGTAGATGGACAGTATGCCTTTATTTTATTTATTTTTTTTATGCAGTGCTAAGGATCGAACCCAGTGCCTCAGATGTGCTAAGCAAGCAGAGCAGCTCTGCCACTGAGCTACAGCACCAGCCCTCTAATATCATTCTTTTTTTTTTAATTTTTAATTGTAAATGGACACAATACCTTTATTTTTATGTGGTGGTGAGGATTGAATCCAGTGCCCCACGCATGCAAGGCAAGGGCTCTACCACTGAGCCACAACCCCAACCCTCTAATATCACTCTTAAAAGACCTAACGCTTTCCCCTTAGATCAGGAACAAGGCAAGGATGTTTGTTCTCACCACTTCTATTCAATAGCTCACTAGAGATCCCAGTGAGTGCAATTAGGCAAGAAAAAGAAATTTAAAAAATAGGACTGGAAAGAAGCAAAACTACCCCTGTTCACAAAGACATTATTCAGACAGAAAATCTTACAGAATTTGAAGAAGAAAAAATACATACACAAGCCAAGGACATGGTGCACGCCTATAATCCCAGCAACTTGACAGGCTGAGGCAGGAAGCTGACAAGCTTCAGGCCAGTCTCAGCAATTTAGCAAGGCCCTAAGCAATTCAGTGAGATCCTGTCTCAAAATAAAAAGGGCTGGGAGCTAGCTCAGTGGTAAAGCACCCCTGGGTCCAATCTCCAGTACCAAGTGGGAGGGGAATATACATATGTATGTTCTAAATACTAGGGGCAAATAAGTGAAAAACATTTAAAAAATAAGCTAGTTCTACTTACAACAACATCAAGATACCACAAACTATTTAGGAATAAAATTAACAAAAGACTTGTAGGACATCTGTACTGAAAGTTAAAAAGTATCATTAAGAGAAAACAAGGATGGGGACTGAGCTTGTGGCGTGGAGGTAGAGTGCTTGTCTGGGTGGGACACTGGGTTCGATCCCCAGCACCACATAAAAATAAAATAAAGGTATGTATCCACCTACAACTAAAAAAAAATAAATAAATGTTGTTTGTTTTTTAAAGAAAGAAAATAAGGATGATCTAAATAAATAGAGGATATGGCACTAAATGACTAGAAAACTCAACATGGCTTAAATTTCAATTCTCCCAAAAATAGTCGATAATTTCAATGCAAAGCCAAGCATAATCCTAGAAGGCTCCTCTGTGTGTGCCTGTGGGTGGGGGAAGGGCTTAAGCCAGGCAAGTGCTCTATCACTGAGCCATATCCCCAGCCCTTCTTTTTAAAAATACAAATAACAAGCTGATTCTAAAAGTTACATGAAACTGTCAAGGACCTGAAATAACCACAATCTTGAAAATACAAAAACCTGGAGTGCCAGCAATACTTGATTTCCATATCTTCTATAAAACTATAGACATCAGGATAGTAACAAGAACAACAGACATAGGACAGACAAAACAATGGGGGGGGGGAGTTCAAAACCAGTATTTTCATTAAATGGTACTGTAACAAATAGATATTCACGTGCAAAAAAAAAAAAAAAAATGAGCATTGGTCCCAATCTCTTAAGCATATACAACAGTTAGTGACAGATGAATTACAGACCTAAAGAAAAACACTAAACCAATAAAGCTTACAGAAGAAAACAGATTAGAATATGGAATACACTGGGGACCTGGGGGAATGAGGAACTTTCTTAGACCACAAGAAGCAGGAAACATAAAAGAAAAACTTTTTCAAGAAATTAGACTACCTCAAATTTTAAAACTTGTGCCCATCAAAAGGTACCGTTAGAAAAAAAACCTCAATGGTGTATTTTACAAAAGAAGAAAAGTCCTGAGATTTACATGGAATCTCAAGGGACTCCTAATTGCCAAAACAATCTTGATAATAAAAATGAAGTCAGATATTTTATACTTACTGATTTCAAAAGTTAACTGCAAAGCTACAATGAGCAAAACAATATGGTAATAACCTCAAGACAGACATACAGACCAACACAATGGAAATGAGAATCCAGAAACACAGCCTCTCATGTACTGTCAAATATTTTTCACAAGGGTGGTAAAACCATTCAGTGGGAACAGGACGATCTTTTCAAGAAAATGTTCAGGAAAACTGAATATCCCATGCAAATGAAGGTGGAGCCTATCTTACACCCTAATAGAAATTAATTCAAAATGAATATAATACCTAAAACTACACACACACACACACACCAAAAAAAAAAAAAAAAAGAGAGAGAGAGAGAGAGAGAGAGAGAGAGAAACCTTCAAAAGAAAACATGGGGGAAAAAATCTTAATGACATTTGGTTTGGCTGATTTATTGGAAATAACACCAAAAGCAAAGGCAACAAAAGCAAAAACAGACAAATGGGACTACATCAAAATTAAAAACCAAAATGCCTCAATGAACACAATCTGAGTGAAAAGGCAACCTACAGAAAAGAAAATACTTGCAAATCATATATTCAATAACGGGCTAATATCAGGGGTTAGTATTCAGAACATATAAAGATCTCAACAACAAAAGCCCCAAATAACCTGGCTTTAAAAGGGCAAAGGACTTGAACAGACATTTCTCCAAAGAACATACACAAAAAGACAACGAGCATACAAAAAGATGTTCAGATCACTAATCACTGCGGAAATGCTAGTTAAAACAGCACTGAGATATCACACCATTAGAATGACTACCACAAAACAACAACAACAACAAAAACACATACACAGAGAAAACAACAAGTGTTGGCGAGGATGAGGAGAAACAGGAACACTTTCTTCACTGTTGATGGGAATGAGAAATGGTGAAGCCGCTTGGAAAACAGCATGGCTATCCTTCAAAAGTTAAAAAAGAGAATTCCCAAACGACCAAGCAACCCCTGCACCAAGTAGTAGGTTAGATACCCAATAAAAAGGCTAGCCACACCTGGGAGAAAATATTTCCAGTATATTTACCTGGCAAAGCACTTGTACTTGGAACATACAAAGAACTTTCAAAGTGCAATAATAAAATTTATTTGTTTGTTTGTTTTTGAGGCTGGGGACTACCCAGGGTCTCATGCACACTTAGCACATGCTCCACCACTGAACTACACACCCAGCCATCCCAACTTTTAAAATGTGCAAAAGACTTGAACAAGCACCTCACAAACTGAAAACACGCAAGGCACTGATATACACACCGGAAAGATTCTTAACTTCAGTGGTCATCAGGGATATGCTAAATAAAATCCACTGAGAAAACAGGCACAATAGTCAAACAACCCAGGTCCATCAACAATGAATGGACAGATAAAACATGGCTTGGCACACACCTACAATGGAATGTTATTCAGCTATAAGAAGGAACAAAGGTCTGACACATGCCATAATGTAAATAAACTCTAAAAATACTGTGTCAGGTGAGATTAACTAGACACAAAAGTCAAGTATTGGATAACTCAATTAAATTAATTATTGAGAACAGGCAAAATCAGAAAAAGACACTAGAAGGTACTAAAAGCTGGCGGCGGGTACGGAGCTATTGCTTAGTAAGTATAGTTTCTATTTGGGGTGATGAAAAGGTTTTGGTAATAATGGTGATGGTTGTGAAATAGTCAGGGACCCCATGGAAATCAGGATCATCTTTCAGGGATTAAATAAAATATTTAAAAAGGGCTGGGAATGTAGCTCAGTGGTTAAGCACCTTTGGGTTCAATCCTTGGTACCCCACACCCCCCAAAAAAACTTCTCAAAGGAAATAAAATAGCCAAATTAGCTCAGTCTTATGGGGTTAAGAGACATACCAAAAAGTTAGAGCAGTTAAAAAGTGAACCAATCTTGCCAGGAACCATGGCACACGCCTATAATCTCAGCAACAGGGGCAGGAAGATACAAAATCAAGACCAGCCTCAGTAATTTAATAAAACCCTGTCTCAAAATAAGAATCAGAAAGAACTGAGGATGTAGCTCAGTAAAACACCCCTGGATTTGATCCCCAGTAGAAAAAAAAAAAAAAAAAAAGTCAACCCCTCTTTAACACCATGGAATCAGAACACTGCAGGATCTGCGAAGGCCCTGCTGACTTCTCAGCTTCTGGGACCATGTGGTCATCAGAGACAGCAAGAAGCTGGAGCCAGACAGAGCAAAGTCACCCAAAGGCCACCGAGACAGAGAAACAATCTGCCCCGTTCTGAAGATGATATCAGAAACATTCCCAAGTGATAAAGGGCAGTTACAGGTGGTAAGTGACAGTCACGTGCAGAGTCGTCACCCACAGTCACCTTTACTTACTAGTTCAGAGAGGAACACACCTCTAGGTGGAGACTTAGATGGTGAAGAGGTCTGTGATGCATGAAGCAGCATGACGAAGAAGAGGGTGGGCACAACTAAAATCCCACCTGCACATGTAATGACCTCAAGAGACCAGGCTCTGCTACTCCACAGATGCCGCCAAAGCTGTACACCTCGCCTCTGCTTGAGCCAGCCTGACACTTTCGGTCAGCATGTCTCCCTTCTGTCTCAAGCAAAAGCCCCCAATAAACAGCCTCGTTCCTTTCTCACCGTGCCTCTGCCTGATTCTTCTGGCCGGAACTAAAGAACCCACCAAGCACACAACAGCCGCACAAGTTCATGAACATAATTAGTGATACTGAAGTCTACGCTTTAGATGGTTAAAATGGCAAATTTTATGTTTGTCTATTTGATCATAATTTTTTAAAAATTATTTTCAAAAAGACTGAAAAAGGAAATAATGGTAAGGAGGTGGGGAAAAACCACAACTGTCATACTTTGCTGGCAGAAACTTAAAATGGAATAATCGCTTTTGAAAATGTTTGTTTTCACTTACTTGAAAATTTTACTCTCAGATAATTATCCAAGAGCAGTGACAACAGGTGTCCACAAAAAGATCTGTGCATGAATACTGTAATAATTTTCATCACAATAGCTAATGCCCACCAACAGGAGAAAGCTAACCCAATCATGGCTTATACAACAAAGGAAAACTGGTGATCAAGTGGGAAGAGTCACTAACACATGGCCCAACACTGATGGCCTTCACACTGATGGCCCAGCAGAAGCCAGACACAAAAAGATCTGGTACTGTATGATTCTAGTTATAAAAAGTTCTAGAAAAGGCAAAAATATCTAAGTGGGCATTTGGTATGAGATGCCAAACAATACTCTAGGGACACAGAAATATACAATGTCATGATACGAGCGTGGGTCACATGAATATGCACATTTGTCAAAGTACACATATATGATGTGTGCATTTCAATGTACAGAAATTTTACATAAAATATACCATGCAATCGGAAGAATGGAGGAAATTTAGATAGGGCAAGGTGGGGGAGAGAGGGAGCACGGGGTAGAAAAGATGGTGGAAGGAGATGAACATCATCACCCTAAGTACATGTATAAAGACACGAATGATTTGACTCTACTTTGTGTACGACCAGAGGTGTGAAAAATTGTGCTTTAAATGTATAATATGAATTAAAATGCATTTGTTATATATAACAAATTAGAATAAATAAAAAAATGATAAATGGCACAAAATTAAAAAAAAAATATATATATATGTATATATATATATATACCATGCAAAATACAATGGTAATCCAGGTAAACAGCTGGTAGAGAGCTGGGCATGGTGGCGCATGCCTGTAATCCTAGCAACTCAGGAAGCTGAGGAGGACGATTACAAGTTTGAGTTCAGCTGAAATAATTTAGCAAGACTCTGTCTCAAAATTCAAAAAAATAATAAAGAGGGCTAGGTATGTAGTTCAGTGGTAAAAGCACCCCTGGGTTCAACCCCCAGTACCAAAAACAAACAACAATTAAAAAAAAAAAAAAAAAGTTAGTCAAGAGAGAAATAGGTGAAATAAAACCAGGATACTGATAACTGTTTCAGCTTGGTGTTGAGGACTTCAGGGCCCATTATACTAATGTGTTTACTCTGTGGAGGTCTCTAATTTTCCATAATAAAAAATAAGTGTGCAAATAAAACATGACTGTGCCAGGCATAGTAGTGAATGCCCTGTAATCCCAGTGGCTCAGGAGGCTGAGGCAGGAGGATCATGAGTTCAAAGCCAGCCTCAGCAACAGTGAGGCACTAAGCAACTCAGTGAGACCCTGTCTCTAAACAAAATACAAAACAGGGCTGGGGATGTGGCTTAGTAGTTGAGTGCCCCTGAGTACTCAATTCCCAGTACCCCCCTCCCCAAAAAAATAACTAAATTCTCATTATTAAAAGTATGAAGTCAAGCCAAAGTAAAGGCCACTAATAGTCTTGGATATATCTTCTCATTTATCTCAACACATTGTTTCGTTTCGTTTTGTTTTGTTTTGTTTGTGGCACTGGGGATTGAACCCAAGGTCTTGTGCATGTGAGGCAAGCAGTCTGCCAACTGAGCTATATCCCCATAGTTTTTTGTTTTTGATTAAGCATTATTAGTACATATAAAGATCTAAAATTTATTTTCCTAAATAATGTCTTAGAAATCTTTCCATGTTGATTATATAGACCTATCATTCTTTCTGACCATTACATTATATTTCATAATATTTAATTGTCCCTTATTGATGGCTTTTTACCAATTTTTATTCTCATAAAACACTATTTTGTTCAATCAATCATTTCAAATGTGTGGGACATTCTAGTTACCTAATACTAATTGGAAATATATGATTTCTGGAAATACCTAACTATAACCTTAGAGACTAAGCCCACCACTTATACTTCCTGTACACAACCATACTTAGAAAATGCCCGGTGTTAACATTTAGCTGTATTCCAACACATAGAAATCTTCTTTTAGGTATCAAGTTTACTTTAACCAAACAATTAAAATGAAATTCACAAAATATAACAATCAATATTAATTGACTCCATAACTAAAGTTCAATACTTGCTTTAAAATTTAATTCTACTTCTAGTAGTCTACAGACATTACTTAAACAGAATTATGGTATCAAGAATTATCAACCAAGCTGTGTGCGGTGGCGCACGACTATAATCCCAGAACTTGGGAGGCTGAGGCAGGAGGATTGGGAGTTTAAAACCAGCCTCAGCAATGGCAAGGCACTTAGCAACTCAGTGAGACCCTGTCTCTAATAAAATACAAAAAAGGGCTGTGGATGTGGCCCAGTGGTCAAGTGTCCCTGAGTCCAATCCCTGGTACCACACACACACACACACACACACACACACACACAAAAAAAAAAAAAAGAATTACCAACCAGGGGCTGGGATTGTGGCTCAGTGGTAGAGCACTCGCCTAGCATGTGCGCGGCCCGGGTTCGATCCTCAGCACCACATAAAAATAAACGCATTGTGTACAACTAAAGCAAATAAATAAATATTAAAAAAAAAAAAAGAATTACCAACCAAAGTCTCACTGAGCAAAACATACATCGAGCACCCCTAATTCAAAAATCTGAAATTTACAATGCTGAAAAATCATAAACATTTTTTAGTGTTGGCATGATGCTAAAAGTGGAAAATTCTACACCTGACCTCATATGATGGGTAGTAGTCAAAATGCAGGTGCACTAAAACTATCACGTAAAATTATTTTGTGGCTACGTGTACACCATATAAACAAACGAATTTCATGTTTAGTCTTGGGTCCCCAAGATATCCATTATGTGTATGCAAATATTTCAAAATTCACAAACATCTGAAATCTGAAACAGTTCTGATCCCAAGCATTTTATATAAGTGATCCTAAACCTGTACAAATATGCTGTCACAAGCAGACACAAGTAATAATTAAACATAAACAAATTTTAAGGAACTATTTTTGTTAGTTGGAATTCTTAAGTAAAATTAGAAACATTTGAAAAAAGTTTTTTGAGATTATTAACACAGGGACAGCAGGTGGGTGGTGGCTGTAGCTCACTGGTAGAATGTGTGCTTAGTGAAGTCCTGGGTTCAATCCCCAGCACTCCCTCCCCCAACTCTATTAATACATACATACACACCTGTACATACATACACACATACACTGACATCTTCAGTGATCCTTTTATTTTTATTGGCTTCCTGGAAGGAACTGTGGAACATGCTACAACTCTTAATCACTTGGCAATTAGGATGATTCCTGCTAACAAAACCTGAAATTCCTTCTTGCACATAAAAAGTAAGTGAAGTTCATTTTCAGTTCTTTGCATAGTCATTCTCAGTATGTTAAGCAGTGTTGATTTAAGTCCTCAAAAAAAAAAAAAAAAATAGCAAAGGAGGTGTCTTGACACTCAGAAATTCCAAAACCAGAATTCCTGTCAAGATGTTAGAGCCTGGCACATAGTCAGGGAACACATGTTTCCAGTTGGAATTCCCGTGCAGCTTTAATCCTTTACAAAACATAATCAGGTTGCTTTAAGATTTATTTTTGCAATTGATAACGACATCCGCACGTACAGTTCAGCCGACTTTCCCACCTATAACTCCTTCCTTCCCACAGTTCATTTTAGCATTTTTTTTTAAAACTCAGAAAGCAACAAGAGAAAAAAATGAATAACCAACCCTTCAAGAAATACTACAATAAACTGGGGCTGGGGTTGTGGCTCAGCAGTAGAGCACTTGCCTAGCACAGGTTCAACCCTCAGCATCACGTAAAAATAAAGGCATTGGGTACAACTAAAAAAAAAAAAATAAATATTTTAAAAATTTCTTAAAAAAAAAAGAAATACTGCAATAAACAGTAAGTTGCTTATAATTCTACCAACTGTCTTTATTAACAAAGGCACATGCTTATCTAGGCTTTCCCCACTTGGGAAGCAATTTTTTCTGTAAATAAGGATGTTTTCCTAAACTCTAAAAAAGTTTTAAAAAAAAATCAATAAAAATGTAAAAATTATCCAGGAGGCAAAAAAAGTTCTGAGTGCAAATCATCTTATGGGGATTTATGTAAAATCATAATTTCCAACTTACCTTCATACCATCCTGCCTTCCCCCCTCAGCACCATTCCTAACTTCCCCAAAACAACCAGCAGGTGTTAAAAGCACTTTATTATGCATAATAAATGATTTTATTGTGCATGATTTTCTTCCTTCTCCCCCCATCCCCAACTGCAATTTCAGGTTTATTTGAAGCAATTCAGACATCATCAATGACTCTTAGGAAAAGGCTCAGAGACATCCTCCAGTCTCTGCAAACACTACTTCTAAGCCAGATCTTATGGTGTATGATTTTCTTTTTTTTTTTTAAATATTTATTTATTTGCTTTAGTTGTACACAATGCATTTATGTTTACGTGGTGCTGAGGATCAAACCCGGGCCGCGCACATGCTAGGTGAGCGCTCTACCGCTGAGCCACAACCCTAGCCCTGGTGTATGATTTTCAACACACATTTGTTTAACTCACAAGGAGGCACTATTAATGTAATATTAACATATGACTGCAGAGAATAAAAAAGCAATATTTTATGTTACCATTCTTAGAAATCTGGCCCACCAGACAGATAACAGCTAACTTGAGGTGCCTGCTGCCTGGCTAGTGTGGGAGAGGTGGTGTGGCCCACGGCTGGCCCATGTAACCTGCACCTGCCTGCTCTGAGTCAGGAGGCCACCAGAGAAACAGAGATGTCTCCCCAGAATTAAATCATTCTAAACTGAGACTCAAGAATCATGCAAGTTATGTTCAAAAGTGGCAGCAGATGTTTCTGAGTATAAAGCAACATTTGCTTCTTGCACTTATTTTAAAAAGCACTTTAAAAAAAAAAACTTTTTAGTTGTAGATGGACACAACACCTTTATTTCATTTACTTATATATGATGCTGAGGATTGAACCCAGTGCCTTACATGTGCCAGGCAAGCACTCTACCACGGAGTCACAACCCCAACCCCCCAAGAAAGCACTTCTGACAGCAGTGCCACTAACATACACTGACAACAAAGAGGCTGAGCAGCATTGTCCCCCTGACCAATGTACATCACCGTCAGAGCCAAGGAGGGGCTTGGGAGCACGAGAAGGGACACAGCAAGCTGGGTAAGAGCGGTAAGGTGACATATCTGGCTCATCCTCGTCATACCCAGTGTCTTGGAGAGGAGAGTGCCCAGTAAGTATTTGTCACCTGAATGAGTGGAGCAAAGGCAAAGGAAGGGGGAAGAGCAGGGGCGAGGCTGGGGCAGAGCTCAGGGGGGAGCAGGCTCCTGGCTCCCAGCCGAGCAGCACTCTCTCCTCTCAGCACACGCTCACCTACAAACACTTGTTAGAACAGAGAGAAGAACAAGAAGAAAGCAGGAAACTCAATACTCATCAATACAAAAGGAAGAAAGCACGAGAGCAGATCCCAGGCGTCATATTTCCCAGTCAGTGAAGCCAACGAGGCAGGTCACACCACACCCAGACCTCCCGGAACACCACTGGAGAGCCACTGGGCAGCCTTCCCAATTAGCTCCTATTTATGGTAACAGAAAACAACCCTAAAGACCAGGTGTCAAGAGCTACAAATAATTTGTTTCCAATACAATAGTTTTGGATAGAGTTTAGGGCACTACATGAGTAATAAAAATAAACCACCATGAGACACTGCCCCAGATTTACTAGTTATATTTTACTAGTTATCTTTATTTACTGGTTATCTTCTCCTCAGTTGTGGTGTGGGTTAGGAACCATTATATAATCTGTGAATGCTCTACCACAAATAACCAGTGTTTGCCCCGATTATAACAATAGTTAATTTGTATCAGCCAATTAAGAGAAAAATTAGGAGACAGAAAATAGAATATTAGAGTCAGATACAGATTTTTTTTCAGATGCAGATTTTGAAATAAAGTAGAAAAATTAATATTAGCTAATAAAAGGAGGAGCAAGAAATCAAGCCAGATGTTATCAGTCAGCTTTGCTGCAGTCACAAAGCAGCCCTCAAATCTCAGGGGCTTACACCAAACATCCACTTCCCAGTCAGGTGACCTGTCAGCTACAGCTGGTTATGGCTGCCCTCAAGGCAGTGGCTTTGGATCCCTGTGTCTTCTAGTTCCAGGACCTCATCAAGAGAAGCCAGCATGCCTGTAATCCCAGCACTTTGGGATGAGGCAGGAGGATCGCCCGAGTTCAAGCAGCCTGGCTTAGCAACTTGAGATGTCTCTAACCTGGGGATGTGACCCAGTTCGAGTGCCGCTGAGTTCAATCCAGGTACCAAAAAAAAAAAAAAAAAAAAAAAAAAAAAAAAAAAAAAAAAAAAAAAGAGAAGCCAATGTGCCATTCTCAAGGCAGAAGGCAGGAGCCGGAGGGCTGACCGACACTTGCACACCTCGGAAAGCTTCTGCTCAGGACTGGGGCGCTACCTCTCCCACTTACATTCCACTGGCCAAAGCAAGCACCACCACTCTGGACCATACCGAGGCTGTCCTTGAACTTGGATCCCCCTGCCTCACCCTCCCAAGTCACTGGGATTATAGGCAATGAGCCACCATGCCTGGCACTGTGTATCTTTTTGTAGTTGCTTCCATACTATCATAATTGTATACACTTTTGTTTTATACTTTATAAAAGGGGCTTTACATTATATACTTTTTTTTATATTTTGTTTTTCTCTCAACAATTCCTTTACAAATCTCTCATATCAACTGTTATATTCTTACATGCTTACTATTCTGTGGTAGAGGATTACTTTACTGTGTCCTGCTGTTTCCCCATTAATGACATTTGTTTCTAGATTAGGCACTGTGAACAGTGTTGTGGTAAACATATCAAAATATTCTTATTATGCTTTATTTCTATGGTGTACTCTTCTAGAGGGAGACTGTTGAATCTAAAGATATGTTTTTAAAATAGATGTTTTTGATTATGTTCTTTAACAGTTGTCAGTTTACAGGTCTACAGCATTGTGTGAGAAGACATTTTCCTTCTATACCTGCCTGCAGGAGACATGCTCGATACATTTGCCTATCTAATGTGACACCCCATTGGTACTCAGTTTGCTTTTTGCTGAGTTTGATTGTCTTCTCATATATTTGTTGGCAACATCCAGTACTGTGACTTGCTCTTCTATGAATCTGCTCCTTGTCCTGACTTCCCACCCCCCTGGGTATTCATCTTATGTGTTCATAATGTTTGGGGTTTTTTTAGTAACTATCAAGCCTCTATGTGTTTTGTCTTTTTTTTTTTTTTTTCCTCTTGTGGTATGGGGGGTTGAATCCAGGACTGCTCTGCCACTGAGCTACAGCCTCAGCCCCATTTATTTGTTTGTTTATTTATTTATTTTGAGACAGGGTATTGCTGAGTTGCTGAGGCTGACCCCTAACTTGTGATCCTCCTTTCTCAGCCTCCCAAGTAGTTTCAGACTAATGTAGTCAAATATGTCTTTCTTTTCAAGTTTAGCTTCTAGATTTAAGGTCTTCCTTGCCTATAGAATATTCATATGTCCACTTAGCTATTCCTTTTCTTGGCAAGCGTTTTTCTTGTCAAAGCGTATTGTTTTATGCTCTACCTGGAGTAGAGAGGGCCCCATTTTCTTCTCTTGGCAGTAGTTAATTATGTTAACCCCTTTCCCTACTTTTTGTAATCAAATTCTCACATATATTCAAATTTATTATTTCCTGTATTAGTAGTTTTAATCTATTTTTAGGCTACTAAGGTATTGATTTGATTAGAATTAGTTATAGTATATTGTTTAAGTATAACTAGGTCTTTTAATGTAGTCATTTGTTTTCTTCCTATATTGTGTAAATAGTTCTCCTTTAATTTTGCTTTGTTTGCTATATATTTGAACTTCTAGTTTCTTAATCCTTTTCTTATTTCTGGTTTGATCAAATTATTTTGGATTCCTGTTACTTAGAAACATTTATATGCCATTCATTATTTTAAATCAAGGTCACCAGTGACAAGCCCTACAGCTTGGCGTTGCCTGGTGGTTCTCCTGTGTCTCTGCTTGTACTCCTCTTTGAACTGTTGTCACTTCCTTCCTCTTCTGCCCATCTCCCCCACTCAGCTGAGAAGTAGAGGATATTTTTACTCATCCTCTAGTTAACCCTCTTCCCAATTCTTCCATATTACTGAGATATGGAACATTTAGTTCAGTTCACAATAGACACTGCTTTACGTATATCTGTGTATCTCAAGTATTCTTATTTAGAATTCATTACATGCTGCCAGATGGTTAATCATCGCTCATTTAGATTAAAAAAAAAAAATATATATATATATATATATATGTATACACACACACACACACACCATCAAGAACTGTTCTTTCATCAATCATTTCTGTAGTTTGTTATATATCACACTCCTATGATTTTTTTGTTTTTGGTAGCAGGGATTGAACTCAGGGGCACTTGACCACTGAGCCACATCCCCAGCCCTATTTTATATTTTATTTAGAGACAGGGTCTCACTGTGTTGCTTAGTGCCTCACCATTGCTGCGGCTGGTTTTGAACTGGTGATCCTGTCTCAGCCTCCTGAGCCACTGGGATTACAGGTGTGCATCATCATGCCTGGCTTTTCAAACTCCTATAATTGATATTTTTAACACATATTTTTTGTTTGCATTTTAGCATCTCTGAAATTGAGATGTGCTTTACAGTGAATGGCTTCTTAGAATTAGGTTTATAATTCTATTTGGCAGCATTTTGACATTCTTGTAGTCAGTGGATTCAGTGAAAACAGCACAGATATTGAAACTATATATAGATAGAAAGCAAGTGTGAGTATACGAACAAGATTTATTTCTTGTAATAATTTCATTATCATAGTTATAATTAATAAATAATTTACTTATTTATTATTCTCTGCTATCCTTCTCCTGAGGTCTCTTCTAATTCATTTAAAGAGATGGGGTCTCTTTTTTCTCAGACTGGCCTTCAACCCCTAGGCTCAGGGAGTCCTCCTCCCTCAACCTCTGGAGGGGCTGGGACTACAGGCACGTGCCATGGCCCCTGGCTCATTTGTTCTTTAATCAGAGCCCTTAGGTATTCTCCTGCAAGGCATATGTGGGTGGTATATTTCTCAAGTATCTGTGCCTGTCTTTCTTTCCAGATAGGTGACAGGTGTGGTGTTTGGGCGTTGCCATTTTTCACCCAGAGACTGTGAGAGCCCTTGCGGTGGCCCAGTGTGCAGGCAAGAAACCTGGTGCCTCCCTGCTTTTGCCCCTCTGTAAGCTGTATGTTCTTCTGACCTCCAAGCTTGCACATTTTTTCCTTAGTTCAGGAGTTTGGTGGGGTATGTTTCTAGAACAAAACGAGCTCTTCAGTATGCAGACTGAGGTCTTCCTTTGGGCCAGTCTTCTCTGTTGTATCTTGTGTTATTGCCTCTCTATCTTTTCGGCGTCTTCTGCTGGCACGGCTGTTCATCTCATTAGAGCTGTGCTCCAAGTCTCTTATCTTTTCTGTCATTATTTCTATTTTGCTACTTGATCTGTTTTTTTTAATTATTATTATTTGATTTTCCAGATTGCAAATCCAAATCTTCACCACGACCCATTTCCTTCAGTTAGTCTGCTGTATGGTTTATTTGGAAAACCATGTTTTTAAATGCAGGAAGCTTCTCTCTGGTGTAGTGAATCTCCCAAACTTTTCTTCCTGTGTGTTGACCCAGACTGTCCTCTACTCTCCCACCAGCTGTTTGACTGTGGACTTACTGCCTTTGTTGCAGCTGATCATTGTCTTTCTAAAGCTCAGACTCCCTGGGAATTGTCATATTTTCTTTGTGATCTCATTATGTCCCTGATCTGCTCTTGGCCTCTCCTGATTCCGGGAGACACAGGCGTGCTATCCCCCTCTTCACCACCGAGGACCAGCAGATCTTTGCAGGCCAGCCTTCTCCTAGGAATATTAATTTATAGTCCTTGTTCCAGGGTTCCAGCTGCTTGTCTAGATCCTAGAAAATAAAACAACACCACTTCTATTCCATTCTTGACACACCAGAGAGCCCTCCTCTGCGTTTCTCTGGCATTTAGCTGGTTGTAGGCTTGAGGCCTGTGATCCATGGCAGCAAGCAGGTGAAAGGGTGGGAGATAGGGAAGTGAGTTTAGGCGACCGTCTTCTTTTCATTTTTGGTTACAGGATTGAACCAAGGAGTACTTAACCACTGAACCACATCCCCAGCCCTTTTTTAAATTTTTTATTTTGGGATACAGTCTCACTAAGTTGCTGAGGCTGGCCTTGATCTTGTGGACTACAGGAGCCCTGTTTGGGGAGATGGCTTGAATTGCGGTTGACTATGAGCCATGGAGATTTGGGCATTGTTGCCTTCCGTAGTCTCACGGGACTTGGCCCGGGATCTCGAGTGACTTGGCCGAGATTGCTGATCGGGTCAGCGCCATTTTGGTGGTGTATGCGGCGCGTGTTAGTCGTTGTTAGAGCCAGAGAGAAAAGTTATCAAAATAAAAAGCTGTTTGTCTCCAGTTTGCCTCTGAACTTCTTCCCGCTGCTTCGTTGCTCCAAGCGGCCATCGCTTCAGGCAGCAACAGGGGTCCTCCTGCCTCAGCCTCCTGAGTTGCTGGAATTATAGGCATGCACCAGCACACCTGGCTCAGGGTACCATCTTCTAATATATATGTGGGGGGGCCTAATTTTATTTTCTTATTTTTTCATATTTTTCATTCCTTTGACAGTTGTAGATGTGTGTTCTGCTCTAGAATTACCAATAGTGGGGAAAGAAGCATTAGGTGTGGAAGGTAGAAGACATCTAGGACAGATGCTGTCAATCTAACTTTTTGCTGCTTTCTCTGATGATCCTTCCTGCTGGTCTTGCATGACTGGTAGTCCCCACCTGTCCATGGTCCAGAGTGGTGGTGCTTGCTTTGGCCAGTGGAATATAAGTGGGAGAGGTAGCGCCCCAGTCCTGAGCAGAAGCTTTCCGAGGTGTGCAAGTGTCGGTCAGCCCTCCGGCTCCTGCCTTCTGCCTTGAGAATGGCACATTGGCTTCTCTTGATGAGGTCCTGGAACTAGAAGACACAGGGACCCAAAGCCACTGCCTTGAGGGCAGCCATAACCAGCTGTAGCTGACAGGTCACCTGACTGGGAGGTGGACGTTTGGTGTAAGCCCCTGAGATTTGAGGGCTGCTTTGTGACTGCAGCAAAGCTGACTGATAACATCTGGCTTGATTTCTTGCTCCTCCTTTTATTAGTTAATATTATCAAGGCCCTAAGCAACTTAGCAAGACCTCATCTCAATCATATATGGCTGGGGATGCAGCTCAGTAGTTAAACACCCCTGAGTTTAATCCCCAGTACACAAAAATTATAATAAAAGGATACACACAAATATATGCACACGTATTAAGTTGTTGATCTGGACTACGGAGAGTAAAAAGAGGGCAAGGAAGTTGAGCAATGAAGTAAAATGAAAAGCAAAAATCCCAACTCACAGCAGATATGATATTAATCATCCTTAGAAAATTTTTTAGAAATTAATATATGCAATTACATTTTTAAACAGACATAATTTAAAACAATTGTTTTGGTAGCATAGGCTGCCAAACTCAAAGGCTTATGCATGCCAGGCAGGCATTCTACCACTAAGCCACATCCCCAGCCCTTATTATTTTTTATTTTGACACAGGGTGTTGCTACATTGCCCAGGCTGACCTTGCCATCCTCCTGCCTCAGCTTCCTGAATAGCTGGGATTACAGGCATGTATCACCATGCCCAGCAAGACATCATAAAACTTAAAAAAAAAAAAAAAAAGAAAAAGAAAAAGAAAAGAAAAAAAAGAGGAACTAGAAGATTTACTAGACATGTGAAGTCTGTTACACAGGAATAATAATATGGCATTTATCCTGTGTCATCTTGGACACCGAGTGCCTGTCACATGGTAAGCAAATTACAAGTGTTCAAAAATGTTTTATATTAGAAAAGAGGGGGCAGGGGAAGAGGGAGGAGACCAGGGTTCCTTGGAGCAATGGCTGACTGCAGTACCAAAGCAGGATATTTACAAGACGAGCCTGGAGCAGCTTGCAATGCCAGAGAGTAAGGAAGCAGTGAGAAGCAAGAAACCCCACCCCACACTGATCAGGGGATACATCATGGGACAAAAAGTGCAGGCTGAAAATGCACCCGACTGCCAAAACTAGAATCAATCAAACAAGAAAATAAATAAAGTAGCATTGGATCACAACCCAAGCACAAAACAAATATCCATGAATTCATACTGCCATGACAAATAACTGAATAAATGAATATACTTTAGAGAAGGGACACTTCCTTGCTGAAGAACTCCAAATAATGCCTGGAGATACAGGAGAAGGCAGGGCATAACTCGCCACTCCTGAAGGGGGCGCTGTGCACACAGTGACTTCCTCCTACAGGTAACAGGACGGCCTGCCGGGGAAGAGTACCTTGACAGTAGAGAAGTCTGACAGATACTACCTTAGCCAGGTGGCCAAGGTAGTATGTTCCCCAACGCCAATGTAACCATGAGAAAAACATTGGTCAAATCACAAAACACAGTCTGCAAAATACCTGACCAGTCCTCCTCCAAACAGTCAAGGTCGCCAAAATTAAGTAAAGCTTCAGAAGCTTCTTGAAGCCTACGTATATGACAACTAAGTGAAATGTGATGTGATGATACAACAGAAAAAAACACAGGTAAAAACTGAAGAAACAATACATCAATACAGGTACATTAGTTATAACAAATATACCCAGCAAATGTAAGCCATTAATAACGGGATATATGGTAACGCTGTATTAACTTGGCAATAATTTTATAAATTAAGACGACTCTTAAAAATAAGCTTATCTTTTAAATTTTACTATTATTATTAGTAGTAGTAGTAGTAGTACCAGGAATTTAACCCAGGGGTGCTTAACCATTGAGCCACATCACAGGGTTCTTGCAAAGTTGCTTATAGCTTTGCTAAATTGCTGAGGCTATCTTTGAACTTGGGGTCTTCCTGCCTTAGCCTCCCCAGCAGCTGGGACTCCAGGTATATGCTTTTTTTTTTTTTTTTTTTAAAGGATTCAACTATCTTTCACTTTATTTGCATTTTGGAGCACAGTCATAATTAGAAAAATCCACATTTTCTCTTATCAAAATAAGAAAGATGAAGCCTCTCAAAAATTAAAAATCCAGGGCTAGGGCTGTGGCTCTGTGGTAGAGCGCTCACCTGGCACACATGAGGCTCTGGGTTCAAACCTCAGCACCACATAAAGATAAAATAAATGTATTGTATCCACCTATAACTAAAAAAATACACATTAAAAAATTAAAAATCCAGAAGCCTTGGGAATCATCATTTTACCGCCCCCTCTAGAAAATATTCTAAATGAGAAAGCAGATTATTTGCTAATTATTCTTTGTATTGTAACACGGTAACATCTTAATAAAATAATTTCTTTTTTAAAAATTAGGGACAGGGCTGAGGTTCTGGCTCAGTGGTACAGCACTTGCCTAGCATATGCGAGACCCTGGGTTCAATCCTCAGCAGCACATAACAATAAATAAATAAAATAAAGGTATTGTGTCAAGGGACCTATGCTAAACCTTCTTAGAAAAGCTAACAAATGAATTTTTAAAATGACTAACATCTTAGAGATTTAATAGTGCTCAGAATGGAAAACTTTATTTTGTGAGACTACAGATAACAAAAACTGAAATAATAATTAAATAAGTATTTGAAATGAGGCTCTTCAAAAGCTCCATATGTTCAAATCATATCTAAATTATAATGTAGTAAATCTAAGATTTTTAAATCTTTTTAAAGATTTTTAAACTTTAAAGTTCTGTCTGGTGCTCTCTTGCGTCTCACGAGAACATCTGTGATTTTCCCCACCCACTCAATTTCCAGTTGGATGTTTGACACTAAATACGTCCAGACTCAACTCCTGACCCTCCTCCAGACCTGCTCAGCCTCTCCCAGGTCGAAGGCATCTACATGGGCCCAGGTTAGAGGTCACCTTTCACTGCTCTCCATCCCTCATCCAGGGCTCCCTATCTATCAGGCCAGTGGACTAGACCCTGCAGAAGTCAAGAGTAGGCTGGAATACCAGGAGGAGGTAAGAGAGCTGAGGCCACGCTGGGGTGGTATGGGAAGGCAGGCTCCTGCACCAGCACCCCGCACAAGCAGGTTCTCAATAAGAACTTGATGAGCAAGTGAACAGATCCCTAGGAGAGACATACTGGGACATTTACAAGGTAAATGCCACAGCTCTTACATCTAGAAGCTGATTTATAATCTCCACCTAAAATCAATACTAAAGGGGCGGGGGGCTGGAACAACCCACCCCAAAATATTAACACTGTCTTTTTAAATTTTTTTTTTAGAGTACTTTTTTTTTTTATATTTATTTATTTGCTTTAGTTGTACACAATGTGTTTATTTTTACGTGGTGCTGAGGATCGAACCCGGGCCGCGCGAGTGCTAGGCGAGCACTCTACCGCTGAGCCACAATCCCAGCCCCTTAACACTGTCTTTTAAGTGATCATCTTTCAATTTACCTACATTTTAAAATCTTATAATAAATATGCAATTCCTTAAAAATAAAAAATTCCCTTTAAAACTCTTAACAGTAGCTCAGTGGCAGAGTGTCTGGACAGCATGTGCAAGGTCCCAGGTTCAGTTCATACATTAAAAAATAAAGCAGAGCTGGGATTGTGGCTCAGTGGTAGAACACCTGCCTAGCCATGTGTGAGGCCCTGGGTTCAAGTCTCAGCACCATATATAAATAAATAAAACAAAGGTCCATTTACAACTAAAATAAATATGTATTTAAAAATGATAAAATAAAAGTAAAACAAAATAGGCTCTAACAGAACTCATCTCCATTGTCTAACACCTTCTCTACTGAAAGGGAGGAAATGGGATAAAAGAGAAACTTTTTAAAAAGCAAGTGCATTGCAGCAGTCTTCTTTATTAAGCAGGTATACTACATTACTGCTTGCTCCTGGGGAAAGCAATCCTTTGGCTTTCAAACTCTAGTACTGCTTACATGCATAAAAGCTAGATGACAGGGCTGAGGCTGTAGCTCAGTGGTAGAGCGCTTGCCTAGCACCTGTAAGGCACTGGGTTCAATCCTTAGCACCACATGAAAATAAATAAATAAGATACAGGTATTGTATCCATCTACAACTAAAAAAATTTTAATAGTTTTTAAAAAGCTAGATGACTTTCTAAATGTGTTTCATTAGCAGAAGGATGGAGAATCTTAAGAATACGAAAAGGCTCTTATTATTAAGTATGACACATTAAAAATATCTACAGAGAAAGCCCAAAAGGAGAAGCATAGAAAAATAAATATGGCATGCAGGCAAATTAAATTGAAGACGGAAAATCTTTTATAAAGCACTTTAGGGGCTAAGGTTGTGTCTCAGTAGTAAGAGCGCTTGCCTCGCACACCCATGTGAGGCACTGGGTTAGATCCTCAGCACCACATAAAAATAAAGAAAGAAAATAAAGGTATTGTGTCCATCTACAACTAAAAAATAAAAATAAAAAGCATTTTAAAGGTAATTATAATTTTATCATAATTTTTACTGACTTAACATGGAAATCCAGTTTAAAAAGTACACACACACACACACACACACACACACACACACACACATCACTTTATCACCATTTTCCTGGTGTTTAAAATCTATTAATGACAAATCCTAGAGCTATGTGCCAGGCACTGCCTGAAGCACTGTCTATACTTTACAATAGGGTTGTAATATAAACTAATTCAATTAAATTTTTAAAATAACCAGCATAAATTTTAGATTTTAACAAAGGTTGGCCAAGAGAAAATGCTGCAAATCACCTGGTCAAAGGTCATTTTTTTCTCAAAGATATTTTCTCCCATTTCAATAAGGGGATGTTAATATTTTCTGAAAACATTTTAAATGATGTCATTTAGATAACAAATGGAGTCTTAAAGATGCAAAGTCTAAAAGCAAGTAATTATCAAAGAAAATCCTGTAAGCAGAAACATAGTATCATTTTATTGTTAACTAAGTATCATTTTACTGTTAACTAACAAATGTTCAAAACACACAATTTTTATTGATCAAAGATGTTTTCACTATTCCTTGAACATGGGAGTGTTTATCTTATTTTTTGTTTTGTATTTGGGGGGGGGGGGTCCTAAGGTTGAACCCTGGGGCTCAACTAAGTTATACCCCCAGCCCTTTATATTTTGAGACAGCGTCTCACTGAGTTGCTCAGGCTGGCCTCAAACTTGTGATCCTACTGCCTCAGTCTCCCAAGTTGCCAAGATTATAGATAGGCGAGTGCCACCACACCTGGTATTTGGTGGCACTTTTAAGGTAAAAATTTTGTTGATGACTTGAACGGCTGTAGATAACTGAAGATGTTGTTAGACAGGAAACAGAAATATGTCATTTAGACACATTGAAACATTTTAGACTCCCATCACAAAAGGAAACAGGATAGCAGTAAGCCCTCTGAAAATATGGGAGCTGATGGGGAACTGATACGCCACGGCCGACTGCCTTCTTACATGCACCAAGTTTAAGAAGGTCTAACACTGATTCACACAAGAAGTGCTTCACAGAAGCAGCTCTTCGTATTAATTAAAGGGAAATGGCTGAAATCTATAAAGAAAATGAGGATAAATAACCTATCCTTTTTTTTGGTACCGGGGATTGAACTCAGGGGCACTGGACCACTGGGCCACATACCCAGCCCTTTTTTGTATTTTATTAGAGACAGGGTCTCACCGAGTTGCTAAGTGCCTCACCACTGCTGAGGCTGGCTTTGAACTCGCGATCCTCCTGCCTCAGCCTCCCAAGTGCTGGGATTACAGGTGTGCACCACCACACCCAGCTGATAAATAACCTATCCTTTGAAGCTGCATTTTAATAGGACTTCTATTCTCTTTTCATAACATTACAGAAAAAATGCACTATCATCACAACACTAAGAAAAATCAACATAATTTTTTAAATCTGCAAATTTCCTTTCTCACTGAAACGTATTAATAAGAAATAAGGAACGCTGGTGTGGTGGCATGGGCCCGCAGCTGTGGCTACTGGAGGCTAAGGTGGAGGACTGCTGGAGCACACAGGCTCAGAGAAGCCTGGGCAGCACAGTGAAGCCCAGCCTCACAAGGAAAGAGACAAGGAAGGACGAATTACTACACAAACATAAAATATGGCTTCCCAAGACATTTACTGTTTTTCAATCAAATTCCTAAGGAAAAAAAGTGCATTTATTAATATAAATCAAGGCATGTATCTATATTATAAATATCGTTCAAATTTACCCAACAAAACCAAACTATAGTAACTGTATAAATAGTTGATTTCTCAAAAAAGCATATTACATTAATATATTTACACTAATGGACTAAAATATTACTTGCCTTTTTATCATTAAATAAGAAATGGGGGTGCTGGGGTTGTGGCTCAGCGGTAGAGAGCTCGCCTAGCACGTGCACAACCGGGTTTGATCCTCAGCACCACATAAAAAATAAAGGCATTGTATACAACTAACACAAATAAATAAATAAACATTAAAAAAGAAAAAGAAAAAAGAAATGGGTGTAGAGAATGGTCATGATAGAATGAACTAAAAATTTAGGAACCCTTTAAAGAGTATGGGAAATATTTTTCTGAGTAAAACAATATAAAGTTCAAAGATTCTCAGTCTGATTCAATCGCCATCAACACCATGAGTACTTACTGAAAGCCCAGTTAAAATCCAGAGCTAAAGTGGATTCTTGGGATAAAAGATGACTGAAGGGGCTGGGGTTGTGGCTCAGCGGCAGAGCGCTGGCCTAGCACATGCGCGGCCCAGGTTCGATCCTCAGCACCACATAAACATAAATGCATTGCATTGTGTACAACTAAAGTAAATAAATAAATATTTTTTAAAAAGATGATTGAAACAAGATTTTTAGCTCTGAGAACCTATTCTGTGGTGCTCCTTGGTATGAGTCAGATTCTGGACCACGGAAAGGACAACCAGCTGCCAGCTCATAAACAAAGATGAGCCAAGCATGGTGGCACATGCCTGTAATCCCAGCAGCTTGGGAGCCTAAGGCAAGAGAAGTGCAAGTTCAAGAGCAGCCTGGACAATTTAGCAAGACCCAGTCTCAAAATAAAAAATAAAAAGGGATAGAGATGTAGCTCAGAGGTAGTACCCCACTGTGTTCCATCCCTAATACCACTAAAAGAGGGGGGAATTAAGACTGGTTTTGCCCCTATGTTTAAAATTGTCATACACACACACACACACACACACACACACACACACATGCATATATATATATATATATATATATATATACACACACACACACACACACATATACATACACACCCCTACACACACATACATGCACACACGTGTGGTTGTGGGTGTAAATATACACCAAAAAACACAATTCCCTCTCTAAGAATAACAGTACCAATAACCAAGAGTTATTGGCAGGGTGCAACACCCATCTTCCACTGGTGGAAGCTATGAAGATGTACTCGTGTGCAGAACTAACCAAAAAACTGTTTGTTTTGTTTTCTAAATTAAGGAAAATATTTAGTGGAACTGAATTAGAGCTCCTTTAAAATTAAAAGCAACTTCCTGATAACTGCTTTCCTGCCTCCAGAACTTCTTCATGAGGAGAATGAAAACAAAACCTACCCCGTGGCACCAAGGAGGCCAAACCTGACGGGTTCTCTGGCTAGCCCAGGTAGCTCAATCTACACATGGGTACCACTTGGCTTTTGTTTCTGTAAGTCGTAACCATTTCTGTAGAACCAGGGAAGAAACCATCTAGCTGCTTCTCCCCATTCTGGCCAAACTGCGTAAAATCCAGTTTTCCTTTCCACATGTTTGCTCATTTCCCATGGTGGCCAGCCAGGATCCAGGCTGGTTGCCAGGGTAGGTTGCTGGTAGCAGGACTCTTTCCTAATTGATATTTTCTGTGTAAAGAATGCAAAGCAAGAGAAAAATTTAAAAAAAAAAATATTGACAGTTTAAGAAATGCACAGCTTTAACAAGTCAATTGATCTGAAATAGCATTTTAAAAAAAACCCAAGATCCATGTGACACAGGCAGGAACTCTAGGACTGCGGTGGGTGCTGCAGGGAAGGTGATCCAGAGAAGCGGAAGCTCCAAGCCTGTGTTCTAGAATGTCAGACTGCTTGAACCAGACCAGCTCTCACAACTCGAGTGTGCGCGTGTGCGTGTGCGTGTAAAAACAGGTATGTATGTGGGGAAGTAGGCTGCTGGTGGGGATCTAATTTACCACGGGACTAGATTTGTTTGTTTTAAATACTGGCAAAGCCAAGAAAGGTGAGGTAGGCAAGTCCTGAAGGTTGCCTCCTACCAACTTCCTTATATCAAGTGACATTTACAATGAAAAGAAGCCGTAGGGGTTTACAAACAGTCACAAGGGAAAATTAAAAAAAAAAAAAAAAAAAAAATTAAATTTAGTAAATCTTCACGCTCTGTTATTTCAGGCAGTCTAAGGCAAATGTGACCATGTTCAATGGCTAACCTTCAGGAGACACAATCCTGAGGACACACAGGAAATCCTAGAGGGTTCTTAATGTTAGTTAACATGTGCTTTTGTAGAGGTTTAGATGCAACTATTTGAGGTCCTTGCCCTTGTCACCTGTGGAATGTGGACTCATGATCAGAGTCCTTCAAATGGAAACTATTATAATTGGATATTATGCAGGTTCCCCACTCTATAGAGTTGACTTATACATATATACACATATATCACACTTTATGCAGAAGCACTTTCCATAGACTATAGATAATACAGCACTTAAGCAATAGTCTGCAAAATAATTTAAATACACTTATACAAATGCCAGTATCTAAAAATAGTAAATTCCCAATGAGTCAATTTCAGTTTTCAAAAGGCCTACTGGGCTGGGAATGTAGCTCAGTGGTAGAGCACTTGCCTGGTATGAGTGAGGCCCTACACTGGGTCCTTAGCACCAGAAAAAGAATTAACAGTTCAAATCAAGCCCATTTCCACCAACTTCTTATGATTTCAGCTACCATTAATTTATGATCCCTTTTCTCAGAAGCCAGGGACAATGTCAAAGTGACATGGAAACCAGGAACCAGAGACATAGCGGAGACATATGTTGGCATAGCAAAACACAGGTGTAATGGAAGTCACCAAAAATCCAAAGATAATTATAATCTTAAAATCCAAATGACTGAGACAAATTCAACACCCTTTTAAGAAAATGTAACTTTGAAGAAAATATAATAATAGCAATGAACTTACATGACGAACATCCACAGATTTCCTGTAGATTCAAGGCAGAAGAGAAGATGAGCAGGGAGGGGCAAGAGGAGACCTCAGACACTCCCCATCACTTCTAGCAGCTGATAGAAGATGCATGCCAGGTTTTGAAAAATAGTTTTTTGCCAGGTAAAGGTGGAGAGCAAGGTCTTCTGACAGAAAGGACAAAGACAAGCCACTGGGAAACAATAACTCTTCCAAGTTCCAAAGCCTCCTGACACGCAGAGGGCAGAGCTAGTGCCTGTGTGCAGAAAGGAACTCTGTAATACAGGAGGCCCCTCACTGTAGGAGACCATGAATGCAGTCTGAAGAGAAGTCTACTGGTGCAAAATAGGAGGCTCTGGGGCAAATTCAAAGTTGGCATGAGCTGGAGAGGGGACACACAGTGCAGGGCAGGCCGGCTCCAAGCTATGCCACGATATACAGAGAGTGGTAGTTTTCAGGCTGTGCCTAACCCCCCGAGTCACCCCATTGTGTAAAGCAGTAGTGTGCCATGAGCTACTCCACTTTGAATCCAAGAGCCAAGGTAGAGTGACTCCATACCTGGTTTATGTAAGTAATTGTAGCTGCCCAACACAACAATAAAGCACAAGCTGATGAATACCTCCAACTTACCAAGCTGACTCAAGGAGTGCCTGGACACATGGACATCCCAAATCATAGCAGAAACACCACACACAGAAGCTCATCAGACTAATCAGAGGAACCCCTCACCTAAGACCCATCAAAGGAGAAGCCCCCCAAGACTGGACACAGCAGCACCTTGACCCCATCACTTGGTCACTTGTCAGGAGCCTTGCCCAGGAAGATCACCACAGCAACGACCCTTTGGTTCTATACCTCCAGCCATCAGCACAGCACAGTTTCTCCTGCACGTGACCCTGAAACTGCCGTCCACCTGAACCCTTGCCTTGTCGACTCTGAGGAACTGCTGTGCTGAAGCCCTTACCTGACCACCTGCAGGGACTCTTCAACTCTCTGCCTTCCTGTTTGCTCTCTGCCTGTGCTCTTGGCACAGCATCCTGTAGCCCTCTGGCTGCCTTAACCCTTTCACTGTGTGAACCCCAAGGTGTGACTTGAGTCTTAGATATTAGAAATTAAGATTGAAATGGAATAAAAGAATTTGTGACTGCCCAGCTTCTGATTATGAGGTGACCTACAAGTATTTGATGAGCTGTCACCACTGGAATTTATTATCATCCGATAAAATCTCACAGTGGGGAAAGACACAAACGTGTTTGGTCTACGCTGACCACAGACTCTCTCATGACACATAGGGATGGTGGTACTTTAGGAAAATACATGCAGATGGGAGACTCTTCTAGGCTAGAAGAAGCAGGAGCTGGAACTGAGAACAGGTGTGTGAGGCATTCTGGAAGAACAGCTGGTAGAGTCAAAGATGAGAATGGCAGTGTACACTGGTTCAGAAAGACCAGGACATTCATATTTAGGTTACACAGTCTGCCTTTGCCATTAATAGGCTCTGTGACTTTGATCCTGTGTTTCCTTATCTATAAAGTAAAGCTACTAGACACCAAGACTGCTCAAGGCCCTTGCAACATCAAAGTTTCACCATTCCAAGGTTCTAAGGCCTAAATCTGTGTTGACTGATTCAAGGCACAGGCAGGAACTCAAGAGGTAAGCTGTTGAAATAAAGGCCACTGCACATATCTGTGGGATCAAGAGGCTTCAAATATGGTTTTAAGTTGACAGAGTTCCTAATTTTGGCTTAACTGTTTTCTGGACTGCAGCAAGACTAACAGAAAGAGCAAAGCCTACGCCACTGAGGAGACCGTAAGAACCCACATCTGCCAAATGACCCGGAGCGGCTCACTCCTGTGATCCATGAGAGTCACTGACTAGGGACCGGGGCACCCTGCGTGGGTGGCAGCCTCTGTATGGACGGGCCCATGGAACGCCTGCTCTCGAGGCTTCTGTCTTTCTGCTTTCCTTCACTGCTGCCGTCATGCGGATATTTTATTTTAAAAGAAAGAATTTATCAGCCTTATCTGTGATATTTGTAGAGTTCTATAATAAGGAATATTCCAAGAAAAACTGTAAGACTCACAAAGCTGCTGGCCAACTCAAATAGATGTTTTTAAAAATCCTTCTGGAATCTCTCTGACCCAGAGCTACTGTGCCCTCAGCAGGTCCAGTTAGCTCTCCACTGGCAGGACACTCAGAGTGGCCCACGATCCAGCTGTGACCCACCGCCCAGACCCAGAGCCCAGCCCCTCCAGGTCCCTAGGTCACAGAATGCGCCCACTCTGTGTCCAGGTGTCTGTGTCAGAAAGCTGCAGGTCCTTCTTGGTGCCTCCTTTTCCTTCACAGACTGGTAGCCAATCCTGTCCTGTCACTTTGCTCTCCAAAACCTCTCTTCAGCAAGTCTGCTCCTCTCTGTTGCCCCCTCTCACAGGGACAGTGGCCACACCCGACTCCTCTCTGTCAACCTCTTTCCACACCTCACCACCACCCATTCTCCAGAGGGACCACAGACAGCATTAAATTTAAAAAAAAAAAAAAAAAAAAAAAAAAAAAAAAAAAAAAAAGACCAACAAACAAAAGCAATCATCTTCTATATTAGACAGCTTTCCTTCACTAAAACAAACCACCTGAGAGAACTCGCTTAGGGGTTCACTGTGGCTCAGTGTTTGCAGTTCTCAGTCCACGATGAGTGGCCTACTGCTCTGGGCCTGTGGTGAGGCAGCACACCATGGCAGGAGCAGGTGGCAAAATGACACCACTCACCTCATGGCCAGGGAGAGATGAGGTCCCACAGCCCCTGCAAGGGCGTGCTCCCAATGACCTAAAGACTTCCCTTCAGGCTCGTCCCCTAAGATCTCACCACCCCCTAAAATCACTACCTTGGGCTTTGGGGTACACTGACCATCCAAACATGCCTTCTTTTAGAGCCTGCAATGATTTTCTATCTATAGGATAAAGTGAGACATACTTCCATGCCATTAAGGCCCTGCATGAACTGGCTCACTTCAAGCCACTCCGCCCTCCTCAGTGCTCTATGCTACCCAGACCTGAGGGCCTGAAGTCTAAAGATGGCCCACCTTCCCTGTGCCTCCACCTCTTTCCCCTAACTACTGTTCACACATGAGAACCCAGACCTGAAAGTACTTCCTTTAGGAAAATGCCACTAATTGGCCTGGAGTCAATTAGAAGTCCTGCTGTGACATTCCCACACCACCTGCGAGGCACTCACAGCACCTCCTCACGTGGAGACTGAGAGAGGACGGTTCAACTACCAGAGCACCCGTCCACCCGCTGACCTGTAGGACCTCATTAGTGGGCTTTTTTTTTTTTTTTTTTTTTTTTTTAATTAGTGGGCACTTGAACACAGCAGGGCACATGCCCCACCTTGCCTTAGAATTCCTATCTGACTTTTATTCTGGTGATCTGTTCTTTTGAATCTCCTACCAACTGGAACTGTCTGAAGGCCTCAGAGGGCTTACACTAGAACTGTGGAAGCATCGAGGAGGCCAGGATGAGGGAGTGGGTCAAGGAAATCCTGCAGCACGCAGGAAAAGGGAGTGCAACACAGGGTGGGCTGGGGATAGGGTAAGAAGAGGACTATTATCAACTCAGCACAGTAAAGGAAGACAGTACTCAGGTCAGTTCAAATTTTCCACAAATTTCTCTTAAATCGCCCTATAGGTTTAGGATACGTGATCTTCTACATACAACCTTATAGAGTAACTTAAATACACTGAAGTTTGAGAATCAGTGAGCTAAAGTTGAGTAAAGAATAAGCAATATACAGATCTAGGAGCACTCAAATACTTCTCTGCCTTTAAGACGCTGTCAGATTCTAGCCTGCAAGGAAGACAGAACAGCAATCCAAAGTGATCCCCTGGCCTGTGGGGTTATCCAGTGTTGTTACATGGTGAATGGAACTCCTTCAGCCACAGGGATGCTCACAGACCTACACGTCTGTGCGTGTGGACTGTACTAGCACAGGGCCTGGCACAGAGCAGGTGGAGGATTTAAATCTGTGGTTTGTTACCCCAAAACCACACAGGGGGTTGTTCAAAAGCTGCAGAAAAGAACAGAGTCAGCTGCTTCCTGGTTTTCCAGGCTGGTGTAAAAGGGGGGCCTGCTCCTTGCTCTATTCCTGCCACCTCACTCGACTCAGGACACGGTCAGGCCCAAGAGCAAGAAAAGGGGAAACAGGCAATTAATTTCCACACAAAATGTCTAAGAACATATGGGGAACAGAAAAATAACCAAATGAGCAAATGGGCAAAATGAGGGACTGGGGATTAATCGCCTGGTGGGACTAAAATATTTACAAATATCTAAGCCAGAAGATAAAACCCCCATGTCAGAAGCTAACGGACAGCATGGACCCAGCTTTGGAGAATCCTGTGCTTTTATATACATATATATATATATATTTAGTTGTTGATGGACCTTTACTTTATTTGCTTATTTATAGGTGGTGCTGGGAATTGAACTCAGTGCCTCCCCCGTAGCACTACACCGCTGAGCTACAACTCCAGCCCTAATCCTATGCTCTTTCAATATTCTATTTTGGAGACTTTGTGAGCACCCAATTTTCTATATATAAACCTCTTTCTCTGTGCCAACACCATTTTCTAACCAATTCTCTCCAACCTACCATTTCACCCACCAAGCCAGGCACAAATGACACAAGCACAAGAATGGCTTTCTTTATAGATGGCAGTAAAAGACAATGGTCCTGAGGGTCTCGTCTCAAGCGCATCAAGGATGTGATTTACAGACTTCCCTGTAAAGTGGAACTTAGAGACAACAGAACTACTATCCTCGTATAGCCACAAAGAAAGGGTAAATCATTCTTTTGTTTTTCACTTAAATATACTCAACTAAGTAAGATACGTTAAAAAGTCTCCTCTCGGGCTGGGGCTGTGGCTCAGCAGTAGAGCGCTCGCCTAGCACATGCATGCGCAGCCCCCGCTCGATCCTCTGCACCACATAAGAATAAAGGCATTGTGTACAACTAAAACAAAATAAATATATATTTGTTTAAAAGTCTCCTCTCTGTCAAAATTTTATTTAATAAAATCACCAAAAATCCTCCAACAATAATCCTTACCCTACATTAAGAATATACATGAATGTACTGATAATAAGCTGTTAAAAGGAATAGACTGAGCCAGAGAAAGAATAACTGCTTTTCCAAAAATATTTTAAGAATACTGAGATGGGCAGAGGTGATAGGCCTTGATCTATGGTCATATGCCACAGAGTTGTATTTTTTCACTCAATTATACAAAATGTTTCTCACATGGGATATTATATTTTGAAGATGAAGTAAATTTTTGCCTAACATATGCAATAAAAAAACACCTCTCCAATAAGAGAAAATAACAATATGTGCCTTTTCAATAGTATAAGTTGGTTCAACTACTTTGGACAAGAATTTAGCTGTACCAATGAAACTAAATACATACTTACCTCATAGCATAGCACTTTTGCCCCTATAGATACAACTAAGAGAAGTGAGCACCTAATCTCACAAAAACACATGCAGAATGTCCACAGCAGCTTTACTCACAACAGCCATAAACTATCCACAATCTTTATCCATCAAAAGAGGAAATAAAACACAAATTATGGAATATTCATACAATGGAATATGTAAAGTAAAATCATTAAAAAAAAAAAAAAAAAAAACTACCATATATACAACAACACGGACCAAATTTCAGAGTGAAAGAAGGCTGAGAAAAATTTCCATTTTCTTCTTACCACTTTAATGGGCACCCCTTCTACTCCCTGGCAAAGGTCAAACAAGCTGCTGTGGTCTGTCTTTTCCTGATGGGCTTGTAATCCTTTCTAATTCAGTTCACTTGGCTGCCTTGCGATCTCAGCTCTGTGAGGAGCTCAAAGCAAACAAACAAAAAACCACCCTTTTTTGGACATATTATCTGACTTTTTCACCCCATGGCTTTATACATTTTAAGTGAAATGATACATCATAAAGCACTGTGAAATGACTGAAAATGAAAACATATCAAGAGTTTTGGGGGATACAACCAATTTGGTGATTAGAGGATGACTTTTACATTTAATGCTTCCATGAGAAAAACAAAAAAAGTCTACAAATCAATATTCTAAGCTTAAAAAGCTGGAAAGGGAACAGTAAAATAAATCCAAAGCAGTAGGAAAAAATCCATAACAAAATATTACTAAAGCAAATCCAGAAATACATGAAAACGATAATGCCTCATGTGCAGTGAGATATGACCCAGAAATACAAAGTTGCTTCACCATTCTAAAAAGTCAACATGATCTGCTGTGCTAACAAAGCAAAGAAGAAAACACATACAATCAATTCAACAGGTACAGGAAAAGCATTTGAAAAAACTAAACACCCATTATGATTAAATAAAAGATTAGCTAACTTTCAGGGAAATTTTCCACCTTGACAAAGAACATTTATATGAAAGCAACAACTACCACAATAGTTAGTGACAAAAAGACAATGGTCCTGAGGGTCTCAAAGGCATCAAGGAGGTGATTTACAGGCTTCCATGTGAAGCAAAACTTAGAGACTACAAAACAGTAACCGCTTCCATTCAACGGGAGGGCCTTAACAGGATAGTAACGCAAGGAAAAGAAATAAGATGACTGCATATTGGAATGGAAAAGTAAAAAAAAAGAATTCTGCCAGTACCAAGTATTGACAAGCATATGGAACAACTAAGAATGCTCTCACGTAGCCTGACAGAAGTGTAACATGACACAATCACTTCCAAAAGCAGTTTGGCAGTTTCTGAAAAAGTCACATACACGACATATGACCCACATTTTCCACTCCTACATATTTACCCAGAAGAAACTGAAACAAACACCCACACAAAGAATAGTTGTAGCTGCTTTATTTACCAAAGCCCCAAAGTGACAACCCAAATGGCTATCTACAGGAGAATGGATAAACAAATTGTGCACATTTATACAACTGAATACCACTGATCAACAAAAAGGAACAAGCAACTGCTACATGCAACAAGGATGAACTCCAGAAAATACTATGCTGAGTAAAAGAAGCTAGATGCTAAAGAGGACTTACTGTATGATTTCATGTATTTTAAATCCTTTAGAACACGTGTACCAGATCTAAAATGCTAGAGAGCAGAATAGTATGTGGCTGGGCTTGGAGATCTGATATAAAGGGCACAAGAGAACTTTTCTGGTGGTGATGGAAATATCCAGTACTGAGAAAGGCAGACCCGCAAGCTGCAGGCTGCCCGCCTGTCTTGGTAAAACAAAGTTTCGGTATCCATTTATGCGTCAGCTCTGGCTGCGTTCACACTACACAGGCAGGACTGAGTAGGCACAACAGAGTCAGGGTGGCCTGCAAAGTCTAAAATACTATCTGGCCCAAAAGTGTAAAAAACGTACACCTGTTCTAGGTCTGTCTCTCCTTTGAGGTCATGGGGTTATAAGATTGCATCACTATGTCAAAATGCAATGTCCATTAAATGGACATATTTCTTACATATAGAATGATATCTCAATAACATGGATTTAAAAGGAAAAGGTGCCTTGAAGAGGGAAAAATCATGATGGAAAGACAAAATGTTACAAAAATAAAAGCTATGACATGAAAAGATGCAGAATAAATCACTGTGGTAAGAAAATTATTTTGAACTGAAGATATAAGAGTTCCTAAAATCCTTTATCTACTTAAAAGCAGAGCCTCCTAAAAGAATTTAAAAGAACTCTGCTGTCAGAAATCCCCACCCCAGGAGCAACTCTCAACTTCTCTTCTTGGAGAAGCCTACACCACACTCACACTGTCACAAAACTATTATACAAGCCCCAAATTCTAACCACCTCCCTCAGTTACAGTTCCTTACGACCATCCTATATAAATCCGGTTTCAATTTTCTTGCAAATCTGTCTTCTGTCAATTTAATTGGCAGGCCCTCAATCACAGAATCTAAATAAAAGAGTTAAGGAAAAGGTTTTATTCCCTGCCCAGTAGACATAAAACACAAGGCTAAAGAACACTGGGCTTACCAACTAACCTTAATAACACATACGGTATATTATTTTAGAATTTATATATTATTTGTTTAACCAGAATATTATTTTTATTACTGTAAAGTTGATTGGGAAATATGGTTTAGATTAGTCAAAGCCTGTTAAAGGCAAGACACTCAGTTCCAATGTGGCCTCTACTAGCTCTCTTTCTCTCATCACCCCTTCTCAGCCCTCCCTCTCCCTTTCCCCTCTACCAGCCCCCAAGAGCAGGAACACATTCACACAGAAGGGCTACCTCATGATGTTCCACCACAGAGCAGGGAAAAAAGAAGGAATCTCACTCATACCTGACCCTAACGCTCAAAATAGGCCCCACAGTAGATTCCTATTTTCAAAGTCTCATTTTTAACAGGGACTTTTGTAAAGCAATGAGTTTTATAACACCACATTTGATTATTTTCATACTGTCATTTTGAGACAATATAATCCATAATGATTTAAAAACAGAAGGCAAAAAAAGAAACCTGGGGGAAATTTGTTCCTACTTAATCATAAAACTTGACTAAAAATGTATCATGAAAAACCTGCAGAAAGTTGTTTGTCATCAAATATGTGGTTTCCAATCAACAACAAGTGCCCCCAAATAACTGACACCTGGACTGAAAAGTGTCACACCATAGCTTATAAGTCACTCAACAATGACCGGGTGCCAAGCTACAAACCTACGTAGAAGTTCAAGTCGTGGCATATGTACAAGCCTCAGATTCCAGTCCACATTCATTTGCCCATGCTTATTTGCTATTAAAACCACATGTTGGCACTGAACTGTTTTATGGTTCATTTGAAACAAACATGCAGAAAATTGTGGGAAACAAACAGAGCTCTAGAAGTCTTTAAAAGCAAGATACTCGATTCCAACACAATCCCAGTCTTGTGAAGCCTAAACTAAGCCTATCTGTGGTTAAAAAGAAGTCTATCTTAATTAAAAAAAAAAAAAAAAACAACTCCACTGCAGCTGGAATGAGAATGAAACTGTGTCAACCACTGAACAAGTTTTTATTTTTATCCCAGAAACTGGAAAACATGGATCTGATTACTTGTTTAATGAGAAAATGTATTACAAACCTTTAAATGATATCTTCAATGAGTAGTACATTTAAAAGTAACAGTGATATATTTAAAAGTAGTAGGTTTAAAAGTATTATATTTAACAAAAAACTAAAGCATATATCAAACTAGTAAAATGATCTTAATACAAAGGATTCTTTCAAAGATCCTTAAGGAAAAAACAATCATCTCAAAATATCCTATGCCAAGAACTATCTTCAACATTCATTTCAGACAACCTTGTATTTTAAAACAAGTTTGTAAGGTTTGAACATGCTCTCCAACATTCGCTAGGGAACAATCCCCCATGTGGCAGAGGTGGGAGATGGGCCTCCTAACAGAAGGTGCATGGGCCATGAAGGTGGAGCCCCAATAAAGGGATTAATGCCACTAACTCCTTATCTCAAGAGAGAGTTCCTTATAAAAGAACATCTAGCCTTTCTCGATTTCTTGTGCCTGAGCACACTCTTTCTCCTTCTGCCTTCCACCATGGGAAAAGGTAGGAAGAAGACCCTTGCCAAGTGCCAGCCCCTCTGTAATGGACTTCTCAGCCTCCAGAACCATGAGAAAAAGATTTCTGCTCGTTATAAATTACCCAGTCTGTGATATTCTCCTATAGCAGCAGCACAAAATGGAAGTTTCCCCTGACAATTCTGAATTCTAAACAGCAGACCATTATTAAAGTATGACCAAAATCAATGAAATGCTCAGGATACTAAGTAACAAGAAAGTATAAAAAAAAATTCCCCAAGAAAATTCTTTAAAAATTTAAAGTCAACATTCACCACTGTTTCCACCACCCTGAACATCAAACCTGCTTCATCCTTCCCTCTAATTATTCTGTGCACCCTGTCCCTCACTCACCCCAACTGGCATGCAATTGAAATCAGCCTCCTTTAAAAGACCTCTACAATTTGTTAAACAGTATGATTTATAAATAAGTGAAAGAGATGCAAATATCCAATAACTATCAGCACTCCATAACAATGTGTCCAAGCGCCAAGAGTGGAGGTGGCTGGGGCTGGGGGAGAGCCTTCCAGGAAGAGGCCACGTCGGAGTTGCCTAGGTTCTCCTAATGCTACAAATGACAGAAAGTACTCAAAAGGGAGAGAATGGAATCAGCTCTGGCATGCATCATAATCATCTGCAGGACTTATTAAAACAGATTCTGGACCCTGTCCTGAGATTTCCAACTTAGGCAGAGCCTGAGGGTTTGCACTTTTATCAAATCCCCAGGTGACCCTGTACTCTTCATCCAGGGACCACGCCTCGAGGATCACTGGCATGAGCAGATGTGCACTGCCTATTTGGAGAACCCTAGTTAAGTTTCCCGTGATTGGAGTATAGCTTGGCATTAATTTACGTTGGAGACTTAAGAACACATCGGCCAAAAGAATAGAAAAACTTCACCCCCTGATATGAGACTTGGCCTAATCAGGAGGCGTTCCCCTGATGTGTCATGAGAACTGAAACCACCCTAAGTAGGACAAGGGCTCCGCCAATGTGATCTGCCCATGCTCCTTATGTGTCCCTATGATCTTTCTGCTGATTGGCCTATGTCTTCTATAAAAGCAGTCCAACTTCCTCAATAAACTTGAGTTCCAGCTCTGACCGGGCTCCCTGGGGCGTCCCTGATTGTCTTCCATCGTGAGGGCTGGCGTGGGCCTCCAGCCGGTCCCTACCGTTCTCAATCACGCCTCCGTTGGGGCGTGTTTTTCCCCTAGCCTTCTCCACTGGCCGGAAGAAGCTAAACCCAGGTTGGGAAGAACTAAAAACCCCAGCAACTCAAAAATAACCCCCACAAATTTATAGTGACTTTTTTTTTTTCTTTCTTAGAAAATGTTTCTATTATGTAAGTTTAGTTTTTGGTTTATTTTCCTTTTTTAAGGTGGGCTACCTTCACCATAGAGATCATGACTACTGGTATAAAAAGGAGCAATGTTATTAAAGGCCTCAAAAGCATGGGTAACAAAACAGACAAGTGGGATCACATCAAACTAAAAGCTACACAGTAAACGAAACAAAAGAGTAATGACATGTTGCCGCAATGACATAAGCTACAGAATGGAAGGAAATACTTGCAACTGTGCACCTGATAAGAGGTGAGTATCCAAAATTTATAAGATCAACTCAATAGCAAAAACACAACTCTATTTTTTAAAAGGGGCAAAGAAACTGAACAGACATTTCTCAAAAGAAGACAAATGTCCAACATGTACATGAAAAAATGTTCAACATCAAGGAAATGCACATCAAAACCACAATGAGATACCAACTCAGACCTGTTAGAATGGCTACTACCAAAAGGACAAAAGACGACAAGTGTTGGAGACAATGTGGACAAACAGGAACCCCCGGGTTCTAATGGGGGAAATGTAAATCAGTACAGCCCTTATGGAAAATAATATGAAGGTTCCTCCAAAAATTGAACAGAGAACTACCATATCATCCAGCAATCCCACTTCTGGATTAATCTCCCAAGGATGAGTCTGTTGAGCTTCCACATTTACTGCAGTACATTCACAATAGCCAAAATATGGAATCTACCACCAAGCGTCCATCAACAAAAGAATTTAAAGAAAATGTAGCATCCCACACAATGGAATACTAGTCAGCCTTTAAAAAGAAAATTCTGTCACTTGCAACATATGGATGAACCCAGAGGACACTGTATTAAGTGAAATAAGCCGGGAACAGAAAGACAAATACTGCATGATCTTATTCTTATATAGAATCTTTAAAATGTCAAATTCATAGAAGCAGAGAGTAGACTGGTGGCGGCAGGGGCTGGGACACATCTGAGAGATACTGGGGAGTTTACTGGTCAAGGAATATGAAAGTTCAATTAGATAAAAGGATGCTAGGGACCTACTGTGTAACAGAGATTATAATTACAACAATGCATTATATTCTTGGGAATTGACAAGAGTAGATGTTAAGTATTTTCACCATGAAAAATACAAATGTGAGGTAATACATATGTTAATTAGGTTGATTTAGCCATTCCCCAAAGTACTCCATTTCAAAACATCACATCATACACGAAAAATATCTGCAATTTTTATTTGTTAATTAAGGTAATTATTTTTAAGGTTCAGAAAAAAAAATTAGAGGGCCTAACAAGCTTTATTCCATTTGGGCTGCTCTAATAAAATACTGAGTAGCTAATAAATGACACAGATTTATTTTGGGCAGTCCTGTTCGTCGAGGCCAACAAGGCACTGTCAGATTCAGGGTCTGACAGCGCCCTCTGAGGACACTAATCCCAATACAGAGGCTCTGCCCTCGTGACCTAACAACCTCCCAAAGGACCCTCCTTCTAACCGCATGGGTCAGCCTTTCAACACAGGGATGGGGTGAAGGGACACAGACATGCAGACCACAGTCAGTATGTAAAGCACTTCAAAACATGAAAGGAAATGTCTTCAAATCTGTGGGAATTTGTAAAACAAAATGTAAAACTTTCATAAAGAAATTATATTCTGTTTACATGTAAGAGTTCAAATGGGTCAACGAATCCTGCTTCTGTATATGTAGGTAGGATGCAATGATTGAAATATATTAACAACAGAAGGAAGATCAGTACAGCAGAGAAAGAGGATGGGGAGGAAGGAAGAGGGTGAAAGGGAAAGTACTGGGGAATGAACATAAATCAGGTCATGTGCATGTGCAAAAATGGCATGATGAATCTATTATGTACAATTAGAATAGCCCAATGAAATTTTTTAAAATGAAAGAAAGCCATACAAAAATTTAAGTGGTTTATGATACCTCACACCTACTATAATAACTACGAAAATCATTTTAGACAATGAAAACTAAAATGTTGGCAAGACACTGGAACCTTCACACACTGCTGATGGGAATGTAAAATGGTGCAGCCACTGTGGAAAAGAGAGTGGTACTTCCTCACAAAGTTAAAAACAGAAGCACTGTATGACCCAGCGACTCCACTTACAGGTATACAGGTATGTCTCCAGGTGAACTGAAAGCAGGGACTCCAACAGACCTTGCACACCAGGGTTCAAAGCAGTATTAGTCACAATGGTCAAGCTGAAAACAATCCAAATGGCCATCAACACATGCATGGATGACAAAATGTGGTGCGTCCACACAATGGAATATGATTCACCTACAAGAAGTCATGTTACAGGGCTGGGCTGTGGCTCAGTGGTGGAGCACTTGCTAGCCGGTGTGAGGCACTGGGTTCAATTCTTAGCACTGCACAAATATTGCATGATCTCCTTATGTAAAATACCAAAACCAGGAAAATTTGGAGAGAAAGTAGATTAGAAGTTACTAGGGACTGAGGTAAGGGGGGAACTGGGAATTATTGCCTAATAGTACTAACAGAGTTTGTGTTTGAAGTGATGAAAAAGTTCTGGAAATAGTGGTAACAGTTGCTCAACACTGTGAATATAACTAATGCTACTGAATTATCCACTTAAATTTTTTTTTAATGGCAAAATTTGTTACATACATTCCACCACCAAAACAATTATAAGTTAAGTTAAAGTTCACTCTCAATTGTATGTCTAAAAGCCCACTAAAGAGTAAACTGCCATCTCCAGCCAGAAACCATGGCACCTGCCTGTAGTTCCAGCTACACAGAAAACTGAGACAGGAGCATTGCTTGAGCCAGGAGTTCAAGATCAACCCAGACAACGTATGGAGACACTTCTCAGAAAACAGATGAAACAGTTGTCATCAGTACCTTGATTTTAGTTTAGCCAAGCCCTTAAATTGTGAAGATGTGTCTTATTGGTCTTGTTTTGCCAACAGTATTTATTTATTTATTTACTTATTTACTTATTTATAATTTTTTTGGTACTGGGGATTGAATACAGGGGCACTCAACCACTGGGCCACATCCCCAGCCCTTTTTTGTATTTTATTAGAGACAGGGTCTCACTGAGTTGCTAAGTGCCTTGCCATTGCTGAGGCTGGCTTTGAACTTGTGATCCTCCTGCCTCAGCCTCCCAAGTGCTGGGATTACAGATGTGCGCCACTGAGTCCGGCTTGTCAATAGTATTTATATGGTCACAGAGAAAAACTGCTAATGGGAGACTGGAAAATAGTTTTAACCAAATTTAGTCAAAGGGACAAGGAAAAATAGTCAAAAGACTATTTTATAACAACAAAAAATATATATATATTACATATATAAAGTATATATACTTTTTATATTATGCACAACATATAATCTCATTAACAAACTAAGGATTAAGAATACTAGGTAAGTGGAGTTTGTTTCATGGAGAAATCATCTAATATCATCTCCCCAATCATATGAAAAGTAACTGACTAATGAAGGCACAAGACGTTTTCTGATGGGACAAAACAGACCAGCAGGACCTATCACATAGTGGCAAGTTTCCCCGAGATTTTTTACTTCCTTAAACATAATATGAATTTCCAGATGCATATGCTCTTCCTTGCTTCCAGCACCCCTCAGCTTTTAATAGTTAAGAGGAAAAAAAAAAAAAAAAAAAAAAAAAAAACAAAACAATGAAAGCAAGAAAAGAAACAATTACTTTGGACCTGAATTACAGAATGAGGCTGCTGGTGTGCTGGAACTCTCTAAGAGCCACACCTTCTGAAGCTCTTTCACTAACTTCCACTCTATAAATATCAACCTGATTTAGGTGATGCTACCTCTAGATTTCTTTCCTCAAAACTAAAAGCCCTCTTGAGGGTGGTGGTAGCCCAGCCTCTCCTCTCTGCCACAGCCTCTGGCACACAGAAAACTTCAGTGTGAAGTAGAATTTATAAGTATAGCATAAATCACACTGAAAGGGAGGGTTACTCAAATTTATTAATCTAAAACCCCTTCTGTCCTTAACACATACACTTGCAGTCTTAAAATACTAATCAGGAGTTTGGTTCCACACTGTTATTTGAATTACATAATCACATTACTGGTTATATCTCATGTTACTCTTAGAGAACCACCTTAAGAAAAAAATATGATCCATTTGATCCTGTTTTTAAATTACAACAGCAGGGTTGGGGGTGGGAAGCTAGCACTTGCCTAGCACATGAAAGCAAGGCCCTGGGTTACATCTCCCACACAGAAAAGAAGCGAGGAGAAAATTACAGCACTATACTTATTGATGGGAAAAAACTCCTTCCCTAATTTTTTTTTTTTTTTAAATCTAGGGATTGAACCCAGGAGTGCTTAAACACTAAGCCACATCCCTAGCCATTTTTATTTTTTATTTTGATACAGGGTCTCACTGAGTTGCTTAGGGCCTCGCTAAGTTGCTGAGGCTGGCTTTCAACTTGTGATCCTCCTGCCTCAGCTTCCCCAGTTGCTGGGATCACAAGCATGTGCCACCACACCCAGCATCCTTCCCCTAAATCTCAGTTTACCCAAACTTCTCACCACCCTGAAAACACCAGAGACAGGCATGAGAACCCAACAAATTTAATGAGCCTGAGAATTATCATTTGGAGGGAGTGGGATGGAAGTGATTTGGAAATACTTGTTACCAAGTATAAATTTTAGTTTCTAGAAAACTGTTACCATTGCTTAGTAAAGAATGTCAGGGTGTTTAGCAAGTGATTCCACTGTTATAAAAACCACAAAATCTACTTTTTGGTGACAAAATATTTTAAGTTCTTAATATTACAGAGTAAAATGTTGATGAGCTTACCAGGTCTCTTTGATCTTAAAATTCATACATTATGTCCAAACTCAACTTGTTTTTTTTAAATATTTTAGTTGCAAATAGACACAATACCTTTCTTTTTCTTTCTTTCTTTCTTTCTTTATTTATTTATTTATTATAATGTGGTGCTGAAGATCAAATCTAGTGCCTCATACATGCTAGACAAATTTTCTACTGCTGAGCCATAACCCCAGCACCCATAACTCATCTTCTTGATACTAATATTTTAATCTTTATCATGGTTCATTAGATAAACAAAAAGTTCAGAAAACTGCAAAGTTCTGCATCTAGCAACAAATTACCCATGATTTTCACCTACAAGATGGTCAATCAGTTCCATGCACGAGAGGAGATGAGATACAATGATCCTAAAATATTTTATTAATTCATTCATTCATTCATTCATTCATCACTTATTGGTGCTGGGGATTGAACCCAGGGGTACTTAACCACTGAGCCAGATCCCCAGCCATTTTTTACATCTTTAGAGAGAGGGTCTCACTGAGTTGCTTAGGGCCTCGCTAAGTTGCTGAAGCTGGCTTTGAACTCACAGTTCAAAGGCATGTGCCACCATTTGCTGCCTGAAATCGATTGCCGCTTGGAGCAATGACGCCGCGGGAATAAGTTCAGAGGCAGACTGGAAATAAACAGGCTCTTTATTTTGCTAGCTTCCCTCTCCGGCTCCAACAACAACTCCAACACCATCCACACTCCTGCAACCACCACACAAAACGGCACCTACCCGATCCACAATCCCCGGGGCCAAGTCTCGCAAGACCATGCAAATGGCGACGACCCCATCCGCAAAGTCCCGGGCCAAGTCTTGGGAGACCATGCAAGGTGGTAATGCTTGAATATCTTTATGGCTCACAGCTAACCGCAATCTTAGCTATCTCTTTAATTAGGGCTCCTACACCACCACACTGGCTAAAAGTATTTAAAATGTATTAGTGCATAAAGAATCCTGAACGCAAGGGCTGGGGGTATAGCTCAGTTGTTAGAGGGCCTACCTCATGTGCCCAAGGCCAAGGGTTCAAATCCTCAGCACCACAAAAGAATCCTGAACACAAGACTCCAGTAGAGCGCGGCATGGGCCCTGCACAGAAATGTGGAGGCACATTCCGTGGTCAGAGGTGACCGCAGAGCACAGCAGCACAGCAGCGTTCACCCAGGCTGCACAAAACAGCTGGTGGAGACTCAAGGTCACCCCACATCTGAGACTGAGTCTCCTGCAAACCTAGAAGGGAAACATGAGAATGGGCACGTGAACTAACACTTCTGAGCAGAAAGGGGCAAATTTTTATCTTAGATATGAGGTCTAAGAGCCTTTTCAATCAAAAGGCACTGTGGCAGGCTGCCCCCAAGATTCCCGCTCTGCTGTACGGGCCCTCGATAATCCTGCGCCCTCACATGAGGACAGGACTGTGTAGAGGATGGAGCACAGTCCTGTGACGAGGTTACACTTTATAACAAAAGTGGGGGGACTGTGCAGACATAACTAAGGTCCTCAAGGAGATGATTCCAAGTTTATCAAAGGGAGCTACCTGGAGTAAGCCTGTTTTGGGGTTTTTTCCTGCCACTACTGGGAACTAGAACCCAGAGGTACTCTACCACAGAGCCACATCCCCAGCCCTTTCTAAAATTTCGTCTTGGAACAGGGTCTCACTAAATTGCTAAAGCTGTCCTCAAATCTATGATCCTCCTGCCTCCCAAGTAGCTGGGATTACAGGTGTGAACCAGTGTGCCCAGCTGGTCCTGTCTTCGTCTAAGGTGAGTCTTTAGCAGGGTGTGAGAGACTCTCTTGCTGGCTTTGAAGAAGAAAACTGCTCTTTTGTGACAGGGTCTAAGGAGAGGCCACCCTGTTGACAGGACCTGAGAGCAGCCATCCATCAGCCAATGAGAAAACAGGGTCCTCATCATACAGCCACCAGGAAATGAACTCTGCCAGTGGTTGTGTGAGTCTGGGAGAGGACCTGGAGCCTCAGTGAGGTCACAGTCCCAGCATCACCCCGACTGCAGAGGACCCAGCCCCAGTGTGCCTGGAGAGCTGGTCTACAGAGCGGTGAACTCACAAACACATGCTGTTCTAAGCCACTAAGTTTTCGGTAATTTGTTACACAGCAATTGAACAATGAATACGGTCAACCACAGAGCCTCTAGATATTCCCTAAGTGGGGCTGATATCACCTGGTACTTTACTGAAGTTAGTCATTTTAATGCAGTGAGGAGTGTGGGACACCCCAATTAAATGATCTTGACGAACTGTTAAGTTTCAGAAACCTTATGGTATCTTCTGACTCACAGCAGGACTGTAGCCAGAAGGCAACCTGATGACTTGGGATCCAGCCACGTTGTGCTCTAGTCCAGATGCAGAGAGGGAGCTGCCTCTGTGGGCTCAAAGCGCTCCTGAGAGCAGAGGAGGAGCCCGAGCCCAGAACATTGGCTTCTTGGATGGTCCTCAGGCATCTCTCAGGTGGCCTCTTTGTACAGATAGCAGCACCTGAAGGGGACTATAAAGCGGAAGGAGGAAGGGTATCTCTTCTCCCTGCTACTTCATTAAAATGCCTACAAAACAAATACTGCATGTTTTAGAATGTGGGCTTTAAAGCAGATACAGTCATGAGTCACTGAGCAACCAGGGCATGTTCTGAGAAGTGCATCATGCAGCAATTTCATCACTGCACAAAAGTCAGAGTGCTTCAGACAGACCTAGATGGTACCGCCTGCTGCACACTGAGGCTGCGTGGCAACCCCGTGGCTCCTCGGCCCCGAGCCTACGCAGCACTTACTACACACCGAGGGCCACACAACACGCTGGTAGCTATTCACCCATCTGAACTCTGTCTAAACAGGTGTCATAGTTGGATCTTGAATGTCACCCAAAGGCCCATTTGCTGAGGGCTTGGTCACTAGCCTATGGCACTACTGGGCGGGGGGTGGAACCTTCAGGAGATGACCCTAGGAAAAGGAAGCTGGTCACAGGGGCACGCCCTCCAAGGAGATACTGGAACCCCAGGCCCTCCCTCTTTCCTTTCCCAAGAGCTACGAGGTAAGCAGGCTGCTCCACTGCACGTACCCCGTGCAATTATATACTGCCTTGCCACAGGCCCAGAAGCAATGGGACCAACAGAGCATGGACTGAAACCATATCAAAAATAAACTTTTCTCTTTTCTGAGTTGATTACCTCAGGCATTTTGTTACATTAACACAAAACTGACTAACACAACAGGTTTGTTTGCATCAGCATCACCATAGACACGTGAGTAATACACTGTATTACAACACTCTGCCTGCTAGGACACAACTAGACAACAGGACATTTTCAGCTCTGTGATAATCTTCAGCAAATACCATAACCCACACAGTCCCTCATTAACCAAACACTGTTGCCGCCTGAAGCGCTTGGAGCAACGGAGCCGCGGGAAGAAGTTCAGAGGCAAACTGGAGACGAACAGCTTTTTATTCTGATAACTTTTCTCTCTGGTTCTAACAACGACTAACACACGCCACACACACCACCAAAATGGCGCTGACCCGATCAGCAATTTCGGCCAAGTCACTCGAGATCCCGCAACAAGTCCCGTGAGACTACGGAAGGCGACAATGCCCAAATCTCCACGGCTCATAGTCAACTGCAATTCAAGCCATCTCCCCAAACAGGGCTCCTGCATTTCCCCCTTTTTGTTTTAAAAGAGGTAATGCTCTAGGACGTCTATGTGCAACCAACATTCTTACCCGTCATCGGATAATCAAGGCTGTGCCCTTGACTCCTGTCTTAGGTTGATATGTCGGCCACATGAGACTGTCCCGGGCGACTGTGCCTGTCTTAGGTTGTCCCCCTCTGGGGATCTTACCCGTCATTGGCTCACCAGCCATCCAATGGAGCCCTTTAGGATCGACTGTGTATGATGACTAACAGCCGTCCAATTGTGAGGAGATGTTGCGGCTTTAAGGCGACAAGCCTTTTGGTGATGAGCCAAATTGCAAAGCATATCAAATTGTTTAAACAAATCAGCTGCCCTAAGTTCCATCAAGTAACACACTGAATTCTCTAGACAAATACCCGCAAGGCATTGTCCTGTAAAGTCCCAAATAATGAAAGATCAAAATGTCCATTTGTTATAACATGTTGATGTAGGAGGTCCTATGCATGTAGAGCAGAGGCCACATTGTTGGTGAGGTTGTTTGATGCTTGAGCAGCAGGGATGCTTGCAGCGGCCGCGATCCCTGCAGCTGTAGCAGCAGACATCTTTTTTATGTTTAGACAATGCCACCGGTAAATCTTCAGGGCCCGCTACTTAGAAACTCAAGCATCAATTATTAAAGGAAAGGCAGTGCTATTGCAGCACTGAGTCAAGAGGCGAGTTGTCAAACTACAAAATAGAATAATTAGATTAGAAAATTAAAGTTGATTTTTGTTCACACACATCGCTGGTTGAGTTTCTACAAACATAAGTTGGAAAAATATCATATTTAGAACAAAACAAAGAAAGACTGAGGGTAATTACTGCATTAAAGATAGATTAAAGAAAAGGTAAAGGCACTTTAGAGAAATAATTTGTTAGCTGGAACCCTTGAGTCTCTGTATACAGAGCAATCTTTTACCTGTTGAGATAATTGAAAATAATGAGCTATTAAACAAATGAAGTTAATAACAAATAAACAATCTTATGTCAAAACACCAAAATATCAGGTTATATAGCACTAGTCATATTGTTTGCTAAAGAGAAGTCCCAGGGACACCTATAAATCAAAATTGAAAATACCTTCATTTGTAAAATTATTTACTCTTAATTGAATACTCTTAACCTAGAATGAATTAAAGTTATTTGGATCCATATGTATATATATTTTTTTTTTTTCATAAGCGCTTGTTATTTGTGAGTTGTCCTCGAGAGCGCATAAGCGATCAGAAAGACTTTTTATTTCTGTTTCTAGGGTATGCAAATGCCTAGTAATACCCTTCATATTTTCTGTAATGGATTCCACCCATGGGGGAGTAGAGGACACAAGTGGTTCCTCTACCTGACGGTCCTTTTTCTCGGTCTTTTTTAGTTTCTTTTTCCTCATTTTCTCAGGATCACTTTTACTAGATTCCTCACCACTGCTAATTTCACTGACAGCAGTATCCTGAGGCCCAGGTTCCATTAAGAGCAAGTATCCTTCAGCTATCACCAATAACTCCCGAATAGCTTTAATAGCTTGGATTTTTGTCATTTTTGGGACTCTTCTAATACTCTCTTTATTGGTCTTAGTTGGCCCAGTGGAAGCTACGCTTTTTTGATCACTTTCACTTTTTTCTATATACTCCTCACTGAGAACAGAGTCAGGTATATCAAGGAGTCTTTGCATAGCCTCTATCACTTGGGATTCAGTTATATTCGAACCCATCTTTAGAGACCTTTCAGTTCTTACCTGTCCGCTCCGAAGTTCCCCGTACGGGCCGCCACCTGTTGCCGCCTGAAGCGCTTGGAGCAACGGAGCCGCAGGAAGAAGTTCAGAGGCAAACTGGAGACGAACAGCTTTTTATTCTGATAACTTTTCTCTCTGGTTCTAACAACGACTAACACACGCCACACACACCACCAAAATGGCGCTGACCCGATCAGCAATTTCGGCCAAGTCACTCGAGATCCCGCAACAAGTCCCGTGAGACTACGGAAGGCGACAATGCCCAAATCTCCACGGCTCATAGTCAACTGCAATTCAAGCCATCTCCCCAAACAGGGCTCCTGCAAAACACCATGCAGCATACGTGAAAAGATTTAAAGACCAGAAGCTGCACTGAAGATGCCCATGGTAACTAGAGCACAAAACTACTATATTATAACAATGAATCCCAAGCCCTTAAAGCAGTAGTTTTTCAACCAAGGGCAACTCTGGTCACTATTCAGAGGGAGGTGACATCTAGTGGGTAGAGGCCAGGGATGCTGCTATGCCTCTGGCAATGCACAGGGCAGCCCTCTGCACAGAATGACCAGGCTCTCACAGCCTGCTTGAAGGCATCAGTTACCCTCTTGGTCCTGACTGGCCTCGTACCACAGTGAGCTGCAATGGGACTTGCCCCAAAGGTGTTCTCTAGGAGCCAAAGGTCTCTAACCCCAATAATTTTGGTATGGGCTTTAATCATTTGGGGAGGTGGGGGCTTGAACCTCAGCTAATTTTTTTCATCTCTTCTTTTCACCAAATAACAGCATGATTCTAATAGTATAGACCCGTCTAAACAGCTGGATGTTATTTTTGATAACCTAATTTTAACAAACGTGTTATACACTGATCAAAACGTGATGACCAGGGCGGGCTGGTGGAACCGAGCGTGCAGAACACACAGCTGAGAACCACTGCTTAGTCTAAAGCACTGCAGCACAAGCCACACGGCCCTGAGGCCCGAGGAGGAAGGGGTCAAAACAACAGGAAGTGGCAGCGACTCTGGTGACCTGGAGAGCACAGCTTTGTCTAAAAAGGCAACTGCCCCCCACTCAAGCCAACTGCTCCCATGCAGGAATATGGGCCCAACAGGAGATTCTCGGGTTTTCCAAGAAGACTTGGATAAGTGCAGCTGTATATGAAACCACTCAATTTTAATACATTGGCTTATAGTATTAAAAAAAGTTATGTGAATCCAACATCTTGGTCTGGAAATTACAGGGCAAATGAACAGACTTCAAATGGGCTGAATCAGGACAAACTGCATTATCAGATAGAGGCAGAGAGACACCTGGAGAAAGCTAAATAAGAAGGCTTTGACAACATCCAGGAAGTACGTCCTTGTCATCATCACCACCACAACAATGATAAATCAAAACAAGCATTTATACAGGACTGTGTTTCCAGCACTGTCCTAAGCATCTTATGTATGAACATATGAAATTTTTCCAGCAACCCTATGAGGTAGGTTTTGTTATTAGTCTCATCTCAAAGATGAAGAAAATAAGATAAGACAGCTTAAATAACTTGCCTAAGGCCACACAGCTGGAGTTCAGATTTGAACCCAGACAGGCTACCTGCAGCCCACACTGCCAACCACCAACTCCCAAGACCCTCACCCTTGTGTCTGCAGGCACCGACAGATAAAGTGCATCTCACCAACCTAAGTTCTCAATGGCAACACCTAGACAGCAACAGGGTAAATGAATGTTTTAAAAGGTGCTCTGCCTAAACGTGCATGGAACGGAAAGCGTTTTCAAAGATAAGAATGTCAGCCCCTGCTCTCTAGAGATCACACTGCCTCACAGGAACTGGTCCTCCTTGTCAGCTGGAGTGTGGCCTCTGCTTACATAAGAGCACTGACAGAGATGCAGATGTTGCACTCCGTGGCATTTCAGCCAAAAGGCACACAGGCCTGCTGGCCAGGCCCTCCACACAGAGTGGGACTGCGGCAAGCAATTCTAAGGCTGACCCAAGAGTCATGAACTTGGCATGAATTTGTCCCACACATGGCAGCATTATTACTAAAATTCCTCTAATGTGTATTCAAAATCGAAAGCAACTTAGCAAGCAAAATTATACTTCAAAGTAACTAGTATATAAATTAACTTCACATTTCACTTCATTTTAAAACAAGAGACCTTATTAAATTCAAGCAAACGGGTAGTTTTAAGTTGGATTAAAAAGTGAAAAGCCAATTTTCACCTTAATAGGAGCTCTGCTATTTGTTCTTCTTCATTAGCTGTATTTTCCATTTCAGAATCAAATGCCTTCAGGAAAGAATGAGTTCTGTTGATTCTTACTGGTCAAAAATCAGTCCAGTGTTACAAACACGTATAGACTTTATTTAGGGATGAAAAGAAAGAGTATTTCAAATGCCTTTACTCCCAAATTGGCTTAGAAATCCAAACAAATCTATTTTTTAAATTTTAAACTGTGCTGGGGAAAGGCGCTATGCACATACAGAAGCATAAGTACAGATTAACAAGTGAACTTAACACGATGCTGAAATATAATGCACATGTGCTAGCAATCATTTTGAAGCACTAAAAATATCAGTACTAATCCACCTCCCTTTAATATATGCTACACACTTAGACATTTATGTTTCCTACTTCTTTCCAGTAAATAACACTGTTCCAAAAAAAAAAAGTTTTTTAATGAAGCAAAAATCTCAGAATACAGTACAAAAATGAATAAATCCCGGGAGGATAGATACACATCCTCATTTGGTTTTGTATCTTAAGAACAAACAAACAAGACTTAGCAACAACAAAACCAAAGGATTCTTTAGGTAAACAGTTTAGATTTTAATGGTTTAAAGCGTTAAAGACAAACAGAAAAAGACCACCTAAAGTATTATGCAGAGAAATTTTACTGGCAACTAATCTACTGTTTGCTTTGAAAAAGAATGAAGTTCAAATAATATTACCAATGTCAATATGACAAAAATCTGGTCATTACAAAAGGTCTCCCAAATTGTAGTCAATGGCCTACTCGCTTAATATAATATTGGTAATGGCTGAATTCCAGTGTAACAAAAGTGAAGAAACCTACCCTAGACGCCTACTGGAGTTCACTGTAACGGGATTTGAGCTATAATTAAATTTGATTAGTTTGGTTCAAACCTCAAGTTCAAAAGAATTATCAGCATGAATGGATGAAAAGCCCTTTTACACGGGCATTTTGAAAATATGAAAAGGGCTGACACAGCAAGCATCAAAGACTTGAAAAGCAATTGACCCTTCCCAGAGCAAAGGAGAAATGCTAACAGCTGAACCTCAGATGCTGCGTACAAAGAAAATAAAGTTCCAGATGGTTCAAAAGCCTGGTAGTTTATTAAATATTAAATACTATTATTTTTAACTAGATTTTGCCAGGGACAACCAAATGTGTCATCTACAAAACGTGAAAAAGAAGTCCAATTCTACCCCCCTGAAAACCTGAAGTAAATAAATACTCTCTTTTTCAAAACCCACCAGCAGCATGAGAAAGCTGCTCAAGGAGAGTACACATTATACTGCCAAGGAGTTGGACAACCAAGTAAGCATGATGTTTAATTAAAAAACAAAACAAAACCCTATCACCCAAAAGTTCACAGAATGGAACATAACATCACTTGGAGACATTTAACTCTAGCTCTATAAAAACATGCATGCACGCACGTGCACACACACACACACACACACACACACACTTGGTACACCCCTTGAATCACATTATATGTTTGGCACATTAGAAAGGAAGAAAAGCAAAATCAACCAGTTTGCATATGTGGCCTACAGAAATGTGTTAGTGACTGAGAGTCAACCCAGATCTTAGAAGCAGTTAAAAAATACTAATAGAGGAATTTACAATCAAAAGTTTGCTATAAGTATTAAGTAATATACATATGAAAAATGGGCATCCAGATTCATGCACATATATATGTTCAATCATATATGTAGCATATAATGTAATAAGTGTATATGTGTGGGTACAGAGTCATGTACACACACAAAACCAACGCCCCCTTTTCAATAAAATAAAGTCAGTTAACTCAGTTTATATCCCCTGAACTCTTAGAGGGCACTTTTAATGAGTTTTTAGGTTATGATTTTTCCCCTTCTTCCTGGGCTGTACCACACACCTTGGGACGCAGGCAGGGCAGAGACATTTCCATGAGATGGAAACATTCTGTGCCAAATGAGGCAGGTGTGAGCGATCTCAGAGATGAAAGCAATTCTCCAAATAACAACGTCATTCTGTAATGCTCTCTTGACATGGACAATTCTGCTGTTCCTCTCCTTTGAGATTTCATACAAAGCACAATGTTTGTGATCTTTCCTAACAAAGACGAGGAGTCTGATTGGAGCTCATTTCTAGTGGTTTTTAGCACTGAGGATAAAGTTGATTCAACAGTGATCTCACTTAAAATGGGTAAGAAATCCAGCTGTAGTGGACTGGCTGATTAAATGCTCTTTTATTAAAGCATTTTCCTTATGAGCAAAATCATTCTTAATGTAATCTTTTATTTTGAAAATGATCTCAACTTCAAAATAATTCAGCGTAATATCTTACCACACACACACACACAAAAAAAATTTTTTTCATAAAGAAATCAATCATATTGTTCTCCTTTTTGTTTGTTAAAAGTACCCCGGTGGGAGCGAGGGCAGGCACAGGACAGGCCCACTGACCTCCGCTAAGCATGGGCAGGCCCTGAAAGCCCCGCCCACCTCCATTCAGAGTGGGTCCATCCTGCCACCGGCAAATACTCGGGGAGCTCAGGCTCTGCCATAGGACCACCTCTTCAGAAGAGCAGACCACGGGAGCTCAGATTCAGCCAGTTCGGCCCACACCAACCTTCACGGGACCCAGCCCCAGGGTAGGTCAGAGTCCTACACCCCACCCCGACCTGGGAGCACAAGCCTAACCCACTTCCATCTTGAGACACTGCAGACATAGCCATACCTCCCCCACGCAGTAGCCCCTACCTTTTGACAATAGACAGGGCCTAAAAGCAGCCACAACTCAGAGCAGGCATCCCAAAGACATTGTAAGGCCCACTCCTTCAGCCCCATCTCTGGAAGACGTCACATCCATCTTGGGGCACCTTCACTGTTATCTCGAGTTACCTCCGCTACTGCCGACACCACCTTTAGTTGCAGTAGCATACATCAAAGGACACCTGCAGGGTCTGAAAGCCCAACATCAAGGTGAGACACAGACAACCTGCACGGATATTACAGGAATATAGGGTAGAAACTGTAATATCTCAGATCCACACTGCAAGAAAGGAAGACACCTAGACAACATGAAAAAACAAGGGAGGCAAGTACGACAAACAAACCAGGATTCTACAATAACAGAACCCATGCTCAGCAAAGTTGATGAAATGGCAGAGAAGGAGTTCAGAAGGTTCATAATTAAAATGATCTGTGAATTAAACAATGACCTAAATGAGCACATACAGGCAAAAATTGATCACTACAACAAAGATATAAGAGAGCAAATACAGATAGCAAAAGATTACTTCAAAAAAGAGATAGAAACTCTGAAAAAAAAAAGTCAGAAATCCTTGAAATGAAGCAAGCAATAAATCGAATAAAAAACACAAAAGAAAGCATCACCAACAGACTAGATCAATTGGAAGAACATCAGATAATGAAGACAAAGTATATACTCTTGAAAATAAAGCTGGCCACACAGTGAAGATAGTAAGAAACCACGAACAGAACATCCAAGAATTATGGGACAGCAGCAAAAGACCAAATCTAAGAGTAATTGGGATAGAGGAAGGCACAGAGTTTCAAACCAAAGGAATGCCCAACCTCTTCAATGAGATAATATTGGAAAATTTCCCAAGCATGAAGAAGGAATTGGAAAACCAAATATGAGAGGCTTACAGGACACCAAATGTACAAAATTACAACAGATCTACACAAAGACACATTATAAAGAAAATGCCTAGCATACAGAATAAGGATAGAATCTTAAAGACCACAAGAGACAGGAATCAGATCACGTATAGGGGGAGACCAATTCGTATCATGGCAGATTTTTCAACCCAGACGCTCAAAGCCAGGAGATCATGGAACAACATATACCAAGCTCTGAAAGAAAATGGATGCCAACCAAGAATTTTATATCCAGCAAAATTAAGCTTTAGATTTAAGGACAAAATAAAAACCTTCCATGGTAAACAAAAGTTAAAAGAATTTACAACTAGAAAGCCAGCACTACAGAATATTCTCAGCAAAATATTCCACAAAGAGGAAATGAAAAATAATGATGAAAATCAGCAGAGGGAAGTATTACACTAAAAGAAAAAACTAATCAGAGGAGAAACCATGTCAAGTTAAATACCAAAAATAAACAAAATGGCTGGGAATACAAATCATGTCTCAATAATGTTAATGGCCTAAACTCACCAATCAAAAGACTCAGACTAGCAGATTGGATCAAAAAAAAAAAAAGACCCAACAAGGTTAGGAGAAATCCTACCACTCACATGGACTGAGGAAACAAGCAGGGGTTCCCATCCTCATATCAAATAAAGTAGACTTCAAGCTAAAGTCAATCAAATGGGATAAAGGAGGACACTACATACTGCTCAAGGGATCCATACACCAACAAGACTTAATAATTATAAATATATATGCCCCAAACAATAGAGTATCCACATTCATCGAACAAACTCTTCTCAAGTTCAAGAGTCAAACTGACTCAATAATTTTGAGTCAAGAGTCAAAACAATAATTATTGAGTCAAACTGACTCAATTATTTTGAGTCAAGAGTCAAACACAATAATTTTGGGCGACTTTAACACACCTCTTTCACCACTGGATAGATCTTCCAAATAAAAGCTGAACAAAGAAACTATAGAACTCAAAAATATAATAAACAACTTAGACTTAACTGACTTATATAGAATATTTCATTCTTCAAGGAACAAATACACTTTCTTCTCAGCAGCACATGGATCCTTCTCTAAAACAGACCACATGTTATGCCACAAAACAACTCTTAGCAAATATTAAAAAAAAAAATAGAGGGCTGGGGTTGTGGCTCAGCGGCAGAGCGCTCGCCTCTCACGTGCGCGGCCCGGGTTCGATCCTCAGCACCACGTAAACATAAATGCATTGCATTGTGTACAACTAAAGTAAATAAATAAATATTTAAAAAAATAGAGATAATACCCTACATTCTAACAGACCATAATAGAAGGAAATTAGAAATTAATGATAAAATAAGAAATAAAAGCTACTCCAACACCTGGAGACTAAATAATATGCTACTGAATTAACAATGCGTTGCAAAAGACATCAAGGAAGAGATTAAAAAATTCTTAGAGGTGAATGAGAACACAGACTAAACATATCGAAATCTCTGGGACACTATGAAGGCAATTCTAAGAGGAAAGTTCATTGCATAAAGTTCATTCCTCAAAAATAGAAAAAGTCAACAAATAAATGACTTAACATTATATCTCAAAGCCCTAGAAAAAGAAGGACAATCCAACACCAAAAACGGTAGAAGACAGGAAATAATTAAAATCAGAGCTGAAATCAATGAAATTGAAACAAAAGAAACAATTGAAAAAATTGACAAAACAAAAAGTTGGTTCTTAGAAAAAAGAAATAAAATTGACAGACCCTTAGCCAGGCTAACAAAGAGAAGGAGAGAGAAAACTCAAATTACTAACACACACAATAAAAAAGGAAATATCACAACAGACACTACAGAAATACAGAAGATAGTTAGAAATTATTTTGAAAACTTGCACTCAAATAAAATACAAAACACCGAAGGCACTGACAAATTTATAGAGTCATATGATCTGCCCAAATTAAAGCAGGAGGATATACACAATTTGAATAGACCAATTTCAAGCAATGAAATAGAAGATGCCATCAGAAGCCTACCAACCAAGAAAAGCCCAGGACCGGATGGATACACAGCCGAGTTCTACAAGACCTTTAAATTAGAACTGATACCAATACTCTTCAATTTATTTCAGGAAATAGAAAAAGAGGGAGCACTTCCAAACTCATTCTATGAGGCCAATATCACCCTGATTCCAAAACCAGGCAAAGACACATCAAGGAAAGAAAACTTCAGACCAATATCTCTAATGAACATAGATGCAAAAATTCTCAATAAAATTCTGGCAAATAGAATACAAAAACATATCAAAAAGATAATACACCACGATCAAGTGGGGTTCATTCCAGGGATGCAAAGTTGGTTCAACATATGGAAATCAATAAATGTAATTCATCACATCAATAGACTCAAAGATAAGAACCATATTATTATCTCAACAAATGCAGAAAAAGCATTCGGCAAAATACAGCACCCCTTCATGTTCAAAACACTAGAAAAACTAGGGATAACAGGAACATATCTCAACATTGTAAAAGCTATCTATGCTAAGCCCCAGGCCAACATCATTCTAAATGGAGAAAAATGAAAAGTGCTCTCTCTAAAGAAACTGGAAAAAGACACGGATGCCCTCTTTCACCACTTCTATTTAACATAGTTCTTGAAACATTGGCCAGAGCAATAAAACAGATGAAAGAAATTAAAGGGATACAGATAGGCAAAGTAGAACTCAAATTATCATTATTCGCTGACGATATGATTCTATACCTAGAAGACCCAAAAAATTCCACAAGAAAACTTCTAGAACTCATAAATGAATTCAGCAGAGTAGCAGGATACAAAATCAACACCCATAAATCAAAGGCATTTCTATGTATCAGTGACAAATCCTCTAAAAGGGAAAAGAGGAAAACAACCCAATAGCATCCAAAAAATAAAATACTTGGGAATCAACTTAACCAAAGATGTGAAAGACCTCTACAGAACACTAAAAAACTATGGAACACTAAAGAAAGAAATTAAAGAAGACCTTAGAAGATGGAAAGATCTACCTTGTTCTTGGATAGGCACAATTAATATTGTCAAAATGACCATACTACCAAAAGCACTATACAGATTTAATGCAATTCCAATCAAAATCCCAATGACATTCCTCATAGAAATAGAAAAAGCAGTCATGAAATTCATCTGGAAAAATAAGAAACCCAGAATAGCTGAAGCAATCCTTAGTAAGAAGAGTGAAGCAGGTGTCATCACTATACCAGACTTTAAATTATACTACAGAGCAATAGTAACAAAAACAGCATGGTATTGGCACCAAAATAGACTTGTAGACCAATGGTACAGAATAGAGGACACAGAGACTAACCCACATAATTACAGTTATCTTATATTAGACAAAGGAGCCAAAAATGTACATTGGAAAAAAAGATAGCCTCTTCAACAAATGGTGCTGGGAAAACTGGAAATCCATATGCAACAAAGTGAAATTAAACCCCTATCTCTCTCCATGCACAAAACTCAACTCAAAGTGGATCAAGGATCTAGGAATTAGACCAGAGACACTATGCCTATTAGAAGAAAAAGTAAGCTCTAATCTCCAACATGTCAGATTAGGCCCCAACTTCCTTAATAAGATTCGTATAGCATAAGAATTAATATCAAGATTCAATAAATGGGATATATTCAAACCAAAAAGCTGCTTCTCAGCAAAGAAACAGTAAGGCGAATAGAGAGACTACTAATTAGAAACAATTTTTTTACCACATGTACATCAGATAGAGCACTAATCTCTAGAATATATAAAGAACTCAAAAATCTTAACACCAAAAAAACAACCCAATCAATAAATGGGCCAAGGAACTGAACAGACAATTCTCAGAATAAGATATATAATCAATCAACAAATACATTAAAAAATGTTCAACATCTCTGGCAATTAGAGAAATGCAAATCAAAACCACTCTAAGATTTCATCTCACACCAGTCAGAATGGCAGCTATTAAGAACACAAACAACAATAAATGTTAGTGAGGATGTAGGGAAAAAGGCACACTTATACATTGCTACATTGCTGGTGGGACTGCAAAATGGTGCAGCCAATATGGAAAGCAGTATGGAGATTCCTTGGAAAACTGGGAATGGAACCACCTTATGACCCAGCTATCCCACTCTTCGGTCTATACCCAAAGGACTTAAAATCAGCATAATATAGGAACACATCAATGTTTATAGCAGTACAATTCACAATAGCTAAACTGCGGAACCAACCTAGATGCCCTTCAGTAGATGAATGGATAAAGAAAATGTGGGATATATACACAATGGAATATTACTCAGCAATAAAAGAGAATAAAATAATGGAATTTGCAGGTAAATGGATGAAGTTGGAGAATATAATGCTAAGTGAAGTTAGCCGATCCCAAAAATCCAAATGCTGAATGTTTTCTCTGATATAAGGAGGCTGATTCACAGTGGGGTTGGGATGGGGAGCATAGGAGGATTAGAGGAACACTAGAAAGACCAATGGGGAGGGAAGTGAAAGGAGGGGGCAAAAGGGTAAAAAAAAAAAAAAAAAAAAAAAAAAAGATGATGGTAGAATGAGATGGATATCATCACCCTAAGTGCATGTGTATAAAGACACAAATGGTGTGAATATACTTTGTATATAACCAGAGATATGTAAAAATGTGCTCTATAAGTGTAATATGAATTATAATGCATTCTGCTGTCAAATATAACAACTTAGAATAAAAAAATAAAATAAAAATAGAAAAATTGGGGATTGTTCTGTTTCGTAAGGACAGCATAAGTAGATATGATTGGTTGTATAATGGGACATTAAAATTTTCCTTTTTAATGTTTTTAAATGTATGTTCTATGTGAAATGCATTAATTTATTATTTTCTCTACTGTGAATTCAGATTATTATGTTTTCAATAATTATGTTCATATGTGTATGTTTACATGTATTTCTATATGTGTATAAATATGTATACATATGTGTGTATATGTGTGTGTGTAAATGTATACACATATGCACACCTTAGAACTTCATAGGTAAAGACAAATCACAGAAAGATAAATAATTTTCTATATTATTCTATATTTTATATTATAGCTACATTATGAAGGGAAAATATGTATTTGACTTATAAATTGAATATAGAAACATAACCATAGAAGTATGCCAATAGTATCTGCAAGTTAATCACCTCAGAAACTGCCGTCTGCAGAAATATTTTTAACTTATAAATATGTATACAAATAGGTAAAATCCACTTATCTACTTTGTTTCACTGTTTTCAATATTTTAAACTAAACTATGAAATAACTGGTGGTTTTGATATATTTTTAATGTATGTTAAAACTTCAAAGTCTTTATGTCTTTGAAGAAGTAAAGTTACTCTCTCTTAGAAAAAGCAACCCTCAAATTCTATTACCTCTACCTCATTCTAGAATACATCATACTTGCAGTGTATGTGTTTCTTGCCTTCTATTTCATCCTTTATTTACTTCCGAATAGATGTTCATTTGAAATCTGTGACATGTTTTCTTACTCTCTACTCCAGTAAATTGTGTCTCTCCAGACTTACTATAGACTTACTTATACAGGTGGAAAAGAGTTGTCCTAAAAGTACAGCCTAAGAGTGCTGAGCCTATACTGGGATTTCTATGTGTCTAGACTTCCCTGAGGCATGGTAATTTTTCCATTTTCTATCCCAAGATACAGTTCTAATCTGAAATATAATATAAATGTTTAGATTATGCTTATATAAAAGATTTCACTATTTTTTTTAAAAAAGTACCATGGTAAAGGTGACAAAGATGTCTTTCAGGAATCCATCATTACATTAATAAAAATTCACAACTTATCAAAGTAACTTTCAGTAGAGAAGATTAACTACAAATATCAACAGCTTTTGCAATAATATTGAGCATATTTCATTTTTCTCCTGATTAATTTCTCAAGTGGTTATAGAATTTAAGTTTAGTTCAAAACAGAGCAATGGTTGTTGTTTTTTTTTTTTTTTTTTTTGACAGTGCTGGTAATCAAACACAGGAAAGCAAGCGCTCTAACACTGAGCTAACCCTCAGCTCCACAAGAAAATCTTTTATCCGAACGTGGTATCGTCTAGTCCAATGGTTCTTATATTTTAACGTGCAGCAGAATCACCTGCAAGGTACAAAACACAAATTCTGAGTGCCATTCCACAGATTCTGATTCAGAAGATCTGGGGTGGGCCTTCAAAGTCAGTCTCTGACAAGGTCCCAGATAACGCTGCTGTTATTGGTCCAGGCATCACACTCTGAAAACTAGCTTACTAGTTCTCTGGAAAGACATTATGATTTCCAACATTACTTCTAAAAAAGAGGCTTAGAATTAAGAAGAAGTTGATATAAAGCAGAGCCTGGGTCTTAGAGATCACCTACTCCAGGATCTAGCAGACATTTTTCTTCTGTGAACAGCCAGGGGCTGGGGTGTGGCTCAGCGGTCGAGCACTCGACCCTCAGCACCACGGAAATAACACATTGTGTGCAACTAAAGCAAATAAATAAATATTTTAAAAAAGAGAGAGAGAGAGAGCCAGACAACAGTTTAGATTTCTGCAAGCCATACAGTCTCTGCCACAACTACTCAGCCACGGTGTTTATGTGATGCTAGGCAGACATAAATAAGAGAGAGTGGCTGAATGTCAATAAAGCTTTATTATAAAAATGAGGTCTGGTCTGGATTTAGCCCACAGGTCATAGTTTAACAACCATTTTTTTTTTAAATATTTATTTTTGTTTACTTTAGTTGTACACAATGCAATGCATTTATGTTTACATGGTGCTGAGGATCGAACCCGGGCCGTGCACGTGCGAGGCGAGCGCTCTGCCGCTGAGCCACAACCCCAGCCCCTAACAACCATTTTTTAAAATGAGGAAATCAATGCCCAGAATAAATGAAAAACTTCAGAAGACAGTAAACTGCATATTCACAAACAAGACCTTCAGTACTCCGTTTGATGTAGCATTTTTCAATTTGTTTTAATTAGTTATATATGACAATAAAATGCATTTATGCACTTTGATATATCATACATAGATGGGGCATAATTTCTCATTTTTCTGATTGTACATGTTGTAGAATCACATCAGTCATGCAGTCACATATGAACATAAGGTAATAATGTCTATTGCATTCTACTATCCTTCTAATCCCCATATCCCCTTCCCTTCCCTCCCTTCACTCCCCTCTACCCAATCTAAGGTGATTCTATTCTTCCCTAGTGTCCCGCCCCCGCCCATTGTGAATTAGCATCCACATATAATAGAAAACACTCATTGGTTTTGGGGGGATTGGCTTATTTCACTTAGCATGATAGTCTCCAGCTCCATTCATTTACTGGCAAATGCCATAATTTCATTCTTCTTTAAAGCTGAGTAATATTCCATTGAGTATATATACCACGTGAAGAAAACCACAAATGGAATACATGGTTAGACCTCAGGCAGTCTAATAAACAAAAAGAAAAGATGACTTCACTCAACAAAATAGGACCTCATTGTAATCAAAACAAGATATTATCATTTCTAACATCACTTCTAAAAAAGAGGCTTACAAAGTCAGAGACTCTCATCACATGGCTTTCCTGCATTCTACACCAGGCTGGAGCAGGGCCTGCACCCCACCTCAGATCAGGGAGTGTGAAAAACAGGACTAGAGGATTTCTCATGCTAACCTTCTTGGTCTTATCTTTCTCATCCCATCTGCCATTAATTTGATGCCATTCCTCATATAGTCTTCCCGATACTAAAATCATTCCACATAACAGCCAAAAGAGGTGTAAACTGTGATTTAAGTTAAAAACAATGATTTTTGTGCAGTCTATTAGGTTTGACCTTAATTCTAGTTATTATCTAATAACAAAATCAAATGTTTTATCTTTTTTTCAAACATGTTTATCTTTACCTCGAAGATCTCAAAGTATGCAACTGTATATACACATACATAGAATTCTATATGTGTGTGTACAAGTATACAAACATATAAGCATATGCATATAAACACATAAACACACAATCTTCCTGTTTTCACAGTTGCCTAGGCTTTTATTCTTAAGACCAGTATTTAAATAATCAAAATATTTTAGCAATGGATAAAGTAAACTCTATGTATACTGCTTTTATACTATTTTTTAAAATAAAGCTAATGCACACAGATTAACAAAACTAAAATATGCCAGCTTTGACTATCACACACAAACTTTTTTTCTAAAGTAGCTATAGTCAAAATGTGCATACCCAATTCAGGATAAGAATGATGAATCCTAAATCTGAAACAAAGTTTTGAACGTTTGATGTATCCTGAAGCATGCATGAAAAAACATCTGTTATTTACAGATCAAAGCAACTCAGAGTATCCTAAAACAACAGAGTGAAAAATGCCCAAATCTAATTTCATCCCTGTCCACATGCTTCTTTGAACTAATAATTCAGAGAACTGGTCAGTATGTTGAACTAATTAGCAAGCTTAACGCTTGCCAATTTTGATGGCTCTAATTCTTTATTCTAAGTAGAATATAAATAATAGTTTTTAAAACACGCAAAAGCAAATTTGAGAAAAAGCTAAGACTAGTCCCAGTTGACAAAGCCACATGTATTGAATATTGCCTCAAAAAGCCCCACAGCATAACTGACATCTGCTTAATACTCTCTAAACTGTGAAATGGGTTAAAAATTATTCGGGTTTTTTATTGGCATGAGACTAAGTCAATAACTTTTTTATTTTGCATCCAATCATTCTTTTTAAGACTTGGCTTATATCTAACTTTATCTCAACATAAAGAATCACAGAAAAGTACTCCTGATAAAAGGTTAGTATTCTTCTCTGTTTTGACTGTAATGAGAAAAAAAATCATTCAAGATTACCTAAGTGAAATCCCACACCTAAGAGACAAAGGCAAAGCATATGCCTTTACCATCAACACATTTGAGCCCAGGGCCACATTTCTTGCAAGATTTTCTTAACAGTTACTTGTAGTAATCAATGAAAAATCCATAAGAAACAGGCTACTACATCTTTAACAGTGTTAGTTAGTGAATACCGCTAAGATGGAGGTGAGAGGGGGCAACTGGTACCAGGAGGATTTTTTTTTATGTTTTGCTATTCCACAAGAATAAGATGACCAATTCCTATAAATTACAAAGAACAACACAACAAGCCATTTCAAACAAATTCCACCTGGTCTACTCTAATTTAACTCTACTTTTCTATTCTAACTTAAATCCAGAGTTAGGTGCACTAACACAAGTAAGAATTAGCCAAAGTCCCAACCCCAGAGGATTTCAGAACATGCATATAATCATGTGATACCAGACAGGACATCCAAGCTGAACATTGTGCTACCTTTGCCCTATTCACGGAAGTTAGGTGAACGTCAAGACCATTTTACTATGTGACTGTGTAACAAAAATAAATCTAAAAACAACCTACCTAGTGACCCAATCTATGAAAAGAAACAATACTAACTACATTATAAATCAAAGTTAGTCAAAGAACTGACCTTCTAATTCACTGATGTATACAAATTAATTTGTAAGAAAATAGGCATTTTTGGAAAAACAGAAGAAAAATTTGAAAGATACCTAAGTTTGGGAATGCTTTTACAGAGGAGGAGGGGGAGGAGAGGAAGGAGTGGTAGAGGAGGGAGTGGTAGAGAAGGAGGGAGGAGGTGAGGAAGGGGTGGTGAAGGAAGAGAAGGAGAAAGTAATTATGTGTCTTAGGGGAAAAAATGGAAGACATATATGTTTGAAGACATGTTTTTAGAAATCCCATCTGATCAGTAAAAAATGGAAGAAGAAGAAGAAAAGAAGGGGAAATGTCTTAGAAAATCAAAAACACCATTTTTCAAGACAGATATTCAAAAACATGAAAACAGATATTGCCTGGACCACAATAAAGGACCAATACAGATCTGCTCCAGAAAAAGACCCCCCATGAATATGACCCATTAACAAAAGTACAAAAGAATTTCAGTGGAAAAAAGGGCAGCCTCTTCAACAAAGGGTGTTGGAACAACTGGACACCCATATGCAATAAGGAAACCTCGACTTGTAAACCTCTCCCCTTGAATAAAAATCAACTCAACCTGGATCATAACTGCAAATGTAAAAGATAAAACCGTGAAACCATTAGAAGAAAAGAGATCCTTAAGGGCTCGAGAGTTATGCAAAGAGCCCTTACATGTGTATCCAGAGTACCATTCATAAAAGAAAATATTGATAAAATGTATTTTATCACACTTCAAACCTTGTACTTTCCAAATACTGTTTATAGAATGAAATGGCAAGCTACAGATTATCAGGAGATAGCTGTAAGTTTACATAAGTGACAAGGACTAGCATTCCAAGTATATAAAGAACTTTTAAGACTCTATAGTAAGAAAGAAACAACCCTGTTTTTAAAAAATGGACAAAAGACTTCATGGATATTTCTCCAAGAAAAATACAAGATGGCAAATGAGCGTATGAAAAGCCATCCACCATCAGCAGCACTCTGGGATATGAGTTCACACAAACCAGCATGGCCAAAATAAGAACTCCAGCACCACCCAGTGCCAGCAGAAGCAGCGGGGCAACACACAGCGGGGGACCAGCACTCATATAGGGCACTGAAGAATCTGGCAGCGTTCCTAGAGTCAAGCCTACCTTTAGCCTGAAGCCTGGAAATCCCAGACCTGAGCATCTCCACTAGAGAGATGAAAGTCTACATCCACACAAAACCTATCCAACACTATTCGTGGTGACTTTTTGTATAATGACTCCTTACTGGAAAGAACTCAAATGTCCTTCAGTGAACATCTATTTTTGCCCTCCACTGTACATCTAAACAATGCAATACCACCCAACAATAAAAAGGAACAAACTAGGGCTGGGTTTGTGGCTCAGAGGTAGAGCGCTTGCCTAGCATGCATGAGGCACTGGGTTCGATCGTCAGCACCACATAAAAATAAAATAAAGGTACTGTGTGCACCTACAACTAAAAAATAAATACTTTTTTAAATGGAGCAAACTATTGATACACACAGTGACTAGAATGAATCTCAAAAGCATTATGCTTCTGACAGAAACCAGTCTTAAAAGTTTGTGTATTATATGATGCTATTTAAATGACATTAATAAATTAGTTTATTTATATTTATTTATTTATTTATTTTTGGTGCCAGGGATTGAACCCAGGGGTGCTTAACCACTGAACAACACTCCAGCCCTTTTTTATATTTTATTATGGACAGGGTCTCGCTAAGTTGCTTAGGGCCTCACTAAATTGCTGAGGCTGGCTTTGAACTCACAATTCTTCTCCAACCTCAGCCTCCCAAGTTGCTGGGATTATAGGCATGTGCCACCACGCCTGGCTTAAATGACATTCTCAAAATGAAAAACATTATAGCAATGGATAACAGATCAGTGGTGACCAAGGGTTAGAAGCAGGAAAATGATATGACTGCAGAGCAGGGGCACAACAGAGTTTGGGGGCTGATGGAGAAGCTCTGGTTACTGACTGTGCCAGCAGCTACACCAGCTCTACAGGTGTTAAAATTCATGCGCTGTACTCCAGAACAAAGTCTATTTTATAACATGGTAATTTTAAAAACAAACAGTAATTGTGTGGTGTTCTTGCCTGAGATCAATACATCGAAGTGGGAAGAAGGAAATCATATATTTAATTTTTAAAATTTCAGCCCAATAAAAAAGCCCAACAACACATCTAGCGCCCAGATCTTGGTTTCCAAATATCATTCCCCACCAAAAGGAATCAAGGGCTCTAGGGGAGGTGGCTGGGGCAGTGAGAGTATGACGGCTCGTTATGCCACTAAAGGAGGTTCTCAAGACTAATGAGGCAAATGTCCTAAGAACAGAGAAGTAGCCCCAAAGAGGCCTCCATGGGCCAAATTTAGAACAGTTTAAATACGAAAAATAATGGTAATGGACTATAATTACTGAATAAAAAAGAACCCATGACTGTGGAGATAGGTAGCACATGTCTGTGAATATACTATAACCCACTAAATGGTCACTTTAAATGAGTGAATCGTATAGCACATGGATTATAGCTCAATGAAACTGAGTCATGGAAAAAATGAGTCCATAGGAATAAGAAAAACACACACACTCTCTCTCTCTCTCTCACATATAAAGAAACTGGAAAGAGAAAAGCTCTTTTTACAGAAGAATGCCAATTAATGAACCCAGAGAAAAATGACAGTATTAAGAAAAATCATCATTTTGCAATACCGATGTAATAAATATTAGCAGAAAGAAGCATCCGCAGATCTTAAAAACTATTAGGTGAAAGATTATTGGCAAACAGGATAATCACATGGTCTCAAAATATTATTGCCCCATAGATTACTCTTAATAACAAGAGAGTTGCATCTTTAGTGCACAGAAAACTGGAGAACATCAGCTTATGCAAGTGACCAAGCTCAGCCTCACCAAGTGGGGACATCAGGTCCTCCTGGTATAATGCAATATGAAACACCCAGCAACATTTATGTTGCATCCATGCAGATAATAATAGTAATAATAAGGAAACCAGACAATCCATACTATGGAAACTCACGGGACAAGTACTCTGGATCCTACAAGAATGTCAATGTCATGGGGGAAAAAAGAAACGGTGAGGAACTCTAACAACCAAATGCAATGTGCCATCTGGATCCTGAGGAGACAAATGTTTTATGGCTTTTACTACTGGGGTAACAGAGAAAACTGACCATATATTAGATACTATTAACATATAGATAGTAAGCTTCTTAGTTATCAAAATGGTATTGTAGTTATATGAACTATGATTCTATTCTTAAGAGACACATGCTTAATTATTTAATGATTGACAGAACGACTGCTACTAACTTAAAATGTTTCAGGGCAAAGAGTAGAGAGATAAACAGGGAGAGAGGGAAGGAAAGAAGGAGGGAGGAAAGAAAGGATAAGGAAACAACACAATCTTGAGGCTGGGGGTATGGCTTAGTGATTCAGCACAAAGTCCTGGGTTCAATTCCCAGCAAAAAAAAAAAAAAAGTTAGCTGGGGTAAAGAATTATGTCTAAACTTTTCTGCAAGTTGTAATTTTCCAAAATAAGATGGTGGAGATGAGGCGAGGGGGGATGTTGTGAAGTTATAAAGGGTTGGGGTTTCTAGCACCCCACCCTCCCACCCCCCGTACCCGGGATGGACCTCTCTTGTCCAGCAAAAGAGGCCGGCGAGGCCTACCCCAATGAAGAGGCTAGATTGGGAAAGTGAAGGCCGCCAATATTCCCTCCCCCTGCCTTTAGAAGGCCCAGGAACATACCAGGGAGTCCAGTCAATGGGTGCAGGAGCTCATTTATTGAAAAGGTGGACAATGCTTTATAATGGGCCATGGCCAGTCAGTGACCAGCAGGGCGGTTCTGGTTCTCACAGCCACGCCCCCTGCTTAGCCTAGGTCAGGGAACAGGGCGTGGTAATGTGGCAAGCAGCCAGAAAGCCTTTGTTTTTTTATATTTATTTTATATTTTTTTATATTTTTTTTATTTAGTTTATATGTTTTTGTTAGGTTTTTTTTGGGGGGGTTTTTTGTTTTTGTTTGTTTTGTTTTTTTGTTTTATTGATTTTTATTTTTGGATTATTTAGTTTTGTTATTTTTTTGAGTTATATTTTTTTTTTTTTTTGTATTAATAATGTCCATGCCAGTCAGTGACCAGCAGCGGTATCTGGTTCTCAACAGCCACCCCCCCTCGTTATCCAGGAGGTCAAGGAACAGGCGTTGTAATGTGGCACAGCAGCGCGAGAGCTTTTCCACCCTCTAGGCAGACAGTGTAAGGTCCCGACAGGGGGAGGAAAAGGCTTTTATTAGAAGCTTGGTACAGTGGCACGTGCCCACAGTCCCTGCTACACAGGAGGCCAAGTCAGAAGGATCACTGGAACCCAGGAGTTTGAATGCAGCCTGGGCAACACAGTGAGAACCCCTATCAACAACAAGTAAAATAAAACCTGTTCATTCATACTCCTACACAGAAAAGGAAATACAGAGCGTAAGAATTCAAAGAATTCACAGCTCAACTCTGCCCCCTATTATTAGTTATTTTATACAGACTGTTATTTATAATCACATGAGTGTTAGTTTTCTCACTCATTACAAACAGACAAAACATCCGTTTGTATATAAAATGGTTTTAAGAAAGAAAAACAGTATAGACTGGTTGGGAATCATGACTAGATAAGTAACAGGTCCAATCATTTAGTTGGCTATGATTCCTTTTTTGTTTCCCTGGTGGGACTAGGAATTGAACCCAGGTACACTCTACCACTGAGCTACATCCCTACACCTTTTATGTTTTATTTTGAGACAGGGTCTCACTAAATTCCTGAAGCTGGCCTCCAACTTGCAATCCTCCTGCCTCAGCCTCCTAAGCCGCTAGGATTATAGGCATGTGCCACCATGCTCAGGTTGGCTATGATTCTTCAAGGATTACTAGGAAGATTACATGAGAAAACATGAAAAATACCTGGTCTGGCACATGGCAGATGCTGAATAAACTCAATTTCCATCCTATTTAAACTACAGAAAATAATGTGATAAGAATTATAATATATGAAATGTAATACATTCTGCTGTCATTTCTAACAACTTAGAATAAAAAATAAATTTGAATAAAGAAAAAGAATTATCATTTCCCCTTTGCTTGGGGTTTTCACTTAACCAAAACTAGTCCAAAATGTAATAATGGTTGAGACCGGGCACGGTGGCTCATGCCTGTAATCCCAGCAGCTCTCCTGAGGCAGAAGGATCGCAAGTTCAAAGCCAGCCTCAGCAAAAGCAAGGCACTAAGCAACTCAGTGAGACCCTGTCTCTAAATAAAATATAAAATAGGGCTGGGGATGTGGCTCAGTGGTCGGGTGCCCCCAAGTTCAATCCCCAGTACCCCTCCAAAAAGAAATGTAATGGTTGAGAGGTGTTGTCTGTACTACAAACACTTGTTGCTAATTATTATTAAATGTCTGAAAGGATAAAAGAGAGAGAATGAGAGAAATGAAAGAGCTTTACATAGAACAAAGAGGGGGGGAGGGAGAGGAGGGGGCAAGGGGATAGGAATAATGGCAGACTGAGTTATCCATGATTACCCTAAATACATGTATGAAGACACAATTGTTGTAAAAATACTTTATATTAAACCAGCAACTTGAAAAATTGTGCTCTTTATATGTAATATGAAATGAAATGTACTCTGCAAACATGTATAACAAATTAGAATAAAATTTTTTTTGAAAAAAAGAAAAATCCTTCATTAACAATTGTCTGACTCAACAGAAAAATGAAGAGAGAGAGTAACTTTCAACAAGATGTGTTAGTCAATGAGATGCATCACTGTAACATCTGAACATTGTTATTGATATCTTCTGCCAGGCAAATGATCTACTAATTCACCCTGTGAAACACAATAAATTTCACCCCAAAATGATTTCTACCTTGGTCATCAATTCATTACCCAATGCTTGTAGATGTACAGAGTAATTCACAAGATGAACAACAGGAAAGACTTACAATATGTGGATTGATGTTTAGATGAGCCTTATCAGAAAACCTGGTCATCAGTTTATAAGACTCCTCCAGACAAATTTAATCATTTACTTCCCAAATAACTGGGATCAACACTAAACTGATAAAATCAAAATGCTTCTCTAAGAATCATAACATTACCAGAATTCCCTCCTACAGAAAAAAATCATCAAAACACATTTGAGGCCAAAGAATCATTATGAATGGTTTTTACCAGGTATCTTTTTTATTTATAAATTACATCAGGCACTAGAGAAATACAACTACCCGGCCAAAAAATCAGGATAAAATAAAAACCTTCAAACAAATGAGCTATACCCTTACTTTATCATGCTCTAACGTGTGTTCACTCAGGAAGGAGACTGAGGCACCAGAGGTGGGAGCGTGGCAGAGGCAGAGTTGAGGCAGGACCCCGGGCAGCTTTGCAGCCACGCCATGGTCTGCACCACTACGCTCTGCAGCCTTTGGGACACAGCGAACCCAACACCGGAAAGCAACAAAGAGAAGACCAGATGCCCTGAATGCCAGATGAGAGCAGGAGGGTGGAGGAGTCCAAGATTCCCAAGGGGAAGACTCAGTATAAGAGACAAGATGATGTCAAGGTGGTCACAGGAGAAATGTCAATAATGCACCAAAAAAAAAAGACAATTAGAAACTCCAAGAAAAAATAAGTTCATGTCCCGAATGTTCAGCCAACTGAATTATAGGATTAAGTTTTAGCTACGGATATAGTGCAAAAAAAGGGAATCTATCTGATTCTGTTGCTTGGAAACGTCTTTTTCAGGGTGACACAGCACCAACACAAAAGGAATATTACCCTCACACACCGGCCTGGTGTGCACTCACGAAGTCTCAACAACACGGACCCTTGTTCACAGTGTCCAGTTTCTAGAATCAACACAGAAAAGTCACAGAAGAAGAGATTGTGAGTCAAGGACAGGTTGAGACTGTGCACCATTTTGACAACGTAGGATGAAAGTAGGGCTGAGACAGTCTTTCCAAAATGTGGACTTTACAAGTAAGGAAAAGTAGCAAAAGAGGAAGTAACAGCCTCCACTGCAGAGAAAATTTTAAGATGCAGGGGCTGGGGTAGCTCAGGGGTAGAGCACTTGCTGGCATGCGTGAAGCCCTTCCCAGCACCAGAAAAAGACCTGGGAGGCAGGAAGAGGAGCAGACAGGCACAAATAATGATTTAAAGTTTCCAAAACAACCAGAGAAAAGAAATGTCTACACCTGGAATGCTAGGATGAGGCAGTGCTAGGGAGGAGCATAAATGTGAGCTCACTCACGGCCTCCATCCCCAAGATTCAGTAGATTGCAAGTAAAGTTGAAAAAAGTAAGACACAGACATTTAAACATTATTAGTCAGAGCATGGACGCAACAGAAGAACTGATATTAGAAGTGATTTTAAATGTTACCTCTAGAGAGTGGGAGAAGATGAGAGAGGGAGGGACAGGGGACTATCTAAGTTCTACACCATCTTTCTTGTTACTCGTGGCACATATTTAAACTTAAAGAAAAAAAAAAAAGCTTTAAATTTAACCTGTCATAATTTTAGATCATTTCAGAAATAAGTATTTCACATAATGCCTAAATCTGGCATTCTTCTTTTAAAAAAAATTTTTTTTAAATATTTTGTGCTTTTATTTGCAAATTAATTTCATAAACAAACTACTACGCATGACAAACAACAAAGTTAGCTCTTGGCTTCCATCCCTTATAGCTAGAAAAATAAATAATTTTAATAGCTATCTAAATTTGCCTCCTGCTTTCACAGAAATAAATGTATTATTACATATCCTTATTTTCAAATTGTCACTAACCTGTACATGGACTTAAGAGTAGATACCCCTTTGTTTTTACACAGAATTGCAAAGTCTTTTAAAAAGAAGCTAACTTAGAGTAACCTTCTATTAGTAGGAACTGAACTTCATAAAATATAAAATTGTTATAAATCCTATAATTCAGGTAATTTAATTCAGATTAATCTGTGGTAATACATGGTACCAATCTACCATCCACAATTAGGTACAACAATTCTGTACAGAGAAAAATTTAGTATGGTCAGAAAAAGTTTTCATATTCTTAAAAGGCAGCTTTCTCAATATTCATTCTGTTTCTGTATACATTCTCCATCCAAAAAGAAACAAGACTATTATTTGACTTTTTGTTTTTTTCTTGCTTGAAACTGTTCCGTTTTTTACAGATTTAATCAGCATTGATAAGGCAGGATCAATAGACTTCTTTTGTGATATCATTTCAAACTCACTCTATTTTTCCTTTATTGCCTGAATGAGTTCTTTTTTGTTCTCTTTGCTGGGCTTTCTCCTCAAAAATTTTTTCCATAGTTTTTGTTTTCTTGAAGTTAGGATCTAAAGGATCCAAATGGAATAAGTGGGAAGTATACATTGCCTGAAACCGTGCATCACTAACATTTACCTCAAAGTCATCTTCTACTAATTCCTTCTTTTTCATAAGTTGCTTCTACTAATTCCTTCTTTTTCATAAGTTGATTCTGGTGCTTCACAATCTTGTTATAATTGAAGTGTTTCTTGCTGTCTTCCTCCTCATCATCATGAACAAAGCCATTTCAGCCTTTTGTCTTTCTATTTCAGTTTCTTCCCCCAGAGATGTACCATCTTTTGTAGATTTCATTGATTTTTTCTTCATTCCTAATCTTTTAACTTCTTCAGCAAAGTACGGGTCATTCAAATCAACATCAGGGGGAAGTACATCTTCACTGGCCTCTTCAGCAAGAGTCTTCTGTTTCTTTTTCAGTCTTTTCTTCTCTTTCTTCTTCTCCAAAAATTATTCCCAACTGGTCAGTTTATCCTTTCTTTCCAATTTGTTTTTGACCATTTCTTCTGCACTTTCTTTAAGACCTGGAACCCACTTAATCTCCATTTCCATACCATTTTCTTTGCCTTTCTTTTCTTTTTCTTGAATAACTTGCAAGAGCTGCCTATATTTAGCAATTTGTTCTTCATCATCCTTCTGAGTTTTCTTTGTTTTGCCATCTTCCACATTGACTCCATCATCGCCTTGTATCTCCTCTATCTCCTCATCTTCACTAGAGGAAGCTAAATAGGCTTGAAAATCCATGTCCAAAAACTCTTCCTTTTTAAACTTTCTGTTGAGTGTTGTGATCCTTTCATGATCACTCTCATCCCAAGTTATCTCCACCATTGATGTTCCCATTGCAGCAGATGTGAAATATTTTGGTTTATATGCTGTCAAATCCACTTCTGAGGCTACATCCTTGGGCTCATCATTAAAAGTAATATCATCTGGTATAAACCTTAGATCTATGAAAGAACAGCTACTTTCAAATTCCAGGCCATCACAATCCTCATAAATTTTACTTGCAGTTTCAGGAAAATCACAGTCTACTACCGCATAATAGTACTTCAGTCATTTGAACTGATAATTCCTCAATTTTTCTCTAGAGGTCCAGTCTTTTTCAGGAGCATCTTCAGGAATACTTAGTAACTCTACTGGTCCTTGAACTTGTTCTTCCTTCATCCTTTCTTTTCCAAACTCTGAAGGATATATCTTTACAGAAAATATAACACCTCCTTTAGGTTTAAAAGAATTGAACAGAGCCAGCAAATCTTTTGCCTTTAATCATGTTGCAAACTGCTAATTGATGTGTGATCTCATCAGCCCAAGGAGCATCTTTATCTAATTCTCTCCAAGCATGCTCAAAACCAGGCTCTTCTGGAATTAAATCTGCCAAATCATCATCATCTTCATTTCCATCATCATCAGCTGAAGAGCTACCACCACCTGTGATTTTATATTCAAATTCCTCATCACTTCCTGTTTCACTAACACTGTCTGAATCTTCCTCCAGAGTGTCTTTGTCAAACATTTTACCATCACTGTCACTCACCATTTTGAATGGAACTGATTGTTAAAAAGTAACATACAGAATTATATAAAAGATGCTCAAATGGTACAGAGTTTACATATATTCCACAACTGGCTTTCCTGATGTTAACAACTTAACCAAAGTATAGTCACCCAAAACAGCTACCAGTACTGCTAAATTACAGACCTTATCTGAATTTCAGCAGTTTCCCATTAACTCCCTTTTCCTGTTCCAGGACGCTATCAAGGATCCCACACTGTATATACTCAGTCTCCTGAGTCTCTGCCTATCTGTGGCAGTTCTTTCATCTTTATTTTTCATAACCTTGACAATTTTGTACAACATCTCTCCATTTGGGTAGATATTTTCCCCATGATCACATTGGAAAAAAAATTTTTTTGGAAGAAGACCAAAGAAGTGATGTTGTATTCCTCTTGGTCATCATACTGGGAATACATGATGTCAATGTATCTTATTACTGGTGATGTTAACTTTGATCACTTGGACAAGGTAGTGTCTGTCAGTTTTTCCAAATAGGAAGTTATTATTTTTCTCTTTACAATTGATAAATAGCTCAGGGAAAGTAACTTTGAGTCTATGACATTCATTTTTAAAAAATAATTGACAAAGATTATGTATTTTTCAAGATATATGTGATGATTTGCCATACACACACACACACACACACACACACACACACACACACATATTGTATAATGAGTGTCATGATTAAATCAATAAGACATACCATCGCCATTTAGGCTGTACTTTAGATCTTTCTTATGGCTGAAAGTTTGTACCCTTTGATGAACATTTCCCCAATATGCCTTCCCCATCGTGGGAATCTTTATTACTCTCTACAGGTTCCATTTTTTTAGATATGAGTGAGATCATGGAGTATCCGACTTTCTGTTATGACACTCATCTCTGACAGGTTAAATACACTAGTGTTTTTAGAGATTCTCAGTGAAATATTTCTGTATAAAATGCTGGTATTTGCTCTAAATTAATACAGAAGAGTAGAGAGTAGGTATGGTATAGATGGAATAAAACTGGTCAAGAGCTGGTAACTGTTCAAGTTGGGGGTTCAGACTATAGAAATTCATTTTACTAACCTCCTTTAATTTTTTTTTTTTTAGATGGACAGAATACTTTTATTTTATTTGTATATGGTGCTAAGGATCGAACCCAGTGCCTTGCACACGCTAGACAGGCTCTTTGCCACTGAGCTATAGCCCTAGCCCCATCTCCTTTAAATTTTGATTTTAAATCTTTAATATTTTCCAGAGTAAAAGTATTTATAAAAAATTAGGACCTAAATAGATAAATATATACATAAGTACCAAAAGATAAAAACAAATTTATGCATTTATGCATGTTGGATCATAAAACATTGATCATACCCGCAGTTTCATTTTCTAATTTAAACCATTGTCACAGGCAGGCAATCCACGCTCCCAGTTTCTCTCAGGTCCTTACGGGTTGAGGTTTCTGCCACAGCCATTTAAAACACAGGCATTATGCACCCTCTAGTGTCTTACTCTAAAGCAAAGTTTTGCATTGACAAGTTCAGGAACAAAATGCAGAGTATTTTCAAAAAAGAAATCTCCTCTTTCATCAATTTCTGCTTCCCCACTAGTCCAAAAATTATCTAAAAATTACTTGGCTATGCACCAGAACCATTCAATATGATTATCAATTTCTTCCCACCTTATGGTGGTATGTCTCAGACTGCGTGCTGATGAAGCCCAGACTAGAGCACAAGAGATTCAACAGTCAAAACATTTTCAAACAACCTTCATAGAGGCTGAATGAAGGAGGATGCTGCAGGCACTGATGTCTCATTCAGAAGCATCTCAACGGGTTTTGCCTACACAGATGGGTTCATTTCTATCATAGGGAATCCTCTAATACTGGGAAACTGGGCCCTACTTTCAAGTCAACAGATTTTGGTCCATGCCTTACAGATCTACCATTATTTTATTTTCCCAAAACTTACTGCAAAATCCTTAGAGAAATAATCAGTGCTTTATCTATAAGACATGAGCAGGAGGCAAACCTTGACAAGAAATGTAGCCTTTGGAATCATATATGTGACCTCAAATTCCAGTCCTACAACTTCCTAATCACATAACTTAATTTTTCTTTTTTTTTTTTTTTGGTCCTGGGGATTGAACTCAGGGGCACTCGACCACTGGCCACATCCCCAGCCCTTTTTTTTTTGTATTTTATTAGAGACAGGGTCTCACTGAGTTGCTAAGTGCCTTGCCATTGCTGAGGCTGGCTTTGAACTCGCGATCCTCCTGCCTCAGCCTCCCAAAGTGCTGGGATTACAGGCGTGTGCCACCGCGCCCGGCTCCACATAACTTAATTTTTCTAAGCCTCAGTTTACTCATCTGCAAAAAAAATTTTTTTTAATTTTTATTTATTTGCTTTTAGTTGTACACAATGCAATTTTTTGTTTGTTTGTTTGTACGTGGTGCTGAGGATCGAACCCGGGACGCCCGCGTGCTAGGCGAGCGCTCTACCGCTGAGCCACAATCCCAGCCCTGCAAAAATTTTTTTAAAAGCCCCATGGTTAATATTTTATAGCTTGAAGATTAAAAAATATGCATGGCTGTAATTAACATCAAATTGTAACTATTTTCATTATATGATCCCAGGTAATTCAGTCATGTAGTCAAATTCCATTGATAAAAACATTTTCAACAGTTCCTTTAAATAATTACCTTCAAACACTATCTTTGAACTGCTCAAAGAAATTCTAGATTTGGCTCTGAATTTAATTTTAATACACAAATACAGTTTCTTTCTTAATCCTCCTTAGAAGATAACGGTTTGTTTGTTCAGACAGTAAGAAATTTTCAATACTGAGAATCTCAAGATTAACTCTCAACCCACACAGTATTAAATGGACATAGTTTGCATGTATCTAATGAAGGACCTTCTTCATGAATCACTTACTATTTTTGCATGTCATTTCAGAAAATGTCTTGCATATGTAAAATGTTCACAGAAGCAACCTTAATTGAAAATGACAAAATTTGTGAAAGGGCTATTTGTGGAAGGCACAAGAATACCAGAAAATACACTAAGAAAGATAAGAAGAAAACAAACCTCATTGGATATGTAGAATGTTTATTTGGCAGAAAACCATTAATTTGCCTGGGAATTAAGTGAAGACTCCATAATTCTTGACAAATGCATGTCTGCCTAAACACCTACTGGAAATCTTGCCTAAGCGCCTTAAACCAATCTACATCTGAGAAGCAAGTGTGATTAAGTCATTGGTTCGTTCATTCGGTATTTTTTGAGTGTGTAGTGTGTGACATTCTTCTAGGTGTTAAACAGGAACAAAACAGGAGATACCTACCCTTGTGTTGTGGATATTCTCGTAGAAGTGAGGCAGGTAATATATTTGTAAATAAGAGAAATAATTTCAGATAATAGTGCCTGTCAGGGTGAAAGGTAAGTGATTGGGTCTGGCAGAGATCTATCCTAGCCTGAGTGGTCACAGGAGGCCCCTAATACCTAGATGGCATGAGCCATTGTGCAAATGTCAGATAATATGCACAGAGAAGCCACTGTTCTCCATGAGCAGTTCTATCAAAGGAGACTCTACATTTATGTCCTCTAGTGAAATTTTGTAATGTTATATATATTTCTGTTTGCCAACAACTTCTTTCTCAAACTCCTAGCACTAATGTCTATCTAAAGTTTTAAGACCAAAGAGAGATAAACTATTCATTTTAAATGTGTATTTGCCTCCTTATAAAATTGTATCTACATGTAAAAACGCAAAATATACAGCTCATCATAGTGATTAAGACCATGGGCTCTGGACTCTTCAGTTCTCTCCCTTGTTAGTTATGAGGCCCTGGGTCAACCATGTAGATTTCACATTTTGAGTCACTGTGAGGGTTAAATGAAACAATGTATGTAAGAATTTAGCACAGTGACTGGAACAGTGTGATTACTCAGTAAAAATAATCTATTACTTCAATTTAAAAGGTAAATTACAAACCCAACATAAGGTGCATACTTCTAATCTGAGCCATCTGGGAGGGTGAGGTAGGAGATCTAGTTTGAGAGAAGCCTAAGTAACAGAGTGAGAGAGACTCTGTCTCAAAATAAAATTAAAACTATAATAAAATGTGGGGCTGGCTTGCCTAGCATGCTCAATGGCCTGGGTTCAACCCCCAGTACTGCAAAAACAAACAAAAAAAGCCACTGACATCATTTTTAAGGAAAGCCTTTACACATGATTATATTAATATAAGTATTCTGAGATTTTAACTTTAACATCAAAACTATATAAAAACAGCACATGCAGTGACGCACAGCTCAGGAGGCTGAGGCAGGAGGATTACAAGTTCAAAGCCAACCTCAGCAAAAGCAACGTGCTAAGCAACTCAGTGAGACCTTGTCTTTAAACAAAATACAAAATAGGGCTGGGGATGCGGCTCAGGGGTCAAGTGCCCCTGAGTACCAAAAAAAAAAAAAAGCACTACATAAACTCGTGGCTTTCAGATACTAATTTTAAAATACAAATTTCAAAGATACCACCAAACAATTTTTCCTCCTTTGGAGTGGTGAATTTATGGATGATTTTTACTCTTTCATATTTTATAATTTATTATAAAGAGCATGCACTGCTTTTTTACTCAGAAAAGAAATAGACATTATTTTACATCAAAATACAATATTAAATTCCTTTACATTGTATACAAGGGATAATGTTGACACAAGTAGCCATGTGATTTCATGAATTCATTCTTTTATAAAGTCAGTATTGGTTTTTATGCCCCATTTGAGTCATGAAGCATAGAGAAGACTTTTGTTTGCAGCTCTTTCTTAGTTTAAAAAATGGAATAGAACATTCTGTGCCCCACAAAAAGGCTAAAATGTTTGTACAATAGTATTTCATGACATCAATTGTCTATTACTTTTAAAGAAGAGCTTCCACATTGATTCACCAAAGAACAAAGGTGATAGAATAAAATAAAAACAGACATTATAGTTCACAAAACAAAATTAAATGTCCAAATTCAGTACAGGCAAGGGCTCGTGAATTCAACAGAATACTCAAGTATGGGCTAAAGTCAAGAGATTTCTGAAAGGATGGAACTTTAGCTGGGAAGGGTCTTAGCAGACAGAATGGCACACACTGCGTCACACTGAAAGGTCACCCTCAGGTTTCCAATCCCGGGCAGGAAGGCCCAGGGAACTCTGCTTTCTAGGTAAACAGAACAGAGAAAGCTAGTACTGCCTCCTGCCCTCCCCTTTTCACACCTGAAATGCAGCCACGATGCCCAACAGCACAGCCACCATCCTGCAACCCTGAGTCAACTAGCCAGGGCACAAGTCACTCAGAAGGAGAAGGAAAGAGACCAGACCCTCCTGGCCACCACTGAACCAGCACACCACTTACATTAACAACCTTCAGGCTTTTTTCCCTTTGGTACCAGGGATTGAACTCAGGGCACTTGACCACTGAGCCCTTTTTATTTATGTATTTTTTTTTTTATTTTAGTTGTAGATGGACACAATACCTTTATTTTATTTATTTTTATGTGGTGCTGAAGATCAAACCCAGTGCCTCACACATATGAGGTACATGAGGCAAGCACTTCACCACTGAGCCACAACCCCAGCCCTATTTATTCCTTATTTTGAGACAGGGTCTTGCTAAGTCGCTTAGGGCCTCACTAAATCAGATTTCTTGTTATGAGAGGAAAGAAGAAAGAAAGCGCTTATCACTAAAAGAAAAAAAAGAAAAAAGAAAAAGCTCTCTGTTCAGATTTCCTGTTAGCAGCAGCCTAAAAGCAATCCAAACTAACTCACAAGATGAAGGAAGATGATACCCCACTGGGGACGAAAACACGAAGGAACAGAGAGTCACTACAACAGTGTGGTTTGTGATCGTAACATTTACAATGACAAATAAGGCCATGATTTCCACCTTTATCCAGCTCTCTTATGTTTACACTGAAGAGTCAAGTCACTGCATTTACCTCCCATTAAACCATACACACAGGAACTGGTGCCCCTTTGGGAAAATGTGACCCATGTGCAAAAACAAAAATACGTGCCATAATTTATAAAACTTTACAGTGCAAACAAAATTTGTCCAAGGAATCAGAAAAGCAAATAGCAGCTGGTTTCATGTAAACAAAACATGAGAAAATATGCACTAGAGGGCTAAAGTAATTTTTCTACATTAAGATAATTTTACTAGATTGTTCTTTCTAAAAATGTTTATTTAAGAAATGATGAAAAACTGTAGGCTAAAATCCAGATTGGAGGACTAATAACTTTAGGCTCCTGCATTAAAGGATTAACCAAATGAACTATCCTTCATTCTTCATAGAGAAACTCTACAGTAGTCATAATAAAAATGCAATTAAATGCAATTAAATGACTCATTTTATAAAACTCTGTGAATAAAGGGGAAATTTCATTTTCATCTGTTTGATATTCCCATTAATAAGAATGTCTCATAATCAATTACACGTTTACCGAAAGTCTGAACAATAAAACAATGGACAAACTCCAAGAACAAACAGGGCTACATAATTTATACTCAATTTTGGGGCTTCTTTTTTTTCCCCCCCTTTTCCCATGAAGCTAACATTATGGAATTTTAACAGATGTTATATTCGGTCATAGTTAATAAAATGAATTATGTAGGATTAAAATAGAGTTCAATATGTTTGCATTGAATTTTAACTGAAAAACAATTTCACATTAAAAGTATGGAAAGGTTTATAATCATTATGTTTTTTAGTAGATTTACTAAGATGCAGAAAATAAGTGAATTATTACAATACTATTTTTCCAATAAAGCCAGGCATGAAAAATAAGGTGTGGAAATTTTTTTCGTAAATCTTAAGGAGGACTGAAACCTTAGAAAATTATACATTCTTTGGTTTTTCTTCGTCTATATAATGCAAAGGTCATAGTAATGTAGCATATCAGGCAGTCACCATTCTGTCTGTGTCCAAGTCCTCTTAGAGTCCCTTCATCATTTTGAAATGATCATGGCATCTGGTGGCACATGGACAAAAAAAGAATCAAGCTTAAAGGAACTACAAGCAAACAAACAAAAAGAACCCAACAAATATTTCCTGTGTGCTCACTGTGTAGAAGGTTTCATGTGCATGCTACAAAGAGGTAAAAATCCAATTTTTTCAAAAAGAACTTACATTCTACCTGAGAAGACAAGTCACAATTGAAACATGACAAACCAAAAGAAAAGAAAGAGGTAAATCAAAGAAAACAACTTCAAAAGCCGGGCGCGGTGGCGCACGCCTGTAATCCCAGCACTTTGGGAGGCTAAGGCAGGAGGATCATGAGTTCAAAGCCAGCCTCAGCAATGGCGAGGCACTTAGCAACTCAGTGAGATCCTTCTCGAAATAAAATACAAAAAAGGGCTGGGGATGTGACCCGGTGGTCGAGTGCCCCTGAGTTCAATCCCTGGTACCACAAAAAAAAAAAAAAAAAAAGAAAACAACTTCATATAAACACATAGAAAGACAGACACACAGCACTAATAAAACGAGAAGAAAAACCCTCACCTGAAAAACCCTCACCTAACTTTTCTCTTTTTATTACTGTGAAAGCAGGAAGCAGCATACAGACCTAAGGACAGTAAATAAGTAACAGAAGTCCTAGCTATAGCTGTTGCATAACATTTTTCAATGGAAAACAGTAAGTGTTGCAATCTCAACAAGAAAGTCTTTCTCTGAATGGTTAATCTTTTCTGAAAAATGCACTACAGCAAATTGGCAATTTGATTCAAAAATGAATAATCATAAAATATTTCTAAACCTTTACATTGGCCATTTTGATCAGCCCAAGCATCAGTTAGGGTAACTTCCCATTACTATACCAAGTTGCTGTTTTTCCTACAGAAGTAGCCAGGGAACACAAAATCAGTTGGCAGGCTACAGTTTATTTCGACTGTAAGAAATTCTTCTCAACCAAACATCTGGATGAAACAAATGTGGCTAGGAAGTTCTACAAGCAATTATGGTTGTGTGGCCTCCCATACAAAAACAGCAATTGTTACCCCCTCATCATGAAACCACATTCACACATTTAAGTGTAGACAGAGTAAGGTTACATCCCTGTTCAAGAACCTAACAACCAGGGGCAGCTTTAATTTTTAAGCTTCCCAGTAGGCCACACTGCCATAACACCTGTCTCACAGGACAGCCGTGAGATTCAAATTTCAAAGAGGACAGTCTATGCAGAATTCTTAGCACAAATGGGCAGAGTTGGGTTGGAAAGCATGTAACATGCCAAGAGCAGACAGCTGGTAAGGGCAGAGTTACTTCACATTTAGGTGTCCTTCACTGACAAAGGTTCTTTTAGTTATCATACAAACAACCGCAGTTCATTTTCTTGAGCACATGCTGTGTGATAGTCACCACTGAAAGTACCCCTCATTTAATTTTCACAAAAATTCCATGATGGTTCAAATAATCAATATACAGTGGAGGAAACGAAATATGTTAATATGCTTAGTCTCATTTATAACTAAAATTAAAATGCAATGATATTGTCCATTTCACAGACTGCTGGCACCATTGTTGAGGCATGGAAAACAGACAGCTCCACACTGGAAGCAAAGCCCCCTGGCACCTTCACAAAGCAACTTGGTGTTATCTGTCAAAACTGTGAACACCATTTAGCCAAGTAATTTTACTTCCAGGCACGTGACCTACCAACACTCTCAAGTGTATACAAGAAGACATCTGAACCCAGGCACGGCAGCACGTTTGAAATGCCCACCAGTAGAAAAGTGGTTGAGTGCATAAAGGCTCGTTTGTACAACAGAGTGTCACGCAATCATGAAAGATGAAGGTGCACTTCATGAAGTGATTGACAATGATCTCAAAAACAGGTTAACAAATGACGTGAGCCAGGTGCAGTGGCACACACCTGTAATTCCAGCAGCTCAGGAGGCTGAAGCAGAAGGATTGCGAGTTTAAAACCAGCCTCAGCAAAAGCAAGGTGCTAACCAACTCAGTGAGACCCTGTCTCTAAATAAAATACAAAACAGGGCTGGGGATGTGGCTCAGTGGCCAAGTACCCCCAAGTTCAATCCCCGGTATCCAAAAAAGAAAACAAAAAAGACTACATGATACAGAACCCAAGGACTGAATGTCTTTAGAAAGACACAGAAGACTACCATAACAGGAAGAGTTCAGGGGCAGGCCTGGACTGGGCGGACAGCAGAGCTGGGCAGAAGACTTTCAAAGGCAATCCAAAGGCTGGCTCCTGAGGAGGTCTGTGTCTGGACACTGAATTTGGGGGAAACTGTCACTGAAAGAAGGACGTGATAAGGGGGACCACGTTTGGAAAGCTGTTGTATGAGATTTGGAGTGAACTTTTCAATGAGTGGTGATTTTCTATAGCTAAATCTTGGGGCTTCAAGGAACTTAGAGAACAGGATGAGATCTGTCTGACCTGTGTGATTGCTTGTGGCAAAATTGGGAATAGCGGGAACAATCCTCAGCTGCCTCCAAACCCTTCAGTGGCTATCTAACAAAAAGAAGCCAGGAGTTATTCGTTACCAAAACAACAACATTCTACCACTGAGACAGCTCTGACCAGCTTAGCACCTTCAGATTGGCACAGCTGAAGCCACACAACATTCTCTTCTTCCCCAAACTCCAGGGGGCAACAATCAGGCTCTTTCCAGGGCTCTTCCCATGCGGCCCCCTCTAGTTGCTTAGCAAATATCCATCTGAGGTGACAGGTTCAACTCCTCCTTGCAAATACCCCACTTTGTGAGTGTTCTCTTGAAGCATCCTCTCTTGGCATGGAATCCCCAGTTTTGCTTAGACAAGCAAAATACACATGTTCCTTCCTGTGCCTTTGCTTATGCTGTTGTATCTGCCTTCCCTGACTGCTTCTCACGGCCACTCCTTCCAGAGTCCAGCCAAGACTCATCTTTATTAATATACCAATGCCAGCTGAGGACCACCCAGCAGTGCCTCCTCTGCAATCCCAGGTGCATCTTGTGCATACAGACCTCACTGCCACCCTCCTGCACTGCACTGTAGAGAGGACACTCCCCATGAGTGTCCCCTTAGGAAGGAAAGTCCTTCAGAAAAGACGTGTTCTGCATTATGCCCCCCCACAGCAGGCACTCTAAAAATGCTGCAAAGAATTTGTGGATAAAAGGTCACTGCTGAGCTTATTCCTGCTTCTTCTAAGATAAACTGTCTTTCTCTGCTTTCTTTCTCTGTAGAAGTCCTACTTCACATCAACATCACAAGGCTGCTCTCCACAAAATTGTCAGGCCAATGGACCATCTGAAATCACCGTGGCTTTAACAGCAGCTGATCCTGCTCCCTGCTCCCATCTCACTGCAACAGTACCCCTGCATTCAGATGCTGATCCACATCTAATCTGACCAATATTGTGAGAAAAATGAAAACTGAAAGGGCAAGGTAAATAGTATAATCTGCTCACATGGCTTAGACTCAGTGTGAAATTCACAGCAACTAAAATAGTAGAAGAGAGCTGGGGATAGAGCTCAGTTGGTAGAGTGCTTCCCTTGCATGCACAAGGCCCTGGGTTCAATCCCCAGCACCACCAAAATAAATAAATAAACTAATTGATTAATTAATTAGTAGGAGAACATAAGAGATAAGTATCCAATTTCCAGAAACATCACATGTAATTTAAAAAGTATGACAGCATTCACAAAATCCAAGGGACACACACAATCTATCGTAAGCTTTGATCTAATTTTAATGCATTACTATTAGAGAGAGAAAACTGTTTTTTTAAATTGCACACAGAATAAATGTATGTCTCCTGGCAATTCTCACTAAAGCTTCCATGTATTTTGTCGATGGAACAATCAAAGGAGCTCTTGGGGAAAAGATTTGATATTGGTGTAAGAATGATCTAAGAATTGAAACTATTTATAAAGCAAAAATTTTGTTCAAAGCAAACTTCTTGTTTTTCTCACTTGGAAAAGTAGCTATGTTTCATTCAGCAATAACTCACTCATTCTGAGAGTCTGCACAGATGCAAGACTTCAACTAAAATTGGTTCTGAAGGATCTTTAATGAACACCCACAATGCAGAAGACCCCAATTAAATTTCCAACAAAGCACTGATGTTTTGAGCAAACAAAGTCATCTCAGGGAGGTCACGCTATTTGCAAGGATTGTAGTCAAAAAATTATTATCATAACATATGTCAAAACAAATTTTCAGAAGAATACAATACAGTTATAACCATGTGTTTTGCCTTTTTATATGCAAAACCAATACTCTCTGGAATGTAAATATAGTCATTTATTCAGCACACTTCAGAAAAATAAAAAGGGCCCTTTTCCCTGTGCCCAGGTGAAATCTGAATAAATAACACAGTTTTAGAAAGTCAGAAAACAAGTACAGAAAGAAGATACAGTACAGGTGATATTTCTGAAAGAATGAAGTCCTCTTCACACAAATAACTCATTTTGAAACATTCGGTTTGCACATAAAGGAAGTTCTTCAGAGCTCCAGAACAACTAGGCTACACTGCAGAGTGTCACCTTGTGAAATACCCTTTTACATGTAACACTGTCGGTGCTTATAAGGAAAGCACACTTATCTCTTAGAGTGCTACTAATTTCTCATTAATTCTCTATACTATACTGATTAACTTGATTATCTTATTCTTAGTTATTTCTTAATATTTTCGCTATAAGAGACACTTAGCCACCCTACAGTGACAGTGAAGCTATGTGACATGATGTGTGGCCACTCTGACCATAGCAGGTGGCTCTTCCAGCAAACCCCTTCTACCATTCTTTTAGATGGAAAAACCAAAACAAAACTAAACAGTGTTTAAAAAAAAGACCATAATTTTCTTTTATTTTTATTTTTTATTATTTGATACCCAGGTATACTTAAACACTGAACCACATCCCCAGCCCTTTTAATTTTTTATTCTGAGATAGGATCTCATCAAGTTGCTTAAGCACCTTGCTAAGTTGCTGAGGCTGGCTCTGAACTTGCAATCCTCCTGCCTCAGCCTCACAAGCCACTGGGATTACAGGCATGTGCCAATGTGTCCAGCCCTTTTTTTGGTCTTTTAAACTAGTTTCTCCAAATATATTCCTGATTGTTAAAAACACATAAATTTACTGTAACCCCTGCTACTTGGGAGGCCGAGGCAGAAAAACTGCAAGTTTAAGGCCCTTCTTGGCAACTTAGAAAGACCCTGTCCTAAAAAAAAAAAAAAAAAAAAAAAAAAAATTAAAAGGACTTGGGATGTAGCTCAGGGGTAGTGCACCCTGGGTTCAATCCCTAGTACTGGGGGAAATACAAATGCATGCATGCACACATACTAAACAAAGCATATCATTCTTTTGCACTTCAATAGTGGAAAATAAATGAGTTACCTCTCTCAAAACTGTGCTTTTATAGCCTCGATACAAGCCTTGGATGCCCTGAAACAAACAAAAAAATCAAGAACTTGTGAAGTTAGAAAGGCAAAGAAGATTTCTAAATGACATTCTGAAAAAACAGATTCATTGCTCTAAAACATTCACCCACACCACAGTTCTACAAGAGGGTAAAGGTTCTAAACTGCTTACAGGATACAAAACTCAAGTGAGTTCCCTTAAAAATGTGAGCATCTCTAAGAACAAAACTGGCTGGCTACAGGTTCATTTAGTTTTAGTTGCTATTATTCAATATTTCTTCTCATGAAAAAAGCATGAGATGCTTTGAATATATCTCTAAAACAAGTGCATATAAATATCAATCATCCTTTCATATAAAAAGAGAATATTTCATAACATCATAAATTTATTAATAATTGCTCAATAAAGTGGTGGTATATGTTTCCAGACAAACCATGATTTATCACATGGTCCAATGAGGATCCTGTAGGACAATCTTATTCATATAATTAGATATTCAATGTCTCCTCACTCCCTGCTTGGATGACAGACCATTAAGAACAACTCTCTTAATTCATTGAGATTGATTTGTTTTTTTTGGGGGGGGGTGTTAGTTACTGGGGATTGAACACAGAGGCCCTCTACTACTCAGCTATACCTCAGACCTTTTTATTTTGAGACAGGGTCTCAGTAAGCTGCCCAGGTTGGCCTCGAACTTGTGATCCTCCTGCCTCAGCCTCCTGTGTTGATGGGATTATAGGTGTGCATCGCCACCACAGGCTGAGAATGACGCCCATTAAAAAAAAAAGCCACCAGGTGCTGTGTCATGGGACTATAGTCCAGCTCTCAGGGATGCTGAGGCAGGATCCCTTGAGCCTAGGAGTTTGAGGCCAGCCTAGGCAACATAACCAGACACTGTCTCAAAACAAACAAACAAACAAACAAACAAAGGCTTCTATAAAAACTATAAAGGAAAACAGCTAAGTGCTCTCTAGTTAATGGCTAGGAAATATAATTTCTGACCCAAGCTAACTCAGATCAGAAAAAGAGAAATTGTATTTTGATACAAATATTATGAAGTTGGTCACTATTCTACATCCATTACTATATTTCTTTTCCTTGGGCCCTCAAAATCTGGAGGGATGTTTTAATATAGTTATTCACTTTACATATTTACCATTTGTTCTGAGTCTGGTTCCAAAGTAACGGCAGGAAGATAACAATTCAGGATACACACAGTAATGGTGTCAACATACACACTGTATGTTTGGTCATAAATTTGAAAAAGAAATAAAACTAGAAATTCAGAAACAAAGAAAAGGCAAATATAATCTTAGTATAAAGGTTACTATAATTGAACATTAAATTCAGCTCCAAGGTTTCCTCTAAGGCTCTGGTCATGAGCCACACAGTGTTCCTATTAACTACTATAAAATGGCCCTCAACAAAGAGAAGAGAGAAAACCTAAAAACACATCTCACCTCTTCATATAAGATATCAGAGAAAATCTGAAATGTTCTTGAAGAAGCAGATACCTGTGCCCTCTGCTTAACCACTTCTGAAGGAACTCGAATCAGGCAGGCAACCTAAAATGCATAAATTTAATTATATCCTGGAAAGAAAATAACTGCTGCAAAAATTGAAATTTTTTCCATAGCAAAACTTAAAGTAAATATTTATCATGTACAGGTTACAGCAAGATGTCAGAGCTAGACTGATCATCAGCTGGGACCCCTCCCTGTCCTGCCTGCCACCCAAGTCCCTGACCCCCACCATGCAACAGCTGAAGAGGGCTCTGGTATCCCTGGACTCCGTGCCATCATCCCAGCTGACACTGGTGATGACTAGCACGTGTCTACACCTTACCAGTCAACACTGGGTGAAGTATACACCACCTTAAGTTCACACCACCAGGATTGTGCCTTTATGCTTAAAGGTACCTTACTTATTTTCAGAAACGGGAAGACAAATAAAGAATTTGTCAAACCAGAAGGTACTCTGCCCACAGAAGGACAGAGGCAGGAGTGGGGAAAGGGCAGCAGGGCACAGGGAGGAAGACACTTAAACTGAAAATATAAACTGTTTTAATGGAAATCCTGTATTTATACCTCTATGCATTAAGCAGTCTGCCAAAGACACAAACTTTGTGTCTTAGATTTCACATACCTAACTCTGGCACCCACTGTTTTCCATGTGATTAAAGACGTTAATTTTAAATTTTGGGAATAAAAATATAATATGCTCACATCTGAGGAACAGTAAGAAACATGGACAATCTCTTCCATAACACATGTAGCCGGATGGAAAGAAAAACAAGAAATTTAATAAAACCATCCCACCAAATAAGTAACACAAGGTCAAGGAGTTCTATATTTTTCCATCTGCATTCCTAATTAGAGATTAGGACCCAGTTTGGATAGATTTAATGTAAGGCTTTGTCTTTCCATAATTAAGTGGCTCTGAGGCAAAGGTTGGCAAAATTTTTTAATGTCAAAAACCAAAGTAAATACTTTAGACTGCAAGCCACATGGCCTCTGCCCTAACTGTTCAACTATACTGTTTCAGCACAAAGGGGCTATGAATAAATAATATGTAAATGAATGGTTTGGCTGTGTTCCAATAAAACTTTATTTACAAAACACTACTGCTAGTTTGCCAACCCTTGCTCAAGGAATAGACATTGGCAAATTCTTCTTTGATATTAGCCTTGGCAAGAGCAAAATAAGCACAGAATACATGTGATCCTCAGCGCCCCAGGATACAAGGGACAAAGATGATATATGACGTGATTCTAGATGTCAGAAGCAGCCAGCATGCACACAATGCTATTGGAAATTAAAAATTAACTATTCTTCAGGTTGATGCATAACAAGAGACATGGTTATGTTAATAAAAGATTCATTTCTTGAAGTTATTTTTATCCCCAAACAATATCCACAAAACAATAAATCTGATTTCCATTTCTCCATCAAGCATTTGAATGCTTATTATTCATAATGATGTCTGCAATTGCAGCCAACATATCTTTCCACTTAGACTTCCTTTAAACTTTCTTGATTCAGTTCAATAAAAATACACTGAGCTGAGCCGGGCGCGGTGGCGCACGCCTGTAATCCCAGCACTTGGGAGGCTGAGGCAGGAGGATCGCGAGTTCAAAGCCAGCCTCAGAAATGGCGAGGCACTTAGCAACTCAGTGAGACCCTGTCTCTAATAAAATACAAAAAAAGGGCTGGGGATGTGGCCCAGTGGTTGAGTGCCCCTGAGTTCAATCCCCAGTACCAAAAAAAAAAAAAAAAAAAAATACACTGAGCTGGACGCAGTGGCATAGGCCTGTAATCCCAGCACTTTGGGAGGCTGAGGCAGGAGGATCGAGAATTCAAAGCCAGCCTCAGCAATGGCGAGGCACTTAGCAACTCAGTGAGATCCTGTCTCTAAATAAAATACAAAAAAGGGCTGGGGATGTGGCCCAGTGGTTGAGTGCCCCTGAGTTCAATCCCTGGTACCAAAAAATATCTATGTATATACTGAGCCAGACACTGCACAGACGAGGACCTGGGAAATGAGAAGTACGGGTACGAAGCCCAACCTCCATGATCAGGGAAAACAGCAAGAGGTCATTAATTCAGAGAACATTCCAAATAAACTGGCAAGAAGGGCACAACGGAGAGAGTGAACAATCACATGACAGCAACACAGGCAGAGGGCTGGGGACCAGTTCTGGCCTGTACAGACAATATCACCCTGCTGGCAGCCACCAAACGATGATCAAAGCACCAAAGTAAAGGTCAGGCGTATCAGGGAGACTGAAGGGACAGGCAGGGAGGCCCCAGACACCATCGGGCAGCTTGAACTTCACCCACAGACAGTGAAAAAGTTCAAGCGGAGGAGTGGTGGTCACCGTGTGTGTAACAGCTGCAGGGTGGGGAGAAGGACTGTAAAAGCCAGGCAGGGGAAGAGCTCAGGCAGCAAATGGGGTGACTTATAGGACTGCCACAAAAGGTCCATAAAAGATGCCAGGAAAGGAATGGCTCAGAGAAGGTCAGATTTGAAGGAAAATTCGGGACTAACTTGCCGTGGGGTGGGTTTAAATGGTTTACATATAATAGTCCCATTAAATAAGACTAGGGGACGAAGAGGAAGAACAGGCGTAAAGAAAAGACTAAGTTCAAATGGGAAACTCTGAGCAGGGAGAGGCGCATGGAACATGTAAGAAACTGCATCCATCAAGAAATGAATACATGGGCTGGGGCTGGGGCTCAGAGGCAGAGTGCTGGTCTCGCATGGGTGAGGCCCTGGGTTCAATCCCCAGCACCACGTACAGTAAAATAAAGATACGTGTCCCCCTATAAGTAAAAAATAAATATTGTAAAAAAAAAAAGAGAGAGAGAGAAATGAACATGTGACTATAGAACTAGAAAAGGGGGGGGGGGAGTCAGAAGTCATCAGCATACAGGGGATGGCTGAAACCAAAAGAAAGAGCCAGGAGAGCCAGGCACGGTGGCGCACACCTGTAATCCCAGCGGCTCAGGAGGCTGAGGCGGGAGGATCACAAGTCTAAAGCCAGCCTCAGCAACTTAGCAAGGCTCTAAGCAACTTGGCAAGACCCTGTCACTAAATAAAATATTATAAAGGGCTGGGGATGGGGCTCAGTGGTTAAGTGGCCCTGGGTTCAATCAAAGGAAGGGAAGGAGGGAAAGAGGGTGGACAGACCAAGAGAAAAGACCAAAAGACCAAGAATGGAGTCCAGAGGAACATCAATTTTTTTTTTTTTTTTTTTTTTTTTTAAGGACAGGTAACAGGGAAGAACTGGTCAGAGACACAAGAGGAATAGCAGGACCAGGCTACAGTGAGCACCTCACCTGCCTTCCTCAGCTGCCCAATCCCCAATTCTTCTGTGAGGCTTCCCAGTCAGGGGAAACAAAGACAGTCGGGCCCTCTCCTCCCTCACAGAACTCCACGCAGGTGAGGGGAGCTCAGCTATCAGACACTGCTGCTCGGGGGTCTGGGTCTAGACCTGTGCTGGCCAATACACGGGGCACTTGAAAAGTGGCTAGGACAACTGAAATGTGCTAAGTGTACATCAGCTTTCGAAAAACTGGTATGAAGAAATAATGTAAAATATTTCATTCAACATTTATACTGATTACATGTTGAAACAGTACGGATGCGTTAGGTTTAAGAAAAACATTATGAATAACCATCCCATTGGGGCTGGGGATGAGCCCTTGGCCCAGCACGTGTGAGACCCTGGGTTCAATCCCAGTATGGCAAAAAAGAGAGAAAGGATGAAAACCATGTCATTGATTTTCCCTTTTTTAAAATGCAGCTACCAGAAAATGTAAGATTGCTTCAACCTCTTGAATTATGTCCCCACTGTTCCCGAGTGCAGGACACTGTAACACTCAGTCACAGCAGCAGCACTCACTGGAGGAGGCAGTAGGGTCCAGGACCAACCCGACAGGGAAGCCAGTGCAGGACGCGCCGGGGCCAGTCTTCTTGGTCCCCTCCCAGTCTCTCTCGCCAGTCTTGCATGTATTCTAAGAGCCACAAATGACCCTGAGTGAGTCACAGAGGTAGCCACTTTTCTGCACACAAGTACCAAAACACTGATGGTAAATGATATTTAATTATGTCAATAAATGACATTCAGTATGTCACAACTTGTCTGGTGACAAGCCATTCAGCAGTGAGTGCACAAGAGCCTGGGCTCCTCACCTTCTGCCAGTGGCCAGGACAACTAGAATGCACTGTAAGTGTGCCACACACGTCAGAGTTTTAAACTGGTTATGAAAAAAATGTGAAATGCTCAATAATAATTAATACTGATCATATACGGAAATACTAACACTATGGATGTGTTAGTGTTAATAAAATATGTTGTCAAAAACCATCCCACTGGGGCTGGGGATGTGGCTCCGTGGTAGAACATTTTGCCTCACAGGTGTGAGGCCTGGGTTCTATCCTCAGCACCATAAAAAAGAAAACAAAGGAGCTGCGGCTGGGGCTCAGTGGTCGGGAGCTTGCCTAGCATGTGTGAGGCACTGGGTTCGATTCTCAGCACCACACATAAATAAACAAAATAAAGGTCCACTGACAATTTAAAAATATTAAAAAAGAATGAAAGAAAGAAAGAAAGAGAGAGAGAGAAAGAAAAAAAGAAAGAAAGAGCCGGGCACAGTGGCGCACGCCTGTAATCCCAGCACTTGGGAGGCTGAGGCAGGAGGATCATGAGTTCAAAGCCAGCCTCAGCAATAGCGAGGTGCTCAGCAACTCAGTGAGACCTTGTCTCTAATAAAATACAAAAAAAGGGCTGGGGATGTGGCGGCCCAGTGGTCGAGTGCCCCCGAGTTCAATCCCTGGAACCAAAAAAAAAAAAAAAAAAAGAAAGAAAGAAAGCGAAAGCCTGGCACATGGGCATTTCCTCCTTGGGCCTGTGGCCTCACAGGTAGAAGATGGGGTTTCTCTCCTCCACCATCCGCTCATCACACTGCTCAAAACAACAAGCAGGCTCCTCTTTTTTTCTCACATTCTTCCTAGTAGGTATGGCCTTGCACTTGTTGGCTACAACTGGGTGACATGCCACCCCATTACAAAGGCTGAGCCTATACAGGTCTAGGGAGAGTGAGAAGCACTGCCTCAAAGCCAAATCAGTATTCTGCTGGCCAGGGAGCAGCAGCAGGCGACTTCACCACGTCTGCCTGTCTTCAGGAGGATCTTTCTTTCCACTGCTCAGATAGGATCAGTCTCAACTGCAAGCAACCAAGAACCTACCCGACACTGAAGGGGACCAGAAGCCTCCGTGGAAATTTGCCCAGCAGTGCGTCCAGAGGCCTGAGCAGTACGCATGTGAGGGTTATCAGAGAGCTGTTCCAAGAGAGTGCTTGGGCAGGGAAGTCACCAGTAATTTACAGAGGCTGGGGACATGGCTCAGCACCGTAGTAGAGCATTTACCTCACATGCATGAGGCTCTGGGTTCAATTCTCAGCACCACAAAAATAAATAAATAAATTTTTAAAAATAAGGAAGAGAACAAGAAGTGTTTTACAGACACAGATGGGGAAATGTAGACTGCTGCCAGCAGGAGTGGGGTTGTAGCTCAGTGGTACAGTGTTTGCCTAGCTGGCATGATGCCCTGGGGTCAAGCCACAGCACTACCATGAAACAAGACAGAAGGGGGGAAGGAGAGAAATGAGCTCATGTTAAAGACCGGGGCGGGAGTGGGGGGTGGCCTTCTTGTTTTAGTTGCAAAGGTAGTGTCTGCACACAGGATGGAGGAAGCAGCAGGGCAGCGGCCAATAGCACGGGAAAGAGATGGGGTACCAGAGGACTCAGAGGCTTGGACAAAGGTGGAGGTGGAGACCACCCAGGCCACCCCAGTCTCAGGTGCCACTTTCTGCTTCCCCACAGGCCTTGCTCTCATCAGGTTCTACCCAAGAGGGTCTGGCTAAAGGTCTTCAGACTATAACTCTATGTGACAGCTTGAGCACTCCCTGGCTTTCCTGGGCCTCATCTTTTTTCTAATGTTTTCACTTTTATTTTTTACTGACAAAATTAAAATGTATATATTTACATAATTATGTATATTTATATGTATCATTTTTCTTATTTGACCTGAACCAGAAATCTTTATAGTATCCTTTTAGGTTACTGATTCTATGAGTCTCAGTTTCCCACGATCACACTTTCTCTTCTCTGCCTAAAAATATATTCCCTCCTTATTCTTAATTACTATAGAAACTCTCTGAAGATTTTTTACATATTAACTTAATCTATATAATTTTTAAAATACATACATTATTTTGTCTTCTACTAAACCATAAGCACCTTCTGGGCAAGAAGACAATATGTAGCAACCTTACTAATCAACTGAGGGAGAATATTTGTCTACTATACATTTTTTATATTATTTTGTATAGAAATTAAGTGCAAATTACCCAGGAGGAAAAGAATACCCCCAAAAAAATTTCCACAGAAATGACTCTCCATAATGTTTAAATGTTTTCTTTATACTCAATAGCCTACACATATGCTTATATGAAGATTAAAAAAGTAAATAAATAAAGTGGAATTACAGGTAATGATTCTTCTTTTCTGATTATTTGTATTTTCTAAAATTGCCATGAATTATTGCTTCATAAGGTTTTGTGTTTTTTTTTTTAATGTGGGGGGAGGGTGCAGGTGGGTACTGGGGATTGAACCCAGAGGCACTTTATCACTAAGCCACTGACATTTTTTGTTGAGACAGAGTCTTAATAAGTTGCTTAGGGCCTTGCCAAGTTTCTGAGGCTGGCCTCAAATTTGTAATCCTCCTGCCTCCCAAAGTGCTGAGATTTACAAATATGCACCATGGCATCTGGCTTTTTTTTTTTTTTAATAGCAATTTCAAAGAACAAAAATTTCTGGTATGGACCAAAGATTTTAAGTGAGGAAGAGCAGCAAATGAAAGGGCTAATTTAAAATGTGCTTTTAATTAACTTTGACAAAAAACATTTATTTTTAATTTAATAACAATAAATCCACAAAAATAGATTAAATAGTTTACCAGTGAGGCCTAAAATTGCATATACATTATTTCTTTTAATAAGAGTATAAAACTCAGAAACATAAACAATGATAGAAAGTCCAATGGCTTACACGAGCCTAAAGGACCGATACCAGCATCTAAAACTCAAACAATAAATACAAGAAAAAAGAAAAGGGGGGAAGAGCCGCATACTAACTTCTTGTATTTTTCAATTCAAGAGGTCAATAGTGAAATATAACCCCAATAAGTCAAGAAAATTAGGAATTGTGTACTTTTGAGGCTTGGCATAAATATTTATGAAACTTCATGCCTCATAACCCTTCATGTTTTTATTTCTTTAAAATACAGAAGCAGAAGAAAAACCCTGAAAAATGTTCTCGGATAAAAAGTAATCTAACTAACTGACAGGGTACAAAGCACCAGAGGGGCTTCCTGACTTCTGTGGAGCAGAAATTTTGGCCTAAGTGCAGAATAACAAAGGAATGCTTGCAGCTACTTCCTCTAGTACCTAAGTGCCTTCTGTGCGGTTTTCTATTAACTCTGATCTTAGATTTGAATCCAGATACCGGAGTATTTCACTGCTACAACTTGCTACAGTACTATAGTTCTATGAAAGGAAATAAAGTCATCCATGGGGCTCTTGGTAAATCCATTCCATACAGCACTCCTTCCTCATGTATCTGGAGTTCAGGATTAATCCATGATACAGGAAAGGTGGCATTTAAACCCAAGAATGTCCTACATGTTAAAGTTTTATCCAAAGACAACTAAGGTTTTCCATAAAGAAAATACATGCCCCCAAATTTTGTCAACATTAAAATGCAATGCTGGGTTCATTCAATTAACATCAACAATATTGTAAACTTCAGGTTAAAATCGGATTAAATACTAACAATTCTGATGCTGCTTTATTTATCTGACATAAATAAAAGCTTTTCTGAAAGTAACTGTTGCAACAGACAGCTGAATGTGTCCCTTTAATAGTTATTAAATATAGCACAGAGAAGCAAAGCTGGATATGTCCTTTCAATAGTTATTAAATATAGCACAGAGATTTAAGCATTTGTAAGTGAATAAATTACAGTGAACTTCAGCATCACAATAGGTAAAATGAAAGAAGAGAGAGTAAGAGTCGATGCAGCTAAACTTTCTGGGTCTTTCATCAGCTACAGCCAAGGTCCACATCTCCAAAATATTATCTACAGGCACTTTACAATCTCACTTCTGTCCTCTAAATCTAAAACTGCTACCTTACAGTAACAGTAACACTGTATCTTTTCCGCAATTATTTCAGTAAAGATCAAAAAAAAAAAAAAAAACTGATTTAAGACTTTTCTATAAGTAACTCAATCCACAATCTATAAATATTCCTCTGATATTATAAACTAATTATGTCAGCATTTTGCATATGCATAAACCTGGAATAACAGAAATTACTAAAAGTCAAAGAGCTATCTGGCTCAGGAAACAAGGGTGAAACATAAGTCTTTTGATTACCATCTCCAGAACCATTTTTTGTTAAAGGAATAACATATTCACACATATCAATGAACTTAGATTTAATATCAGCAAGTGCTTCATGTTTCAACTGGCAACTCTATTAATAAAGTCAACAGAGACTTAATAATATGCTATATAAAGCCAATCAAAGTTTAATCACACTCAAAGTCAAATCCGTGCTGGACTCTGCAGAGCAAATGCAACATGGCAAATTAAAATGAGGCTATGAGGGCTGGGGTTGTGGCTCAGCGGCAGAGCGCTCGCCTCGCACGTGCGGCGGCCCGGGTTCGATCCTCAGCACCACGTAAACATAAATGCATTACATTGTGTACAACTAAAGTAAATAAATAAATATTTTTTAAAAAATGAGGCTATGAGTTATGAGGGAGACAACTCAGAATACTAAAATGTTTGAAATGCAGACATGTATTTTATTCCACATTCTTTCTGTAAATCCCAAAATTTTCTTTAGAAATCAGGCTTCCAATTAAGAATACCTAACATATCTTTCTATACCACCACTGAAAATGAAAAACCTCTACAACAAGAAAAGTTCATCTGTGTGTCAAGTCTGCCATCTTCTGGTTGCATGTGGAATTGCAGCTGTTGGTAAACCAAAGAGCAAATTCGTAAATCCTAAGGGCATTCTTAAAGTTTAAATTTTATCCACTTACACTGGGGCATAAGATTATATTTCTTCCTTATAATAAGACTCTTTCCACCTACACAACAGCCAATAGGGACTGTAAGAAAAATGAAAATCTCTGTAGGAAGCCTTGTCCCTGGCCTGACAAAACTACTACCACCCTCCCTGGATAATCCAGACACGTGGACCAAAAGTCTTCTCAATGGAAACAATTATATTGACTTTTGGGCCACGTGTTTAAAAGCTGTTCACAGAACTGTACACAATGCACTTAACTTAAGGCTTCTTCACTTTTGTACATTTCTATAAACTAGCCATGACTTCACAGGAGATGACAAAAGCTTCAGAGACAAATTTACAGATTTCTACCAATAAACGAACCTGAAAGGTGAAGAGACTATAATCGTAACTGGATTAGTTTCCTATTGTTGATGTAAAACTATCACATTCTTAGAGGTAATGGTAAGTCTGGGTAAACTGAAAACTGGTTCTTCCTGAGCTAAAGTCACGGTGGTGGGCAGTGCTTCTGCAGGTTACAAGGAGCCATGTGAACTCCCGCTTTTTGGCCCCTTCCTCCACCCTCAAGCCTGCAGCTTAGCATCTAGTCTCTCCCTCTCTGTCCTCCCACTCCTGCTTTGGAGTACGGATCCCCCTGTGATCACACCAAGGTCACGTGGAAAATCCAAGAACTGCTTCTCATCTCAAGATCCTTAGTTGCATCTGAAAAGACCTTTTTGCCCCATAAGGTAAGGCATTCTCAGGTTTCAGGGACTAGGACATCTTTGATGGACCATCTTTTTGCCTACCACAGTAACTCAATAGGAAATTTAATTTTATTTGGTAGCAGGGATTGAGCCCAGGGGCACTTACCACTGAGCCACATCCCCAGCCCTTTTTATTTTTTATTTTTTATTTTGAGAAAGGGTCTCACTCAGTTGCATACAGGTTGCTAAGTTGCCAAGGCTGGTTTCAAACCTGTGATCCTCCTGCCTCAACCTCCTGAGCCACTGGGATCACAAGCATGCGCCACCGTGCCCAGCCCCAATGGAGAATTTTAGAACCTGACCTTTTCTTATTTTAAGAAACCCAAGGTGATCTGAATTCTTAATGTTCCCCAAGGAAAACACTTTTCATCTCTACTTTTGTCATTTCTTATATATGACATAAAAAGCTGAAGTCTATATAGAGGTGCTCCTGGCAATACAAAGAGAAATATTGGTCTAACCTAGGAAACCTTGAGCAAGCCACTAAACTTTTTTTGAACTTGACTTTCTTCACCTTCTGAGCTGGTATGCCTTCCAAAACTATACAAGTCTAAAAATGTGCCATGTGTGACATGGGACTAGAATCAGCATTTGTCACACATGTTATGTCAAGTGTAGGCTCAGCACCATGTAAGTGTTACACCATTTCATTCCGGAGGAGCTGGGAGTGGGGCAACGTTAACACTGTTCTTCAAGATGCGGAAACAGCAGCTCAGTGAGGTAAACGGCAAACAGATGCAGGGCAGACACAGGACGAGTCACGGTTCTGATTGTATCTGGGTGAATTCACGGCCAATGATCCACACCAGGCCATCTCCTTACCAAGGTCCTCAAAACAGGCCTCGGCTGTTCAATGAATAGACCCAACTTATTATTTATTTATATGCTCTTCAAAAACAGGGATCACACTTTCTTACCCCATTCCTTAGCACCTCTCAGTGCTAGAGCACAAGAGTCGCTCAAATTTTAAATAAAATTTAATTTTATTTAAATTTAAAAATTTTTAATTAAATTTAATTAAAAAAATAAAAAAGTCGCTCAAAAGAAACTGTTACCAAGAAATCTTAAATCAGTATTTCAAAAAACAAAGGTTTTCATTAACAAAGTTCAGACTCACTATTTCCTAACTTCTTTTCATTATTTGGCCCATTGAGAGAATTCAATTTTTCATTTATAACAACAACTGACCAAATGCATTAGTGGCTTAAAATAGTTTCCTCAACTTCATCGTCCTCTATGAAAACGATGTTGTTTCTATAAATTAGAACTTAATTTAACTGGGTTCCATCAATTGAAATTGCTCTTAAAAAGCTAACACATAACTTCCCTTCCCTCTTGTCCACTAACTAAATAACAGTGAATGAAATAAACCGCCCGAGATCATGAATCAATACTAAAGCTGCATACCTCCAAAAGATGGAAAACCTGCAGTGTGTTAGAAAAGGAAGTCAGAAAGAAACCAGAGGCAGGTATTCCTTTATTATGTTCCTCAGAAGATCCTCCAGCACATCCATGGGTGCACACAAATTGCCACCTACAGGCAGTGTCAAGCCAGGGCGAGCCTTCACCCTCGCCAGCCCTCCTCTTCTCTTTTCCAAGTGTGTCTGAGCCACAGGCGGCTGGGACAGCTGGAAGGATGAGCTGTGCTTACTGAATGCAGTTCAGCCGAGTCTGCTGGAGGTTCAGCACGCACAGGCACAAGAAACTAACACAGCGTCCACACTGAAACGCTGAAGGAACTCTGCAAGGAAGGCTCCTGAAAGAATGACCACCTCCCTGCCCACGCTCCCTCTCCACCGCTTCCTGAGTACACTGTCTCCCTCCTCACCCCTCCTCTCCAGCGCTGGTGACCTTCCCTGGAGATGACCCTTGAACATCAAGCCTGATCCCTGTGGCCCCACTGCGGGCCATCAAGGGTAAAAGCCAGACTCCCCACAGTGGCAGGCAAGGCCCTCCAGCTCCACACCTCAGGACGGCCTGGTCACACCCACTCGACCATCAGGAACCTGCAAGCAGTTAACAGGGGCTTCTTGGGACTCTAAGACCCCTCTTACCCAGCCCACCTAACAAACCAGCACATTCTAAAATGCCAGGTAACAGAACTGTGTTGTAGTTGAGATGCCTGCTAAATGAGATTTTTAGCTGCCAAAAAAGTAACCATGTGAGGTGATTGAAATGTTGGTTTTACTATCTGTACGTGTCCCATTACATCGTGTTGTAAAACCTTCTAGACAACAGAATTTATTTTCAAAATAAACCAGTTAAATTAAATGTGGCTCAAAGATCAACTACTCTTGAGGCCTTTCCTGAATCAATACCACCCACCCACCCCACACCAGAAGAGACCAACCATTCCTTCCTTCCAGGCTCCACTTTACCTCGTGCTTCCTCTCCTTGAAATGCCTGCAACACTTTAATGCACTTACTGTGTCCATCTGCACTTGCAGACGGCAAACCTCCAAGTTAGCACTGGCCCTGTCATTCTACCCCCTGCCCGGACGCAGGAAGGAAGGGCTGTAGGTCTAAATCCACACTGCCAGGCAAGAACAGCAGCAGCAGAGGAAACTAAGAGGAGCTCAACAAAAAAGCCTCTAAAAAAGGAACCAAAGGCCTGAGAGAGAGAATTGGATACAAAACAGGTTCTTTTATGTTCTTGGGATATTTTGTATAACTTTATGGGCTCCAGGCACTCTGCAGAGCACCCTGACAAGAAGTCGGGGTGAACCTTCCCCTCAGCAGACAGGTGCAGATGCATCAAGAAGAAAACTGCTTGTTTGATCCGTGAGCAGTCAGGTATCTGGCAGATGTGTTTCAGCTTCACTGTGTGACAGACCTCTGTGGAAACACCCAAACAGTTCCACCTCTGTTCCCCTCAGGGCGCGAGCATCTCCACCTGCAGCACTGCTGTGGGCGCCCTCTGGTCCAATGACTGCACTTTCCTGGGGCCCCAGGGCCATCCTATTACTACTCACACAACCCCTGCAATAAATCATGCACAAGGTTTAGCAGACATTACAACTCCAAGTGGGAGTTAACCTGTATTAATTTGTGAATATTAATCATGATTAATTCAAAAGACAGAACACACTTCAAACGTTTTTAGTTGTATGAGTTTGTTTTTGTTTTTGTTTTTCAGTACTGGGAGTTGAACCCAGGGGCACTTTATCACTAAGCTACAACCCCAATCATTTTTTTTAAATATCTGTTTTTGAGACAGGGTCTTGCTAAATTGTCTTGGCTGACCTCTAATTTGGAATCCTCAGTGGTTCTTCTTAGAAGAGGTCAGAGTTATGGTTTAGATATTAGGTGTCCCCCAAAAGCTCGTGTGGGAGACAATGCAAGGTTTAGAGGTAAAATGATTGGGTTATGGCAGCCTTAACCCAATCAGTGAATCAATCCCCTGACAGGGATTAACTGGGTAGTAAATGGAGGCAGGTGGGGTGTGGCTGGAGGAAGAGGTTCATCAGGAGTGGGGCTTTGGGGTCTATATCTGTATCTGGAGAGTGGAGTCTCTCTCTGCTTCCTGATCCCCATGTGAGCTGCTTCCCTCCACCACACTCTTCCACCACAGTGTCCTGCCTCACCTCCAGCCCCGAGGAATGAAGCCTGCTGTCTATGGACTGAGACCTCTGAAACCATGTGCCCCCAAATAAACTTTTCTCCTCTAAAATTGTTCTTTTGAGAAAAGTCAACTAAAACAGTCAGTAGGGCTGGGGAGATAGCTCAGTGATAAAGCACCTGCCTAGTATGTATGAGGCCCTGAGTTCAATCCCCATCAGCACATTAAAAAATAAACAACAACTGTTGGGACTATGTCTGCCAAGGGGCAAGGTTTGACTGCTTACCACGCCCTAAAGGACCGGGGCTAAACCAAGGGGTGTGGCTATGACGTAGCGTGAGAGACTGAACCGCCTTGCTTGCTGATTGGTTAGTTCTAGGCCTATTTAAGTCAATGCTTGTTCAATAAATCTGAGTTCTTCGGGCATCCCGCGTGCTATATACAAGACTCCCTGGGTGTGGCGTATTTTCTGTTCAAACAAACAGAGGTAAGGCACCTAGCGATTTCTGTCCTTAAGCTCATTCTCGCCGAGTAAGTTATATTTTCTTGCTGGCAGGAAAAACTTCCTTTTAGGGCCCGAAAGGAAGATAGCTTAGAACTCGGCCCCTTTCATAACTCAGCAACCCCGGCAAACAACAATAAAAAATGATACTTTAAAAAATAGTAAACATTGGGGCTGGGGTTGTGGCTCAGCGGCAAAGCGCTCACCTCGCACCTGTGCAGCCCGGGTTCGATCCTCAGCACCACGTAAACATAAATGCATTGCATCGTGTACAACTAAAGTAAATAAATAAATATTTTAAAAGTTTAAAAAAATAGTAAACATCATGAAGATATTTACATATTCATTTTAAAATGTGATATTAACAGCATAAACAAATAAGCTTATATTCCCACTAGAAAAGACACACAATAACTAGAACGTGTTTGTAGCCAACAAACATACCTCATGTCGTCAATGCACCTAACCCTGTAAAGAGCCACTCTGGTGGGAAGGCTTTACCACATCTAGTGCCCAGGAAGACAAATGAATGGACTGCAGTACGAAAGAGGTCCACTGGCCTTGTTAGTGCCTTGCCATGGGTGCCTTCAGCTATAGAACTCTACAACATCATGGGCCTTGAAGAAAACAGCAGTGCAGGTTGTAATACTTCAGTAAAACCCAAATCTGCACATCTTCTGCCAGGAGGAAAGAAGTGTTAAGGAGTGGAACTTCTAGGGGGTTAAGAGGGTTAATGCCAACAGGGGGTCAGCAGCTGCCAAGTTCTGGAGTAGGAGCTAGGCTGGAGTGGTAGAAAGCTCAGAAGAAACCTGTGAAGAAAAATACTTCTGAAACAATAAATAGGATTATACCATATCATAATCCTTTTTGGGCAATTGTCCAAAAAGCAGGTGCTCCTGGCCCACACTTGGAGAAGTGCTACAAGAAGCTGTCAGAAAGGCATTTACAAACTGATATATTCCCTACTTTCCTAATCTCTAGTGAGAATGGAACCACAAGACACTTGGAGAGGACAATCTAACAGCACCTGTGTGTAAGGATATCTGTATCACCTATACTCAAGATACTAGAAGCACAATTTTAGCCGTAAAAAAATTTCAAGGTTCTTCATTTCTGAAAATAGCGTAAGCTAAGGTACAAGTAGGATGACACAAGAAAAGTCAAATCTAAAAAACCTTTAAGACAAAAAAAAAAAAAAAAGACTAGCACCAGGTGTGGTGGCACACAGCTGTGATCCCAGTGACTTGGAAAGCTGAGGCAGGAGGACTGCAAACGCCAAGGCCAGCCTGGGCAACTCAGCGAAGCCTATATCAAAACAAAAGATAAAAAGGGATAGGGATGTAGCTCAGTGGTAGAGGACCCCTGGGTTCACACCCCAGGACCCAGGGAAACACTGCCATTATAATGTCTTAATATCCATACTAGTGAGGTAAACCTGCCCCCACCTTGGACTTGATTATAGATCCTACCTCTCACAGAGCTAAGTTCTCTGTGTGTTGGAAACCGAGCAGCAAAGTAAATGAGACAGGGATCTAGAGATTTGGTACAGCAAACTTCATAATAAGAATGGCACCAAACGGGATTCTTCTTGCTGTGGTGACTTATTAAATCTCATTTGACAGATTTTACTGTATTCCAAATTACAAGCACAAGATAGAAGGTTGTAATCATAGTTATATTGATTCATCATTAAGATTTAATCAAGCTGCTGCTACAGGGAATGGTGTTCTTTTGTTTCCAAGGTGCTTTCATAATCGCTAAAACAGACAGACCCCACACCAGCAGAATAAGGAATCTCTAACATAAAAAGCTTACATCAAAGCAGATGTACTGCAGAATGATGACTAAACTATTTCTTACTGTCTGGTTTCTATGCCTTTCTGACCACTGACAGCTAAAATTATTTTTGTTTTTTCCTTTTGATTTTCACTTGAAAATGTACTTCCTCTAAATTCTCCTGTTTCATTCTGCTATTTTTAGAAATGGCATTTGCATGAATGTGAAACCAAAAACTTATGTTCTACAAAACTGAAACAAGTTACTAAGGCAGGAGGGGGTAAATATGTCTATTTCTCTAGTACTTATGGAGAAAACTAATTCTGAACAGTATCAGGAAATTCCTAAAGAATGTCCAAGTTTATCAGAGCATCAGAAACAACATTTCTTTATAAAACCAACAAACTGGGGGCTGGGGTTGTGGCTCAGCAGTAGAGTGCTAGCCTAGCCCGTGCGCAGCCCAGGTTTGATCCTCAGCACCACGTACAAATAAACACATTGTGTACAACTAAAGCAAATAAATAATTTTTTTTAAAAAAAACCAACAAACTACAAATCTGGCAAACTTTTCAACATAATAAACTGTGCCTGAATTTAAAATCAATTAAAAATCAATATCAAGAAATGTTTCACGTGTGAAGTCCTAAATCCATGTACCCACTTGCTGATCAATTTTCCTCTTAAGCTTCTCCAGGAATCATGGAAACTATGAACAGGTGTTTGACATTAGGTCTTATCACCTAAGGGACTATGGAATCCCTATAAAGAACAATAATGCTAAGAATATCCTAGAACTGCGCTATCTCCAATCTCATGAATATTTATTTCCTAATTCTAAAGTCTACCTTCCCCACCCCTTATGATCAGCAGTTCACACAAGAACATGATTACATTTAAAAAGCTTCAATTTTTTTTTTGTTGTTGTTGTTGTTTTTTAAAGACTTTTTTTTTTTAAGTTGTAGATGGGCACAATACCTTTATTTTATTTGTTTATGTGGTGTTGAGGATCAAACCCAGTGCCTAACACATGCAAGACAAGCGGTCTACCACTGAGCCACAACCCCAGCCCTAAAAAGCTTCAATTCTTTAAAATATTAATTATAGATTTACAAAACATCAGAATATACAATATTTTCTAAGAATATTGAGCTGTGTCATTAACATGAACAATCTAACAACTACTATCTGTCCTAACCTATTTTATCACTTTGTATTTTCCTGTAGGTCTAAGGGCCAGAAAGTAGATACATTGAAGAAGAAAGCCTGTCCTTCAACATGGCAAACTAGCTTCGTGTAAAATGACTTCATGTGAAACAGAATGAACAAATTCTTTATTTGTCGCTTGCTTTCAACAACATATTTGAAAATGTAAGCCAAATATAGAACTTATAGAATTATATTTGAAGCTAATCAATTTAACATGCAATTACAAAAGAAAGATAGACAGGGACCAAGAGTGCAGCTCAATGTGAAGCTTACCAAGCTTGAGGCCCTGAATCCCCAGGACCCGGAAGGAAGGAAGGAGGAAAGGAGGGAGGAAGGAAGGGAGACTAAAATGAAGTTGCCATAAGGGCAGAATCTCCACGACTCAAGAGACACACCATCGGAGTCTCTAGTATAAGGCTCAAAACAGATCACATGTGATGAGACTTTAGAGTCAGAACATATTCCAAAAATAAGCCTAAGAGAAAAGGTTTAAAGGTTTATTTAAATCAAGTATAAGTTGCTTTTGCTTTTAAACTAAAAGTTAAGCAAGTTTTCAGGTAGAATTCTAGCACTGGAGTTTTGATCTTAGGTCCAAGCATATAGGGAATGAAAATCTCGAAATGGTATGGAAAACAGCCACAGGTTTCATTAGATTCCAAAAGTGTCTATGGTTTATAAGAGGTACGACTACTTTATGCTGTTTGCTATTCAAAAATAGTAATTTTCATTTCAATTATCATCAGTCCCAGGGTAAAATTTTTTACTTTAGAATCCAGAGTTGAACTTAGGTTCTGCAAAATCATTTTTAAACCAGTATCAAAAGAAGTTTTATTAAAAAAAAAAAAAAAAACTCATGATTATAATATCCATCAGACTAATTTTTCTTTCAAACTCTTTTTCAGGGAACTGATTTCATATATAAAAAAGTTCATTTCAAATGAGAAAGTATAAATTTTTATGGCCAGATATATAAAAAAATGTGAAATGCAAAAATACCAAAAAAGGTTGGAGATCATTCTTCTTCCCTGTGAATCACCACAGCCTCAACAGTTCCAATTATCATGGGAATAAGAAAATAATTCCTTTCCTTTAGAACTGAGATCATTTCCTCCATAATTCCATTTCTCCTGGATTTTCCATATATAACCTGATGTATTTTCATCAACCAAAATGGAATAATTTCACTAAATTTCTATATATCAACTTCTCCTCTTCCTCTTTTTCTTCCTCTTTCACCTCTCTTCCTTTTCCAGTGCTGGGATCAAACCCAGGGCTTCACACAGGCTAGGAAAGTGTTCTACCAATGAACTACAACCCTAGCTCCTAAAATAATTTGTAAAAAAAAAAAAAAAAAAAAAAAAATTATCTGTGAGGCCAGTATTATCTGAATACCAAACCAGCAAAGACATCACACAAAAAAAAAATCACAAACCAACATGTTATAAATAAGCAAAAGTACTAGCAAACCAAATCTAGAAATATGTGAAAACCATTGTATATCATGACCAGTGGAATTTATCCCAGAAATAAAACAGTGCTTTCAACGTGAAAATCTCTTAGTATGACACAACAAAATAAAGAACAAAAACACAGAATCATCTTAGAGATGCAGAAAAAGCATCCAACAAAATTCAACATGCCTTCATGAATAAAAAGTAAATAAATTGCTGGGCATGCCTGTAATCCCACAGATTCAGCATGCTGAAGCAGGAGGATCACAAGTTTGAGGCCAGCTTCAGTAACTTAGTGAAGTCCTAAGCAACTTAGCAAGCAAGACCTTGTCTCAAAATTAAAACTTTAAAAAGGGCTGGGGGGCTGGGGCTGTAGCTCAGTGGCAGAGAGCTTGCCTAGCATATGTGAGGCACTGGGTTCGATCCTTAGCACCACATTAAAAAAATAAATTAATTAAATTAAGTGACACTGTCCATTTACAACTATAAAAAAAAATTTAAAAAAAAAAGGGAGGGGAGCTGGGGATGTGGCTCAGTGGTTAAGTGCTTCTGGGTTCAATCCCCAGTTCCAAAAAAGACAAGAGTAAATAAATAAATCACTGAACAAACCAGGAGCAGAAGGCACCTTCCAGAACCTCATAAAGAGCATCATTGGAAAATTCACAACTTACAAGTGAAAGAATTAATGTTTCTCCCTGAGAATCTTAAACAAGACAAAGGTATATGCTCTTACCTCTCCTATCTGGCCTTGTACTGGGGTCTCCAACCAAGGCAATTACACCAAAAAGATGGAGGAAACAACAGCCAACACGTGTAGATCAGAAAGGGGAAAGGAGAGCTATCTCTACTTATAGATATGCTTTTGTACACAGGTTGGTGATGTAGCTCAGTGGTTGACCACCTGCCTAGTATACATAAGGCCCTGGGTTTAATGGAGGAAGAGGAAGAGAATGAAGGGAAGGGGAACTGAAAAAAGATCCTAAAGGATCCAGTAAAAAAAAAAAATTAAATTTTATATTTCAGTTCAGCAAGGCTGCAGGATGTAAGATCAATATACAAAAAACAATTTATTGTCTATACGGTAGAATGAATTAATTTAAAACAAAATTAAGAAAAATTCATTTATAATAGCATCAAAAATATATTGTTGTGGCTGGGGTTGTGGCTCAGAGGTAGAGCGCTCACCTAGCATGCAAGAGGCACTGGGTTCAATACTCAGCACCACATAAAACTAAAATAAAGGTACTGTGTCCACTTACAACTAAAAAATAAGTATTCTTTAAAAATATATTGTTTATGGGGGCTGGGGCTCAGCAGTAGTGCACTTGCCTGGCATGTGTGAGGCACTGGGCTCAATTCTCAGCACCACATATAAATAAAAAAAAAAAAGGTCTATCAATAACTAAAAAAAATTTTTTTAATATATTGTTTATGAATAAACTAACAAAAGTACAAAACTTAAAAAGTACTAAAACAGTGTTGAAAGAAACTGGAAAGACATACATGTATATGTATTAAAAAACTTAACACTGGGCTGGAGTTGTGGCTCAGCGGTGGAGTGCTCGCCTAGCACATGCACGGCCCGGGTTTGATCCTCAGCACCACGTAAACATAAATGCATTACATTGTGTACAACTAAAGCAAATAAATATTTAAAAAAAAACTTAACACTGTTCAAGATAGCAATATTCCCCAAACTAACTTACAGATTCAAAGGAATGCCTCTCAGAATTCTACCATGTTTGATTCTAGAATTCACAAGGACATGCAAAGAACCCCCTCCAAAGAATAATAATAATATTGAAAAGAAAAGAGATGAAGAACTCATGTTGATTTCCATACTTACTGATACAGTCAAGACTACATGGTACTGGTGTAAAGATAGACATATGGAGATGGAATAGAACTGAGAATTCATAACTCTTTTTGGGGGGGCCTGGGAGACTGGTAATAGGGATTGGGGATTGCACATATTAGGTAAGTGCTCTGCCACTGAGCTACATCCCCAGCCCTATTTTGATTTTTTGTTTTGGTTTTGTTTTGTTTGTTTGTTTGTTTTTTGTGGTACTGGGGATTGAACTCAGGGGCACTCAACCACTGAACCACATACATTCTCAGCCCTATTTTGTATTTTATTTAGAGACAGGGTCTCACTGAGTTGCTTAGGGCCTCGCTTTTGCTGAGGCTGGCTTTGAACTCTCCATCCTCCTGCCTCAGCCTTCTGAGCCACTGGGATTACAGGCGTGTGCCACTGCCCCAGGCTCGTATTTTGTTTTTTGAGCCAGGATTTTGCTAAACTGACCAGGCTGGCCTCAAACTTGTGATCCCATACCTCAGCCTCTCAAGTTGCTAGGATTTCAGGCATGTGCCCCTATACTCAGCCTCAATTCATTTTTGACATGAGTGCCAAGGTCATTCTATGTAGGGGGGGGGTGGGGTCAAACAGTCTTTTCAAAAAAAGGTATAGGTAGGACAAGTAGATATTCACAAGCAAAAAAATAAAGTAAGAGCACTTCTTCTACCATATACAAAAATTAACTCAAAACAAAACATAAAACTCTACAAGAAAACATGGGTGTATTATCTTCATCACCTTAGATGAGGCAAAATTTCTTAGCTATGACACCAAAATCAGAAGCAACATTAACATAAAATGGACATCATCAAAATTAAAAACTTGGGGCTGAGGTTGTGGCTCAGTGGTGGAGTACTTGCCTCGCATGTGTAAGGCACTGGGTTTGATTCTCAGCACCGCAAATAGATAAATGAATAAAATAAAATGTCCATCAACAACTAAAGTAAGAAAATTTTTTTTAAATTAAAAACTTGTGCTTCAGAGCACACTATTAAGAAAGTGGAAAGACAATAAATAAAATGGGAGAAAAATTTTGTAAACTGTACCTCTGATAAGGGACTTGTGTCTAGAATATATGAAGAACTATAACTTGATAACAACAACAACAACAACAACAAAACCCACAATTTAAAAGAAGTAGAGATCTGAATAAGCAGTTCTCCAAGCACACAAGAAAATGCTCAAGGGGCTAGGGTTGTAGCTTAGTGATAGAGTGTTTGCCTAGCACATGTGAGGCACTGGGTTTAATCCTCAGCACCACATAAAAATCAATAAAATAAAATAAAGGTACTGCGTCCATCTTTAACTAAAAAATAAAATTAATAAGAAAGAAAATGCTCAAAATTGTTAGCCATTAGGAAAATGCAAATCAAAACCACAATAAGATAGCAATGAATAGTTGCTAGATAGCTATAATCAAAGAGAGACAACAATGAAATCCTTACTGTTGCTGATGGGAATATAAAACGGTGGTCACTTTAGAAAACAGTCTGGTCAACTCCTGAAAAGGTTAAAGTTACCATCTGGCCATAATTCTAATTATATACCCAAGACAAGTAAAAACATAGGTCCACACAAAAAGTTGTACATGAACATTGATAACTACATTATTCATAATGGCCCCAAATTGCAAATAACCCAAATGTTCAACTGATGAGTGGGTAAGATTTTAAAATCCATGCACTAAAATATCTGGCAAAAAGAAATGAAGTGAAAAACTACTTTCATAGAAAAAAAAATCTCAAAACACAAGTTACAGGACTCCATTTATATGAAACTTCTAAAACAGGCCAAGCCATACAGACAAAAAGAAGCCCAGGGGCAGGGCCTGGATTACAATACAGAATGACTGATACTTGACACCGTTTTTTTTTTGGAGGGGTGATGGAAATGTTTGAAAACTGACTCTCATGATGATGGCACATCCTTGTGAACATATTTTCATATGTGTACTGAACCGTGTACTTTAAATGAATGAATTGTGTGATTTATAAATTATATCTCAATAAAGCTGTTTTTGAAATTATCTTTTTTTTTTTTTTTTGATACTGAGGATTGAACTCAGGGGCAGTTGACCACTGAGCCACATCCCCATCCCTATTTTGTATTTTATTTTAAGATAGGGTCTCACTGAGTTGCTTAGGGCCTCCCTAAACTGCTGAGGCTGGCTTGAACTCAAGATTCTCCTGTCTCAGCCTCCTGAGACACTGGGATTACAGGTGTGTACAACCAAGCCCAGTTGAAATTATCTTCTTAAAGTTAATATTTATTTTATTTTTCTGTTAAGATCTCCCTTTTCCTTATCCCTAATTTACCATATTCATAAGCAAAGAATAGTATATTATAAGACAATTTAGATTCTCATTCAAATTTGCTAAGGGAGAAAAAGTGCATAGAAAACAAAACAATAATATATTGCAATAGTTCTACATATATTGTTTTTATATGTTACATATTATATACAAATGTTATAAAGGCTGATTCATTTTCCAAGTTTTCTAATGGAAACATATACCATTATCAGAAAAAAAAGATATTGTTCAATTAAGGACCCTTTCCTTTATTGTGTCGTCCATTCCTGTTATATACCCTGCCTATCACAATGCTGTAGGCCAGGAGTGGTGGCTGAGGCCTATAATTCCAACTACTTGGAGGCTGAGGCAGGAAAATTGCAAATTTGAGGCCAGCCTGAGTAATTTAGTGACAGTCTGTCCCAAAATTTAAAAGAATTTTAAAGATCTGGGGATGTAACTCAGTGGTAGAGCACTCCTACTGGTATGCACAATACCAATTAAAAAAAAAAAAAAATAGGAGGAAATAAGGGGAAAAAAATAACACTAGCAGAGAATAGACAATTTCTAGCTAGATGCACAAACATAATGTTAGTAGAAATTGTCCCTTAGTGGGAGGCTGAGGCAGGAGGATCGCAAGTTCAAAGCCAGCCTCAGCAATGGCAAGGCACTTAGCAACTCAGTGAGATGCTGTCTCTAATAAAATATCAAAAAAAGGGCTGGGGATTTGGCCCAGTGGTCGAGTGTCCCTGAGTTCAATCCCCAGTACCAAAAAAAAAGAAAAGAAATTGTCCCTTAGTATTGGGGAGAAAGGACAGAGAGAAAAGTATGTTAATGAGAAGAGTGAAGATAGTTTTGTTTTTATTAGTCCTTCTCTGCATTAGCTTTGGTTTGTCTATTTTAAACCACAACTGTGTATGCTTTAGGTATAAAATACTTTACCATTCATATTATGTTTTTTTTTCTTTATTTCATTAATTATTTACAAAAGTTTGTTTTCTAAACGCATGGTAAAGACAACCTGGCAGTCGGTTGTCAAACGATCTATACAATGTTGTCTCTATTGTACTTGTTGAAGCTTGCCTGTGAAATTGGGGTGTCCATTTCTGTTAACCTTCCAAGTATGCTTGAAAAATGTATTTCTTTTTTTAATGTGTCTCTTTTTATTATTATTTTTTGATTGTTGAACCTTTATTTTATTTTGTATGTGTTGCTGAGAATCGAACCCAGTGCCTCACGCATGCTAGGCAATCGCTCTACCACTGAGCCACAACCCCAGCCCCGAAATATGTATTTCTTAAGTGTTGAAGGTGGAGTCCTATATAAACCCATTAGACCAATTCATTGTGTTGTTCAAATCTTCTACATCCTGAATGCTTTCAGAGAGAGGTGACTATCTCCAAGTAAGACTACACTTCTGTCCATTTCTCCTTATCATCTTGCCCGGTTGTGCTTCATATGTTCTGGACTATGTTATTCAGTATAGTTCAGGCTTGTCACACCTTCCAGAACTGTTCCTTGAGTCATTATGCTCTAGTCTCCCTGGTGCCTTAAATTCTTTTTGCTCTATATTAACATTACACAATTTTATTTTATTAGTATTCCCTAAATTTTGTAAAGTGAGGAAAAACAAATTGTAACTCACGTCTATTTCTCACTAACCTATGAGACAAACTATAGTGAACGCTAGCACTCTGCCCTGCAGGCCCACACACTGACCCGCAATCTGGAGAAGCTGTGGGGAAAGACAGGAGCTGGGGCACTCTGTACCCCAGAGGCCGGCACGGTGAGCCACAGAGGCCAGGGACAGAGAGATGCTGCAGCAGTGCCAGCCCTAGCCACATTCTGAGCGTGAATGCAGCTGGGCTTCCCTTCCCTTACGAACCTTCTGCAAATTTCTCTGTGGCTGACCTGACCTGAAACTAGGAATTTTGGGAAAAATAGTTCCAACTCAGTTACGCTGACATAATACAAAACCAACACGACCTACGGGGGCAGGGGAGGTTCTTCCACCTCTTTCGTTTAATGTTTTCTGTCATTGTTTTAGGACTATCTCTCTTGTTTTAGAACACAGCTGAGTTTTTCTTTCATCCCCAAGACCATCTTTTAACTGACATGTATGATCCACCTACATTTATTGTGATTTATGCCTTTCATAATTTTTAAAAAATTGTTTAAGAGAAATAAATCCCACCATAAAAAAATTTAAAATTTCCAGATGTTTGTTTTAAACATTAGACAGCATATACATGTACTGAAACATTACATGGTATCCCCTAAGTAGGCACAATTTTTGCATTTTTATTTATCATTTGAAAATAAACTTAAATTTAAAAAATGAAATTTGTACCCAAAAAGGTATGCATGCTTTGTATTTCTTTTTTTTTTTTTTTTATTTACTTATTCATCATGCACAAGTATAGTATCTTTTTACATACAACTGCTTGTATACAAAGTATATAAGTACCATTCAGATCTTCAATCATGCGTTTAGGATAATGATATCCATCTCATTCAACCATCAATTTTTTTCCAACCCCCCCCTTACTCCCTCCCTCCCCTCCCTTTCCGTTGACCATTCTAGTGTTCCTCTGATCCTATGTACCCCCTTCCAACAACTCTGTGAACCAGCCTCCTTATATCAGAGAAAACATTCGGTACTTGGATTTTTGAGATTGACTAATTTCACTTAGCATTATATTCTCCAATTTCATCCATTTACCTGCAAATGCCATTATTTTATTCTCTTTTATTGCTGAGTAAAATTCCATTGTGTATATATACCACATTTTTTTTCTGAAGTCTTTTACACACTGACTTGCAACTCACCACTTCTCCAGCAGAGGCAGCCAACATGTGTTTCACAGGCACCAAATACGAAGATGAATCAGTGTACCAACACCACTTCACATACTCATAGGTGAGAAAAAACGCAGCAGCTGAAATTTAAAACAAGCCAGTCTTTTACAAAGCTTAAATACACATTCCCACTATAAAGAAATATGTTTCTCAGAAAGGTGTGACAACAATTATTATGAGACAACAGACAAAATGATAACATGTAACTTTTGCCCATCTTTCAGAATTTACTGAGCCCATATTACATGCCCAATCCCAGACTTTAACAAATGCAGAAAACTTGATCCCCATCCTGACAGAGCTTATCAGCTAACCTAGCATTTGCCAGGCTGTATAACAAGTTACTTAATACTGTTTTAGTCAACTTTTTAGACAAGGTTAGGGTTAAGGGTTTCTGTGTTCCAGAATATCTTACACTTGGTCATAAAACAAACATCTACACTGGTTTATAAATAGGTCAAAAATGTAAACATATGCCTTAACTTAAAATACAACGTGTATTCCTTATTATTGCTGGTTACCCAAAATAGCCATAGTTACTTTTTACTGTCAATTTACCTTTTTTTTTTTTTTTTTTTTTTTTTGGTGGCACTAGGGATTGAACAGTGGTGGCCTCCACTAAGCCACATCCTCCCCAACCCATTTTTTTATTTTGAGACAGGGTCTCACAAAATTGCTTAGGGCCTCACTAAGCTGCTGAGGCTGGCTATGAACTTGCAATTCTCCTGCCTCAACCTCCCAAATTGTGGGATGTAAGGTGTGCGACACTGTGCCCAGCTAATCCCCAGCCTTTTTATTTTTGATTTTGATTTTGCAATCCTCCTGCCTCAGTCTTCCAAGTTGCTAGGATTACAAGTATGTGCCACTGCACCCTCCTACATCAATTTACAAGGAAACAATTAAATGTTTAATTAGAACTGACAATCAAAATCTCTACACAGCTATCTCTATCACCATGAACTAATTATAGCCGCACATGAGGGCTTTAAAACTTATACTGTTAATCAAAAAGTGTTTATCATGTCCATAAAAAATAAAGCACAAAAGATAAAGGAATAAGAAATTCATCTTTTGAAGGACATTAGAATATATCACAGTCAAGTCTGAAACACTCAGAAAAACTGCCTGATATTTTGTAAAACTCAGTTCTCCAAAGTTCTCCAAAGTCAAAAAGCTTATAAAGGACCCTGATCTGAGGCTGCCAACAATATGCAGGCCCACAGTCCACAGGAGTCCCTACCAGTTCAGTAACCTGGCACCGTTAACACAGGTCTGTTCCATGTGGCTCTTCATACAGCTTGTCCCACTTTGGCCCACTACAACATCCCTGATGGCATTCAGCTGTAGGTTCTACAGCTACTCGCATCTCTATACGCGCCCCATACCCACCCCAGGGCAAAGGAAGAAAGCGCTAAAAGTTCCTAGGTTTCATGGTCAGCTGCCTCAAGCTTACCCAACTTCGTGACTACTTGTGTGATACTTCCACGTCTGTTAGGTCTGTAACCTCCAACCCCTCTCACCCAGTGCACAGCATCCAAAAAGACTCTACTAATTAGAAATGATGGCACAACAAGATTCCAAATGAGGATCAGAGCAAGTTAATCAAAGAAGTAGACACAGACTATCTGATGAGTTTTTTCTAGCCCCCCAACCCAAAAAAACATGCCATACTTTCTTTGCATGTGCTATTAAAAAGGGAGTAAGGTGGCTGCGGCTGGGGCTCTGTGGTGTGGTGCTTGCCTCACAAGTGTGAGGCACTGGGTTTGATCTTCAGCACCACATAAAAATCAATAAAGCTATTGTGTCCATCTACAACTAAAAAAAAAAATTTTTTTAAGGGAGTAAGGCTCCTAAATAAGGGCCTTTACTATGGGTCTTTCAATCTTCTGTCCCCTCCATGCCAACCCCTCAGCTCTGCACAATCCATTCTCAAAAAGGGCCACAGCCACTGATGATACACAGTGGCATTCTGTACCCAGACTAGAACCTTAACCACAGTTAAAGACAAAAGAAAGCAGAAAGGAAAATGCAATTCATTCAAAATCGGTAGGAAGACAGCAAAAGGAAACAAAACAAAAAAACAAAAAACAAAAAAAGTTTTGACTTCTCTTGCACCCTCCATTTGCTGAAGTTGTGTGGATGGCAAAAAAAGCAAGAAAGGCAAGAAAGATACCCACTCCCCCCACCCTGCACACACCACCACACACACAAAGTTCAAAACCACATTCTGTATGTAAATTCCTCAGTAAAGAATGTAAAATAATCCTGTGATCATTAAGACAGCATCAGGTACTCTTAGACTACACTAATACTACACCTACCCACAGGAATGCTTTTGTGTAATATGTAAAAGACAAAGAGCTAAAGAACAATGAGTATAGGGGAAGGAGAAAACCAAATAAACCTGTGACCAAAAGATAGGGACTTAATAACATATTCCTTTACAATTCCCCAGCTCAAAGGTTTTTAAATTTGTCTGCATATTAGAATCACCTTGGACTTTTTTAAAACCACCAACAACCAGGACATACCTCAGACGGATTAAATTCACAATCTCTGAGGTGAGCCACACAAATTGGTATTTAAACTCTTCAGTGATCAGATGAGTCCAATGTGGACAAACCTGGAACATATCCATGCCCCTCACACCCTTAGAGCCATGCTTGACATGGAACAGGTGCTCAATAATAACTTGCTATAACCAATTACTCAAAGTATTAAGGCATACAAAAAGTCAAGGATAAACCCAAAACAGCTTGCTGTTCTACAGACTGCAGGATGAGGGGAAGGGAAAGTAATAAACGAAAAGACAGAAATATTGTTATTTGTGCTACAATCCTTACGTGAATGCTGTGCTCACAGATTAACATAATGGGAAGAATTTCTCATGGATTATCCTGAAAAAATAAATCAAAACCCAGAATTTAAGAATTTCCTAGGGCTGTGATTTTATGGATGTGTGTTGTGTGTCTTTTTGTTGTTGCTGGTTTAGTTTACTTTTCAGTGCCACAGAAGCATTCATCACCAGCTGGGGATGTGGCTCAGTGGCAGAGTATCTGCTCAGCATGCAATCCTCAGCACCGCAAAATAAACAACTGAAATGAGAGAAGTATCAGAAAAACATGTACCCCGGGCACGGTGGCGCACGCCTATAATCCCAGCACTTGGGAGGCTGAGGCAGGAGGATCACAAGTTCAAAGCCAGCCTCAGCAATGGCGAGGCACTTAACAACTCAGTGAGATGCTGTCTCTAATAAAATACAAAAAAGGGCTGGGATGTGGCCTAATGGTCGAGTGGCCCTGAGTTCAATCCCCGGTACCAAAAAAAAAAAAAAAAGATGCTGAAATCAGAATATCAAGATGGATGCCTGTGTGCCTGTGAGCAACACCTGCATCATCTAAGCACAATTAAAAGACTAAAAGATTAGGCTCACCTGCTCCACAAGCATCTCCAAGACAGTGGTTATCCAACTTGGCTCCATACTAGAATCACCTGGGAAGCTAACAAAAACTGCTGATACTCAGACAGAGCCAAAACCTATTTCTGAGAGTGAAACACAGGCATCAATATTGTTTAAAGCCCAGGAGATTCCAATATGCAAGCAAAGTTGTTTCTGTTTCTATCTCTATCTCTGTCTCTCTCTCTCTCTGTACTGGGGATTGAACTCAGAGGTGCTCTACCACTGAGCTACATCGCCACCCTTTTTTACTTTAAGACAGGGTCTTGCCAAGTTGCCCATGTGGGCCTCAAACTTGTGATTCTCCTGCCTTAGCCGCCTGAATCACAGGGAAATTGTTTTTCTGTTACAAAGATACTGTAAGGGACTCTTCAGTGCTACCTACTCAAAAATAGTAGATTGAACATGGAAAATAAATTCAGAAGATTAGCTACAACACACAAGGAACTATGTATCACCTCATACCATTCTGAAAATAAATCCTATTATCTTAGCTTTACAGCAATGAGACTATCAATGTCATGTTTACCATTAGGAAAGGATCCAATAGCAGCAGAAGGAACACCAGCATATATTCCGTGAAAACCACCGGCCTTATAAAATCCTTGGGGACTCTGCAGCCTGGTTTTAATGGTATCCAGAGGAAATAATATCAAGTCAACAGAGGCACCTGCTACCCCCACCAGCCTTTTTTTTTTAAAAAAAAAGGAGGGGAGGGGAGAAAAAGAAAAAAAGGTTACAATAAAATTAAAATAAGGGCTCTGCCATTTAAGAGCAGGAAGAGGAAGAAGAGGTAGTATTTAAACATTTCTTGTACCTTTCAGTTCACAAACTTCTTTGCAAAAATCCAAGGACTTTCTACCTTAATCTAGAGATTTTCCTAGGAAAATAACAAAAAATGCACTATGCTTGCAAACTGTTTTGTATTAGATTTTCTTTTCAAATTTATTATTTAAATTTATTTTTTAAACAAATTTAACATTAATTTTAATATACTCAAAAAAATTTAAAGCTGCAAAAGAAAGGCCAAAAAAAACTCAGCAAGGTAAAAAGTTCAGTCTCCTACTCATTTGCTTTTAATGGTTTATTGGGCACACAAAAGCAAATATGAACATACATTTTATTTTTCCTTTTTTAAAAAACAAACGATGGTATACAATATGCACTACTCTGCACCTTCTTTCATCTAAAATTTATTAGATTTTCTTTTTAAATTTATTATTTAAATTTATTGGTGACCTTTCCATATCAGACCCAATGTTATATTTTTGTCTTTTTAGTAGTAAGTAGTCAATTTGCATTAAGGGTTTTTTTCTTTCTTTTTTGAGACTTGTTTTCTGAAATAGCTCTAAATCCTTTTTCACCTAGATCTGTATTTTAAGAATTACATAGTTAGGGTTCATGTAGTATATTTTTATTGTTTACTATATTAGAAATTCACTGATAATTTTAAAATTAACTGAGTAAATCAATTTTTTTAAAAAAAAATTGGCCTGAGCTAGTCATCTCCTGAGAAACAACATGTTGCTATAGAGGAGCTGCAAATTAAAAGTTGATTAAAAATTAAGCTTGTATCTCATATTTTAAAACTTATTACACCTGAGTGGAAGAAAAATGAAATTTCAAAAATTATGAACACAAAGATAGGTTAGTATAGATATTATTTAGATATTCTAAAGACATCATTTACAGATATGAATCAAAAGATTACAGTAAGCAGACAGAAGAAAAATAAAGAGGAAATTCAATATATGTTTTCTACACAGAATTTAACTGAATAGCTAACTTTTCCTCTCTTTTGAGTTCTGAACCAAATGAATGTATTAACTCTTCAAAATATAAAAATATACATTTAAAAACTATACACTCCACAACATAAAAAAAAGAAAAAACTTAAGCTGGGTGTGATGGCTCACACATGTAATCCCAGCAGTTCGGGAGACTGAGGCAGGAGGATCACAAGTTTGAGACCAGCCTCAGCAACTTAGTTGATTAAAAAATAGGCAACTGAGCAAGACCCTGTCTCAAAATAAAAAATAAAAAGGGCTAGGGATGTGGCCCGGTGATAGACTGCCCCTGGGTTCAATCCCCCATAACAAAAAAAAAAAAAAAGAAAAAAAAAATCAGTACTAGTCAAGCATACAGGCAAAATTCAAATTCAGTTTTTTCCATACTTTGAGTTTACTAAATACTCAGGTGGTATAAAGCTTGTTACCTACCCAACAATATCTGTTTTACCTGGGCTGGGGTTGTAGCTCAGTGGTACAGCACTTGCCTAGCATATGTGAGGCACTGGGTTTGAATCTCAACACCACATGTAAGTAAATAAAATAAAGATCCATCAACAACTAAAAAAAAAAATTTTTAAATCTGCTTTACCTGCCATTCACCATAAAGCCACGGCAAGACTAGAAAAATAACTGATGAGAAATCCAATAATGCCTATCTTTTAATCAACTAGTGCAAGTAAATTATTAAAAATTAGTTAACACTAGAAAAATACATCACCATGCTATTAATACTGCAATACTATGCAATCATCCTGGAAGACAAGAAAGAACTTCAAAAACCATGAATGTCTACTTGCCATATGACCTAAAAGGGGGGAAAAAAAGTCACCAAGAGAGCACAGGAGAGCGCCACACACAGTACTCATAGACTAACCAGGCGGGCGCGGTGGTGTGCCCCTACAGCTCCAGTTCTGGGATTGCTGCCTTGGGCAACAGAACAAGACCCCGTCTCAAAAAATAAATAAATAAATGTAAATAAAAATAAAATAACCAGGGGTATGGGATTTCTTCTTTCAGGATATAAAGGTATCCTTTTTCAGCTCTGGTAAAAGGGTTCACACGTAATGGAAAAAAAAAGAGTTGAAAGGCCCTTTTCAACGCTCCTGTCACTTGTTCTTAAGAGACTTTTTATAAAATTCTATAAGTAAATGAAATATTTTGCCTGCCTTTTCATTTTCTTAAAACATGAAGAGGATAAAATATGATGAGAAGGTCTAATACAAGTGGATTCTTTGAAAACATGCTGTGCTTTATTCTGATTTTCTCTTTAACCTTAGGAGAGGGCTCCGCAAGATGCGTAGAATCTGTTTCTCAGTTTTAATCAATAAGCCATTCTTTTCATCTACTTGGGTGCTCTGCATGCATTGGCTCTCTAACCCGTTTTCATCAGAATTCTTGTCTTCTGAGAATGCAACGAGCAGGTTCAATCTACTCACCCAGTGTGACGTTGACCAAGCTACTGATCGCTTCTGTGGATGTCAAGCTTCCTTAACTAGCGTCACTTAGATTCATGAGAATGAAAAACAGAAACAGACAAGACAGCTAACACAGAGCTTGAAGAAGGCCTCTATCTTCAGCCACACAGTATAAGATTTAAACAAATACTTGATGACGTGCTTCTAATTTTACATAAATATTGTTTTATACATGATCACACTAGCCAATGTCACCTGGATTACAAGGAAATCTGTAGGTTCCATTGTTCTTTAGTCTGAGAAGTTTATTTTATTATGATCATTTATCCAAAAGTTATCAGGCAACTTGTTAGTGTCAAGACTTACAGCAGCTTACACTAAAAATCATAAATTAAAAACTAGACAAGTCCAAAGAAACAGAATAACCCAGATAACCAATAAACTCTGCCAAGTACAACAAGTTATCAATATCTTAAAATCATATACAAGGATAAATATGCGCCCAACTTAAGTTAATAAATGTAAGAAGTTCTGCCAGGCTATAGAGGAGAAGTATTTAATTAGTGCTTTGATATCACTGGAAATTTTAAAAGACCAAGATTTTATGCTAAAAAGCCTTTTTCTCAAGAGGAGGCAGGGATCCTCACTGCTCAACCTCAGGGCAAAATGAAACCATCCGTGTCCTTTAAGTGACATCAACACAGGCCATCAGCCTGAACCACAGCCAAGAAGAACCAGCCTGCACATTAACACGGCTGCTCGGGGACCTACCCTCCCAGACATTTTCAGCCTCCTCCACACCTGAGAAGCCAGTGGATCTGAAGCACCAACTACCACCATCCTCAGAGCAGAACTGCTGCTTCCCGAGATCTTTGCATTCACCAGGCATTGTCCCTGTGGCACTCCCTGTCCCCTCTACACTGTCCCTGTGGCACTCCTTGTCCCCTCATCCTGCCACTCTCCAAACTATAAATCTTCCAAACTTTCCAGCAGTCCTGAGGATGAAGAAGAAATGCCGAGCTCAGCCTTCTAGCTCTAGAAGTTCTAGACTCCACCTACTTTTCCACCTACAACTCCCACCATGCTCAGTACATTCTTGCCATCCTCATCTCTCCATGTCACCTGATTTTCCTCATTTAAAGAGTTTGATCATGGGGGGCAGTCTGGGCAACTTAGTCAGGCTCTGTCTCAAAATAAAAAAATTAAAAGGTGGGTGATGTAGCACAGGGGTAATGCATCTCTCAGTTCAGGACCACAAAAAAATAAATAAATAAATAGAATAGAATAAAGAATTTGATAAAGATGTTCCCTAATCCTCCATTTTGGATTCAGATCCTCTTTCTGTTCCCAAACCCTGATTGGTTTTAATGTAACAACTGAGCCCTTGACCATGTCTTGAATGTCTGTCCCACAGGACCACAGTGTCTGTTTTGTTTATGTTCCCAGTAACAGCACACAGGAGGCACTCGGCAATTATGACAAAGGTTTACTATCCTTTTTTTGTACTGAGGATTGAACGAGCACTTTACTACTAAGCCACATTGCCAGCACTTTTTATTTTGAGACAGGGTCTTACAAAATTGCCAAGGCTGGCCTCAAACTTGAGGTAGGAGATCCTCCTACCTCAGCCTTCCGAGTTTCTGGAATTATAGGACTTTGTGCCTGGCTACCATTCATATTATGGAAGGTACTACAAATCAATCTTTTAAAAAAAGGCACACTGAAAAAAACAAAATAGCAAAAGACAGAACCAAGCAATTCCCAAAAGAAAAATACAAGCATGGAGCTACTCAGGAGGGCAAGGTAGGAGTATTGGTTGAGCCAAGAAGCAGAGATACATTCTCAAAAATAAATAAATAAATAAGCAAACAAACAAATATACAAGTAACCAGCAAAACATGAAAATATGCTTCCTGGGAGCTGGGGTTGTGGCTCAGCAGTAGAGCGCTCGCCTAGTATGTACACGGCCCTGGTTCAATCCTCAGCACCACATAAAAATAAACACATTGTGTACAACTAAAAGCAAATAAATAAATGTTTTTTAAAAAAGAAAATATGCTTCCCCATCATTAATGATCAAATGCAAAATATATTTTTTCCCAATAAAATTAGAAAAATTGAAAATATAAATACTTACAGGGACTATTACTGGAAACACTATTATAATCTATTGAAAAACAACTTGGCTAAATGAAAAATTTAAATTATCAAATCTTTTGGTCCAGCTATTTTATTCCTAAGCATAGATATAAGTTCACAAATACACAAGGATGTTTACTCTAGTCCAGCCTGGAAATCACAGCAACACCCCATCTCAATTAAAAAAAAAAAAAAATTGAAAACAATCTAAAAGTCCATTCACAGAAGTCATGTTAAATTAATGTTATATCCAAATAATGGATTGCTACATAGCCTTTAAAAGAACAAGGTTGATCTGTATTCACTAGCACTGACATATATGTTATATTTTTAGGTTAAGCGAGCTTTAGAATATTTGCTGTATAATCCCCACATATAAGGGCTGGGAATAGAGCTCAGTTGGTAGAGTGCTCCCCTTGCAAGCATAAGACTCTGGGTTTGATCCCCAGCACCACAAAAAAAAAAAAAAAAAAAAAAAAAAAAAAAAAAAAAAACATATAACTTTGCACAGGAATAACTAGGTCTGAAAGCACACACAAAGTGCTGGAAGCTATTACCTCTGTGGAAATAGACTCTGGACAAGAGGTATTATTGTTACCTTGTTGATTTTTTGTGTTACTCACATTTTGTAAGGAATATTACAAACATCTACTTAAAAGAAAGGACATTAGAAATCAATACTTCCAGCCTTCCCCCCCCCCCCAAAAAAAAAAAGTCCCAAATTCACTGATACACAGTAGATACTCAGCAAAACACAACCAAACTTCCCCTCAGGAACCCTAAGCTACCTCCTCTCCAGGTACTTTCTGCACACTGCCATAGAACTTCGAGCTTCATTCAATCCAACTACTCTTCTTCCCAAACATATCCTGAAACTTCTCATTTCTGTACTTCTGTTCAGGTTATCTCTCAGCCTAGAATGCTGACTTATCCTGCTTGTTGCCCACCTATTGCATCCAACAGATCACTTTCCTGTCTTCCCATACCTGCACCCATTTCCCTTACCTGGTCCATACACACACACACACACCTGTCAAAATCCTGTCCATTCCTATGGCTGCAACCAAATACCATATTCCTCATAATGCCATTCCTAATCTCCCAGGCAGAATTAAATGCTATTTCCCTGACTCCACATAATTTTGCTTATATTTCACTTTAGTTCTGACCATGATGTCTCAAATGAAAATCCTTCAGAGTACACCTTTGTCTTCCTAAATTTCTAATCTAGCATCACTTACACAGCAGGGCTTCCCAAACGGAGCTGGAGGATGATAAGCTAACACCCTGTAAAAAGATTGAACGTGGCTCTCCTGTTCTGGTTTGCTACAGCAGTTATAACAACTGAAAGCCAGTGTTATCTGCTGCTACTCTTCTTAGCATTCACCAGCCACACAGTTTTGTGGTGTATTTGGGGAGACTTCTCCAGAAATCCTGTTTATCAGCACCTCCTAACTAAAAGGGCTGTGTAGAGTGCAGTTTTGTTTAATGAGGCTATTCTCAAGAATGCGATAATAGTTCTAGACTCTGAGTTGAATATTCTTCTATTTCTCTAGAAATTATTTCAGATTACATATTGCCTAAGAGCCAAGTTTGGGATTAGAAAGACAGTGTGGCTCAATCTCATCTGGGTCTCCTTAGGAACTTTTCTAAGCCAATATTATCTTCATTCTAAACATGGGGGAAATACTGTCTATGGTTCACAAGTTTTTGAGAATTATATTAAGGTTAGAGAATTAAAAACAAATAAGTGAACCTATTATAAACTCAGCAAAATGCCTGGCCCTTAAACAATTTTCAAAATAAGTATATCATTATCTTCAGAATTCTATGACTACAACTATGCTTAAAAGTTTACTAGGGGCTGGGGTTGTGGCTCAGTGGTAGAGCACTCACCTAGGACGTGTGCGGCCCTGGGTTCGATCCTCAGCACCACATAAAAATAAAGGCATTGTGTACAACTAAAACAAGTAATATATTTAAAAACAAAAGTTTACTAATACCAATCTGACATGCCAATATTAAAAAACATGCAAAAAAAAAAAGGAATACTTTACCAAAAAGTCTGAAGATTACTTGTCTTTTATTAGCAATAAAGAATTAAAAGCTCTCCTCAAAGTTGGCTCTCTAGACAAAAATCATGCATCGGCTGATGCAAAAGAAAACCTAAATCATGCAATGCTCAAAAACCCTAGAGAAATACTAGTGTTCACATTGTTTTATGATTCTTGGATTTGAACTTATGTGTTAATTTTTTAAAAGTTAAATACCAAACCGTATTTATATATAAATTCAGTTACAAAAAGTTGTAAGAGGCTGCAACTGTAGCTCAGTGGTAGAGCGCTTGCCTCACTCTTGTGAGGCATTGGGTTCAATCCTCAGCACCCCATAAAAATAAAATAAAGGGGCCAGGCGTGGTGGTGCACGCCTGTAATCCTAGCACTTGGGAGGCTGAGGCAGGAGGATCGCGAGTTCAAAGCCAGCCTCAGCAATGGCGAGGCACTTGGCAACTCAGTGAGACCCTGTCTCTAATAAAATACAAAAAAAAAGGGCTGGGGATGTGGCCCAGTGGTCGAGTGCCCCTGAGTTCAAGTCCCCAGAACCAAAAATAAATAAATAAATAAAATAAAGGTATTGTGTTCACTTACAAATAAAAAAAGTTTTTTTAAAAAAAAAGGTGTAAAAGCACATGTCAAAATGCTCAGTAAGCCGTTAAATTGCATCTCTATTTGCAATTACACAGCTAATTTTTGCTTTTTGTAGGGTTTTGGTTTGCCATGCTGGGAACTGAACCAATGGCCTTGAGCATGCTGGATAAGTGCTCCACCACTAAGCTCTCTACCCCCAACCTTATTTTTCAACTTCCGCCTTCTAGTAGACTACAAACCCATGAAGGCAGGGAACATACCTTTGGGGCATTCTATCCCAAGTACCAGAGCAAAGCCAATAAATATATCTGCTTAAACCTAACTTATGGAGGGGGGACAAGTGTAGATGTAACTTCTGTTTCTTTCATTTGGCATAGCATTAATCTTACTCAAATTCTGTCTGATAATAAAAAAAAAATTAAAGTGACTTTCAACATGTAGTATTAGGGTTTGGAAATGGAAACAAGCAGGACATGATGACCCTGGCAACTAAGGAGGCTGAGGCAGGAGGATCGCAAGTACAAGACCAGCCTCAACAACTTAGTGAGATTCTATCTAAAAAAACAAAACAAAACAAAAAGGGTAGGGGGGTATAGCTTTAGGTGGTAGAGCACCACTGGGTTCAATCCCCAGTACAAAAAAAAAAAAAGTACATTAAAAAAGTCATTTATAGCTGAACTACCCAAAACTAAAAAGTAGCGCTCTCTTGAGCTAAAAAAAAAAAAAGCAGGAAAAGGAAAGGTAGTCCCATTAACTGTGTACTGAAAGAATAAAATGCTTTTCCTTCACCTGGAATGAAATCTAACTTAATCTCTACAAAGAGACAGGAGAAGAATATACTTACCTACATGTGTATCATACCTTAATAAATCTTTTTTTTTAACTTTTCTGTTTAGTAATTGCTACAGTTACTGACTTGAGAAATATCTGGAAGCAGTTAAGGACACAAATTTCCAGGTTGCACCACCTAGGTTGGATTGAGCTCTAACATAACAGGAACTTCAACTGTGTGACTTTGGACAAGTTTTCTAACCTCTTTGTATCCCAGTTCTCTCAACTGGAAAGCTAGGGTAAGACTTCAGTTGTTTGTGAGCTTATCCCAGTTCCTGACACAGGAATGTTAGTTGGCAAAACTACCACTGCTGTCTCACCGGCTAGACTGGAAAACTCAATGAAAGTGGTTTATGTATGTTTGTACATCTCTACATACCTAGTTCATACACCTCAACAAATCAAAAGCTATCATCCCATACATCTGACTAAGGAACTTCTTCCTTCTACCTATGTCCACAATACTCTGAACCTAGACTACCTGTCATTTATCCCCATAGTCACTTTAGTATTCTATCTCCACTACCTGACCCTGATAAGTAGGTCTATCTTGTTCACCACATTATGCCCAACAGTACATCCCAATATTGGTTATGTAAGTGAATAAACGACTGTGGGCCTTCATTCATTCTATGAGATGCATTTTCAAAATTATGTGTTTTATGGGCTGGGGCTGGGGCTCAGCAGCAGAGCGCTTGCCTAGCACATGTGAGGCACTGGGCTCCATCCTCAGCACCACATAAAAACAAACAAATAAAATAAGGCATTCTGTCCATCTACAATTACCAAAAAAATTTTAATTATGTGTTTATTGTCTGCTTCTGCCCACCTCTCCACAATAAAGATGAAGACAATTTGTCCTGTTCTACTACTGGACCTGCCCGAACAGAAGCTCCAAAATATTTGAGAAAGGGCTTTATGTTCTTGCTTTTATGTCAAAACGTGTTGATTCTCACAGTTTTCTAAGGAATTCAATAAGCCACCCGTTGACTCCACGGTGCAGCTACTTGGGCTTTTCAGTGTTTCCTCAAAGCCAAAGGCTGGAGCAGAATAAGCAGACTGATTACGTACTGAATGACTGGGTGAATATGTCATTTCTACGACAGAAAAAAGACACAGCAGCATGGCCACCTTAGTCTTGCACAGAGGCGCCGTGAGCGATTTCAGTGACGGTTTCTTTTCCTTTAGTCACATACACATCTCCGAGTTTAAAGCGATTGTAGTGTGTAAAGGAAGAGGGTGCAGGGCACAGTTGCCCCTCTCTGACGCGCGGGCACGGCAGGTGGCCCTGGACCAGGCACAGCCTCCGCGTAGAGCCTGACGCTCGGCTCCAGACCTCGCGACCAGCGACCCGAGGACAGAGCTGCGCACCCAGCCGGCGCGCCAAACCGCTGGAGGACGCTCGAGCGCAGAACCCCAGGGCCCCAGTACAGGCCTGCGGCACCCCGAGCAATCCTATCCTGCGCCCCGTACTCACCACCAGCGAGGCGGTGAACCCCGGCTGCTCCATGGCCCCACAGACCGGGTCGAGGCTATAATCAGAGACGGAGCCGAAGCCGGTCGCGGCCCCGTGCACAGGGCGCCGCCATCTTGGAGGCGTGGCCTTTGCTGGGTGCACTTCCGGGTTCCCGTGACGTCACCACAACAACTGCACGTGCAGCCCAGGGGAGCTCTGACGGGAGGAGCGCGCAGGAGTAGGCTCGGGGCCCGGCCCGGGTGGCAAGCCAAGTCTCGCGGCCCTTCTCGGCCTCCGTTCCGGCAGCCCAGCGGCGATACCGCTAGGTGGTGGGAACTCTCGCGAGCAAACGAGCCCAAGCTGAGATCCAGGACTGGAGCCCGCGGCGGGGCAAGGTGTTTCCACCTGGAAACCCGAGGAGGCGTGGCTCTGCTGAAGGGAGGGGCCGCGGAGCCGCGGAGCCGCTACGGAAGGCCGTAGCTGCGACTTCCTGTTATTCCAACCCAAATCCGCCACTTGATTTTTAAGACATTTATTTATTTATTTATATGTGGTGCTGAGGATCAAACCCAGGGCGTCGCGCGTGCCAGGCAAGCACTTTACCGCTGAGCTACAACCCCTAGACCTGGGTATTCGATTTTTTTTTTTTTTTTTTTTTTTTTTTTTTTTTTTTGGTGGTGGTGGTGCTAGGGATTGAACCCAGGACCTTATGCACGCGAGGCAAGCACTCTACCAATTTAGCTATATCCCCAGCCCTGGTTATTTGATTTTGATGTTAGTTTTGGTCTTATCTGTACAGAATTTGTCTGAATGTCTATTAACTCATTATCAGATTATCAAACAAAAACAGAGAAAAAGACTTCAAAAATTTCCATACTTCACTTGGGAGGCTGAGGCAGGAGGATCGCGAGTTCAAAGCCAGCCTCAGCAATGGGGAGGCACTTAGCAACTCAGTGAGACCCTCTCTCTAATAAAATACAAAAAAAGGGCTGGGGATGTGGTCCAGTGGTCGAGTGCCCCTGAGTTCAATCCCTGGTACAAAAAGAAAAAAAAAAAATCCATACTTGACTAAAAAATGAACATCCTCCACTTCTCCTTACTGGCATTTATTTCATTTAAAACCATTTACTTCTTCAAGATAGACTTTTACTTATTCTGGGGTTGGACTACACAAAGGCCTGAATACCCAGAAGTAAGGATCAGTGGATGCCATACTGGAAACTAGCTACCACATTAGGGACATGCAAGTGAAAACCCACAGTAAGGTATGAATATAGGACTGGGGAGAGAGGGTTGTATCTTGGTGGCAGCACCCTTGCCTAGGCCCTGCCTGGGTTCTGTCCCCAACACCAAAAAAAAAAAAGAGAGAGAGAAAAAGGTGGAAAGATATGACTATGGGGCTGGGATTGTGGCTCAGCGGCAGAGCACTCGCCTTGCATGTGCGCGGCCCGGGTTCGATCCTCAGCACCACATAAACATAAATGCATTGCATTGTGTACAACTAAAGTAAATAAATAAATATTAAAAAAAAGATATGACTATACACTCACCAGTGTGTCTTAATTAGACAAAAGACCAAATGTTAGCAAGGATGAAAAGCAACTGCTACATTGCTGGGGGGAATTTAATATGGTACAGATGTAACAGTGGTCCACTTCACCCTCTTTTTGCTCTGGGCTTACTTTTAAAAGGACATTTTTTTCCCCTCTTTTTCTTTTTCTTTTTTTTTTTTTTAAATATTTATTTATTTGCTTTAGTTGTACACAATTTGTTTATTTGTACGTGGTGCTGAGGATCGAACCCGGGCCGCGCACGTGCTGGGCGAGCGCTCTACCACTAAGCCACAATCCCAGCCCCTCCCCTCTTTTTCTTCTCTCCTCTCCTCCTCCCTAACAAGATTAGGGAGACAGTGTTACCTTTTTCTTCCCCTAGTTGATTGAACACACCCACCACAGGTTGGAGATGTCTGACAGAGGATCTAAGAAGTGAATACCTAACATACCATCCTGGTGCTCCGGGACCGCTTACCAGAGCTCACGTGGGATGCACCCTTTGAAGAGTTCTTTTAAAATCCTCCTGTTCCTCCTGATTGGTAGAATAACAGCTTTTGGGACAGGAGCCCCATGTTTGTCTTTTGCTAGCAGCAATAGGCCCTTTTCCTTTTTCTCAAAACTGTCCTCATCATTGAATTGGCATCAGGGACAAGGACCGAGCTTTCGGCAACACAACCACCATAAAAACATGATGTTCCTCTTAAGAAATGAGCACAAGTTCATACAAAGACTTTTACATTATTGTTCAAAGCAACTGTTATGGTTTGGGTGTGAGGTGTCCCCCAAAAGCGCATGTGTGAGACAATGCAAGAAAGTTTACAGGTTAAATGATTGGGTGTGAGTCTTTTTTTTTTTTTTTTTAAATATCTATTTATTTACTTTAGTTGTACACAATGCAATGCATTTATGTTTACGTGGTGCTGAGGATCCAACCCGGGCCGCACATGCGCCAGGCGTGCGCTCCGCCGCTGAGCCACAACCCCAGCCCGGGTGTGAGTCTTTACCTAGTCAGTGCATTAATCCACTTGAATGAATTAACTTGGTGGTAACTGTAAACAGGTAGGGTGCAGCTGGAGATCAGCCATGCCTTTGGGGTGCACTTTGTCCTTGTGGGCAGAGCTCTCTCTGCTTCCTGACTGCCATGTCCTGAGCTGCTCTCCTCTGCTATGAGGCTCTTCCTCACCTCAGGCCCAAAGCGATGGACTGATACCTCTGAATTTGTGAACCAAATAAACCTTCCCTCCTCTAATTGTTCTTGTTAGGTCTTTTGGTCGCAATGATGAAAAGCTGACTGAAACAGCAACTTTATCCATAATGTCACCGAAAAATGGAAACAGCCCATCTGTCTATCAACTGATGTGGTACACACTTACAGTGGAATATTACTCAGCAATAAAAAGCCATTAATTCAGACATATGTAGCAAGATGGCTTAAGTTCCAAGCATTATGCTAAGTGAAAAAAGCAAGCTCCAATAGGTTACACATTTGTAATTCCACTTATATTAAACTAAAAAGACAAAATTACAGTGACAGCACATTGTGCTTTCCAAGGACTGGGACGGGAGCAAAGACTGACTTAAAAGGGGGAAACTAAAGGATATTTTGCAATGGTAAAAATAGTCTCAGTCATTATGATGGTGGTTGCGTTGGTCTATACATCACCAAAATGCATTGACTCACAAGATTAAAATGGATGCAATTATCATATGTAAATTATATCTCAATAAATTTCTTTGAAATGTGTTTATCTCACAGAATGATGAGGACTGAATAAAATATTTATGGAAAGTAATTAGCCCAGTGCTTGGCATATAGAAAATATTAAATTTATTCTGTATTTTCCTATTTAAGTTATAGATTCTATTTAAGTTATACAGTATTATAAATGAGATACTGACAAATTATTAAGGTGCATAAGCACATTGTAATACATACCACCATAACTTTCTAAATGAAAGTAAATTCTATTTCCAGTGTTCTTGGAAATTTTAGATACAACTCCTCCCCTACAAGAAAAAACAATGGTCTGTGGTACTGAGGATTGAACCAAGGGGTACTCTACCTCTGACCTACATCTCCAGTCCTTTTTTTTTTTTTTTTTTTTTTTTGTTTTGTTTTGTTTTGTTTTGTTTTGTTTTTGAGACAGGCTCTCACTAAATTGCCCAGTCTGGCTTCACACTTCCCATTTTTCTGCCTCAGGCTTCGGAGTCTCTTGGGAGTACATGTGTGTCCCCCATGCACAAGCCTTAAGAGAAACTTTTACCCAGACTTTCAATTTGAATGTTTTTGTTGGTTGGTTTTCTTTTTTTTTTAATTTTTAATTTTTGTTGTTGTTGTTGTTGTACCAGGGATTACACTCAAGGGCACTCAACCACTAAGGCACATTCCCAGCCCTATTTTGTATTTTATTTAGAGACAGGGTCCCACTGAGCTGCTTAGGGCCTTAATAAATTGCTGAGGTTGGCTTTGAACTCACAATCCTCCTTCCTCAGCCTCCTGAGCTACTGGGATTACATGCATGCACCACCCTACCCAGCTTCAATTTGATTATTCATTCAAACCATCGTTGGATCAAAAATTAAGGAAATACTATTTTCCTCTCCAATGTAAAGATTGTCTTTAACTTTTAAAATAGAAATCATGTTCTGAATGAAAATGAAACTTATATTCTCTTTTGTGTAAATGTAAAAGCTATGTCAGGTATTTCATGAAGCCACAGGAAGCCTTTTGGGAAACACACACATTACCAACATGACCTGGGGCTCCCTCTTCATGGACTGCCAGCAGAAAGACTGATCCTACTCATGTGTGCCGAATGTCCTCATATCTTTTATTTTAAAAGAAGAGCACTGTGGTAAGCACTTCTTTGCATTACACATGTGACACTATATTAATAATACTGTCTCACTTGGATCTGCCAAGTTGACTTTTAGACAAGCTCTAAAATATTTATGATATTTATAAAAATTAGCAAGAGGTTAAAGACATGAGGCAAAAAACCATTAGGCCTGAGGCTAGGGTTACAGCTCAGTGGTACAGCACTGGCCTAGCCTGCATAAGCCCTTGTTTTGTTCACCAGCACTGCCAGGAACAAAACAAGCAAGCAAGTGAACAAAAAACAATTATGTCTAGTTTGAGGGGAAAAGAAGGACATAATCTTCAGCTAAGCCCATCTAGGATCCTGTTACTGATCTTTATTAAAAAAATATAATAGTTGCTATGATTTGAACATGCCCCCCCAAAAAAATTTGTATGTTGAAATTTACTTGTCAACATGATGGTGTTAAGAGGAGGGACAGTTAGATGATGACTAGGCCATGATGGTGTCTCTTATGAATGGGATGAAGGCATTCATTAACAGAGGCTTCACTAGCACGTGCCCTTCTTGACCCCCCCACCACCTACCACACAAGGATGTAACGTCCAGTGCGCCATCTTGAAAGCAGGGGCTGGGGCCTCCCCAGACACACAATCTGAAGGCAACTTGATCATAGACTCCCCAGCCTCCAGAACTGTGGCAATAAAGTTCTGTTCTTTATAAATGTCCTGATTTGTGGCATTTTGTTATAGCAGCACAGACAGAGGAAGACAACGATAGAATCATTTTCAATAAAAAAATTCATGGAAATATTTTAATCCATCTGCAAAGAGTAGCAAATATATATAATGGAGAGAAAGTTGGATTAAAACTGTAGAAGTCCTGTTTGAACAGCGAGGGGTTTTGTTGTTGTTTTTTGTTGTTTGTTTTTGTACTGGAGATTGAATCCAGGGGTGGTTTACCACTGAACAACATCCCCAGTCCTTTGTATTTTTTATTTTGACATAACTACTGAAAGAATACTAGAAAAAAAGATAAACATTTTACCATTCTTGAGGTTAAAAAACAGGTGCTATAAATGAAAAAAAATTAAACTATGAAATATATTTGCAGTACACAAAATAACATTGAGGGGGCTGGGGTTGTGGCTCAGTAGAGCGCTTGCCTCACGCATGTGAGGCACTGGGTTTGATCCTCAGCAACATATAAAAATAAATAAATAAATAAACTTCCAGGCATGGTGGTACACACCTGTAATCCCAGCACTTGGGAGGCTGAGGCAAGAGGATTGAAAGTTCAAAGCGAGCCTCAGCAATGGGGAGGCACTTAGCTACTCAGTGAGACCCGGTCTCTAATATAATACAAAAAAGGGCTGGGGATGTGGCCCACTGGTCAAGTGCCCCTGAGTTCAATCCCCAGCACCAAAAATAAATAAATAAATTAATTAATTAATTAAATTAAATAAAAATATTGTGTCCATCTACAACTAAAAAATTAAAAAATTGAAATTTTAATATGTAAATATCACTCATAAATCAATAAGAGAATGAACACAACAGAAAAATGGGAAGAGTTCAAAAAAGAAACAACATTAACAAATGAGCATTTGAAAAATATTTTTAAACACTCATAATTTCAAAAGGAAGACTGTGAAAAAGAATGTTTTTAATAATTCAATAGGCAAAGGGTTTTTTTTTCAGGAGGGAAAGAGAGAAACTTTGCTAGTGAGTCATAGTAAGATGTACCAAAATTCTTAAAAATATGTCCTCGACTATTCTACTTCTTTGCATTATATTTCTGGGATCTACTTGAGAGGATTCATAAAAATATGACATACAGATATTCATTTCACTGTTTATCGCAGAAAAATAAGGATGTATATAGTCAAAATGTTCAGTGTGTGATTAGATAGTCTGATTATAGTATCATATGAAGCTACTTAAAACAACTATGTAGAAGAATCCATCATGAAACAAAAAGGTGTTAAACATAAAAACAGTCCCCCAGTAATTTGTTCGTGTGCTCATTTTTTTTCTCTATGTCCCAGCAGACATCTTCTCTAGTTTCTCTGCCTTGTTCCCTGCCCCCAAGGGGCTGACCCCTAGGAATTGATCTCTGGTTAACAGTTAGACATGGGTAGTGAAAGTCAGAGGCAGATAGGAAGGTGGGGTGGAGAGAGGTCAAGGTATTTCTCCTCTGCCCACTCCCTGCCTGCATCCAGTTCTGACAGGTGCTGAGATTCCCATGCACAGCCCTCCCGTGAGTCACCTCTCCTCCACCTCGACCTCTGATGCTTCTGCCTCCCATTTCCTTCAGTTCCAGGGATGATCAAGGCTTTCCGCCCTAGGAAGCCCTGGCTTCATAACAGAGTTCTTAACACTGCCCACCGTTCTCTCCAAAATCCTAGTCCAGTGACTTCTGTTTACTGTTAAAACTCCAAATGACAAAAGACCATGTAATCTGACCTTATAACATATCCATATTGTGATCTGTTGCTACATAACAAACTACCCCAATACTTGGTAGCTTTAAAAAACATACATTTATCATATCAGAGTTTCTGTGGGTCTGAAGTCTCGATGGGGCTCAGAGTCTCCGTGGGACTGCAGCCTCATCTGCAAGCTCAAACAGTGGAGGGCCCACCAACAAGCTCGCTCGCATAGGTTGGCAAGGGTCAGTTCCTCTCAGGACGGTGGGCTCAGGTCCTCAGTCCCTCACTGTTGCTGGCTGGAGGCCCTCAGCTGCCTGCCACATGGGCCTGTCCATATAGGGGCTTGTCACATAGCATATCGCTTCCCACAGCCTAAGTGAGCAATCAAGAGTGAGAGGGCAGCCAAGATCAAGAGCCAGTCCCAGCCAAACACTGTTGCAGCTCAATGATAGGATGTGGCTCAGCATGAGGGAGGCCTGGGGTTAAAACCCCAGCACCCACCCAAAACAAGCTGCAGCCTTTTGTAACCTAATCTCTGAGATGACATCCCACTGTCTTTGCCACACCACACTCAGAGAGAGGATTAGAGCAGGACATGAATAGAGCAGGAGGAATCATTAGAGGCCATATGTAATTTACAGAAAACAACAACATCAAAAAAATCTGTGTGAAGACTGGTTATCTCTGTGTATATTAAAATGCATTCTAGCCAGGTGCGGTGGCGCACACCTGTAATCCCAGCACTTGGGAGGCTGAGGCAGGAGGATCCCGAGTTCAAAGCCAGCCTCAGCAATGGCGAGGCACTTAGCAACTCAGTGAGACCCTGTAAGCACAGCCACTCAGGAGGTTGAGGCAGGAGGATCACAGGTTCAAGGCCAGCCTGGGAAACTTAGTGAGGCCCTGACTGAAAATGAAATAAAAAGGGCTGGGGCTGTAGCTCAGTGCTAGGGAGCTTGCCTAGCATATGTGAGGCCCTGGGAGTGGGGGCAGGGCTCAATCCCCAGTAGGGGAGGGGGGGAGAAGCATGTGTTTTCTTTTCCCTTTATAGGCCATTTTTAATGAATAGTTATTGTTACTGCATCATATAAGTCTCCTGTTGCTGACCTGTGTCTAGCTGACAGCCACTCAACACAATACTGCTTCATTTCTCAACCTTTGCCGCGAGCAGGTTGAAACACACCTGCCTAGACTTCACAAAGAGTGGTTCAATTATCTTCCATAATTGAATGCTGTTCAGTATTTGACCCAAAATGCAGTTCTGACTAGGTTTCCAAGACCTATAGAGAAATAACCAGGAATCAAATGTTGTTTGGCTAATTCTCACCTTCTCCGACAATGATCTCCACTTCCCGCTATGGAAATCATTCTAAAGCCCGGTGCTTTGTCCCTTTACTGCCCATCAGGTTCGCAATTCTGTCTCACTGAAACGTGGCAGGAAGTGCTCTTGCTCTAATTGTTCCTCTCTATTGAAGTGGTAATGGATAATTATAGGTCACCCTGTGACACTTACCTGACACAGAATGATGGCAAATCATTTCTCTCAGCCTCTGACTATCCTTATAGTCAAGGACAACTGTGGCTATTTTTCCTTTATAGCACAGGAAACAAAGAGAAAATATAAATGGGGTTTGTGATTTACCTGTAAGTCATGTAAATAAATTTAAATATGTCCCCCACTGTGGGGCTGAGGCTGTAGGCAGAGTGCTTGCCCAGCAGGTGTGAGGTACTGGGTTCAATCCCTAGCACCACATAAAAATAAACAAATTTTTAGAATGTCCCCCACTGATGTGTATCCCTCAGCATAGCATCATTCAGGGTCATTTCATTCTTAGTCTTTCAGCTAAGCCTAAATAGGAGTTTTTATTATTTTTCAAATTAATTTATTCTATCGGAAAGTGCTAAATACCAGATGTTCGTTTATAGAACTTTTTTCATTATCAACATCTTACCCTCCCAACTTGACTTTTTATCCTGGATCCTCTATCTTTGCAGTCTGCTGATTAAGAACACTGGATCTTGTCTGCCTTATTTACCCAATGCCCAAGCTGTCATCAACCCCTTCAGAGACTCTCCTCTTCTTCCCCGCTACAAAACACCTTGGCTTAAGTATTCAAAAATTATTTAATGGCTGAAACAGTCATTTAAAAAACCTACTACTAGCCGGGCACCTTAGCTCATGCCTGTAATCCCAGTGACTTGGGAGGCTGAGGCAGGAGGTTCACAAGTTCAAAGCCAACCTCAGCAACTTAACAAAGCCCTAAGCAACTCGTATTTAGAGACCCTGTTTCTAAATAAAATATAAAAAAGGGATGGGGATGTGGTTCAGTGGTTAAGCACACCAGGGTTCAATCCCTGCTACAAAAAAATAAATAAATAAAATAAAAACCCTACTGATTCCATATCCCAATTCTCAGTTCACACTGACACTCCTGTAGGAGAAACTATAACCATTGTATGTTAGTCCCTATCTAAATGACTGACTTACAGACCCTATACTTTCTCAATTAGCCCAAATGGCCACCCTGTGAATTAAGCATTACAGTCAAGTCTAGAGTCCTGGTTTCTGAAAGGAAAACAATAAATCCCAAGAGGAAGTGATTGCCACTTTGGAAGACAGTTTGGCAGTTTCTTACTAAGCTAGACTTAGTAAATAGTCTTACCAAGTGACACAGCAAATTGCATTCCTTGGTATTTACTAAAATGAGCTGAAAATTTATGACTGCAGGAGCCCTGTTTGGGGATTGGCTTGAATTGCGGTTGACTACGAGCCGTGGAGATTTGGCCTTTGTCGCCACCCGTAGTCTCACGGGATTGTTGCGGGATCTCGAGTGACTTGGCCGAGATTGCTGATCGGGTCAGCGCCATTTTAGGGTGTGTTTTTTGGCGTGTGTTAGTCGTTATTAGAACCAGAGAGAAAAGTTATCAGAATAAAAAGCTGTTTGTCTCCAGTTTGCTTCTGAAGTTTTTCCCGCGGCTCCGTTGCTCCAAGCGCTTCAGGCAGCAACAGGTGGCGGCCCGTACGGGGAACTTCGGAGCGGACAGGTAAGAACTGAAAGGTCTCTAAAGATGGGTTCGAATATAACTGAATCCCAAGTGATAGAGGCTATGCAAAGACTCCTTGATATTGGAAGGGTCCAGATCCAGTATTAATTTGGGGAAGAGGATCTGTTTGTGTTTTTCCAAAAGACGAATCCTCTCCAATATGGATACCATCTAGATTAATAAAACAGGTACCACATCAAAATGATCAAGATGAAGTTATTGAAGAATCAAGATTAATAAAAAAGGTACAAAATCAAGAGGACCAAGATGAAGGTACAGAATGATTCCCTCAAAAGAGTCTTTCAAAATATTTCACAACTTAAGTGTCATTTCTCCCGGCCGGGACAAGGAGATCTCTCTTTAGTGTGCACACAATTGTATTTTTTTTTTTCTTTTTATACATGTCTTTATGTCTGTACATTTGTCTACATTTCATGTTAATGTGACGTCACAAATATATGTTTGTATGCTTGTTCGTCTGTCCAGTGTGACGTCACAAAGAACAAAGCGCTTATGAAAAAAAAATATATATATATATATGGATCCAAATAACTTTAATTCATTTTAGGTTAAGAGTATTCATTTTAGGTAAATAATTTTATAAATGAAGGTACTTTCAATTTTGATTTATAGGTGTCCCTGGGACTTCTCTTTAGCAAACAAATATGACTAGTGCTATATAACCTGATATTTTGGTGTTTTGACTTAAGATTGTTTATTTGTTATTAACTTCATTTGTTTAATAGCTCATTAATTTCAACTATCTCAACAGGTAAAAAATTGCTCTGTATACAGAGACTCAAGGGTTCCAGCTAACAAATTATTTCTCTCAAGTGCCTTTACCTTTTCTTTAATCTATCTTTAATGCAGTAATTACCCTCAGTCTTTCTTTGTTTTGTTCTAAATATGACATTTTTCCAACTTATGTTTGTAAAAGCTCAACCAGCGATGTATGTGAACAAAAATCAACTTTAATTTTCTAATCTAATTATTCTATTTTGTAGTTTGACAACTCGCCTCTTGACTCAGTGCTGCAATAGCACTGCCTTTCCTTTAATAATTGATGCTTGAGTTTCTAGGTAGCGGGCCCTGAAGATTTGCCGGTGGCATTGTCTAAACATAAAAAAGACGTCTGCTGCTCAAACATCAAACAACCTCACCAACAGTGTGGCCTCTGCTCTACATGCATGGGGCCTCCTACATCAACATGTTATAACAAATGGACATTTTGATCTTTCATTGTTTGGAACTTTACAGGACAATGCCTTGCGGGTATTTGTCTAGAGAATTCAGTGTGTTACTTGATGGAACTTAGGGCAGCTGATTTGTTTAAACAATTTGATATGCTATGCAATTTGGCTCATCACCAAAAGGCTTGTTGCCTTAAAGCCGCAACATCTCCTCACAATTTGGACGGCTGTTAGTCATCATATATAGTCGATCCTAAAGGGCTCCATTGGATGGCTGGTTAGCCAATGACGGGTAAGATCCCCAGAGGGGGACAACCTAAGACAGGCACAGTCGCACGGGACAGTCTCATGTGGCCGACATATCAACCTAAGACAGGAGTCAAGGGCACAGCCTTGATTATCCGATGACGGGTAAGAATGTTGGTTGCACATAGACGTCCTAGAGCATTACCTCTTTTAAAACAAAAAGGGGGAAATGCAGGAGCCCTGTTTGGGGATTGGCTTGAATTGCGGTTGACTATGAGCCGTGGAGATTTGGCCTTTGTCGCCACCCGTAGTCTCACGGGATTGTTGCGGGATCTCGAGTGACTTGGCCGAAATTGCTGATCGGGTCAGCGCCATTTTAGGGTGTGTTTTTGGCGTGTGTTAGTCGTTGTTAGAACCAGAGAGAAAAGTTATCAGAATAAAAAGCTGTTTGTCTCCAGTTTGCTTCTGAAGTTTTTCCCGCGGCTCCGTTGCTCCAAGCGCTTCAGGCAGCAACATATGACCACACAAAAATCTGCACATGGATGACTAAAGCAGCTTTTATCATTAAATGGAAAAACTTGGAAGCAACCAAGAAATCCTGCTGTAGGCAAAAGGAAAAATGAGCTGTGATAATCCGGATAGGGGATACTGTACAATACTGTTATGGTTCGGATCTGGAATGTCCCTCGAAGACTCATCTATTGAAGGCTTGGTCACCAGTGCACGGATGTTCAGAGGTGGGGCTTTGGGTAGAAGACTGGATCACGAGGCCTCTGACCTCATCAGTGGATTAATCCATTGATAGCCAAGTGGACTACTGGCAGGTAGTGGAAACTGTTGGCAGGTGGGGCATGGCTGGGGGAAGCGCATCACTGAGGGCATGCCCTGGACCCACTGCACACGCTGTCCGCCCTTCCTGGCCGCCAGGAGCAGAGAGCTTCCCTCCACCACACCTTTCCCCATGATGTCTGCCTGACCTCCCGCCCAAAGCCACGGAGCCACAAACCAGGGACTGAGCCCTCTGAAACCTCGAACCAACACAAATCTTTCCTCCTCTAAACAGTTTTTCTGGGGTATTTGCCACAGGGGTGAGAAGCTGACATCACAGATGGCAAAAAAGAAATGAGTTAAAGCCATGAACGGATATGGAGGAAGCTTAAATGCATATTATTAAGTAAAAGAAATAGATCTAAAGATCAATGATTAGGGCTGGGGTTGTGGCTCAGCGGCAGAGCGCTCGCCTTGCATGTGCATGGCCCGGGTTCAATCCTCAGCACCATGTAAACATAAATGCATCGCATTGTGTACAACTAAAGTAAATAAATAAATATTTTTTTTAAAAAAAGTAGCCCCTGGGGAAGGAACGTAGCTCAGTGGTAGAGTACCTCTTGTTTCACTCTGTCTACTCCTATTAAAAAAAAAAATCAATAATTACCAGAGATTGTGGGGAGAGAGAGAGATGAATGGGAAGAGCACAGAGGATTTTTAGGGCAATGAAACTGTTCTGCATGGTGCTACAGTGATAGACGCATGTCATTATACATCTGTCAAAACTCAGTGCACGACAGCAGGAGCAAGTTGCCCATTGTAAACGATGGAGTATGGGTGACAATGATATTTCAATTTAGGTTCATCCACTGTAATAAATGTATCCTGGTAAGGAGCGCAGTTAGTCGGGTAGGAGGGGTTTTTGCATACATGGGAACATGGGGAACATGGGAACCGTGTACTTTCTGATCAATGCTACTGAGAGCCTCAAACCACTCTAAACAATGGTCTTTTGGTTTTTTTTTTTTTTTTTGTTGTTGTTGTTGTTGTTTTTAATATTTTTATTTATTTGCTTTAGTTGTACACAATGCGTTTTATTCAATGTGTTTTATCTGTACGTGGTGCTGAGGATCGAACCCGGGTCGCCCACGTGCTAGGCGAGCACTCCACCGCCGAGCCACAACCCCAGCCCTTGTTTTTTTAATTAAGGAAGTTGTTTTACTATTCCTTGAGATTCCCAGTGATAACATCCCTTAGTCAAATTCCATCCTTGTCAGGCACGGTGGCACACGCCTATAATCCCAGTGGCTTGGGAGGCTAAGGCTGGAGGATCACAAATTCACAGCCAGCCTAAGAAACTTGGTAAGGCCCTAAGCAGCAAAGCAAGATCTTGTCTCAAAATAAAAAATAAAAAGTTCTGGGGATGTGGCTCAGTATTTAAGTACCCTGTGGGTTCAATCCCTACTACAAAAAAAAAAAAATCCATCCTCCTTCTACCCAAGGAGAGGAAAAAAGAAGGAATGAAGAAAAGGACAGAGAAAGAAAAAACAGGGAAAGTGTTATGGTTTGGATATGGGGTGTCCCACCAAAAGTCCTGGTTTATTACAGGATGTGAAAATTATGAAAGCTATAACCTAATCAGTGGCTTAATACATTTGGTGGAGCAATAATTTGAAAAGATGCTGTCCCAGGTGGTAACTGAGGGCAGGTGGGGCGTGACTAGAGGAGGTGGGCCACAGGGGGAATGCCCTGAAAGGCGCATCTTCCCCAAGGCTCCTTCCTTTCGGTGTCCTGGCTGCCACAAGCAGGGCATCTTTCTCCCCAAGCCCTTCTGCCATGCTGTTCTGCCTCAGCTCTGGACCAGGGCAATGGAATCAGCTGACCACAGACTGAGACCTCCGAAACCAGGAGCCTGAACAAGCTTCTCCTCCCTAAGTTGTTCTTGTTGGTCTCTCCGTCACAGCAACACAAAGCTAGCACAGTAAGATAATGTAAGGAAATAGAGGGATCGTGTCTCTGCTCCACGTTTTAAACTTCCTACAACCCAAATGCTCATCAACAAATATATAGATAAACAAAATGTAGCACATACTTTTATACGTTCACTGGGATGCTGTTCAGCCTTAATAATTGCCGGGCATAGTGACTCTTGCCTGTAATCCCAGCAGCAGGGGAGGCTGAGGCAGGAGGATCACAAGTTCAAAGCCAGCTTCAGCCCTAAGCAACTCAGTGAAACCCTGTATCTAAATAAAATACAAAATAGGGCTGGGGATGTGGCTCAGTGGTCGCATGCCCCTAAGTTCAATCCCTGGTGCCAATAATAATAATAAAGACACTGTGACACATGCTATAACATGGATGAACCTTGAAGACATTAGGCTAAGTGAAATAAGCCAGACACAAAAAGACAAATATCATATGACTCCACCTATAGAGTACACCTAGAGTTGTCAAATGCAGAGACACAAGTACAAGTGTTATCAGAATCAAGAGTTCTTCTGCTCACTGCTCAACCAAAGCAGGGGGAGAGTTGGTGGAAGAAAACCAGTCTATTAAGTTGGTTGTGTCTTGAATCTCCCTCTCTGGAGGGCTTGGGGGTGCAAACTGCTTTATAAGAGGAAAGGGGCACTGGGGGACACAAAGAGGGAACCATGCATATATAGATTTAGCGAGGCCGTGCCAGCCACAGAGTTCATTACAGTTCCATTTTCCAACCCTTCCTGGCATCTTCCCAGGCTTTGGGGCCAGTTTCTCGGTTTCCACTCTCAGACTGAGGCAACTCTGGTTGCAGAAAAACAATTCATCAGGAAATTGGGGAGTTGGCGGCTGATAATTCCCAAGGGGCTCTGCTACGGAACAGTGGTTGCCAGGGGCTGGGGGGAGGAGAAATAGAGAGTTTATTGTTTACTGTGTACCAAGTTTCTGTTAGGGAAGACGAAAAGATCCTGGAGATGGAAGCACAACAAGGTGAATGTACTCCATTCATACGGTGGAACTGTACACTTAGAGTGGTTGTGCGTGTGTGTGTGTGTGTGTGTGTGTGCTGCGTGTTGGGGATCGAATGCAGGGCCTTCTACATGCTAGGCGAGTGCCTTACCAGTGAGCCACATCCCCAGCTCCCTAGAATGGCAATTTTTATATCATATACATTTTGCCACAATTAAAAAACACATTTTCGGGCTGGGGTTGTGGCTCAGCGGTAGAGTGATTGCCTAGAAACATGCGCGGCCCGGGTTCGATCCTCAGCACCACGTACAAATAAACGAATTGTGTACAACTAAAGCAAATAAATATTTTTTTTTAAAAATTAAAAAAAAAGGGCTGGGGTTGTGGCCCAGCGGTAGAGCGCTCGCCTAGCACGTGTGCGGCCCAGGTTCAATCCCCAGCACCACGTAAAAATAAACGCATTGTGTACGACTAAAATAAATAAGTAAATATTAAAAAAAAAAAAAAAAATTAAAAAAAAAACATTTTCTTCACAGGAAGTAGAACATATTTAATGTATTTAATTTCAAAGATGGAGAGTTTCTTAGTATCACCAAAAAACCCCTGATATATGACATTCTTTAATCAATAAATGATAGAAGTTCTCCCTACTCCTTCAATACTGTTGTGCTTCCAAGTTGAAGTTGCTGGAGGGCTGCAGCAATTAGTGGAAGGCTCTGTGTGAGAGCCGCAGGAAAGGGTGCTGTTGGCACGGCTGGACATGCCGCAGTGAAACCCGTTATTCTGTATAAAGTACACAAATAAAAAATTATTTTTTAAAAATAAGAGAACCGGGCTGGGGATACAGCTCAGTTGGTAGAGTGCTTGCCTCGCATGACAAGGCCCCGGGTTCTAATCCTCAGCACCACTAAAGAAAGAAAGAAACGAAGAACGAACAAACCAACCAACCACAGGACTCCAGAAAATTCACCAATATGGACAAGTCTAAAAGAATGATAGGCATTACTTTGAATTTCCCTTCACCAGCTCCCTCAAAGCGTGTTTTTATCTCAGGCTTGCTTTGCCATTTTTACTTTCACCCTTGCAAACCTGGGCACTGGTCTTTTTATTTATTACCTTCTGTCAAACAAACAGCAGGCCTCCATTGAAAAGGGTAAAATCTTTTACTCTGAGCCACCAGCATGCATTCTAAATGAACACATTAGGCTAAAATTTATAGGCCACCGATTAATCTTCTTGACCTTTCTCCTGGTGAGCCCCTTTAGGGTTCAAAGAATTGCTTTTAAAGGGTGAATGAGATAGTGCCATAGTGAAAGTCTGTAATCCCAGTGACTCTGGAGGCTGAGGCAGGAGGATTGCAAATTTGAGGCCAGCCTCAACAACTTATTGAGACCATGTCTCAAAATTAAAAGAAGAAGAAGAGTCACAGGAGACTGGGGAACTGAAGTTCCAAACCTCAGTTGCTCTGCCCCCATAAAAAAAAAAAAAAAATTAAGTCAGACATGAAAAGCCAAGCACAAGAATCTTATTATAATGCAAAGACTTAAACAAAGAACTGCATGTCATCTGCAAGTGGAGAATAAGGAAGATAATGCTGCTTCTAAATCTATCACTGTTGATGTTTACCAGGAGAACTGGCTACCACCTTCTGCAATCTTAGACCAGTCATCTATTTGACTCCTCCTCCTCATTGGGAGGGGTAGTGTTTGACCCTGGTCCTCTTCAGGAAAGCTCATCTATAAGTCGATCCTATGTTAATATGGGTGCTGGGGTCAATAACCAGGCAGACTTCATCTTAGTTCTCTTGCACTATTTTTTATTTTTATTTTTATTTATTTATTTATTGGGGGGGGTGGGAGCAGAACCAGGGTAATTAACCACTGAGCCACATCTCCAGCCCTTTTAATTTTTTATTTTGAGACAGGCTCTTGCTTAGTTGCTTAGGGTCTTGCTAAGTTACTGAGGCTGGCTTTAAACTTGCAATCCTCCTGCCTCAGCCTCCCAAGCTGTTGTGATCACAGGTGTGCACCTCTGCACCTGGTGCTCCTGCACTAGTAATGAAATTTCCCTTCTGAAATACCTTGGGAAACCTATGGCCATGGGTTCTAACTTGACAGAGACCTCAGCAGACCCTGTCAGGAGTTAACCCCCTTGATCTTTCTTTCTTGATGCATTTCTTAGTTGGCTCCTTTTGTTTCTCCCTGTCTGTTCTCATGGTTAGTACACCTGTTGTTATTCTACAAGTGACTTGATTGTTCATTACAGGCAATTTCAAAGAAACCTGTGATGCTGCTATGTTATTGGCTCACATTTCACTGCTCATTACTCACTGCTACCTAACAAAAAGGACTGGGGAAAAACCGGTAAAACATGCCTGTGTTCAATCCCCAGTACCAAAAAGTAATTATTAATTAATTAGTTAAAAGGTGAATGGACACCTTTGTTTTGTCATTCACAGGGTCAGTGTTGCTGATATTGCAAAATGGCCACTGTTTCCCCCAAATAATTGCAAGAGAACCCGTTACCATTTATAGGGTAATGTGTCCTTCAGGTGCAGTCCCACCTCCTCTGTTAAATTTTAGTTTTGTTCCTTTTACAGGTTTTATTTCCCAACAGACATTTTATATTCTTACCTTCAGCAATGAGCCATCTGGCCCTTGATTTCCGCTTTAGCTTCTGGCCCACCAGTTGCAAAGTTACAAAGCATTAGCAGCACTCAGTTTTTTGTTTCTTCTCATGAGTCAAGTTTACTCAGGCTTTCAGTCCCAGGACCTTCACACAAGATCGGTCTCTGCTCCCACATTTCCTCTTCTTTCTCGGAGGGTTCGATTTACTGAAGTGATTTCCTCAGTTTTTTTTTCCCTTCATGTCACCCTGCTCCTATCAAACTTCCCCCCACATCCTATTTTCCCCTCAGCACTTACTGCAATTTGTAATTCTATTTTTATGTGCTCATTTGTGGAACATCTGTCTCTACCCACTTATAAAAATGCATGAAAAATGCAGGGACAATGTCAAGTTCACCACTGTACACTCGGTGCCGGATACACCGTACAAGCTCATCTGTTGGAATGCAGGGAAGAAGGGAGAGAAGAAAGGGCAAAGACAGGAAGAGGATGAAGGAGACCACAATTGCATCTTCAGCTTTGTAACAAAGCTTATGTGTGCTGAGAGCAAACCAATGAAACCAAGAGCCCCGGAACTCCCTCATGCTGAGGACCGGCCCAGGAGGTGAGCCTGACGTGTTCTCTGGCCAGCCCAGCCTCGCTAAATCTACACCTGGCTCTTGTTTCTCCACATTGAAACTGCTTCTTGTAGGACCACCAGAGAAAAAACCTAGCTGCTTCTTTCCAGTTTAATTGAACTGCACAAAATTCATTTTTCCTTTTTACATCAGGTGCTTATTTCCTATGCAGGTGGGAGGCAGAAGCCAGCCAACTGGGAGCCACACGGTTTCTCTGGCTTGGCTCACAGCGAAAAGATGGTCCTATAGGCGTCCAAGACTCCCACAGACCCAGGCTTTGTATTGCTACCGACATCTTCAAGGTGCTCTTTCCCCCAGAAAAGTATTGCTCCTTCTGTTTGTGAAAATTGGAATACAGAGGCTATCACTTTGCAATATGTGTTTCTCACAAAACAGCATGTGAATTCTGTGTGGCAATCTCTTTCTTAATTTCCCTGATCCCTGGGCTCTGCCAGAGTTCAATGCCATTTGCCTGCCAGGATTTCCTTAAAAAAAAAAAAAAAATAGTGCTCTCAGAAATATAACTGCTTCCAACCAGGACAATGAGAAATCAGTCTGTCATGTCCCAGCTAGTAACAGATTGGCCATGTCACAAGAGCAGGAAATCACCTCTCCTTTAAAAAATCATTATGATGATCAATGAGACTGACTATGATACTTACAGACACAAAATGGGACAATCAAGGAGGAACCTAGATTTTTCATCTTAGTAAAAGCTTGAGAAAGAACGATTATAAATAAAAGTTTCCAGGGGCTGGGGATGTGGCTCAGCAGTAGAGTGCATCTCTTTGATCCCCGGCATCATAACAATAGGTAAAATTGCCTTTAATGAACAATCAAGCCACTTGTAGAATAACAACAGGTGTATTAACCTTGAGAGTAAAAGAGAATAAGTGAGAATATTACTGACTAATCCCTCGGAAGCAAAGACATTTTCTATGGTGTTTTCTATATCATGTCCACACACACACACATAATCTGTATAAAAATCAGCATTGGTAAGTATTCAGGGAGTACTGTGCCCCCAGCATACTAGCATTTAATGGACTTTTTTTGGGGACTTTGTTTTGGAGGGGTAGGAACAAGTCTCAGGTCTCACTATATTGCTCAGGTTAGCCTTGAACTTCACAGCTGAAGCAATCCTCCCACCTCAACTTTCTAAGTAGCTAGTACTATAGGCCCTTGCAACCACACCTGGCATATAAAGGATTTTTAATTCTTGGAAAAACTACCTCAGTCTTATTGATAAACTATTTGTTTCAACAATTGATCAATAACAACAATTGATGATCACTTCTCTCTCCCATCTCTACTTCTCAACTTTGATTATAGTCCTGTGCAAGAAAGGTTGCAATGGCAAGAAAATTAGGACAAGTGTTATGATAAAAAACTCACAGGGAGCAGCGGCGCATGCCTATAATCCCAGTGGCTCGGAGGCTGAGGCAGGAGGATCACGTGAGTTCAAAGCCAGCCTCAATAATTTAGCGAGGATCTGAGCAACTCAGTGAGACCTGTCTCTAAATAAAATAGAAAAAAAGGGAGCTGGCTATAATCCCAGGGGCTCGGGATTCTGAGACAGGAGGAATGTGAGTTCAAAGCCAGCCTCAGCAAAAGCGAGGCCCTAAGCAACTCAATGAGACCCTGTCTCTAAATAAAATATTAAAAAGGGCTGGGCTGGGGAGAGGTTGGGGTTGTGGCTCAGTGGTAGAGCGCTTGCCTAGCATGTGTGCAGCCCGGGTTCGATTCTCAGCACCACCTAAAAACAATGGCATTGTGTACAACTAAAACAAATAAATAAGTATTTAAAAAAAAAAGAAAAAGGGCTGGTGATGTGGCTCAGTGGTTAAGCACCCATGGGTTCAATACCCAGTACCAAAAAAAAAAAAAAAAAAAACATTCTATAATGCACAATGAAATTAATTTACAATGAGGGGAAAAAGTTTGGTTGACCTATACATTTCTTTACGTGAAAGTTTATAGCATCTTCAATTGTTTTAAGCCAGAATTTGGAGATAAGGCCCATGATTTTGTATAATGCATACAAATACAAATCTTCATCAAGATTTGTGTAGGGGCTGGGGTTGTGGCACAGAGGTAGAGTGCTCGCCTAGCATGCATGGGGCACTGGGTTCGATCCTCAGCACCACATAAAATAAAAATAAAAAAGACATTGTGTCCACCTATAACTAAAATAAAATTAAAAATAAATAAAATTACAGTTAAAGGTTGTGAATAAAATGTTAATATCAGGACTGTGCTCAACTAAGAACTGCCTTTGAAATGAATTTGGAGCTGGAGTTCACAGTGGCAACATGCAAGGCCCTGTAATCAGGGAGACCCTGTCTCTAACCCAGCACTTGGGAGGCTTGAGGCAGGCAGGAGGATCGCGAGTTCAAAGCCAGCCTCAGCAATGGTGAGGTACTAAGGAACTCAGTGAGACCCTGTCTCTAATAAAATACAAAGAAGGGCTGGGGATGTGGCCCAGTGGTCAAGTGCCCTTGAGTTCAACCCCCAGTACCAAAAAAAAAAAGAAGGGCTGGGGATGTGGCTCAATGGTTAAGTGCCCCTGAATTCAATTCCTGCTACCAAAAGAAAAAAGAAAAGAAAGAAATGAATTTGGAGACTATCCTATTGGAAATGACAGATTCAGATTTATGTGAGAGGTTGCATCTGCCTTGTTTGCTGTAAACCCCCCTAATTATTGGAACTGTCCTGAGCGTGGTAGAACCAAGAACTGGACTGAAATGGTCTAAAGGATTAGTGGGAATTGAGGCTGCAGTTTCTCTGTGTTAAGGTAGCACAGATGCACCTTGAAAGTAAGGCAGCTATACATGCACTCTGTAGGAAAGAAGTGTCAAAAACATGGGCATTTGGGCAGCAAATGGGCATTCCAACAAGACCCAGATGCTGTGCATAAGGTCCTGGCTCCATCTAAAAAGCTAAGAAAAGGGGATTCGGAGAGCACAGTCGCCAATATAAAGAGAACAAAATGAAATTAAAAAAAAGAGGGAAAAGACCGTCAAATAGAGGAAAACCACTAAGGCCCTCTGACGCCTTCATGGATAGGAATCCCTAACTGAAACTATAAGAGGGAGTATGGATCAGAGTTTACGTGCCCCTTGAGGATAGATATTGGCGGCCTTTTTCAGAGCGCTTTTACGCTCTCGAACAAAACATAGACCTCAGGAGCAACCTAGAAACTGCCAGTATTTCAAAATTGGGAACAGGGGACAATGATATCACGGAGATCCTAGACTTTATAAACAAATAAAGAAATTTTAAGAGAGGCGGTGTGGGTGGGTGTTAAGATGACCTATTGGCATCAAGATACGTTCAACATTAAGTATGTATAGAGTCACTTAACACACTATCCTTAGCCCCTCAGATTGGGATAAGTATATGCAGAGCGGGCCACCCCCCCCCCCCCCCCCCCCCCCCCCGGTGATACTAAGTGGGGGGAACAATAGACCTAATACTGGGAATAACTCAATTCCAGGATCTTTGTTCAGAAATAGCAAAAAGAGAACATTGCCTTGCAGCTGGTTTCCCTCAACGCAATCATAGATTTGCTCACAGGGGGAGGGGTGAGTTTGTCCGAACTAACAAATTCTGCCTACATATACGATCCAGGTGTGTATGACCGGGTACACACTGCAGCTGTGAATAGCCTGGAAAGACCATTCTCAGGCACAGGGGGGGAATCTGCAAGGGCAGCCTATCAAAAGGTATACCAAGGGCTTATCGAAACACCCTTACGATGATTTTGGTTGATTGGCTCCTTATAAATCATACATCTTGCGTTTTTTGGAGAAGTCCGAGGCAAGCTATGCCCTTGTTATCTCAATTAGACCACTACTGAGGAACGCTTAATATATATGGCCAGGATTGCAATAAGGCCATGTGTAGAAGTAAAAAAGAGCTTATCAAATGTTATATAAGGACGGTGCAAAAGGAGCATTATCGAGGCTGTTATCACTAGGCAACGTTTAATTGCTGCAGGTGCATGAAAAAATTCCCTCCCCTCAATAATTCACAATGGTTTCAACCTAGGAACAGGATATTCCTGACCAAAATTATATATAATTTCAACCAAGAATATGCTATAGCCATATATCCCCCAAGGGTAATAAGAATCATATTCATACCGTGCTCCAGGCGCCGTTGCCACCTGTATTGCAAAATAAAGTTTATTCATTGGGCCATTCTATTGCCAATTCTAGATATGATATATATGGAAATGATTTATTCAAGGATTTCAATAACCGGGGAACGGGGCCCAATGCCCCGGCGGCACCACATATGTACGAGGCCTCTAGAGGTGGAGGAGGATTGGCCCTCAGATTCTAATGATTCCTCGTCTAACAGTCACTCATTACCATTAACCTACCCTTTTCAGAGGGACATAAGAGGAGCCGTCAGTGCAGGGATTTGATCCTCTGTTCTAACTACTGCCCGGCGGGTCTCCTGACACTGATATGGGGAGTTCAGCTGATTCCTACGGGATAATCAGGGGACCCTTCTCCGTTCATGGATCTGTGGGACTATATCCTTGGGCGTAGTTCCAAAAGTGTATTAGGCTTTAATGTTTTTTACCATGGGTTTATTGGGATTCTAGATTTTAATGGAGAGTTTAAAAATATGCTATGTACACACAGGTGCATCAGCTCCGTTAATCAAGGGAGACAGAATCGCACAGCTGACTCCTCATTCCACAGTGTCAATTAATTCCTTTTAAAAGCATGCCACCAAATAGAAATAGCAGAAGCATTCGGTTTTCCTCTGGTTCAGGAACTATGGCTTTATGGGTCCAGGACTGTTAAAGGAGGGCCTATGTGCAAATTTAAAAAATTCAAGGGTATAGAGATGGTGGGGCTGATTGATACAGGAGCTGGCTCTTTACATCATAATATCTACAAACAATGGCCCTAAGCTCTGGCCTCTACAGAAGAGCCTCAACCAGTTTAAGAGGCTTGGGATACAGTAATACCCCAGGATCCAAAGTGCTGTATCTTAAATTGGCAAGGACAATGAAGGGCCATACAGGAACATTAAATACCCTTTGTTTTAAAACAGCTTGCCAGTTACCCTATGGGGAAGGAGATATTTTACGATCAGAATGGGGCTACACCTAGCGACCAAAGCCCTGCAGGTGTTTAAGGAATAAAAATTATACTCTTAATAAATAAGGCCAAAGGGAACATTTTTTCTAGGGGCCAATGGAGGGAACAACAAATTTTAAAATTACCATGGCTCTATTATAAGCCAGTTTGGGTACCATCAGTGGCCCCTATCCAAAGAATATAAATTTGCAAGCGGCCCATCAATTAATTAATGAACATATTTGATAGAAGGACATCACATAGTGCCTTCCACCTATCCCCTGGAATTACTCCCATATTTGTTATTAAGAAAATAATCTGGTAAAATGGTGTGGACTATTACAAGATCTTAGACAAATTAAACAAAACTAATGAAAATGTATGGGACCCATAATCTACATGGGACTTCATCAATCCTGTAGTCTATTCCAAAAATACTATAACATTATAACCATTGAATATAAAGGACTGTTTCTTTTCCTTTCCCCTACCTCCTCGGGATGGCCCCAGGTTTGCTTTTTTCCATTCATTCTTATTTATAATATTGGCGCATGATAAAAAAAAAAAAAAAAAAAAATAAAAGTTTTCATTGGACAGTATTGCCGTCTGGAATGGCCATAATAGCCCTTCACCTGTGCACCAACTTTTTGTGGGCAGAGGCTATTATAAAGGACCATTAAATACAAATATTCAAGGACCATTATGTGTCTTACACTAACATGGGACGTTGTTTTGATGTAGGCCTCACCCTAATCAAACAAATCTAATTTAATCTATTTTGTGAAATTATAACAAAAAATCTCTAAAAAAATTATGGATTATATTTAGCAGGAAGAATAAGTTCAAAGCAGATCACCTATTACTATATTTAGGCTTGTTTAAATCATGGAGACTTTTGTTTAAACCACTAAAAAATTCTTATAAGTAAAGAAACTTATTGACCACCCTCACATGATTTCAAATAATTTATCTGCTGGTGACATATGAATTGGGACTTCGCCCTCCACCTAATGCCTCACTTACCTTTTGGGGGGGGTCAATTTAATAACCCTTATTTGACATCACTTTCGTGGGAACCCTGACCCATCCTCACCGAGATCATTAACTCCTGAGGCTGGAGGAGAGATCTAAAATTAGTAGAACAAGCCATTGGAAAGATCCCATTGCGATTGGTATTTTGATTTTGCACAACCACTTGAATTTTGAGTATTTTTTCCTTCACAAGTATACTACATCAGGAGGTATTATTGGCATCAAGGGAACTTTATATTTGGATTAAATTTGCCTGTCTCTCCTAAAAGTACAATTGAGTCTTATACCTCCATGGTGGCTAAACTTATTCTTCAAGGACTTAAAACCTCTACTAAAATATTTGGAATTCATCCCGCTACTATTATTACTCCTTATTTCATCGTCACAGGGTTGAATATTTGTGCTTCAATGATAATGATTGGGCTGTAGCTAGATGCTCTAGCTTTCTGCAAATTTTGACAATCATATTTCCTAAATCTCCTATACTGTCCTTTTGTATCAATCATCCTATCATATTTCCCACATGTAATAAAAAATCAACCCATTTCCTAAAGCATTTAATGTATTTACAGATGGATCCTCTAACGGTACTGCTGCAGTAGTCACTCAAAATGAAAAAATGATTCATATCACTAATCAAAAATCAGCTCAATTAGTGGAACTCGAAGCTATAATAATAGCTCTGGAAAATTTTAAAGAACAGCCTAATGAATATTTTTTCAGACAGCCATCTATATTGTACATGCTGTCCCAAAATAATTGGAGCTAGCAGGTCCAATAGCACCACATACTCCAGCTTTTAAATTGTTTTCTCAAATCCAAAAATCTCCTATGGCAACGAAAAGAACCTTTATTTATAGGTCACATAAGAGCTCACACTTAATCTGCCCTGGTCCTCTCCATGAAGGTAATCAAAAAGCTGACGCCCTCACTAAAACAATATTTTTTAATATTTATATTTACTACAGTACAACAAGCTACTTTATTTCATTCCCAGTTCCACGTTAACAGCACTACCTTAAGACAATAATTTATTTAAAATCACAAAAGAAACAAGCTCGTAGAATTGTAAAAGAATGTCCATCTTGTGTAACACTTTTGCCCAATCCAAATTATGGGGTTAACCCACGAGGTTTGATGCCCAATCATTTGTGGCAGATGGTTGTCACTCATGAGCCAAGTTTTGGAAAATTACGATTTTATTCATGTCACCATAGATACATGCTCAGGCATGATTTTTGCTTCTTTTACATTCCGGAGAAAAGTTAAAGATATATAATCTCAATTGTCTGCAAGCTTTTGCTGCATTGGGCATACCCAAAATGCTTAAATACAGATAATGGCCCTGCATATTACATCCACATTCCTTTCAAACTATTTTTGTACAAAGTTCAATATTATCCACAAAACAGGTATCGCTTATTAATCTCAGGGACAAGGAATAATTGAAAGAGCAAATCGGACACTTAAAAATATGTTACTAAAGCCAAAAAAGATGGAAACTGGAAAAATCCTAAGGACAGATTGGCAGTTGCCCTGTTTACCCTAAATTTCTTAACTTTAGATTCTATATGGACATTCGGCTGGAGATAGACACTGGAACCCACACCAACAACATAAAACCTTTTGGTTACTGGAAGGATGTTCTCTCAGGTACATGGAAGGGTCCAGACCCAGTATTAATTTGGGGCGTGAGAGGATCTGTTTGTGTTTTTCCACAAGCACGAATCCTCTCCAAATATGGATACTCCATCTAGATGATAAAGCAGGTACAAAGTCAAAGGATCAAGAAGGAAGTTATTGAGGTGTCTAGATTGAATAAACAAGTACAAAATCAAGAGGACCAAAATGAAGGGTATGGAGTGATTCCCCTTAAAAGAGTTCTCCATTAAATGTTACAACTTAAATTTCATTTTCTTCCCGGCCGGGACAAGAAGATCTCTCTTCAGTGTATACACAATTGTAATTTTTTTTTTCTCTTATATATGTCTTTATGTCTTGTGCATTTGTCTAAATTTCATGTTAATGTGATGTCACAAATATGTTTATATGTGCGTCTGTCTAGTGTGACGTCACAATTAATTAAGCGTTTAAAAAAAAAAAAAAAAAAAAAGGTAGATTAGATATAGATCCAAATAACAAATAACATTAATTCATTTTAAGCTTAGAATATTCTAATTTGATAATCAATAGATAGTTCGGATAAATAGATATTTATATAAGTTCAGAATATTTTTAATTTGATAATCAATTATAATGATAATCAATTTTGATTTATAGTTGTCCCTCCGGGACTTCTCTTCAGTGGGTGAATATGTTTAATGTTGTTATATAACCTGATTCTTTTGGTGTTCCGACAGAGGATCATTTATTTGTTATTGACTTCCATTTGTTTAAGTAGCTGATTAATTTGAATTATTTCAACAGGTATAGGATTGCTGTGTATAATAGAGACTCGAGGATTCCAGACTAACAAATTATTTTTCCAAAGTTGTTGGTTTTGTGTTTGTGGTGGGGATGCCTTTATCTTTTCTTTATCTTTTTAATGCAGTAAACACCCTCAGTTTCTCTTTGAATTATTTCTGAATGTGATATTCTTTGCCAGCTTATGTTTGTGGGAGCTTAAGCAGCAATGTGGTGTGAGCACGAGATCAACCTTTTATTTTCTACTCTAATAATTCTTTTTTTAGTTTGACAGCTCACCTTTTGATCTCAGTGCTGGAATAGCACTGCCTTTCCCTTAATAAGTAATTGCTGAGAGTTTTTAGGTAGCGGGCCCTGAAGATTTTGCCGGTAGAAATGTCTAGACATAAAAAAAGACGGCCTGCTGCTTACAACTGCAGGACCGCAGGTCGCTGCAAGGCATCCCTGCTGCTCAAGGCATCTAACAACCTCACCAGCAGTGTGGCCTCTGCTCTGCATGCATGGGGTCTCCTGAATCTATGTTGTTATAACTTATGGACATTTTGATTTTTCCATTATTTTGGGACATTACGGCGACAATGCCTTGCGGGTATTTTGTCTAAGAGAACTCTGTGCGTTAGCTTGATGAACCTTAAGGGCAGCTGATTCGCTTAAAGAACTTGATATGATATGGAAACTTGGCTCGTCAGCAGTTAGGCTTGCCGCCTTAAAGCCGCAGCATCTCCTAAAAATTGGACGGCTGTTAGTCAACACACAGTCGATCCTGATAGGGCTCTATTGGATGGCTGGTTAGGCCTATGACTGGGTAAGATCCCCGATAAGGGGACAACCTAAGACACGGCACAGTCGCACGGGACAGTCTTAAAAGGGGAAATGAAGGAGCCTATAATCAAGGAGATAGCTAAAGATTGCGGTTAGCTGAGAGCCATAAAAGATGTTCTAGTTTCCACCTGATATTAATACATTATTCAAAGAATCTTTGTATGCCCGTGAACACTGCGTGACGCACCTGTAAGCTCGAGCTGTAAGCACGTGTCCTTGTTAAAGCTATATGTATATAACTGGGTGAGGTTCGTTAGTGTGTGTGGGGAAGAAGAAGGTGGTGGTTGGAGTTAGAGCATTTGGAGTGATTGCTGGAGCTGGAGAGAGGAGAAGAATAAAAGACCTTTTTTCATTTTCATCCTGCCTCCGAATTTTCCTGTGGCGTTCGCTGCTCCAAGCGACTTCTGCTTCAGGCAGCGACAGGTGGCGGCCCGTACGGGGAATTTGGGCGGCAAGGTAAGAAAAAAGAAAATTTAAAAAGATGGGAGCAAATATAACAAAAAGTCGGTTTATAAAAGCCATGAATGAAATTTTTGATATTGAGAACTCAGAGGATAGTGAGAAAAGTGAACAAGAAAGCATATCCTCTGACTCAGTGGAGACCAGCAAGGAGAGTAGAAATGTAAATTCAAAAGTAAGATCTGCAAAAGCCATCAGAGAAGCTTAATAAAATTAGCTGAGGAGTATGTACTCTCCTTAGAAACTGAAACTCAGGATACTAGTGAAAAGTAATAATAGTAACAAGGAGCCAAACCATGAAAGTACAGTCTCCTCTACTGAGCCGGTTAGGAATTATGAAGCTAGTAGTGAAGAGGAATCAAAAAGCGATTCGGAGAGCACAGTCTCCAATAAAAAGAACAAAAAGAAATTAAAAAAGAGAAAAGACCACCAAATAGAGGAACCACTAACGCCCTCTGCTCCTTCATGGATAGAATCCCTAACAGAAACAATAAAGAGTATTGATCAGAGTGTACGTGCCCTTGAGGTAGAAATTGGCGGCCTTTCAGAGCGCTTATACGCTCTCGAACAACATAGACCGCAGAGAGCACCTAGAACTGCCAGTATTTCAAAATGAACAGGGACAAAGATATCACGAGTTCCTAGACTTTTAAAACAATAAAGAATTTTAAAGAGGCGGTAATGACCTATGGGCCTCAAGCTCCGTTCACATTAAGTATGATAGAGTCACTTAACACCCTAACCTTAGCCCCCTCAGATTGGAAAAGTCTATGCAGAGCGGTACTAAGTGGGGACAATACCTAATCTGGAAAACTCAATTCCAGGAACTTTGTTCAGAAATAGCAAAGAGAAATGCTGCAGCAGGTTTCCCTCAACGCAATATAGATATGCTCACAGGGGAGGGTCAGTTCGCCGAACTACAAAATCAGCTACAATACGATCCAGGTGTGTATGCCCAGATACACACTGCAGCTGTGAAAGCCTGGAAGACAATCTCAGGCACAGGGGATCTGCAAGGCAGCCTATCAAAAGTTATACAAGGGCCTAACGAACCTTACGCTGATTTTGTAGATAGGCTCTTAAAAACAACATCTAGAGTTTTTTGGAGAAGTCGAGCAAGCTATGCCCCTAGTTATCCAATTAGCATATGAGAACGCTAATAAATATTGCCAGGATGCAATAAGGCCATGGAGAAGTAAAAAAGACTTATCAATTTATATCAGACTGTGCAAAGACATTAACGAGGCTGTTATCACAGGCAACGTAATTGCTGCAGTGATGAAAAATTCCTCCCCTCAAAATTCCCAAAGGATTCAACCTAGAACAGGATATTCCAGACAAAATTATTATAATCAACCAAGATATGCTAAGCAATATCCCCCAAGGGTAATAAAATCAAATTCATACCGTGCTCCAGGCCGATGCCCCAGATGCAAAAAAGGTATACATTGGGCCAATCAATGCCATTCTAGATATGATATATATGGAAATGATTTATCAAGGATTTTCAAAAAACGGGGCACGGGGCCCAATGCCCCGGGGCCCACAAATGTACGAGGCACTAGAGGAGGAAGGCCCTCAGATTCAAATGATTCCTCGTCACAGTCCCTCCTACCCATTAACTCCCTTATCAGAGGGACAAGAGGAAGTGCAGGATTAGATCTCTGTTCTACTGCCCGGATGGTCCTGACACCTGAAATGGGGGTTCAGCTGATTCCTACGGGAATCAGGGGACCTCTCCCTTCAGGAACTGTGGGACTAATTCTTGGGCGTAGTTCCAAAAGTTTATTAGGCTTTAATGTTATACCAGGGGTTATTGATTCAGATTATAATGGAGAGATTAAAATAATGCTAAGTACACACAGGGGCATCATCTCCGTAAATCAAGGAGACAGAATCGCACAGCTGCTCCTCATTCCCAGTCTCCATAATTCTTTTAAAAGCATGCCACAAAATAGAAATAGCAGAGCATTCGGTTCCACTGTTCAGGACCTATGGCTTTCTGGGTCCAGGACTGTTCACGGAGGCCTATGTGCAAATTAAAAATTCAAGGTATAGAGATGGAGGGGCTGATTGATACAGGAGCTGACTCTTCCATCATAAATCTACAACAATGGCCTAAACACTGGCCTCTACAGAAAGCCTCAACCAGTTTAAGAGGCTTGGGATACAGTAATACCCCAGCTCAAAGTGCTGTAATCTTAAATTGGCAAGACAATGAAGGCCATACAGGAACATTCAAACCCTATGTTTTAAACAGCTTGCCAGTTACCCTATGGGGAAGAGATATCTTACATCAAATGGGGCTACACCTAGCGACCAAGCCTGCAGGTGTTAAGAATAAAAATCCTACTCATAATAAAAAAAGGCAAAGGACATTTTTTCTAGGGGCCACTGAGAAAACAATTTTAAAAATACCATGGCTCTCTAATAAGCCAGTTTGGGTCCCTCAGTGGCCCCTATCCAAAGAAAAATTGCAAGCGGCCCATCAATTAATTAAAGAACAATTAGAAGCAGGACACATAGAGCCTTCCACCTCTCCCTGGAATTCTCCCATATTTGTAATTAAGAAAAAATCAGGTAAATGGAGACTATTACAAGATCTAAGACAAATTAACAAAACAATGCAAATTATGGGCCCTACTCAACCTGGACTTCCTAATCCTGTAGCTATTCCAAAAAACTATTACCTTATAACCCTTGATATAAAGGACTGTTTCTTTTCCATTCCCCTACATCCTCTGGATGCCCCCAGGTTTGCTTTTTCAATTCCTTCTATTAATAATAATGGCCCTGATAAAAGATATCATTGGAAAGTATTGCCGCAGGGAATGGCAAATAGCCCTACACTGTGCCAACTATATGTGGACAGAGCTATATACAGCCCATTAAAAACAAATATCAAGACCTTATGTGTCTACACTACATGGACGATGTTTTATTAGCTCACCCTAATCAACAAATCTTATTTAATATATTTAGTGAAATAACAAAAAATCTAAAAAAATATGGATTATATATAGCAGAAGAAAAAGTTCAAAGCAGATCACCTATACTATATTTAGGCTTTAAAATCATGGATACTTTTGTTAAACCCCAAAAAATTCTAATAAGTAAAGAACATTTGACCACCCTCAATGATTTCCAAAAATTACTGGGTGACATTAATTGGCTTCGCCCTACACTAAGCCTCACTACTGGACAATTAAAACCCTTATTTGACATCCTTCGTGGGAACCCTGACCCATCCTCACCTCGAACATTAACTCCTGAGGCCAGGAGAGCTCTAAAATTAGTAGAACAGGCCATTGAAAGATCCCATTGCGATAGATTTGATTTTGCACAACCACTAATATTGATTATTATTCCTTCACAATATACTCCAACAGGAGTATTTTGGCAACAGGGCTACCTATATTATGGATACATTTGCCTGTCTCTCCTAAAAGTACAATTGAGTCTTATACCTCCATGGTGGCTAAACTTATTCTTCAAGGACTTAAAACCTCTACTAAAATATTTGGAATTCATCCCGCTACTATTATTACTCCTTATTCATCGTCACAGGTTGAATATTTGTGCTTCAATGATAATGATTGGGCTGTAGCTAGATGCTCTACTTCTGCAAATTTTGACAATCATATTCCTAAATCTCCTATACTGTCCTTTTGTATCAATCATCCTATCATATTCCCACAGGTAATAAAAAATCAACCCATTCCTAAAGCATTTAATGTATTTACAGATGGATCCTCTAACGGTACTGCTGCAGTAGTCACTCAAAATGAAAAAATGATTCATATCACTAATCAAAAATCAGCTCAATTAGTGGAACTCGAAGCTATAATAATAGCTCTGGAAAATTTTAAAGAACAGCCTATGAATATTTTTTCAGACAGCCATTATATTGTACATGCTGTCCCAAAATTGGAGCTAGCAGGTCCAATAGCACCACATACTCCAGCTTTTAAATTGTTTTCTCAAATCCAAAATCTCCTATGGCAACGAAAAGAACCTTTATTTATAGGTCACATAAGAGCTCACACTAATCTGCCTGGTCCTCTCCATGAAGGTAATCAAAAAGCTGACGCCCTCACTAAAACAATATTTATATTTACTACAGTACAACAAGCTACTTTATTTCATTCCCAGTTCCACGTTAACAGCACTACCTTAAGACAAAAATTTAAAATCACAAAAGAACAAGCTCGTAGAATTGTAAAAGAATGTCCATCTTGTGTAACACTTTTGCCCAATCCACATTATGGGGTTAACCCACGAGGTTTGATGCCCAATCATTTGTGGCAGATGGATGTCACACATGAGCCAAGTTTTTGGAAAATTACGATTTATTCATGTCACCATAGATACATGCTCAGGCATGATTTTTGCTTCTTTACATTCCGGAGAAAAAGTTAAAGATACTATATCTCATTGTCTGCAAGCTTTTGCTGCATTGGGCATCCCCAAAATGCTTAAAACAGATAATGGCCCTGCATATACATCCACATCCTTCAAACAATTTTGTACAAAGTTCAATATTATCCACAAAACAGGTATCGCTTATAATCCTCAGGGACAAGGAATAATTGAAAGAGCAAATCGGACACTTAAAAATATGTTACTAAAGCAAAAAGATGGAAACTGGAAAAATCCTAAGGACAGATTGGCAGTTGCCCTGTTTACCCTAAATTTCTTAACTTTAGATTCTAATGGACATTCGGCTGGAGATAGACACTGGAACCCACACCAACAACATAAACCTTTGGTTTACTGGAAGGATGTTCTCTCAGGTACATGGAAGGGTCCAGACCCAGTATTAATTTGGGGGGAGAGGATCTGTTTGTGTTTTTCCAAAGCACGAATCCTCTCCAATATGGATACCATCTAGATTGATTAAAGCAGGTACAAAGTCAAAAGGATCAAGAAGAAGTTATTGAGGAGTCTAGATTGAATAAACAAGTACAAAATCAAGAGGACCAAAATGAAGGTATGGAGTGATTCCCTTAAAAGAGTTCTCCATTAAATTTACAACTTAAATTTCATTCTTCCCGGCCGGGACAAGAAGATCTCTCTTCAGTGTATACACAATTGTAATTTTTTTTTTCTCTTATATATGTCTTTATGTCTGTGCATTTGTCTAAATTTCATGTTAATGTGATGTCACAAATATGTTTATATGTGCGTCTGTCTAGTGTGACGTCACAAAATAATTAAGCGTTTAAAAAAAAAAAAAAAAAAAAGGTAGATAGATATAGATCCAAATAACAAATAACATTAATTCATTTAAGCTTAGAATATTCTAATTTGATAATCAATAGATAGATAGATAAATAGATATTTATATAAGTTCAGAATATTTTAATTAGATAATCAATTATAATGATAATCAATTTTGATTTATAGTTGTCTCCGGGACTTCTCTTCAGCTGTGAATATGTTTAATGTTGTATATAACCTGATATTTTGGTGTTCCGACAGAGGATCATTTATTTGTTATTGACTTCATTTTTTTAGTAGCTGATTAATTTGAATTATTTCAACAGGTATAGGATTGCTGTGTATATAGAGACTCGAGGATTCCAGCTAACAAATTATGTTTTTTTCCAAAATGCCTTTAGCTTTTCTTTATCTTTAATGCAGTAAACACCCTCAGTTTCTCTTTGATTATTTCTGAATGTGATATTTTGCCAGCTTATGTTTGTGGGAGCTTAAGCAGCAATGTGTGTGAGCAGAGATCAACTTTTATTTTCTACTCTAATAATTCTTTTTTTAGTTTGACAGCTCACCTTTTGATCTCAGTGCTGGAATAGCACTGCCTTTCCCTTAATAATGGATGCTTGAGTTTTTAGGTAGCGGGCCCTGAAGATTTGCCGTAGAAATGTCTAGACATAAAAAAGACGGCTGCTGCTACAACTGCAGGGACCGCGGTCGCTGCAAGCATCCCTGCTGCTCAAGCATCAACAACCTCACCAGCAGTGTGGCCTCTGCTCTGCATGCATGGGGCCTCCTGAATCTATGTGTTATAACTTATGGACATTTTGATTTTCCATTATTTTGGGACATTACGGACAATGCCTTGCGGGTATTTGTCTAAGAGAACTCAGTGTGTTACTTGATGAAACTAAGGGCAGCTGATTCGCTTAAAGAACTTGATACGCTATGGAAACTTGGCTCGTCAGCAGTAGGCTTACCGCCTTAAAGCCGCAGCATCTCCTAAAAATTGGACGGCTGTTAGTCAACACACAGTCGATCCTGAAGGGCTCTATTGGATGGCTGGTTAGCCTATGACGGGTAAGATCCCCAGAAGGGGACAACCTAAGACACGGCACAGTCGCACGGGACAGTCTAATGTGGCCGGCATGTCAACCTAAGCCAGGAGTCAGGACAGCCTAGACTCCCATGACGGGTAAGAATGTCGGTTGCACATGGACGTCCTAGAACATCCCCCCTCTTTTAAAACTAAAAGGGGGAAATGAAGGAGCCTATAATCAAGGAGATAGCTAAAGATTGCGGTTAGCTGAGAGCCATAAAAGATGTTCTAGTTTCCACCTGATATTAATACATTATTCAAAGAATCTTTGTATGCCCGTGAACACTGCGTGACGCACCTGTAAGCTCGAGCTGTAAGCACGTGTCCTTGTTAAAGCTATATGTATATAACTGGGTGAGGTTCGTTAGTGTGTGGGGGGAAGAAGAAGGTGGTGGTTGGAGTTAGAGCATTTGGAGTGATTGCTGGAGCTGAGAGAGAGGAGAAGAATAAAAGACCTTTTTTCATTTTCATCCTGCCTCCGAATTTTCCTGTGGCGTTCGCTGCTCCAAGCGACTTCCGCTTCAGGCAGCGACAGGCTGGGATTGGAGCTCAGTGGCACAGCGCTTGCCTAGCACATGTGAGGCACTGGGTTCCATCCTCAGCACCACATAGAAATAAATAAATTAAATAAAGGTAAAATCTAAGACAGATGGAATTATGTTTTAAAACCTATTGGGTCTTGGGGCTGGGGTTGTGGCTCAGTGGCAGAGCGCTCGTCTCGCACGTGCGCGGCCCGGGTTCGATCCTCAGCACCACGTAAACATAAATGCATTGCATTGTGTACAACTAAAGTAAATAAATAAATATTTTTAAAAAACCCTATTGGGTCTTTGAGTCTGGTTGCCACATAGAACCTTAAGTACGTTAACTAAGTCTCCTTTATTCTGAAATGTCCCCTATTGCTTTATAGTAACTTTATTCATCTTGCAAAAATAATACTGACCCTTCGTAGGAGGATTTTCTTGTAAAAGAAATACTGTGCACGACCCTGCAGATGGTGCATCACACGGCACCCGGGGATGTCAGCTACACTGAAGTCCACGTGAATGTTTTACAGACTTTTCACTGTGCAGATCCAGGGGACAATAATTACATCACAGTCCATGCAAGTGGCAGTCTTTGATACTGAGCAGGACACAATCTACATGCTCATGTATGGCTGCCCTGCATCTACCCCAGTCTGAACTTTGTCAGCTCCAAAATGAACCCTGCCTCAGAATAGAAAAGGTAGGATTTTGCAGGAGGTGCTGTGATGCCCCATATCCTCTTGCCTCACCTGAGTTCACCTGTGGCTACAGGAGACCATCCCAGGCACACTGAAAGTGTCCCAGCTCTGGAATTGGTACCTCTCACCCACTCTTCATGGGCTGCACCGTGAGAAGTTCACAGCACAATCGAGACTTTATGTTTGTTTCAGGTAGTTTCTCAAATGTGAGGATTGAGACCCTGCTGTGTTGTGTATAGAAAAACATTGTGTTCGTCTTTCTGATTTGTGCTTTCAGGAATGGTGTTCCCCCAAAACTAGCTGCCCTCAAATCTTTGTGTTGGGTAACAGCATAGATGAAACCCAAGTTAGGACAGATGCCTTTATGAACAAATGGTCTTAGCTGGGTATAATTGAGTGTTGGCCCATGGTTAAATATTTGTTGATTGAATGAAGGCACAGACTCCATTGATCAGAAAGGTGGAAGTCAAAATGAAATGTGGGGCACTGGGTGTGGTGGCACATACCTGTTATCCCAGCAGCTCAGAGGCTGAGACAGGAGGATCACAAGTTCAAAGCCAGCCTCAGCACCTTAGCGAGGACCTAAGCAACTCAGTGAGACCTGTCTCTAAATAAAATATAAAAAAAAAGGGCTGGGGATGTGGCTCAGTGGTTAAGCGCCCCTGGGTTCAATCCCTTGTACAAAAAAAAAAAAAAAAAAAAAAAAAAGCCAAAATAAATACTGGGCATACCTCAAGTGCAGGTGTGTCAACATCCCAGAAAACTGTCTGCCTTGAAATAATCTAGTTTGGAGACAATAGCTAGACCTGTGAGTACATTTGCTTCCTAACCAGAAAAAGATATAAGATTCTGGGGATGGGGAATTTTAAATCTATGTCTTTGTTGTTTAAAATTATGCTTTTATCTCTGAGCCTCAACAACACTTTTTCGTTCTAATTTGAAGAGGAATACATGTTCAAGGAGTGTGAAATTAATACAGCGCATGCACAATCTCAACAAATAAACATGAAAACCTTTTCCTTGCGCATCACTAGCTTCATTCAATTAGTGAAATGTTAAAACACTGTTGCGTTACACAACCTAACCTTTTAATTTCTGGGAAAACCAAGTAGAACAAACCACCAATGAATAAGAAAGCTGGAAATCCTTTCTTTGCCCCCAAAGTCAGTGTTTTTTAGCCCAACATGGAATGTGCAGCATCTGTTTTCTGAGATTTACATTTCCACCTCAGAGTCCCCTTTAGTCTTACTAATTAGGTAGTCTTACTAACCTTCCCCCAACTCCTAGTTCCATAGTTTCCTCTTTGCAGTGAACTGTCTAACATGTTAGCTGCTAGCCAAGGCAAGAAGAGTGGTTTAATGCCAGCCAGATTCGGTGAACATACCTGTAATCCCAGCAGCTCAGGAGTCTGAGGCAGGAGGATTGTGAGTTCAAAGCCAGCCTCAGCAAAAGTGAGACGCCAAGCAACTCAGTGAGACCCTGTCTCTAAATAAAATACAAAAATGGGCTGGGGATGTGGCTCAGTGGTTGAGTGCCCTTAAGTTCAATCCCTGGTACACTCCCCCAAATAAAAAGAAAAAAGACTAGAAAGGCGTAATACATCTACAGCAGACATTTGCTGTGAACGTCACAAGTACCATTTTGCTAGATTACGCACATGGCAGACATTGCTAATCTATCACCGAAGCACCAGCATACTCCTCAATAAAGTGCTGCCAGCAGCACTTTGATAGCCACTGGCAATCAATCAAGGTTGGCAAAAGAAAGTCATTTCTTCAACTCATCTTTTCTGACCTCTGGTCACCTTTCTATGTCTAGGTAGGCAATAACAAACAAGACAGACAATGGCCTTTCTATTTCTGGGAGTATTGCATTCTAATAAGTGTTTTTGAAAACAGAAAACTCTGACCTCAGGATGCAGCTCAATGGTAGAATGTGTATTTAGCATACCCATCCCCCTGAGTTCAAATCCACTGCCCAAAAAAAAAAAAAAAAAAAAAAAAATTATCATTATTATTTAAATGTAAATAAATAAGTAAACAAAAACAGAAAATTATGGAAATTCAAAAGAATGAACCTCTGGAAGTAGATGGTATTGGTATTTTTGGTTACATATTCTATCAAATAGCCTTTTTTCTTTTTCTTTTTAGTGGTACCAAGGATTGCCAAGGGACACTTAACCACTGAGCCACATCCTAGCCTGTTTTATTTACTTTTTATTTTGAGACAGGATGTCACTGAGTTGCTGAGGCTGCTTTGAACTTAAAATCCTCCTGCCTCAGCTTCCCAAGCCGCTGGAAATACAGGTGTGTGCCTCTGCACCCAGCCCATTTTTATTACTGTTTTGTGAACTTCCTCCAATAAGACCAGCAACTCTAGCATTTCATTATTAGGTCAAGCATTTCCCTGTTAATGAAAATTTAGGTGTGGGGGGAAGGTAAATAAACCGGGTAGAACATTCTCTTTTATTCTTTCATTTTCTTCCAACATGTTGCACTGCTACTGTGTACCAGCTGTTAAATTAGGAATGGGCATTCAAAGAGGTGGAACGCACCTATAATCCCAGCAGCTCAGAGGCTAAGGCAGGAGGATGATGAGTTCAAAGCCAGCCTCAGCAAAAGTGAGACACTAAGCCACACAGTGAGACCCTGTCTCTAAATAAAATACAAAATAGGGCTGGGGATGTGGCTCAGTGGTCAAGTGCCCCTGAGTTCATCCACAGTACCAAAAAAAAAAAAAAAAAAAAAAAAAAAAAAAGGATTAAGTTTCATTCTCTGCTATTGGAATGCTAACAGTATAATGAGGAAGGTGGGAATGGAAGGACTTGAACTCCAGCTCCATTGAAGTACTAGGACCTGAACTCAGCAGCCGGTCATACAGGGCGACCATGGAAGGTAATCATCCTGTTGGAGAACTGTTACCAGAAACACTCTAAAGCAAGAGATTACTTATATTTACTACACTACAATAACTACTATCTTAAACGTAAACAACCCTTTCTTTTCTCTTTATACACAGAGGAAAAAGTTAAAAACCATTCTGGGAATTTTTTATGAGCACTTATTGCCCATTATTTTAAAACTTTAAAAATGCATAACTGAAGGGGCTGGGATTGTGGCTCAGCGGTAGAGCGCTCGCCTAACACGTGCGCGGCCCGGGTTCGATCCTCAGCACCATGTACAAATAAACACATTGTGTACAACTAAAGCAAATAAATAAATATTTTTAAAAAAATGCAAAACTGAATATCTATGTATTATCATCCAAAGGTACTTTCATATTTTATTAATCTACTGGCACTTGAAGAAAAATGGGTAAATTAAAATTCTATTTGGTCAGCAGTTTTTGTATGTTTTCCTTTAGAAGTCATGGGCATTTAAAGATAATTTATTAATTAAATTAGATCCAAGTTATAAAAGTTAATTGAGAGTCTGGAATTATGATTTAGTTAATGTAATAAATCTTTAAAAATTGTGTTATTGCTGGGGATGTGGGTCAGTGGTTAAGTGCCCCTGGGTTCAATCCCCAGTACCAAAAAAAAAAAAAAAAAAAAAAAATGGCTAGGATAAAGCTCAGTGGTAGAGGGCCTCTGGGTTCAATCCCCAGTAACACATACACAAACAGTGCAGCTGTCTGCTTTGCCATTAGGGTTCTGGTGATTATGGCTATGTAATATCATTTATTAGGCTGACAATAGGCTTGAAACCAACTTAGAAATATCATAACACGATCAGTACCATGCAATGTGCAGGAACTCTATTTGTAGAGAAGAATTAAAAATCATTAGCTCAAGCCGGGCGCGGTGGCGCACGCCTGTAATCCCAGCACTTTGGGAGGCTGAGACAGGAGGATCACGAGTTCAAAGCCAGCCTCAGCAATGGCGAGGCACTTAGCAACTCAGTGAGACCCTGTCTCTAAATAAAATACAAAAAAGGGCTGGGGATGTGGCCCAGTGGTCGAGTGCCCCTGAGTTCAATCCCCGGTACCACAAAAAAAAAAAAAAAAAAATCATTAGCTCATTTGGCAATTTGAAGGCAGATTCTATTTGATGAAGAAAAAGCCTTTTTTTCTTTTTTATATGTCAAGATCATTTCTCCTTGTTTTGAATTTATTTTTATTTTACTTTATTTTTTTAGTTGTTGATGGACCTTTATTTTATTTACTTATTTATATGCAGTGCTGAGAATCGAAACTAAGTGCCTCACACATGCCAGGCAAGTGCTCTACCGCTGAGCTACAATTCACTTTTTCTACTGGTGAGGTTTTCCCTGGTAAGGAGTAAAGAGAAAGGTAGCCAAGGAAATATTATTATAATGTATCTTTTTTTTTTTTTCCCCTTTGGTACAGGGGATAGAACTCAGGGGCACTGGACCACTGGGCCACATCCCCAGCCCTATTTAGTATTTTATTTAGAGACCGAGTCTCACTGAGTTGCTTAGCACCTTGCTAAGTCACTGAGGCTGGCTTTGAATTCACAATCCTCCTGCCTCAGCCTCCTGAGCCACTGGGATTACAGGACTGTGCCACCGGGCCTGGCTAATGTATCCATTTTAAAAACATTTTTAGAAAGAAATATGATTCTGAGAATGAATAATCAGTTAGTTGTCTATCTTCCACCCTGACCATTGGCTGCTGTGGTAGACTACAGGGTTGCCAGGCACAGGGGCACATGCCTATTATGCCAGTGACTTGGGGAGGTTGAGGCAGAAGGATCCCAAATTCAAGACCAGCCTTAGCAATTTAGTGAGACCCTATCTCAAAAATAAAAAATAGCCAGGCGTGGTGGTGTCTATAATCCCAGTGGCTAAGGAGGCTGGGGCAGGAGGATTGTGAGTTCAAGCCAGCCTCAGGAACTTAGCAAGGCCCTGAGCAACTCAGTGAGACCCTGTCTCTAAATAAAATATAAAAAGGGGCTGGGGATGTGGCTCAGTGGTTAAGCACCCCTGGGTTCAATCCCCAGTACCAAAAAAATAAAATAAAATAATAAAAAATAAAAAGGGCTGGGGATGTAGCTCAGTGACAGAGCACCCCTGGGTTCAATACCCCCTACTAAAAACCAAACAAACAAACAAACAAAACCTTCAGGATGCCTATCCTTAAAGCAGAAATAGCAGTGTGCGTGTGTGTGTGTGTTTTATTGGAATTGGAACCCAGGAGTGCACTACCACTGAGCCACATTCCCAGCCCCCCCTCTTTTTCTTTTTCTGAGATAGTGTAAGTTATCCAGGCTGACCTCAGACTTGATCTTCCTGCCACACCAGTCTGTTTTTTCCCCCATTTATGATTATGATAGACTAACCCCTTTGTGGCCACAGCACCTGGGGTGTATCAGACAAGGAGGCAATATGTATATTCTTAGGGACACTCCCCTCCCTGCCTCTTTGTCACTTGCTCAACACTAGTTCAGTGGCATTTTCTTATAAGAAAGTTATCAGTGGGGCTGGGGTTGTGGCTCAGCAGCAGAGCAATCGCCTCACACTTGCGCAGCCCGGGTTCGATGCTCAGCACCACATAAACATAAATGCATTGCATTATGTACAACTAAAAGTAAATAAATAACTATTAAAAAAATTAAAAAAAAAGAAAGTTATCAGTGAAAATCCTTCCTAATATGAGCTCTCTAAAAATCTTTAATTTTTATTTTATAACAAGTGTAACTCTGTGGCCTATAATGCAATTTTTCAATTTATAAAAATAGCTCCTGAAAATGTAAGTATACATTTTGTTTTTTTTTTTTTTTTTTTTTCCCTCTGCGGGAGACCATGTAAGTGCATTGATCTCCTATGCTCTCGTTAGACATGTCTAATGTGTGTATTATCATTCCTTATGGAAGTGCATTGGGAGAGTAACTACCACTTATAATCTTTAAAACATTTTTTATTTAGTATTTTGAACACATTTTTTTAAAAATATTTATTTATTTAAGTATACAATGCAATGCATTTTTATGTTTACGTGGTGCTGAGGATCGAACCCGGGCCGCACACGTGCAAGGCAAGCGCTCTGCCACTGAGCCACAACCCCAGCCCCACTTATAATCTTTTAAAACATGTTTTATTTAGTAAAAGGACGGAAAAAAGAATCCATTACGATAGCCACAGTGCTTGGGTCCATCATGGGGAGCCGTGGGTGAGGGGCAGACCTGAGGAAGTCCTGATGTCTGTGCTGGGCTACGTGCCCTTTCTTGCTGCCTAGGTTGTGCAGCTAGCTAGCCGCCCCACCCAACATCTGCCTAAAAACAGAATATAAATAATGATAAATGCTGGCAAGATGTGGGGAGAAAGAATCTTATTCATTGTTGGCGGGACTGCAAATCAGTACAGCCATATGGAATCAGTAGGGAGATTCCTCAAAAGACCGGGAATGGAACCACCATGTGACCCAGGTCTCCCACTCCTTGGCGGAATGAAAACCATAAAGAACTAAGATCAACAGACTGTAGCAATACATGCATTCCTGTGCGTATAGCAGCACGGTCCACAATGGTCAAGTTGTGAAACCAGCCTGGGTGTCAGTTAAGAGATGAATGATGAAGAAAATGTGGTACTTATACACACGGCAGAGTTCCACTCAGCCATAAAGAAGAATCAAATGATGTCATGTGTTGATGGTGGACATCATGCTAAGTGAACTAAGCCAGACTTTCAAAAGTCAAAGTCAAATGTTTACCCTCATATGCAGAAGGTAGAAGGAGAAAGGAAAAACAAAGGTAGAGAAAGAAAGGAAAAACAAAGATCTCACAAAAATAGAAGGGGGAGTAGTAAAGGAAGGAGATCCAAGGGACAGTTACAAGGGAGGTACTAGGGACTGAGCTCCATCAGCCAAATCATGCTATGTGGACATATGAATCTATCCCAATGAATCACACTTTTACATCAATCATAGTGCACTCATTAGAAACAAATGAATAGACGGGAGACTGGTAGAGGAAGGACATCAGGGAGAAAGAAGGAGGAGGGAAAGGAAAGAGGAAGTACTAGGGAAAGAAATGGAGCAGATTATGTTACGCGCATGAATGAATGTCACACTGAATCCCACTGTTATGTATGAGTATAATGCACTATTAAAAACATAATTTAAAAATTCCATATGGTACAAAAAATAAATTAAAAAATAACAGGTAGTGAGGACCCTGGCAGGGCCAAGCATGACAGTGGTCTCCCTGGCCAGTGAGGAATGCTTAAATTAGTTTGGAATCCTGGGAAAGGTTGCATTTTCTGCCCTCTAACTCAGGAGCCACAGTAGAGATAGGTTACCACATTAACAAATAAGAATAGTAGGGCCTGGTGCAGTAGTGCATGCTTGTAATCCCAGCGGCTCAGGAGGCTGAGTCAGGAGGATCATAAGTTCAAAGCCAGCCTTGCCTACTTAGCAAGGACCTAAGCAATTCAGCAAGACCCTGTCTCTAAATAAAATACAAAATAGGCTGGGGATGTGGCTCAGTGGTTGAGCGCTCCTGGATTCAATCCCTGGTACCAAAAAAAAAAAAAAAAAAAAAAAAAAGTGTGCATCTTACTACAGTTAATGCACATTTAAATAACATACATGTGTGTATACATCTGTGTATGTGTGTATATATATATTTTACATACACACACACGCACACACACACATATATATGAACATTTTTAAAGATATTTTGTAACAAATTACTGTCACAAAATGAACAACTCCAGCCTAATAGGTTCATTTAGTTTAATTCCTTCACAATCCAGTCCTGGTTCAGGATAAAGGCCATAGTTCAGGGGAGGGGAGCTGGGGAGGTGGAGGAGGGTGAGGGTCTGGGTCAGTTTCAGGGTTGATTTGAGGTTGAAACTACTGTCTGATTCAGTTCACAGTGAGAGTCACGGTAAGGATAAGGGTGAAGTGAGGGGGACGGGGTGAAGTGAGGGGGACGGTCAGGTTCAGAAGGAAGTCAGCATCAGAGTCCGCACGGGGCTCAGAGTCAGGGTATTGGTCAGGGCTAGGGAGATGGTCGGGGGCAGAGGCAAGTAAGAGATGAGGGGTAGGGGGATAAGAAGCAGTATTGTGTCCTTAGGGTCAGAGCCTAGGTGAGCGTCATGAAATGGATGAGTATAAGCATCAAGATCAAGGTGAGGTTCAGGCTCAGCATCAGACTCAGGATCAGGGTCAGGACGAAGGTCAGGGTCACAGTTAATGGTGAGGGCCACGTGGAGAGGCATGCCCAGTCAGGTCAGGGCCGAGATCAAGGTGATGGCCAGGTTCTGTGTGCCCAAGCTCAAGATCACAGTTTGGGAGGGTCAGGATCAAAATAAGTGTGAGAGTCAGAGCGAGGGGAGAGTTGAAATTCAGGGTCATTTATAAGAGTTGCCATTACCAAGCTGAATTTGAACATGAAACCTTCTTGGACACAGACTCCTTGTAACTCACAATAGGAATGTAGCGTTGAGAACAAGCTTATACCTACGCTGCTTTGTGTTAATGGTGTTAACCTGAAAGTCAGGAAGCATAGCTGAGAGGAGTGCGTGATTCTCGTTGATTTATTTCTCGTTCTTTCTTTCTTTTCTTTTTTTTTTTTTTTTTTTTTTTTTTTTGGTACTGGGGGTTGAACTCAGGGGCACTCGACCACTGGGCCACATCCCCAGCCCTTTTTGTGTTTTATTACAGACAGGGTCTCACTGAGTTGCTAAGTTCCTTGCCATTGCCTCCCAAGTGCTGGGATTACAGGTGTACGCCATCCCACCCAGCTCACTGATTTGTTTCATAAAGCCTGGGTTGAATTTCAGTCATTCTAATAGTCATTAACTGAGTTCAATCTCCAGTACCAAAAAAAAAAAAAAAGAATTGACTTCAAGCTGGGTGCAGTGGCGCACCCTGTAATCCCAGTGGCTCGTGAGGCCAAGGCAATAGGATCATGATTCAAAACCATCCTCTGCTATTTATTGAGGCCCTAAGCAACTCAGTGAGACTCTGTCTCTAGATAAAATGCAAAAAAAAAAAAAAAAAAAAAAAAGGCTGGGGCTACGGCTCAGTGGTTAAGAGCCCCTGAGTTCAATCCCCGACACCTACATATAAAAAATAAAAAAAGAAGAAGGGCTAGAGATATAGCTCATGATAAAGCCCCTCCAGGTTCAGTCCTCAGTACATTTAAAATCAAAAACAAGCCGGGCGCTGTGGCGCACGCCTGTAATCCCAGCACTTTGGGAGGCTGAGGCAGGAGGATCGCGAGTTCAAAGCCAGCCTCAGCAATGGCGAGGCACTTAGCAACTCAGTGAGACCCTGTCTCTAAATAAAAATACAAAAAAGGGCTGGGGATGTGGCCCAGTGGTTGAGTGCCCCTGAGTTCAATCCCTGGTACCACAAAAAAAAAAAAAAAAAAAAAAAAAAAATCAAAAACAAGGGGCTGGGGTTGTGGCTCAGTGGCAGAGAGCTCGCCTCGCACATGCGCGGCCCATGTTCGATCCTCAGCACCATGTAAACATAAATGCACTGCATTGTGTACAACTAAAGTAAATAAATAAATATTTTAAAAATCAAAAACAAACAAACAAAAACTTCTTATCAACTTAGAGTAATCTGAGATAAATGTAAGGACAGCAAACAATTCATGTCAAAGGCAGGTTCTCACTAAAGGAAAAAAATCTATAAAACACTGTCTACAAACCATAATTTTAATTTACCTTAACTTCCTAAAATAAATTAACAAGATAAGAGAATATCTTTAATTGATGATACATGTATACTTATATTTGTCTCAAAAAATTTAATCAATATTAGATAATGCTTAGTGAAAGTGACCCAGTGGTTTTTAACTTTCTGTCCTCTAGGTGTCACTTATGTCTATAGAAAAAGACAGAGATGACTTGGATTTGGATAATTTAATGTGGATAGTTGATTATGAGAGTTGGGTATGAGAGTTTCTATTTGATTTTCCATTTTATTGAAACATTGTTGCAGTTTACATGGTAAATTTGACATGTATTATTTTATTAATATGTTGATAGTTATTATACTTTGTATTTACAACTTGAAACTTTTAAGTTATTTTGTATCTAGGTACAGGAAGTTCCCAATGATAGAATTGGTCCCACTTTCTAACAATGCCCAATTCAGACCAAAAGCCTTACTTCCTGAGGCACTCCCCAAATCACCCAACAAAAGGCAAAATTCCATAATAGGTAGTTTTGGACACTCTCTCCCTGAGACACTGCTGTTCCCAGCGGACTGGGTTCTGCTTCAGTGCAATGAGTAATAAGCCTGAGCTATTGATCTATAAGCAAGTTCCTGGGGGTCTTTGACCCAAGGGCACTGACAAGTCCAATCATGGGTACAAGGACTGGGGAATCAGCTTGTCAAGGTTGCATCCTTGTTTCTGCCTTTTCAAAAATTTAAGATCATAGAAGGTAAATAAGCTGGGTGGTTTTAAACTTTCTATCCCCTGGGAGTCCCTTATGTCTAGAGAAGAAAAAAAAAATGCACTACCTAATGAAAAATAGTAATTAATATAGATGTTGGTTGTACTGGATATAAAGCTTGCAGAATTTCAGGTCTATGTATAGAAGAGCTGTATTTTAAAGCGCTAGTCAAACCCTATTTTTATGTTTGCATATGTATGCATGCCTGGATTCCTACAAATAAATGTATATGATTAAATCCTTTATGGGGGTGCACACTTGTAATCCCAGCGGCTGGGAAGACTGAGGCAGGAAGATCGCAAATTCAAGTCCAGCCTGAGCAATTCAGGAAGACTTTGCCTCAAAATTTAAGTAATAATAATAATAACAATACTAATAATGCGCTAAGGGAATAAATAAGGAAGTCTTTCAATGTAAAAGGAGTTATTTTACACCCAACAGAGGTTCCTTTTAGCACCAAATTATTCTGTTAATGTTCTTCGCATACTCTTCAAGCATTCTTTTGGGACTCTCTTGGATAGTCCTGACCTAATTTTATTTCTTCAAATTCTAAAATGCGTAGAAACTTGGAGCTAGCGACCCGCAGGTGGAGACATTGAGCGCGCGTAGCACCCCGCAGCACCTCCCCACCCCACCCGGACACACACACACACACACACACACACACACACACACACACTCACCTTACTAGAAGCAACAGGTGATCGGAGTCTGGCTTTTCGCTGAGGCCCGGACCCTGCCTTCCTTTTGAAGAAGGAGGGAAATGCAACAGATCTCCCCGCTAATCCCCGAGCCTCCTCCTAGCACCTCGGCAGCCCCCCCAAAGGCTCCCCAGCACTTGGTCCTGGAGAACTGCAATGTGGCCACCATCGCCCTTGGAATAGGCCGTGCACGTGAGCACCTGGAACGCGGCAGGCTGCAGGGTCGAGGAGATTACAGCAAGGTCTCCCAGCGACAGTGAGCCCCGCCCGCCCCGGGTACTGTGCCGGGGGCACCTAGGCTTTTCCCCCTCTGCAAACTGCGGAGAGTGACGCTCCTGCACTTTCACGAGCATGCGTTGAGGAGCGTTGAGAAAGCGACTTGTGCCAAAAGAATTAAACTGCAGTGGTCTTCGAGGTGCATTAAGCTTGCGAGCCATCACCCGATCGCTGGTGAGGGCGGTAGGGCCAGTGAGCAGGCGTCCACTGCGGCCCTTCCTTTACCCCAAGGGACCCCGTCTGGATCCCACGCAGACCACAGGGGTCTAACTGCAAGTTTCCCCACTCGCAGAGTAAGGAGATGGCGAGTGAGTCCCCGAAAAGGCTGAAGTGATAGGCATGAAAGACAGTGCTAATGCTTTGGGCCCCCTGGGAGTTCAAGAGATTCTGGAGGCTTTGTTACTTTGAGTTTTAGAATTCAAAGTTCTCTGTTTTCATCTTGAGGACTGTAGACGGTAAGGACGCGAAAGTTTCTGTGTCAAAGTACTTACTAGCAGTACTAGTAAAATGGGCGCCACTGTCTTAGAAAGGTAAGTGGGAACTCCTCAAGTGGGAAATTAAAACCAAGCTGGCTCTTCCACCCCCGCACCCTCCCCCTGGGTTAGGCATAGCTCTCCAGCAAAGAAGAACTTCAATGCGCCCTGAGAGTAAATGCACAATAAACAAACCAGATTTATAAATCATTAACAAAGGTACTCGAAGTCCATTAGGAGGGCCCTTGATTCCTATTCATGTCCTATTTGGGGGTTTTAGAAGGATTGTGTTGCTGGTAGGTAAGACGTGTTTTGGAACACATTTTTGGCATCTAGATTTTAAATTAGGCCACCAGTGTTGGTCTGATATTGTTGTCAATTTATCTTTGCTTTGTTGTTACAATTTGAAGAATTTTTTGTTCAGCTCCATTTTCAAATGCTTGGACATCATTGGTCAGCCATCCTGAGATCTAAGGATCCTCCTAAGTTGAATCAGGGACTTGTTTCTGACCACTATGAAAAGCCTATTTGGATTTTTGCAAGGCTTTTCTTATTTGTGTGATGAGAAGAGTGTTTAGACAGGGGCCACCCCTGTAATCCTTTGTATACAGTAAGACATACATAGCAACTCTGGAGGCTGAGGCAAGAGGATCAGAACCTAGAAAGACCCTGTCTCAAAATCAAACATAAAAAGGGCCGCAGATGTTGGGGCTGCAGTTGTGGCTCAGCGGTAGAGCGCTCGCCTAGCACATACGAGGCCCTGGGTTCGATCCTCAGCACCACATAAAAATAAATAAATAAAATAAAGGTATTGTGTCCAAATACAACTAAAATATATATATATATATATATTATAAAAGGGGGGGCACAGATGTTAGCTCAGTGGTAAAGCACCCCTGGATTCAAACCCCAGGGATTCCCACCCCCTCAAAAAATGTTTAGATTAACGTTGTTTGTTTAACACACTGGTAAGTTCTTTCATTTGCCTTCAGATTTGTATGATCCCCCCCTCCCCCCAGTTCCCCTAGAGTTACAAACATCTTTGTTTCTAAACAATTCCAAATTTGTGGACTACTCCCCAAACTCATTTACTATATCTAAATATTTTCTCTTTTGTTTTTTTCCCAGTGAGAACATCTGAACTCATTCAATTTCTGGAAGTTGTCTATATATTTTTTTTTTAAATATTTATTTATTTGCTTTAGTTGTACACAATACAATGCATTTATGTTTACGTGGTGCTGAGGATCGAACCCGGGCCGCGCACGTGCGAGGCGAGCGCTCTGCCGCTGAGCCACAACCCCAGCCCCAGTTGTCTATATTTTAAGGATGAATTTTACTCTGTGTTAGCATTTTTAACTCTGAACAAATAAAATTACATCAAGATGTATAAGGAAATCTCTAAGAGAATGGTCAAAGAATATTTAGAAAGCATCCTCATTAGAATAATTTGGTGGCAAAAGGGAATGTCTGTTAATCTAGGCATAAAATAACAATTTTACACAAAAGGCCCTGATTCTAATTTTATCTGTTTGGTACATTATTTGTATAACAAATTGGAGTAAATAGTATATTCCTTTTTTTGTATGCATCAAGACATATATAAAAAAGCATAAGTAATAATTCAAAACTTTATATCTTCAAAACAAATTGTCAGTATACTAAATAAAACATGTCATGTTAAATTTGTTATATTAATGAATAGCACAACATTAGAAAATACACAAGCAGAAAATCAAATCTTATATATATACCTATGATTCTTGTAACAATATAATCAAATATCTATGTCAATTACTCTAATAATTCTTTTCTTATCTAGACATAGGAGACACTTAGAGGACTAAAAGTTTAGAAACTGCCTGAGTCAACTTAGCAAGACTGCATCTTTAAAAACAAACAAACAAATAAACAAAAACCTAAAAAGGGCTAGATATGGAGCTGGGGCTGTAGCTCAGTGGCAGAGTGCTTGTCTAGGATGTGTGAGGCACTGGATTCAATCCTTAGCACCACATAAAAATAAACAAAATAAAGTCATTCTGTCCATCTACAACTACACACACACACACACACACACACACACAAAGGCTGGGGCTGTAGCTCAGTGGTAGAACCCTTCTGGGGTCAATCTCCAGTACCAAAAACACAAACAACAAAAACAAAAACAAAACTGTCCAAGTGAATAAATCTAACCAAGGAGGTAAAAGACCCCTACAATGAAAACTATAGAACCCTGAAGAAACTGAAGAAGACCTCAGAAGATGGAAAGACCTCCCCTGTTCTTGGATAAGCAGAATTAATATTGTCAAAATGCCCAACTGCTAAAAGCAACATATAGATTCAATGCAATCCCCATCAAAATATCATTATTCACAGAACTAGAAAAAAACAATCTTAAAATTCACTTGGAAGAAGAGAAGACCCAGAAGAGCTTAAGCAATCCTGAGCAAGAAGCGTGATGCTGGAGGCGTCATAATACCAGACTTCAAATTATACCACAGAGCTGTAGTAACAAACAGACACACAGACCAATGGTACAGAGAGAGGACACAGAGACAAACCCACACCTACAGTCATCTGATCCTGGACAAAGGTGCCAAAATCTTCTGTTGGAGAAAAGACAGACATTTTAACAAACGATGCTGGCAAAACTGAATGTCCAGATGTAGAAGCATGGAACTAGATTCCTATCTCTCACCCTGCAGAAAAATCAACTCAACGTGCATCAGATACCTAGGAATCAGACTAGAAACTTTGCAACTGCTAGAAAGAAAGCACCATCAATTCTCCAGTATATGGGCACAGGCACCAACTTCCTTGACAAGATATCTAAAGCTCAAGGGAAAAAAGCAAATTACAAAACTTCTACACAGCAAAGGAAATGATAAAGACCATGAAAAAAGAGCCCACAGAATGGGAGAAAAACTCTGCCAGTTACTCCTGACAGGAGATTAATATCCAGAATATATGAAGAATTCAAAAAACTTAACACCAAAATCATCATCATCGTCGTCATCATCATCATTATGTCAACGTATGAGCAAAAGAATTAAACAGACTCTTCTCAAATGAAGAAATACAAATGGCCAACAAATGTATTAAAAAGTTCAATTTTCCTAGCAATCAGGGAAATGCAAATGAAAACTACATTGAGATTTCCCATCTTACTCCAGTCAGAATTAACAAGAATAAAAATAATAATAAATGCTGGTGAGGATGTGGCGGAAAAGGTACATTTGTACACAGTCGGTAGGATTGCTAATTAGCACAACCATTTAGAAAGCAGTATGGAGACTTCTCAAAAAACTAGGAATGGGAACCACCATTATTTATTTATTTAAATGTAAGCACTCGATGGTGTAAAATTTCCTCTTAGAACTGCCTTCATACTGTCCCAGAGACTTTGATATGTTGTGTTTCCATTTTCATTTATTTTTAAGAATTTCATGATCTCTTCTCTTGTTTTTTCTTAGGACCTCACTAAGTTGCTGAGGATGATCTTGAACTCTTGATCCTCCTGCCTCAGCCTCCTGAGCCACTGGGATTACAGGTGTGTACACCATGTCTGGCTCTTTTGATTAATTTTTGTTTGAAATCTGCTTTATTACATATGAGACTAGTTATTCCTGCTTGGTTTTGGACCCCATTTACATGGAGTGTTTTTTCCATCCTTCTGTTTTGAGTTGGTGGGTGTATTTGCCTATGAGATGAGTTTCTTGCAAATAGCATGTAGTTGGATCTTGCTTTTTAGTCCATTCTGCCAATCTATGTCTTAATTCAGGAGTTGACACCATTCTGGTTTGTTTGTTGTATTTACTTTGGTCTTGATATTCATTTAGTTAGTTGCTCTTCCAGTGAGCATCATCTACTTGGGAGCTTTGGGGTTTGATTTTTAGTTCTTCCATGTATAATATATCTTTAAATAGTCTTCCTAGTGTTGGTTTAGTGGTCATGAATTCTTTTAGTTTAACCTTGTCATGGAAAGTTTTTATTTCTCTGTAAATTCTGAAAGATAGCTTTGCTAGATATAATAATCTTTGCTGGTGATAATTTCATTTTAGAGCTTGTAATATCTCATTCCAAGGCCTCCTAGATATTAGGGTCTGATTTGAGAAGTCAGAAGTGAACCTTATTGGTTTGTGTCTAATATGACCTGATGTTTTTCTCTTGTAGCTTTTAATATTCTTTCCATATTTCCTACGTTAGACAGTTTGATTATGGTGTGTCTTGGAGAGGTTTTTTTTCCTGATCTTGTCTATTTGGGGTTCTGTATGCTTTCTGTATGTAGATATCTATCTCACTTATCAGATTAGGAAAAATTTCTGCTATTATTTTACTGAAGAGGTTCCTAATGCCTTTAGCCTCTATCTCCATATTCTCATCTCGACTTTCAGGTTTGGTCTCTTGATGTCCCAGAGTTCTTTTTTTGTTGTTGGGACAGGTACTGGGGATTGAATTCAGGGGCACTGGGCCACTGAGCCACACCCCTGTTGCTGCCTGAGGCGATTGCCGCTTGGAGCAACACCAAGAGAGAAAATTCGCAGGCAGGATGAAAATGAAAAAAGGTCTTTTATTCTTCTTCTCTCTCCGGCTCCAGTAACCTCTCCAACTCCAACCGCTCTAACTCCAACCACCAACTTCAACCACCAACCAACTCTAACTAACCTCACCCGGTTATATACATTTTGCCTTAACAAGGACAAGTGCTCACAGCTTGAGCTTACACGTGCGTCACACAGTGTTCACGGGCATACAAAGATTCTTTGATAAATGTATGAATATCAGGTGGAACTTGAACATCTTTTATGGCTCTCAGCTAACCACAATCTTAGCTATCTCCTTAATTAGGGCTCCTTCGCACGTGTTAGGTGAGCGCGCTCTACTGCTGAGCCACAATCCCAGCCTAGGAGTTAATTTTTACTAAGATTTTTAATAAAAAATAAGGCAGGAGAGGGAGGGAACAGGAAATTCTGGCCATTACTTAGGGAAGAGAAGGAAGAAAGAGTAATATGAGGAAGAAAAATCAAGATATAAAGAAATATAAGGTCCAAACAAATCAAACCCACATAAAATTTTGCTCTACCAAACCAAAACTATGTAATAAATGGATGAAGAAGAAAGCAATTAAAATGAAACAAAAGTATATATATTCTCAAACCTATCGGCATAGCAACACACACACACACACACACACACACACACACACACAATCATGCAGATTGGAAAAAAGTTAAAAAGAAAATCGAGGGGCCTAGGTTGTGGCTCAGTGGTAGAGTGCTTGCCTCGCATGCATGAGGCACTGGGTTAGATCCCCAGCACCACATAAAATTTAAAAAATAAAGGTATTATGTTCATCTACAACTAAAAAAATATATTTTAAAAAAGAATAGAAAATTGAAAAAATAGGGCTAGGTCTGTGGCTCAGTGGCAGACCGCTTGCCTATCATGTGTGAGGCACTGGGTTCGATCCTCAGCACCACATAAACAAATAAAATAAAGATGTTCTGTCCACCTACAACTACAAAAATTTAAAAAAAAAAAAGAAATTGAAAACATAAAATAAAAATCAAAAAAAGAGGAAAGATGAAGGATAGGAAAAAAATTCTTTATGAGAAATAGCTTGTTTCCACTTAGGTGGTCAAACTGTTGGCAAGGATAGATGTTCATTTCTTTTGCTGCTATATATGTTTATATCTTTATTTATTGGGGGGGGGGGCTCTGACTCTTGGACGAGGGCTGGGGGCCAAGTCTCACTTCTTTCTGTTTCTCACGAGCTGCCAGCCGTGGTGGCCAGGAGCCAAAGCTGGTTGTGGTGGCCCTCGGCTTCCATCTCCCACTGTCGGCCGTGACGCCCTGGGGAAGCGGCAGTTGTGTGCTCCCACAGCAGGCCTGGTGCAAAGTTCTGAACTGGAAGTTCTAGTGTTGGGATTTAGTCATGGCTGACCTTTGGAATTCTGTGGGTGGGTATTTGAAATTCGATCCACACCCCTGTTGCTGGGAGGTGCCAATCTCTGCTGGATATCTGGGCTTCTCAAAAATCCCACTCTTAGGGTGAGCAGTCAAACGCCCACAGGCCTCCCGTGTTCACTGTGGTGGACGCGTGTGACCCCACCAGCCCTGGAGTGCAGATGGCCTCTCAGGCGGGTGCTTCATCTTCCCAGTTGCTAGAACGGGGCTTCCACCAACAAAGGGAGCTCTCTCGCCTTGGTCCTCCTCCCAAGCCCGTGTTGCTCTTAGCACACTGAACCCTCTCTGTGCCTGCTTCAGTCGCACTGGTCCAGGCATAGCCCAGACCCCACAAGAGCCCAGGGCTGGGTCAGGCTGGTGACTGCCTTTTTGCTGACTTCCATTCCCTTGCTTCTGCTCTATTTGCTACTATGGGGCCACTTGAAAGCGGTTCTGGCCACCGGTAACCCTGAGTCCTGCTGGACTCTCCACCCATGGGCTGAGGGAGTTTGGTGACTTTTCACTCAAAAGTGCTCTTACAGGGGCTGGGATTGTGGCTCAGCGGTAGAGCGCTCACCTAGCATGTGGGCGACCCGGGTTCTATCCTCAGCACCACGTACAAATAAAATGCATTGAATAAAACACATTGTGTACAACTAAAGCAAATAAATAAAAATATTAAAAAAAAAAAAGTGCTCTTACATCCCCTGCCGCCTCCGAGTCAGTTAAGGTCAGCCCCCCTCTTTTCCACAGATTTCCCCAAGCCAATTTTATCCACTGCACTGTCCTCTCTCTCTGCCTGCGCCTCCCTCCTCCGCTCCAGTGGGCTGGCATCCTCAGTCAAGCTGGGGTTGAACCCAGGGGTGCTTACCCACTGAGCCCACACCTCCAGCCCTTTTTTGTGTTTTATTTATTTATTTATTTATTTTAATTTTTTATTTTTGGTGGTGCTGGGGATCGAACCCAGGGCCTTGTGCATGCAAGGCAAGCACTCTACCAACCGAGTTATGTCCCCAGCCCTTTGTATTTCATTTAGAGACAGGGCCTCACTGAGTGGCTTAGGGCCTTGCTAACTTGCTGAGGCTGGCTTTGAACTCACGATCCTGAGATTACAGGCATGTCCCACTGTGCCTGGCATATTATCCCTTATTTTAGGCTCAAAGCTTTCAACTTTCTGTGTCTCTCTGACTTTTTCTTCTGCCCAGTGTTGAATCCCCTAGTCACCCACCTCTCTAGAGCAGCCTTCCTGCTGTCTAGGTCTTATGCTGAGGAGCTGCCGGGAAGTACGCCTTCTCTAGTCCACCACCTTCCTAATTCCCCGAGTGATTTTTTAATGAACATTTATCTCATATTAATTAAAAGCTTTGAGAAAGCAAATACAAATGTCCTATTAGCCAAAGACGTTAACATTTTGTTAATCCACTGATATTTTATGAACAAGAGTCAATGAAAATCATGTTTGGTTTCTTATTTTTATTGAGAGTGTGCCTTTGGTCGGTGTTTTGCGTCCTTAGGTTTATTTGGTCTTGCTCTGAGAAACAATAAGGAGGACCCTTTAGAGGAATGTCTGAGACTGAGCTGGATGATATTGATACAAATTCTTTTCCGTACTACTTCTTTGGACTCACTCAGATTTGCTCTACTGTCCTATCTTGAGCTGTCCTAACAGAATCTCATAGGCCTGGGTGGCTTAGACAATAAACAGTTGTTTCCCACAGTTCTGGAGACTGGGAAGTCTAAGATCAAGTCCCCATGGGAACCCCCTCTTCTGACAAAGGCCCTTTTCCTGGTTTGCAGATAGCCATCTCTCTCCTTCTTGTCCCCTTGCGTGGTGGAGAACAGGGAAAGGGGACAAGCTTTCAGGTCTCTTCTTATAAGGACATAAGGACTCTAATCTCATGTCTCTACCTTGGGACCACCTCCTGCTACCACCAGATTGTGGATTAGAATTTGTTTTCTCGGTACTGGGGATTGAAGTCAGGGGCACTTTACCACTAAACTACATCCCCAACCCCTTTTTCTGTATTGAGACAGCTGAGTTGCTGAGACTGGCCTCAAACTTGTGATCCTCCTGCCTCAGCCTCCTCAATCTTTGGGATTCCAATCCTGCAGCACCAAACCTGGCTATGGATTGGGGTTTCAACATATGGATTGGGGGTTGGGGGATAATACAAATGTTCAGTCTGTATCCTGGAAGGAAGAAAATGCCTTTGAGATGGATTATGGGCTGCTCTTACATTCCCCTCAGCTTGCTACAAAAGCAATAAGGAGGTATTTTGAGAAGAATTCTGGAGCTGACCTTGGTTATACGAATGCAGATTCTTTTCAGCACCTCTGCTTAGAATCTTCCTCACTTGCTGAATCTCACAGTGAGGATGTGCCTTTGAGACAGATGACACGTACTCATCGTGCTAAGGTTCATCTCATTTTAACCTAAGAAGCAACGCGGAGTTTCTTTTGCAAGGAAAGTATGAGACTGAGCTTATTTGCACTGATACGGATTTTTTTTCAATGCTTCCTCTGTTTGCCTAAACCAAGATGTATATAAGATTTATATGATTTTTTTGAAAAGCACTCAGAAATTCACTTTCATCTGAACTTTGTTTTCTTTCCATGAGTTAGAATAAGTTAGAGGAATCTAAGCTATAGGTGTGAAAATGATTTCGTGTTTACACATTGTTCCCAGCAGTAACGTCTCATGAATTAAAATAAATATTATTGAAAATTGTGTTTATGAGAACAGACTAGCAATAAAGAAGAAAGCAGACATTGGTCTCTAAAGAAAATTCTTATGAACTGCCAGAATTAACCCAGGCTTTATTTGAATCCAATCACTGAGAACCATACATTCTCCTGAAATGTACTTTCTTACTTTGAGGTAGACCATATTAATTCAAATCAAAGGAGCATATTTAAAAACATGTAGTACAAGTAGAAGCAAGTTCAGGATTATATATAATTTTCAAAAGTACATTCCTATTATGAGTTGCAGGAATCAAGATGAAACTAACATGTACATATATCTAAGATTTCATGTTCAAACTGAGCTCACTGATGATCAGCTCATTGTTAATGGACAGAAACATCATGAGGGTCAGGTTTATGTTGCAGTCAGAGAGAGGTTATAGACAGGGTGAGGTCAAGGGTCAAGGTCATGATGACAGTTTTCAGATGATGCTGAGAATCAGTCAGGGTTAATGGTGCATGTTGGAGTCACATTGGGTGTTAGGGAGGGTGTCTGTGTCAGGGTGAGGGTGCAGAGAGGGTCCGGGGTTGTGAATTCAGCTTCAGTGTCAGAAAGAAGGCCAGTCTGAGACTGAGGTGGACTCAGGAAGGGTCCATGTGAAGGTTACCAGGAGAACAGGGTCCATGTGTAGATGCAGTTCAGGGCCAGGTGTAAAGTCAAGGGGTGCATGAGATGAAGTTCAGGATAACGGTTCTTTTTCTGGGGAGATGAAGGTAAAGATTCGGATCAGAGCAAGGAGTGAATCAGGTCTAATGGCACTGTGAGGGAAGAACCGGGCGTTATGAGGTCATTGTAAGGATCAGGGTTACAGCTGGGTCAAGGGCCAGCGTAGTTCATGTGTAAGGGTCAAAACTGGAGTGATTGTCAAGGGCAGAGCACTGTTTGAGAAATAAGGTGGTCAGATATAATGTCAGGGTGACAGTCATCGTGGGCGTCAGGGTCAAGGTCCAGGGGAAGATCAGCATCGGGATCATGGTGAAGGACAGAGCCAGGGTGAGGGTAAGGCAAGGTCAAGTACGGGATGAAGGGCCTGGTGAGGGTCAGCATCAAGGTCATGGTGAGGGACAGGATCAGGCTGATGGGACAGTCACAGTGTTTGAGTTTCAGGGTGAGATTCAGAGTCAAGATGACCATGAAGACAGGATTCTGGGCCAAGGACAAACTCACGGTAAGGGTGAGGGTCAGACTGAGCATGAAGTTCTGGGTCAGGTATCTGGACCAGTGTGAGACAGTCAAGTCAGTCTCAAGGTGACAGTCAAGATTGGGGTGAGGGAGAAAGCAAAGGTCAGGGTCATTGTGTCACATAGGGTGACGTGCTGGGTCACTGTCATGTGAGGATCAAGTTCAGGTAAAGGGATGGAGCGTCAGGGGGACAGGGTGAAGGATGAAGTCAGGTGAGTGAGTGTCAAGGTCTTAGCTGATATCCGAGTCACTGTGGGTGGGCGTGAGAGGCACCGTCAGGATGAGCACCAGGGTGGAGTAGCTGAAGGTCCTGGTGAGGGTCAGGGTCATGCTCTTTGTGAAGGGGAGGGTCGGCCTACGGTCAGTGGCAGGTTCAGGTTTAAAGTGTAGGTGAGTGTCAGAATCAGGATGAACACCAAGGTGAGAATCATGGTCATGGGAGGACCAGGTTGGTGTAAGGTTCAGGTCTAAACAGGATCCAAGTGAGAATCAAGTTCAAGTTTAGGGTGAAGGAGAACTTCAGGGCCTACGACATGGTCAGAGGTAGAGGTCAAGATGAGTGCGTGTACGTGTACTTGTGAGGTCCAGAGTCGGGGACAGTGTGAAGTTGGTGGAGCAGGTTCTAGGTACAGCTTGGGGACAGGTTGAAGGGGAAGACATGGTTAAAGTCAGCATGACAGTCAGGTTCAGTGTAAAGTTCTGGTTGCAGATTGGGAAAAGCCAGGTGTGGTGGCACACACTTATAATCTCAGAGATTCTGGAGGCTGAGGCAGGAGGATTGCAATTTAGAAGCCAGCCTCAGCAACTTAATAAGACCCTGTCTCAAAATTTAAATAAATAAATAAAAAGGGCTAGAAGTGTAGCTCAGTAGTAAAGTGTCCCTTGGTTTAATCTTTAGTACAGAGAAAAAAAAAGATTAAATAGTGTCAAGGTCAGGATAAAGGATAGAGAAAGCTAAGACTCCGCATGTGTGTAAAACAGTAGGGCAGTTCCTCAGAAAATAAATATGACCATATGATCCGCAGTTTCACTTCTGTGTATATATATCTAAAAGAATTTAAGAGAGGGTCTCAAAGAGATATCTCACCTCCATGTTCATAGAAGCTTTATTCACACACACACACAAATGAAACTAGAAAAGGTAGAAGTAGCCCAAGTGTCCACAGACGGATGAGTGGCTAAACACAATGTGGCAAATACATTTACACACTCATCATTCAGCCTTAAAATGGAAGGAAATCACCTGGCATGGTAGTGCACACCTGTAATCCCAGCAGCTTAGGAGGCTGAGGCAGGAGGATCACAAGTTCAAAGCCAGCCTCAGCAATTTAGTGAGGCCCTAAGCAATTTAGGAAGACTGTCTCAGGTTAATCACCCTTGCATTCAATCCCTGGTACAAAAAAAAAAAAAAAAAAAAAAAAAAGGAAATCTATCACATGCTACTACAACATGAGTGACTCTTGAGGACACTGTGCTCAGTGAAATAAGCCAATCACAAGAAGACAAATATTGTGGATTCCACCTCTAAGAGGTACCCAGAGTTGTCAAGCTCATGGAGACAGCAGGAGTGGTTGCCAGGAACTGGGGAAAAAGAGAAGGTGGAGTTGTGTTTAACAGATGCAGAGTTTCAGTTTTACAAAACGATGAATTTTATGGAGATTGGTTGCACAATATGAGCGTACTTAATGCCACAGAAGTATACACTTTATATATACCCTTTTAAAAAATATATTTTTAGTTGTAGTTGGACAAAATGCCTTTATTTTATTTATTTTTATGTGGTGCTGAGGGCCACGCACATGCTAGGAGAGTGCTCTACCATTGAGCCACATCCCCAGCCCCCCCTTTTTTTTTTTTGTATTTTATTTGAGACAGGGTCTCACTGAGTTGTTAAGTGCCTCGCCATTGCTGAGGCTGGCTTTGAACTGGCGATCCTCCTGCCTCAGCCTCCCAAGTACTGGGATTACAGGCATGCGCCACCATGCCCGGCCTTTTTATATATATCTTAAATAAATTTGGGGGCTGTGGCTCAGTGGCAGAGCACTTGCCTAGTACGTGTGAGGCACTGTGTTTGATCCTTAGCACCACATACCAAAAAAAAAAAAAAAAAAAAAAAAAGCAAATAGGCATCTACAACTACAAAAAAATTTTTAAAAAGCAGATGAATTTTATATTATGTTGTTTTATCACAGTTTTTTTTTTTTTTTAAAGACCAGGTTCAGGATAGTCAGTTTGATGGTTAGCATGAATGTCAGGGTCTTGGTGAGGGCATCAAGTTGATGGTCAATGTCAAGTTGTTGGTCAAGGTCAGGATGGGGATCTGCAGTGAGTGGGTCTGGTTGAAGTTCAAGTTGAGATTAACTGTTGAGGGGTGGGGAGGTCAAAGGCAGTGTCAGGATGATAGCGGGGTCAGAGACAGTTTTAGGGTCAGGATCATGGACAGTATGCAGATGGGAGGAAGGGGGAGGATCTGATGGAGACCACTCCCAGGGAGAGTATCTGAATAAACCTCGGAGTCAAGGTCGGTTCAGGGTGAGGGTGGGGTTGAGGGAGCGTCAGGGCAGGGTCCGATGACTATCAAACTTAGGTGAGGTGAAGTAGTCGCCTCGTGAACGTGTCTGGGTCAGGGTGACGGTCCAATCAGCTGATGGCTCCTGAGCGTTGGGGTTCTGTGATGTCACAGTCCAGGTCATGGTAAGTGTAAAGGTCATGGTCAGGAGAAGGATGAGTGTCAGGGTTTGGGTCACATTCCTGGTGAGAATGAGTTTCAGGTCGAGTGATGGAGTGATGGTCTGGGTCAGAGTCGGGGTCAAGCCCATATTAGGGTGAGGATCAAGTGAAGGTCAGGGTTATATATCCATCAGGGTCACAGTGAGGACAGGGCAGTCTAAGAGTGGGCGTTAAGGTGAGGTTCAGTGTCAGGAGTGAATTTTAGGGTCAGGGACAAGGTCAGGGTGAGGGTCAGGGTAAGGGGAGCATCCGAGCTCTGGCAAGAGTGAGAGTCAGACTCAGGGTGAGCAGCAGTTCCGTGTTTTATTCATGACATGGATCAGGGTCGTGTGATTAGGGGTCAGGTTCAAGGTCAGTGTGAAGGTTAAGGTGAAGGCCAGAGCAAGGGTATGGGTCAACATCGGGGTCAGGCTGAGGGTCTGATAGGGTGTGCTTAAGAGTCATTATCAAGGTACTGGTGAAGGTCAAATCAAGGTTAAAGGATCATGTTGAAATGAAAGTTCAGGGATGGAATAAAAGCACGGGTCAGGTGAGGGTAGGAGATTCAGTCAGGAGCTCACACAGCGCCAAGTTCAGGCGTACACTCAGGGTCTTGGGGTCAGAGTGGGCTCAAGTTAAGGCTCAGTGTTCAGTTGGGAAGAGCCATGTGAGAGGCCCATCAAGTGGAGGTCCAGCACCTGAGTCATTCTGAGCATCAGGGTATAGATTAAGATCAGATTTAGAGGAATGTGAGAGGAATGCCCAGGGTCAAATCAGGGCAAAGGTCAAGGTCAGCATCAGAGTGAGTGAGTGTCAAGGTCGGTGTGAGGGCTGTAGTCAGAGCTGAAGGTCAGGCTAGGATCAGATTCAGGATGAGGTCAGCAGTAGGGTCCTAGGGAGTGTTCAGGACAGGTTCTTTGTGAGGGTGAGAATCAGAGTCAGGGACGGAGCTGGGGTGAGCGTCAGCTAAGAGTCATGGTAGGGCAAGAGTGGGCAGAGGGCAGGGTCATGCCTGTGTCAGAATGAAAGCCAGCCGAGGGTCTGGTTCAACATGAGGCTCAGGGGCACGGGGAGAGCCAATTTCGCTGTGAAAGCCAGGGCACGTTTTTTATGGTCCCTAAAAGGGCCAAAGAGAGGATTAGGCTCAAGGTCAATTCAGGCCAATGTGAGACCAAGGTGAAGTTGTGGGTCACAGAGTAAGTGTGAGGGTGAGGGTCACCAACATTTTTGGGGTAGTGGGCTACTGTGCCCCAAAGGGTGATTTATTGTACAGAATAAACAGCCCAAACAGACTCTATCCCACCCAGGGGCATCATTAGTATGCACGGAAACCCAACAGGTGCTTCTTCATCTTCCACATTCCTTATTCTTCAACCCACATTTTAGCTCCTGGGAACAACCTAGTGGAGAGCCGCGGACTGCCAGGAACCATCTGGAACAGCAGGAGTGATCTGCCTTTGCATTCCCTCAGGCTCCAGCCTTCTGCCGGATGAGTCACGGCCTCCTCACAGCACCGTGTAATGCTCTATATTTGGAGCAGGGCATGACTTGTTGGAGATTCCCTGGTCTTTTCCACTCATGTCCCCTGACACCATTTTTTTTTTTTTTTTTTTTTTTTTTTTTGTACTAGGGATTGAACCCAGGGATGTTTAACAACTGAGCCACATCCCCAGCCCTTTTTATATTCTATTTAGAAATAGGGTCTCACTGAGTTGCTTTAGGGTCTGTCTCCCTAAGTTGCTGAGGCTGGCTTTGAACTCAAGATTCTCCTGCGTCAGCCTCCCGAGCCACTGGGATTACAGGCATGCACCACCATCCCTGGCTCCCTGACTGCATTTTTTAAAAAATATATTTATTTGTTTTAGTTGTACACAATACATTTATTTTATCTTTACGTGGTGCTGAGGCTCAAACCTGGGCCGCACACATGCTAGGCGAGCGCTCTACCGCTGAGCCCCAACCCCAGCCCCCTGACTGCGTTTTGATGCAAGTACTGGGCCCTGCTAGTCTGACTTTAACCATTAGATCCTATGCTGGTGACATTTCACTGTGCTCCAGTTGCCTATCTGTAAATTGGGGAGTTGGATTTGGTGGCCTTTCAAACTCTATGGGACCTTGCAGGAACCGACTCCTACCTTTCTGGTCCTGCTTCTCTTCTGAAGACTCCACAGATCAATGTTTCTCAACTTTTAAAATTCACGTCCCTAATGGCCAGAACTATAGTAATGATCTTGTAATTCAGAGCCCATCTCCTATCCCACCAGGAATTGCTGCAACTCCTACCTAGCTCCAGTGGTCAAAGAGAGTCTGCAGAGCTTTAATTTCTCTAGTTTGTACTAAGAGAGTAAAAGTGAGAGTGAGAGTCAGACTCACTGGCCTAGTGCAGTGGTATACGCCTATAATCCCAGTGGCTTGGGAGGCTGAGGCAGGAGGATCACAAGTTCAAAGCCAGCCTCAGAAAAAGTGAGGCCCTAAGCAACTCAGTGAGACCCTGTCTCTAAATCAAATACAAAATAGGGCTGGGGATGGGGCTCAGTGGTTGAATCCCCTTGAGTTCAATCCCTAGTCAAAAAAGTGAAAAAAGAGAGAGATTCTTTTTTTGACATTTTCCAGATATAAAAATTGCAATATGAAATCTGCTTCTCCAAACAAAACCCTGCCCCTCCTAAGAGATCTCCCAAAGCTCTCTCAGGCTGTCATTTCCAGGACTCTCCTCGCCTCCCCTTTGGGGAATGTCTGCTCTCGAATCATTTAGAGATATTGATCATCTGTTCCACCACCGACACTGCTCTCTCTCCTTTTGTCCTGGTTGCTGTGCTCTGTGTCAGTTCTCAGGTAAGAAAGGAGAGTGCCGTTCAAGGCTCTATTTATGATATGTCCTTGAAAGATGAGTGCTGACTTCTTTAAGGTGGAAAAAAAAAAACCTGCCAGGTATAGAGATGAGACACAAGGCAGGAGGGAGCTGGGTCACCTTGCATGTGCATACACACCCAACACCCAGGTCAGAAAAACCAAAGAAGGGAGCTGGGCACAATGGCACAGGCCTGTAATCCCAGCGGCTTGGGAGGCTGAGACTAAGGAGGATTGGGACTTCAACAGCCGGCCTCAGCAACAGCAAGGTGCTAAGCGGCCTCAGTGAGAAGACCCTGTCTTTAAATAAAATACAAAATAGAGCTGGGGATGTGGCTCAGTGGTTGAGTGCCGCTGAATTCAATCCCCAGTACCCTCCTCAAAAAAAAAAAAAAAAAAAAAAAAGAAGAAGAAGAAGGGAAAAGAAACAAGTTCAGGGAAAGAAAGAAAGAGAGATGTCAGGGCTGAGGATGTGGCTCAGCGGTAGAGCGCTCGCTTAGCACATGCGCGGCCCTGGGTTCGATCCTCAGCACCATGTAAAGATGAACGCATTGTGTACAACTAAAGCAAATAAATAAATATTTAAAAAAAAAAAAGAAAGAGAGATGTCTGGAACATGATAGAAACTCAATACATGTTTGGTGGGGTGGAGAAGGTGAGGGAATGAAGGAGGGAGGAATCCAGAGAGACTGCAAATTTAGTGAGGAAAGCAATGAACTTGGAGTCCAGTGACCTTATTTTGAAGCCTGGCTCCACATTTATTAGAAATTTGAGCTTGGACAAGTTGCTTGACCTCTCAGAATTTTAGTTTCTTCATCCCTTGAGTGGGTATCAAATTTCCTCCCCAACTAATCTCATAAGATTGCTGCAAAAATCAAATGAAAGAATGGCTATGAAAGTACTTTGTAAACTGAAAACACTGCAGATGGACAAGGCCCTCAGCTTCATTGTCATAGCTGGCTTTTTTTTTTTTTTTTTTTTTTGAGTGCCACTTGCGAGCTGCTATGACATTAGAGCGTTTAGCCTCATGTCCACCTTACAGGTGTCATTTGTTATCATCCCTCTTCTACAGGTGAGGAGACATAAAGAGGGACAGCAATTTGTTGGAGGTGGCTGAGCTAGTCAGTGATCAACTGGAATTTGAACCAGGCCCTGATTCCAGTAACCAATTCTTTCTCCCACCTCCAGGGCTTTACTATGTATCTGGTGCCTTTTTTTTTTTTTTTTTTTTTTTAATATTTTTTTTTTTTTTGATATTTATTTATTTGCTTTTAGTTGCACACAATGTGTTTATGTTTACGTGGTGCTGAGGATCGAACCCGGGCCATGCAAGTGCTCCACCGCTGAGCCACAACCCCAGCCCTCTGGTGCCTTTTAACAAAAGCAAGTGAGATGAGATCGGTGTCCCTGTGTTAGAAGACTCTGTCCGTGTCTAAGGCCGCCCTAACACCAGTCCACAGCCTGGGTGGCTTAAACAACAGGGATGTCTTTTCTCTCTGCTCTGGAGGCTAGAAGTTCAAGATCAAGGTGCCAGCAGGGTTGGTGTCTGGTGAGGCTCTCTTCCCAGCTGGCAGATGGATGCCCTTTCGCTGTGTACTTACATGGTCTTTTCCCTGTGCAAGGACACTCCTGGTGTTACCCCTCGTCCTTATAAGGACACCAGTCCTCTTGAATTCGGGTCCCACCCTATGACCTCACCTCACTCTCTTCACCTTCTCCCTAAGGGATCTGTCTCCAAATACAGTCCCCCAGAAGTGGGGCTTCTTACCAATACCAGAGGGACATGCTTCAGTCCATGACAGGCGTGTCATAGACAAACACGCCACTAAATAAATGAAAAGGTTGTCTACTGCCTGCTTTTTCCTCCCAAGGAAGAATTTTTAAAATTTCATCAGGTCAACGACAGCTGTGGCAGCAAAGATTTTTCAGCTGAGTCCTGCCGGGATAAGGGCTCCCCATGATGCCACGCGGCTCTGCGGTGAAGGACAGGAGCGGGGTTTGTGCAAAACGTTTAAGATGTTCTCTCTCTCTCTCTCTCTCTCTCTCTCCCTCTCTCTCTCTCTCTCTCTCTCTGCTTAAGAGCATTCTGAAGCAGTAAAGAGATCTGTCCCCTCGTCTCCTCCTGCCTGGCACATTCCTATTTATAGTTTCTGGCGCTCCTGGGTATGTAGAAGATTGAAACTCACCTGCATTCCTTTCCAGGATGCTGTTCTCCCCTTCTCTTAGACCATTAGGAACTATTCCTCCTGGTTCCCATGGGCTGGGGTGGGGGTAGAAGGTAGACGAAGAAAGATTTTTCAGCATGCAAAAACTGCAGGCCCTTTTGAAAAAGGCTCTGAGGAAAATAAATCGCGGTTTCATCCTGTTGTGTTTTCTATTTATGTCTGCCATCACCAAGCCCTCTCCAACTGTTCTGAAAACCTGGAGAAAAAGTTTTATGTAGATTTCATTCTTGAATCCTACTTCACAGAAATGCTGATGTGTTTGAGGGCAAAGGAGGGAACGGCCAGAGGGGTTTGTTCCTGGATGCCAGAAGACATTAGAGGGTTTTGCGATTCATCTCTCTACTCCTAGCAGCACATGATGAATTACCAGCATCAAGCCATCCAACAGTATCCAGCTTCAAAACTTGTGAGCCATATGTTCACGCCATGGCTTTGTGCAAATAAATACTGTAAATAGGCATCGATCTGGCACATTTCATGAGTATCTATCAAAATGTTCTCTTGTCTCTCAACACGCATAGTAATAATAATAATGATAATAATAATAGTGAGTAATACTAAGTTGCAGCCATGCACAAGATTCCAGACTGTGGTTTAGTTTGCATACTTAAGGAAAGCTATCATAAAAAGAAAAGAAAAAGAATAAAAGCTCATTAATCAGAAGTTTTTATATAAGATAGAATAAAACTTGTATGCTACAGTTTTAATAAATGCATGAGAAAGATAGAAATATGGTTGAACTTGATTTTGGGGGTGGGTACCAGGGATTGAACTCAGGGGCACTCGACCACTGAGCCCCATCCCCAGCCCTATTTTGTATTTTATTTAGAGACATAGAGTCTGGCTTAGTGGTTTAGCGCCTTGCTGTTGCTGAGGCTGGCTTTGAACTCACCATCTGCCTGTCTCAGCCTCCTAAGCTGCTGGGATTACAGGCGGGCACCACCATGCCTGGCCTTGAACGCGACTTTTCCCAATAAAAATTCTAGGTTGGTTTTCTGCCATCTGGAGCAAGAACAAACATTTCTTTGGGAATCTTGTCTGTGTGTCCATGAACCATCACACCTCATATTGATTCTCATAGTGCAAATCTCACATTCTCTGGAAAATGAATTAAATATATTTTCAAAATTTCTCTATTACCAAGACTCCCTCCCTGGTTACCATAGTCAACAATAGACATTCTGAGCCCCTTAAAGACACAGCAAGACTGATAGTTGCATTGCAAGTCAACAAATGTTAAGTTACCAAAAATGTGTGGAAGGATAGTACCACTTTAGCAATACTGTAGTTGTTTGGGGCTTGCTGAGTTTATAGGTCATCTTAATTTTTTTTCAAAGCTTTGATATGTTCAATTTTATTAGAAACATTACTGCTTTAATTAGAAAATTAGTACTTTAATTTTCCATTGATTTGGGAATATTTAAAAATACATAATAGAGACAATAAAACAAATGTGCATGCCAACCAAATCAGCTAATGTTAGCATTTTGTCAACTGTCGTTCAAATCTTTTCTTTAAAATATGTGACAAAAATCATCCATAAATTGTTAATCTTCTCTGTACCTCTGGTAAGCCTCATTTTCCTGTCTGACTCCCCAAATTGACCCCCCATAAAGAATTTGGAGTGGGCTGGGGTTGTGGCTCAGCGGTAGAGCGCTCGCCTGGCACGTGCAAGGCCCGGGTTCGATCCTCAGCACCACGTACAAATAAACACATTGTGTACAGCTAAAGCAAATAAATAAATATTAAAAGAAAAAAAAATTTGGAGTGTATCCTTCAGTCACACACATATGCAGCCATCAGTAAAAACGTGTGTTTCTCAACAATTACATTTATATGAATATACAAATCTATATTTCTATAAATAATTTGTGTAAATGTATGCAAATATATAAATCTATATTTACATAAATAAGCTATATAAATTTATGTAACATAAATTTATAGATTTAAAAATATATTTAATATATTGGATAAATATAAATCCATAAATATAGATTTGTTTATGTATTTATATTTATCCAAATAATTTGTGTAAATTTATATGAACATATTTATATAAATAATTTATGTATTAAGATTATGAATATGAAAATTTAGATTTATCTAAACATAAATTTATATAAATATATAAATATCTTACTGTATCTTTCTTCAAGTTAATTTTTCATTAGCATTAAACTTTGGAGGAAGCTTTATGTTACTTGCTGGCAGTTTTGCAATGTTAATTTTTTAAAGCAATTTAAATCTCTTACCTTAAACAAGTAGATTAAGAAATTTCATGAACCAGGAGACACCCATAGTTCCAACACTTTTTGGAATATTATCAGAGAATAATAAGGACCAAGACAAGGACTTGGGTGCAGTTAGTCTATCAGGAGAATTGCAGGAGATGAGAGAGGGCAAGACTCTGGGTGTGGTGGTGTGCACTGGTAATTCCAGCGACTTGAGAGGCTGAGACAGGAGGATCACAAGTTGGAGGCCAGCCTTGGCAATTTAGTGAGACCCTGTCCCAAAATAAAACTTGAAAAGGGCTCGGGGTAAATAGCTCAATGGTAGAGCGCCCCTGGGTCAAATCCCCAGTACTAGTCCTCCTACCCCGAAGAAGTGGGGGTGGCCAAAGAAGTCGAGGTAAGTGTGGGTCACTGAAATTGCGCCCGGGCAGGGGCAGCTGGAGTCAATTCTATCAGGGCTCTTGAAAATCACACGAAAGCAGCCCAGAACGGTCGGTCTGAAGGACTGGGGGGGAGAAGGCCCACCTTCAGCTGCTCCTCCTCCCCACTGGTGGAAGGTGGCTCTACCTTTGCCCAATTCCTGCCTTCCGTAGGTCGCTAGAGCATCAGAGAGGCCCTGAAGCAGGACAAGATACCCAAGGCACCCTGTGGGCTCGGCCACCCCGTGGGTCCAGCCCGACACTGGGCCATGTGGACGCCATCCTCGGCTGGCCATCAGGTACCACCAGGCCTCTGTCCTCCCCACCCAGAACAGGCCTGCCCTGCTCCCCACATCCAACACATGGCAGGGGGCGATTTCCCAGTTCTCATGAGCTGCCGCAGAAAATGCCCAGCGAGGGGTCGCCGTCGTTGAAGCCATCCATCTCTGCAGCCCCAAACCAGACAAACAAAATCAATTCCATTTAGGTCGCTCACCTTGTCACATTCTTTCCCTACGTCAAGTGGAAGGGCAGTTTCCCAGCAATGTGAAGAAGCCAACAGCATCTTCCTGACTGGCCTGTACTAGACTGTGATGAAAGGGAATGACCACATCTGTCTTTAAAACTACAGCACCCAGTAGATGCTCAGTTAAATACACATGACCTGTTGGCTTCCCTTATACCTGACTGCCAGCTTCACTTGCATCACTCTTCAAGGGATGAGCCATAACCTGAGGAGATGTCTGCGCCACCCAGGCCACCCACTGAGCTCTCTCACTGCCAACCCTGGGCACCCACAGGGGAGAGGATGGGCGTGTTGTGAGAAATAAGGGGTCCCTGGCGTTGGCTCTCCCAGTACAAAAGCAACAGCACGTGTTCTTCCTCAGGAGAAGGGAGGAGAACAGAGGGGGAGGGGGAGGGGGGCGGCTCCAAGCTAGGAAGTGAAGCTGGGAAGTATGGTGAGTTGTTCTTGATGGCAACTTTCTACATCTTTCAGTTCTCAGTGGGAGTCTGTTTGTGATCCTTCTAAGGTGTGAAAAGCATGGGTGAGGATGTGGGGAAAAGGCACACTCATACATTGCTGGTGGGACTGGAAATTGGTGCAACCACTCTGGAAAGCAGCGTTCAGGCTCCTCAAAAAACCAGGAATGGAACCATCACCTGACCCATTTATCCCACTCCTCAGCATATATCCAAAAGATTTGAAATCAGAATACTACAGTGACACAGTCACATCAATATTTATTGCAGCCCAATTCACAATAGCTAAGCTATAGAGCCAACCTAAATGCCATCAACAGATGAATGGATAAAGAGATTGTGGTATATATACAAATGGAATATTAGTCATAAAGAAGAATGATTTTATTGTATTTGCCAGTAAATGGATGGATCTGGAGAATATCATGCTAAGTGAAATAAGCCAATCCCTCCAAAACACAGACTGAATATTTTCACTGATATGTGGAAGCTAAACCACAGTAAAGGGAGGCAGGGGAAGAAGAGAAGTTCAGTGGCTTAGACAAAGGGGAAGGAAAGAAAGGAAGGGGGATAGGAATAAGAAAGACAGACGACTAAATCTAACATAATTTTCCTACATACACATATGAAATTACTTAAGTGAACTCCACCATCATGCCCACCCACAAGAATAGAGTCAATTAGAATAAGATATATCCTATGCTTGTATAATTTTATCAAAAGATTCAACTGTCATGTGTAACTAAGAAGAACCAAAAAAAAAAAAAAAAGGCAATTTTTAGTCTCAGCAACTTAGTGAGACCCTGTCTCAAAATAAAACATAAAAAAGGGCTGGGGAGGGGCTGGGGCTGGGGCTCAGTGGTAGTACACTTGCCTGGCATGTGTGAGGCACTGGGTTTGATTCTTAGCACTGCATATAAGTAAATAAAATAAAGTTCTATCAACAACTAAGAAAATGTATAAAAAATAAAGTGTTAAAAAAAAAAAAAAAAAGCGGGCGTGGTGGTGCACGCCTGTAATCCCAGCACTTGGGAGGCTGAGGCAGGAGGATGGCGAGTTCAAAGCCAGCCTCAGCATGGCGAGGCACTTAGCAACTCAGTGAGACCCTGTCTCTAATAAAATACAAAAAAAGGGCTGGGGATGTGACCCAGTGGTCAAGTGCCCCTGAGTTCAATCCCTGGTACAAAAAAAAAAAAAAAAAAAAAAAAGAGCTGAGGATGTGGCTCAGTGGTTAGGCTCCCCTGGGTTTAATCCCTGGTACCATAGAAAAATAAAAATAAAAATAGGCAATTTATGCCAGTGGTCTTTGAACAACTTCCTTGGTTATAGCCTTCCTGTTACTTGTCATTATCGCTACTATTGCCCAAACCTACGTGACCATCTCCTATGTTCAGTTCAAAGGTCCCAGCATGTCCCAAATTCTGCAGGGCAGAGCTGGCATCCGCTGACTTCTGTGTGATGCCCAGTGTTTCTGCAATCCCCTGGGAGCCCAGTCAGCTGTCCACCGGCTCAAGCCGAGGCCCTTCTTCTGATGAAGCAGGTCGGGTTCCCAATGCCAAAGGGAAGCAGCCCGTGGTAGTGATCACCTGTGTGGCTCTGGCCACCGTCAGCTCCTCACCTGAGCAGGGCCCCTACCTTAATTGCCTTGGTAACTAGATGGAGGCTTTATTCTTGAAATTGCAAACTTATCTGTTGAAAAAGAGACCTGAGAAGGGCACTTATTATCAGGATAATAAGCTCAATTGTCTGGTAGCGACAGACACGGGCCAACTTTTCCCTTTTGTGCTTTCTGGGAGGGGGCATAGAATTCTCAGCATTTCCCCCCCTATCTCCTCACCTCTCACCCCTTCCCCGATTAAGACAACCAGATCCCACAAAATCCTGAGAGGGGCTGGGGACGTGGCTCAATGGTAGAGCACTTGCTTAGCCCGGGTGAGGCTCTGGGTTCGATCCTCAGCACCACCTAAAAATAAATAAAATAAAATAAAGGTATTGTGTCCATCTAGAACTAAAAAAAAAAAAAAAAAAAAAAAAAAAAAAAAAAAAAAAAAAAAAAAAAAATCCTGAGGGGTCCCTTAGTAAAAAAGGATGATGCAAGGTGTCCTTTGATTCCCATTCACAATGATACCATTTGTTTCATTGGTTCCGTATAATCCGATGTTAGACTATGAGTCAGGCCAACAGAAGTCTGAAACCTTCTAAACTCTGCGTTTTGAGTTGACATCACCCCCCCCCCCCGCAAGAGCCTCAAATTTCAGGTAATATCCTGTAGTGGCAAATAGCTTTCAGAAGACTGATTTGATTTTTGTTATTTAATCAATAAGGTTCAAATGTACTTTTGATTTACTAGGCTCTCGGGCATCTGCTGGATTGAACAGTGTACTGCGGCAACGAGCAGCAGGGCTGGTGACGCATGCGCCGTCCCGCGCCTCCGCCCCCTCTGGCTGTGCGAGTGCTCGTGTTCCCAGGCTCTGTGCTTACATAACGTCTCCACGCTTTTCTCAGTTTCAATGGAGGAGACCAGAATATCCACTTTCTTTCTTTCTTTTTTTTTTTTTTTCTCCTTAAAGATCTCTGTACTCTATATATGGATAGATGACTTTTCAAAGCAATGACTTACAGGTATAGACTGAACACACACTGAAAACTCCCTGTGCAACTGGGTAGGAGGCTTCTTTCAAAATTAGAATTATTATCCGGTTTCAAAGACTCTATTTATCCGTAAGTCATTTTTTTTCAAACCCAGGGTCAATCAACCACTGAGCCCCATCCCAGCCCTTTTTTATGTTGTATTTGGAGACAGGGTCTCGCTGAGTTGCTGAAAGCTTCACTAAATTGCTGAGGCTGGCTTTGACCTCGCCATCCTCCTGCACAGCCTCCCTGGCCACTGGGATCACAGGGTGTGTCACCACACCTGGCTGTAAATCATATTTGAACAAAAGGATCCAGTGTAATTATGGTTTTGTAATTATTAGAAGAAAGAGTTTTTGTTTTCTTTTATTTCTTAATTTTTAAATGTCTTAGTTGTAGTGGGCACAATACCTTTATTTTATTTATTTTTATGTGGCACTGAGGATAGAACCCAGTGCTTCACATGTGCTAGGCAAGCGCTTTCTACCACTGAGCCCTAACCCCAGCCCCATTTTTTTTTTTTTTTTTTAAGCTTCAGGGTTTCTGTTTTTCCTGAATACTTCCTGTAGATGATGTTAAGTATGTAGTTTCTGCTTCAGTGGCCCTGTGTATTTATTTCTATTTTGTAGATGAGGAGACTGATTCTCAGAACAGTTCACCTATTTGCCCAGAGAGTAAATGGCTGGAGCTGAGGATAAAACTACGTCTGTATGCATGATCATCAATTTTGATTCCAAAAACTAGGCTTGAAACCAACTCGACGCTCAGCATAGCAATTGTGCTTCACCTCCAATGGAAATCCACATGCAATAGAAAACCCCCCCCCCCCCCCCCCCCCCCCCCCCCCCCCCCCCCCCCCCCCCCCCCCCCCCCCCCCCCCCCCCCCCCCCCCCCCCCCCCCCCCCCCCCCCCCCCCCCCCACCCCCCCCCCCCCCCCCCCCCCCCCCCCCCCCCCCCCCCCCCCCCCCCCCCCCCCCCCCCCCCCCCCCCCCCCACCCCCCCCCCCCCCCCCCCCCCCCCCCCCCCCCCCCCCCCCCCCCCCCCCCCCCCCCCCCCCCCCCCCCCCCCCCCCCCCCCCCCCCCCCCCCCCCCCACCCCCCCCCCCCCCCCCCCCCCCCCCCCCCCCCCCCCCCCCCCCCCCCCCCCCCCCCCCCCCCCCCCCCCCCCCCCCCCCCCCCCCCCCCCCCCCCCCACCCCCCCACCCCCCCCCCCCCCCCCCCCCCCCCCCCCCCCCCCTCCCCCCCCCCCCCCCCACCCCCCCCCCCCCAGGGCCCTGATGGGGCCCTTGGTTCAGATGGAGATGTGGATATCAATAGAATACTATTTGGTCCGATGTTATTCTGCATGTTTCTATGAGGGCATTTTTTGGATGAGATTTACATTTAAATCTCTGGACAGAATAAAGCAGACTGTCCTCCCTAATATGGGCGGGCCTGATCTTATCAGTTGCAGGCCTGTAGATTAAAAGGCTAGTCCTTTCTCAAGAAAGAATTCCTTCTGCCTCACTACCTTCAATCTGAGACACCTGCTTTCTTCCAGCTTTTGGAGTGGAGCCGAAACATCAGCTCTTCCTGGGTCTTAAGCCTGACAGCCTTTGAATTAGAATGTATACCCCTGGCTCTCTTGAGTAGCCTGCTTGCTGATGCACTCTGCAGATCTTTGGACCTCCTGTCTCCATAATCATGCAGCCATGTCCTTGGGATAAATATTTTCCATTACATACACATATCCTGTTGGTTCTGGTTTTCTGGAGAATCCTGACTAATCCCTAACTGATACTCTGTGAGTCCAAAAACCAGGCTTGCAAGCCACCCTGCTGCTCAGTGTAGCACTTGTGTTTCATTTCATGTGGAAATCCACGTGCACCTCTACCCATTTTCCTGGTTAGCTAAAGCATGGAGCTAGGTAGACAGAGCTGTACCAATAACATTCTTACAGGCTTAAGTGGCATCCTTTGCACAGCAATAATTTGTGATTTTCACAATGTATTTTCATAAGCCTGACAACAGCACCTCATTGGGGTCTTCATGGTGGAGCCCAGTGTGGTGGTGCATGTCTGCAATCCCAGTGGCTTGGGAGGCTGAGGCAGGAGGATTGAGAGTTCAAAGCCAGCCTCTGCAACTCAGCAAGGCCCTGTCTCTAAATAAAACACCAAAAAGGGCTGGAGGTGTGGCTCAGTGCTTAAGCACCCCTAGTTTCAGTCCCTAGTACCAAAAGAAATAATAATAGTAATAGTAATAATGGATATTAGTAAGTGCCCAAGACACAGTGTCTGTCTTATGAGAGCCTTGTCCCAGGAGAAAGCAAGCTTTGAGGAAGTTTGGTTCAAGATGGCCGTGTGGGGGCTGGGGTTGTGGCTCAGCGGTAGAGCCCTCGCCTAGCACGGGCGCGGCTCGGGTTCGATCCTCAGCACCACGTAAAAATAAACGCATTGTGTACAACTAAAGCAAATAAATAAATGTTAAAAAAAAAAAAAAAAAAAGGTGGCCGTGTGGATGTCAGAGCAGCAGTGAGATGGGGGTGTCCCTGGAAGTAGGTACGACCTCTCTAGCTACTGCTTATCTCTGATGAGGCACTGGCAGGGACCTTGCATTTCCTGACAAAAGCCATTCATCAGCCAGGAACTGTCTGTCATAGAAGAATTAAGTAAGTCTCATTTTGTGGAATATTGAACAGGGGCATCCCATCTGTCCTCTGCTCCTTAATATCTTAAGTATGTGAAGTATGAAGTTGTGTGGAAGCCACATTTTTTTTTTTTCTTGCATCCAGCAAACATTTCTGGAGAGCCTACCAAGTATTTGGCATTGCTTCTAGAAGGTAGTGATAGAAGATATTCATGAATAAGATAGGGCCCTTGGTCTCAAGGAGCTGAGATTCTAGGGGCAAGACTGATTATAAGCATTTAAAAAAAAACAACCCAAAAACATATAAGCAGGGGAAGGTGACCAAGAGTGACTGGTGGCCTAGAGGGGGTGGGGCAGGGAAGTGGCCTGGCAAATCATTTGAGCGGGAGCCTAAATGGCAAGATGGACATGACTCTAGGAAGATACAAAGAAACCGTGTTCTAAGGTAGAGGAAATAGCAAGTGGGAAGGTCCTAACAGAAAAGTTGGTCTCACAGAGAAACAGACCAGAGCAGTTGACACTAAATAAATTAATACTGAATGTCAAGCCTCAGTAATTGGAGTAATGCACTAAGTGTAGTTTCTGAATATTAAAGCTGAGTCAGCATAAATAACAACTAGTAACTATGCAGCAGGTTTTTAAGAACAGACTCCAGGACTGGGCGTGATGAATCCCAGCAGCTCTGGAGGCTGAGGCAGGAGGATCAGAGTTCAAAGCCAGCCTCAACAATTTAGCAAGGCCCTAAGCAACTCAGCAAGACCCTGTCTCTAAATAAAAAAATAAAAAGGGGGCTGAGGTTGTGGCTCAGTGATAGAGCGATTGCCTCACCATGTGTGAGGAACTGGGTTTGATTCTCAGCACCACATATAAATAAATAAATGAAGTCCATTGACAACTAAAAATATATTTAAAAAAATAAATAAATAAAAAGGGCTGGGGGATGTGGCTCATGAGGGTTAGGCACCCCTGGGTTCAATCCCTAGTACCAAAATACTGATAAATATGATAATAATTATGATAAAAGGAATAAACTCTGTATGTGTTAAAGAAGATGTAGGGAACCAAAAATAAAAATTTAAGAAGGGACCAGACTTTTCAATTATTAAATACTTTTTTTTTTATACCAGGGATTGAACCCAGGGGTGCTTAACCCCTGTGCCACATTCCAGCCCTTTTTTTGGGTATTTTATTTAGAGACAGGGTCTCGCTGAGTTGCTTAGGGCCTTGCTAAGTTGCTGAGGCTGGCTTTGAACTCACGATCTTCCTGCCTCAGCCTCCAGAGCCACTGTTATTACAGGGGTGTGCAACCGTGCCCAGCTTAGTCATTAAATACTTTACAAAAAGATCCTTGGGGCTTCAGATCAACTTTTAGGAATTGCTATGCTAAATGGCTTCTTGAGGGTTCAAAACAACTTCACTATTCCCCCATACTGGGGATTAAACCCAAGGGGGCTTTATCACTGAGCCACATCCCAGCTCTTTTTATTTTCTTATTTTGACACAAGGCCTTGCCAAGTTGATGGGGCTGCCCTTGAACTTGCGAATCTCCTGCCTCTGCCTCCCGAGTCGCTGGGACTACAGGTGTGCCACACTGCACCTGGCTCTCAGAATAACTTCTGTCAGCCAGAAGTTTACATGCCCCCAAATTTGAGATCCTGCCCCTGCCCCCGACTTTTCACTTAAAATATTAAATCTTCAACATCTCTAAATGAGATTGCAAACACATGCTGCCTTTTAGAGCAAAGTCCCATGCTTCCAGCAAATGTATTTCCACTTGGTGGGGATGGGGGATGAGAATAATTGTTCTGACTCCAAGTCAGGCTCCAATAAAACTCTAAAAATATTCTGGAAAGGTACGTCTTTCTAAGCATCCAAAAAAGAAGAGAGAAATTAATGGGAGAAAATATCTGCAAAATAGAGAGGGGGCATGGGGGTAGGAAAGATGGTGGAATGAGATGGACATCATTACCCTGGGTACACGTATGACTGCACATAAAGTACAACCATGGAAATGTAAAGTTGTGCTGCAATTGTGTACAATGAACCAAAATGCATTCTGCTGTCACATATGCCTACTTAAAATAAATTGATTAATTTTTAAAAATCTGCAAAAGTTTTTGTCCTGCCTCAGAATTTCAGGAACGTTGCCGTAATTGGTTCCTTTTAGCACGGATGGAATCAAGGGCGGTGGAGGGCGGACGGTCTCCCACCCCAAACGGCAGCGTGCGTGGCTGCTCTTTAAGCAAAACGTCACTGCGCAGCGTTTCCCTTACGGTTCTAGTTATACAGTACTGCAAAAACCTGGTTGCACTTAACTTTGAGTAGCTGTTCATTTTTAACCCCTAATGAAAGAACACGGAGATCTTTCTGTTTATTATTTAATTTATTGAAAATTTTAAGAGACGAAATGCATTAGCTTCATATCAAAGGAAGCAAAACCGAAGGCTTTCCCTATCATCCGAGCATCAAGACTGCAGGGTAGAATGGGATGATATTTATGAAGCACTTAGGGACATGGGAAGAGATGAAAGGATTAGCTCCCAGAGAACAATGACTGCAGCTTTTGTATAGTGGTGGACAAAGGACTTCTGAAAATCTTATGTTGCTCAGTCCTCATAGTGGCTCTTACAGTTAGCATATTAGGATTCTTTTGGGTTGCAAATGAAAGCAGCATGTCTTAACCAGGCACAAGCATAAAAGAGAATTGCCTGGCTTGTGTGACATGGACGGCGTCCCTCCTGTCTCTTGCCATCTGTCATTCCCCCCTCATGCTCCTTCTCCTTCCCTTTCTGTGTCTTGGCTTCGCTTTTCTTTGTTAACATCTTAGTGTCACTTCCTTCTATGGCAGGTGACTTCCTTCAGCAGCTAGATCTTACATCGTCCTTGTGGACGGCAGTTCCAGACGAAGTAGACACGATGTCATTTGGAAAGGGTCCACCAGCTCCACCTTGGCCATGTAGCCTTACCTTGGTGGCCAGTGGACCAGGTGAGCATCATTCACAGGCCCGGCCACACCCCCAACGCCACCTCCTCCAGCCACACCCCCCTGCCTCCCGCTACCACCCATTCATCCATCGGGGGTTCATGCACTGGTTGGGTCAAGGCTCTCACCACCCAGTCACTTCTCCTCTGAGCCTTCTTGCCGTGTCTCACACGTGAGCTTCTGGGGGACACCCGCCATCCACACCGTAACAGAGGCATTATCTGTTTTGTGAGCCCCATTTTGCAGATGAAGAGACTTCAATGGTGAGCTTGACCGAGTTAAAAGATGTTGTTAATGATAGCCTCAGATTTCCTGAACAGAAGATGAAGCCTTCCGTTGCATGAGATAGATGAACTTCATGCGCACCGAAGAGAACTAAACTCACATCCAAGCAAAAATGGCTGTTTCCCAGATCTTTCTCTGAGAGTCAGTCTCACTTAGGGGACAAGGACAACAAAACGAGGAGAGAGAAATACAGTAAGAAGGGTTAGCCGAGTCCTTGTCATTTGCCCTCTAGACTGCAGAATCTCTGAAGGAAAAACCCACGGCTTCCTTTCCTACATCCCTGCAGGGCTTGGCAAGGGCCAGCACCGAGCAGTCGCCGCAAGCCAGGGAAGGGAATCAATGAGCGCGCGTTGCTTGTCTCTTTGCCTGGTAAATTGATGTGAGTTCCGTACTTCACCTTCAACACCACGTCCATCTGATGGACAGGACTGACCTTCTGCATGGCACATGGGGAAGGTGCTTGACAGAGCTGTGTGAGTCACTTGGCATCGTGCATTTACAAAATATGAGATCTGAGTTTTAAATATCATGTGCTTTCCACTCCTCTAATTGTACCCAGTGATGCTGGGAAAATGCATAGCAAGCCACAGATCTTTTGGGGGGGTGAGTATGGGCGGTGGGAGGGGTATGTAGGCTCCTGTCCTTGGTCCTGACCACCCTGCACACGATCTCTTTGCTTAACATGACCCTTGGACTCCAGTCTGATCTCTCCTGCTGCTATGGGGGGGGGGGGGGTCTGTATTTTGCTTTTCAAGACCGAAGGGAAGAAAGGGTGGGTCATACTCTACCTCAGAGAAAATAGAGCTGAGCTTTGTATAGCAATATATAAGTTATTCCATGTGCTTTGGGTGATTTTCTCATTTTTCTGATAATTATCCACCTCTCCTTCCCAAGATTTGCTTATGACATCCATAGATGGTGGATTACTTTGCTCTGAGTTGACAAATGAACGGGAGGTCCCAGGTTTCCTAAATCATCGCCTGTTGTCCCCATTTCCACCACCACATCTCATCGTCTCACTAGTATCTGCAAATGTCATGCCTCAGTCTGGGGACTAAGGTATTCCCCCCATTAGAAGCCTGTTTGATTATCTATGGCCGCACAATCAATCACCCTGAAACTAGGGGACTTAAAGTAATAGGTGTGTATTATCTCCTAGTTCCCGTGGCTCAGGAACTTGGAGGCAGCTCAGCACAGACATCTGGGCTCAGGGTGTCTCCTGAGTTGCTGTCAAGTATGGGCCAGCGCTGCGGTCACCTGAGGTTGGTGTGTGACTGGAGGGTCCCCCTGAGGTTGGTGTGTGACTGGAGGGTCCCCTGAGGTTGGTGTGTGACTGGAGGGTCCCCTGAGGTTGGTGTGTGACTGGAGGGTCCCCTGAGGTTGGTGTGTGACTGGAAGGGTCCCCTGAGTTGGTGTGTGACTGGAGGGTCCCCTGAGGTTGGTGTGTGACTGGAGGGTCCCCTGAGGTTGGTGTGTGACTGCAGGGTCCCCTGTGACTGGAGGGTCCCCTGAGGTTGGTGTGTGACTGGAGGGTGCCCCTGAGGTTGGTGTGGACTGGAGGGTCCCCTGAGGTTGGTGTGTGAGGTCCCCCTGAGGTTGGTCTGTGTGCAGGGTCCCCTGAGGTTGGTGTGTGACTGCAGGGTCCCCTGAGGTTGGTGTGTGACTGCAGGGTCCCCTGAGGTTGGTGTGTGACTGCAGGGTCCCCTTGAGGTTGGTGTGTGACTGCAGGGTCCCCTGAGGTTGGTGTGTGACTGCAGGGTCCCCTGAGGTTGGTGTGTGACTGCAGGGTCCCCTGAGGTTGGTGTGTGACTGCAGGGTCCCCTGAGGTTGGTGTGTGACTGGCAGGGTCCCCTGAGGTTGGTGTGTGACTGCAGGGTCCCCTGAGGTTGGTGTGTGACTGGAGGGTCCCCTGAGGGTTGGTGTGTGACTGGAGGGTCCCCTGGTGTGTGACTGCAGGGTCCCCTGAGGTTGGTGTGTGACTGAGGGTCCCCTGAGGTTGGTGTGTGACTGCAGGGTCCCCTGAGGTTGGTGTGTGACTGCAGGGTCCCCTGAGGTTGGTGTGTGACTGCAGGGTCCCCTGAGGTTGGTGTGTGACTGCAGGGTCCCCTTGAGGTTGGTGTGTGACTGCAGGGTCCCCTGAGGTTGGTGTGTGACTGCAGGGTCCCCTGAGGTTGGTGTGTGACTGCAGGGTCCCCTGAGGTTGGTGTGTGACTGGGTCCCCTGAGGTTGGTGTGTGACAGGGTCCCCTGCACGGCAGCTTACTCATGTGGCTGGCAAGTTTCCTGCTGGTTGTGGGCAGGAAGCCTCAGTTTCTCTTTACAAGTACAGGACAGCAGTGGGCTTCCCCCAGATTCGGAAAATCCGTGACAGTGAGGTTCAAGTGGCGTCCGTCACAGACTTATCTACAGAGTCACATACTGCCACTTTTTTTTTTTTGTACCAGGAATTGAACTCAGGGGCATTTGGCCACTGAGCCACATCCCAGCTCTTTTTATTTTCTTATTTTGACACAAGGCCTTGCCAAGTTGATGGGGCTGCCCTTGAACTTGCGAATCTCCTGCCTCTGCCTCCCGAGTCGCTGGGACTACAGGTGTGCCACACTGCACCTGGCTCTCAGAATAACTTCTGTCAGCCAGAAGTTTACATGCCCCCAAATTTGAGATCCTGCCCCTGCCCCCGACTTTTCACTTAAAATATTAAATCTTCAACATCTCTAAATGAGATTGCAAACACATGCTGCCTTTTAGAGCAAAGTCCCATGCTTCCAGCAAATGTATTTCCACTTGGTGGGGATGGGGGATGAGAAATAATTGTTCTGACTCCAAGTCAGGCTCCAATAAAACTCTAAAAATATTCTGGAAAGGTACGTCTTTCTAAGCATCCAAAAAAGAAGAGAGAAATTAATGGGAGAAAATATCTGCAAAATAGAGAGGGGGCATGGGGGTAGGAAAGATGGTGGAATGAGATGGACATCATTACCCTGGGTACACGTATGACTGCACATAAAGTACAACCATGGAAATGTAAAGTTGTGCTGCAATTGTGTACAATGAACCAAAATGCATTCTGCTGTCACATATGCCTACTTAAAATAAATTGATTAATTTTTAAAAATCTGCAAAAGTTTTTGTCCTGCCTCAGAATTTCAGGAACGTTGCCGTAATTGGTTCCTTTTAGCACGGATGGAATCAAGGGCGGTGGAGGGCGGACGGTCTCCCACCCCAAACGGCAGCGTGCGTGGCTGCTCTTTAAGCAAAACGTCACTGCGCAGCGTTTCCCTTACGGTTCTAGTTATACAGTACTGCAAAAACCTGGTTGCACTTAACTTTGAGTAGCTGTTCATTTTTAACCCCTAATGAAAGAACACGGAGATCTTTCTGTTTATTATTTAATTTATTGAAAATTTTAAGAGACGAAATGCATTAGCTTCATATCAAAGGAAGCAAAAACCGAAGGCTTTCCCTATCATCCGAGCATCAAGACTGCAGGGTAGAATGGGATGATATTTATGAAGCACTTAGGGACATGGGAAGAGATGAAAGGATTAGCTCCCAGAGAACATGACTGCAGCTTTTGTATAGTGGTGGACAAAGGACTTCTGAAAATCTTATGTTGCTCAGTCCTCATAGTGGCTCTTACAGTTAGCATATTAGGATTTCTTTTGGGTTGCAAATGAAAGCAGCATGTCTTAACCAGGCACAAGCATAAAAGAGAATTGCCTGGCTTGTGTGACATGGACGGCGTCCCTCCTGTCTCTTGCCATCTGTCATTCCCCCTCATGCTCCTTCTCCTTCCCTTTCTGTGTCTTGGCTTCGCTTTTCTTTGTTAACATCTTAGTGTCACTTCCTTCTATGGCAGGTGACTTCCTTCAGCAGCTAGATCTTACATCGTCCTTGTGGACGGCAGTTCCAGACGAAGTAGACACGATGTCATTTGGAAAGGGTCCACCAGCTCCACCTTGGCCATGTAGCCTTACCTTGGTGGCCAGTGGACCAGGTGAGCATCATTCACAGGCCCGGCCACGCCCCCAACGCCACCTCCTCCAGCCACACCCCCCTGCCTCCCGCTACCACCCAGTTCATCCATCGGGGGTTCATGCACTGGTTGGGTCAAGGCTCTCACCACCCAGTCACATTCTCCTCTGAGCCTTCTTGCCGTGTCTCACACGTGAGCTTCTGGGGGACACCCGCCATCCACACCGTAACAGAGGCATTATCTGTTTTGTGAGCCCCATTTTGCAGATGAAGAGACTTCAATGGTGAGCTTGACCGAGTTAAAAGATGTTGTTAGTGATAGCCTCAGATTTCCTGAACAGAAGATGAAGCCTTCCGTTGCATGAGATAGATGAACTTCATGCGCACCGAAGAGAACTAAACTCACATCCAAGCAAAAATGGCTGTGTTTCCAGATCTTTCTCTGAGAGTCAGTCTCACTTAGGGGGACAAGGACAACAAAACGAGGAGAGAGAAATACAGTAAGAAGGGTTAGCCGAGTCCTTGTCATTTGCCCTCTAGACTGCAGAATCTCTGAAGGAAAAAACCCACGGCTTCCTTTCCTACATCCCTGCAGGGCTTGGCAAGGGCCAGCACCGAGCAGTCGCCGCAAGCCAGGGAAGGGAATCAATGAGCGCGCGTTGCTTGTCTCTTTGCCTGGTAAATTGATGTGAGTTCCGTACTTCACCTTCAACACCACGTCCATCTGATGGACAGGACTGACCTTCTGCATGGCACATGGGGAAGGTGCTTGACAGAGCTGTGTGAGTCACTTGGCATCGTGCATTTACAAAATATGAGATCTGAGTTTTAAATATCATGTGCTTTCCACTCCTCTAATTGTACCCAGCGATGCTGGGAAAATGCATAGCAAGCCACAGATCTTTTGGGGGGGTGAGTATGGGCGGTGGGAGGGGTATGTAGGCTCCTGTCCTTGGTCCTGACCACCCTGCACACGATCTCTTTGCTTAACATGACCCTTGGACTCCAGTCTGATCTCTCCTGCTGCTATGGGGGGGGGGGTCTGTATTTTGCTTTTCAAGACCGAAGGGAAGAAAGGGTGGGTCATACTCTACCTCAGAGAAAAATAGAGCTGAGCTTTGTATAGCAATATATAAGTTATTCCATGTGCTTTGGGTGATTTTCTCATTTTTCTGATAATTATCCACCCATCTCCTTCCCAAGATTTGCTTATGACATCCATAAGATGGTGGATTACTTTGCTCTGAGTTGACAATGAACGGGAGGTCCCAGGTTTCCTAAATCATCGCCTGTTGTCCCCATTTCCACCACCACATCTCATCGTCTCACTAGTATCTGCAAATGTCATGCCTCAGTCTGGGGACTAAGGTATTCCCCCCATTAGAAGCCTGTTGATTATCTATGGCCGCACAATCAATCACCCTGAAACTAGGGGACTTAAAGTAATAGGTGTGTATTATCTCCTAGTTCCCGTGGCTCAGGAACTTGGAGGCAGCTCAGCACAGACATCTGGGCTCAGGGTGTCTCCTGAGTTGCTGTCAAGTATGGGCCAGCGCTGCGGTCACCTGAGGTTGATGTGTGACTGGAGGGTCCCCTGAGGTTGGTGTGTGACTGGAGGGTCCCCCTGAGGTTGGTGTGTGACTGGAGGGTCCCCTGAGGTTGGTGTGTGACTGGAGGGTCCCCTGAGGTTGGTGTGTGACTGGAGGGTCCCCTGAGGTTGGTGTGTGACTGGAGGGTCCCCTGAGGTTGGTGTGTGACTGGAGGGTCCCCTGAGGTGACTGGAGGGTTGGTGTGTGACTGGAGGGTCCCCTGAGGTTTGGTGTGTGACTGCAGGGTCCCCTGAGGTTGGTGTGTGACTGCAGGGTCCCCTGAGGTTGGTGTGTGACTGCAGGGTCCCCTGAGGTTGGTGTGTGTGACTGCAGGGTCCCCTGAGGTTGGTGTGTGACTGCAGGGTCCCCTGAGGTTGGTGTGTGACTGCAGGGTCCCTGAGGTTGGTGTGTGACTGCAGGGTCCCCTGAGGTTGGTGTGTGACTGCAGGGTCCCCTGAGGTTGGTGTGTGACTGCAGGGTCCCCTGAGGTTGGTGTGTGTGACTGCAGGGTCCCCTGAGGTTGGTGTGTGACTGGAGGGTCCCCTTGAGGTTGGTGTGTGACTGCAGGGTCCCCTGAGGTTGGTGTGTGACTGCAGGGTCCCCTGAGGTTGGTGTGTGACTGCAGGGTCCCCTGAGGTTGGGTGTGTGACTGCAGGGTCCCCTGAGGTTGGTGTGTGACTGCAGGGTCCCCTGAGGTTGGTGTGTGACTGGAGGGTCCCCTTGAGGTTGGTGTGTGACTGCAGGGTCCCCTGAGGTTGGTGTGTGACTGCAGGGTCCCCTGAGGTTGGTGTGTGACTGCAGGGTCCCCTGAGGTTGGTGTGTGACTGCAGGGTCCCCTGCACGGCAGCTTACTCATGTGGCTGGCAAGTTCCTGCTGGTTGTGGGCAGGAAGCCTCAGTTTCTCTTTACAAGTACAGGACAGCAGTGGGCTTCCCCCAGATTCGGAAATCCGTGACAGTGAGGTTCAAGTGGCGTTCCGTCACAGACTTATCTACAGAGTCACATACTGCCACTTTTTTTTTTTTTTGTACCAGGAATTGAACTCAGGGGCATTTGGCCACTGAGCCACATCCCCAGTGAAGGGCAAAAATCACACCAGAGACAACCGTGCAGCCAAGAGATTTATTCACCAGCCTTTATGGCTGGCTGGAGGTAGAAGAAGTATGGGGAGAGAGAGTCAGGGTGAGGGGAGTGTGCAAGCTCTGGACAGAGGGTTGGTGCCTCGTCGTGTCGGCTGTGGTCTCTGGAGCTGTTGGCTGGGGCAGCTGCAGTTGGGCTGGAGACGGTGGGTCTGGAGCTGTCACAGTGGCTGCCTCCTCTCAGCAGGGACGAGCTGTTGTGTCTGAGCTCCCGGGCAGGCAGGAGCTTTAAGTAGGGATTTCTGGTGGTGGTGGGGGGGTGTACCAGAGCGACCTTTAACGCTATTGGCTCTTTTCCCAGGGAACAGGGTGACCTTTAAGCCGATTGGCTCCTGCCAGGGGAAAATGAAACCAGGTTGCTCCTCATGGAAATTCCCATGGGGGAGGTGGCCCATCGGCCCAAGCCTGTCTATCACCCAGCCCCATTTTGTATTTTATTTAGACAGGGTCTCTCTGAGTTGCTTAGGGCTTCGTCATTGCTGAGGCTGGCTTTAAACTTGTGATCCTCCTGCCTCAGCCTCCTGAGCTGCTGGGATCACCTGGCACATACTGCCACTTCTATCTGTTCGACCAACCAGCCTGACTGAAGGGCATGACTCCTAGAGACATAGGTCATGGGCCGTCTGGGAGGCTGGAGACCACAGCCTCTACTGAGCAGCCTTGGCAGAGCTGGTCCCTGTACCATGACTGACATTTTTCTCGTACATCCTTTTGGGGCAGATGCATCATCACCATTTTCCTTGCTAGCAGATCCCTGATCTTGTTGTCATGTTAGGAAGCACTTTTCCCAGAGGTCAACAACCAGTAACCTGTGACCTGTTTTTTGTACAGCCTGTGGGCTAAAAATACTTTCTATGTTTTTTAAGTTGTCGGTATTAGAAGAAGAATGTGAGACACAGATCATACACTTCACCCAAAGCCTAAAATGCATGCCATGTGGCCGCCTTACAAAAGGGTTCTGCTGACCCTGATTCATGTCAGGAACGGTGACCCCATGCTACACTTTCCCTAAGGCTTTAAAATAGGCGGGTGTCCCCATCCTGGCTTGTAGGATGTGAGAGAGAGCCTACTGGGTACTGATGAGCTCTGGGAAGGATTTTTCTCTCTCATCACACACACAAAAACATGGATGCATCAGAGGAGATCCCTTTATGCCTTTCATCCATCCTGCTCTGGTGATTGTCTTGTGAGAATGGAGCTGTGGCAGCTATTTTGCAGCCATGAGGAGAAGGTTAAAAAAAAATTCTGAAAAAACTCACCTACTACCTTTTTGGGTAGTTCAATTAAGTAATCCTCTCTAACACTTTACTTCCAGATTTTAGTCATATGAGAAAGTTAAAAGGATCTTTAAGATAATCTTTGAGTATTTTGTAACTTGTAGTTGAAAATATTCTAACCTCACTTGATTAAATTTTAGAGGGCAAAAGGCCCACTTAACATTGAATCCCTTACTTCTCCACTAAGACCTGACATAGATGAAAGCCTTAAGTTATCTACACTGAGATTTCTCAATCTCAGCATGATTGACATTTCAGGCCAGACACTACTTTGTGATGGGGTCACTGTGTGCAATCGTGAATGTTCGGAAATGTCCCGCAACACCCCTGGCCTCTACCCACTGAAAATAGACATCATGGCTTGGATCTGAAGTGTCCCCCCAAGATTCACATGTTGAAGGCACAGATCTTCAGAGGTGGGACTTTCGGGAAATGACTGGATCGTGAAGTCCTGACCTCATCAATGGATCGATCCATCGATGCCTTCATAGCTTGATGGGTTATTGAGAGGTGGGGCCAAGACAGTTACTAGGGCATGACTTTGAAGGCTATACCTTGTCCCTGGCCCCTTCTTCTTCTCTTCCTCCTCCTCCTCCTCTGGCTGCTGTGAAGTAAGCACCTCTCTTCCCCACCTGGATGTTCTTCCTCACCACAGGTACATAGCAACGGGGCCAAGCAATCATGGAGAGAAACCTTTGAAACTGTGAGCCTAAGTACATTTTTTTTCTCCTTTAAGTTTATTTTCTCAGGTATTTCATCACAGTGATGGAACGCTAACAGTTACCAACTTCCTTTCCCCTAAAATATAACAAAATGTTCCCAGATATTTCTGAGGGTCCCCTTGGGGATGAAAAGACCCCCTGATTGAGAACCACTGACTGATTTACACGAGTGATTATTAGGCTATAATGTCTACCATGAACAACTTGTATACAAATCTTCTGATTCAATGTGGGGTTCAATCAAACTTCTTTGGTCAAGGTAAAATGGCCTTGGGGACAATGGGTATGTGGAAAGGGTGGCATGGAATATGTCTTAGTCAGGTTTTCATTACTGTGACCCAAAGACCCAGCAAGAGCAAAGTGGAGGAGAAAAAGGTTATTTTGGCTCATGGTTTCAGAGGTTCAGTCCGTGGTCGGCTGACTCCACAGCTCTGGGCCAAGGTGAGGCAGAGCATCATGGCAGAGGGCGTGGTGGAGGGAAGCAGCTGGGGACACACAACCAGGGCGCAGAGAGAGCTCTGCTCGCCAGGGACAAAACATAATCCCTGAAGGCATGCTCCAGCGACCCACCTCCTGCAGCCACAACCTGCCTGCCCCAGTCACCACCCAGGCGATCCATGTAAGTGGATTAATCCACTGATCAGGCTCCACCTCTCACAGTCTACCATCACACGTGAGCTCCGGGGGACACCTCACGTCCAGACCGTAACAGATCATCAAGACGGACCAGAGGAGGGGTGGCGTTATTGAGACCTCAGCTCTTTCAAGCTGCCATCTCCTCTCCGGTCCTTTGTGCTAAGTGAGGTTAGCCAGTCTCAAAAAATCCAAATGCCAAATCTTTTTGATGTGTTTTTTGTAGAGCGTAATGAGAAAGGTTTCCTGGTCTGCATCTTAGACAAAACAGTCCTGGCGACCACGGGGCCAGGCAACAGAGATGAAAGGGGAGGAGCAGGGTCTTACTAACAGCATCCAGAGGCTCCGAGAGCCGCAGCCCTGTGGGGGAGAGGTCGTGATAAAGGGGGGGGGGGCGCGGGGGGGTTAGAGGAGAGCGCATGAAAGGGGTTGAAAAACACAACCCAATAATGACAAAAATGCACCCCTGTTTCAGAGGGAGCCCCCGCAACGTGCTGTCCCTTTTGAAATGACAACAGAAGACTTCGCATCAGACTGTTTCCTGTCAAATGCTGGCCCCTGACAGATTGTGGCATATGGAATGTGGCTGTCTTTTAAGTCACTGGGGCTTTCTCACTCAGCTTCACCAAATGGCGGCTTAATTATGGCAGTAAATGCCTCTCAAATGACAGATCTTTTGGTTTTTGTTTTCCCCTCCTTAAAAGAGCGAGCATTTTAACAAGGATGTCGGAGACACAGGAACACACTCCGCCAGCGCTCCTTAGACGGCCAGCCTCCAGGGCGCCTTTCACGACTCAGAAAGGAGACACGCTTCCCAGAAAGAGCCAGTGAAAGGTGAAAGGTCAGAGTTCCAGTTCAGGCTGACCTCTTGCTAGCTAGTGAAGCAAGAATCTCCACCTTGCTGGGCTCGGGAGGCTGAGGCAGGAGGATCACAAGTTCAAAGCCAGCCTCGCAGTTTAGCAAGGCCCTAAACAACTCAGTGAGACCCTGTCTCTGAATAAAATACAAAATAGGGCTGGGGGTGTAGCCCAGTGGTTAAGCACCCCTGGTTCAATCTCTGGTACCAAATAAGAAGAAGAAGAAGAAGAAGAAGAAGAAGAAGAAGAGAAGGAGAAGGAGAAGAACCTCCATCTCCCGGAGCCTTAGTTCTCTCAGTTGTGAACCGGGATGTCTCATGAGGAAGGAGACAAGAACATCTCCATGGAGAGCGCTCAGAACTCCACCTCCGTGGGCCGCGGCGCAGTCATGCTCGCCTCCACCACTCGCCCCCCTCCATGACGGGAACAGCCCTGTGCTCGCAGGAGCTGCGGCCCACCAGCGGCCAGGGGTCTTCAGATTGGATCCACGTCCCTGCTTCGCGTCCTCCCGTGCTGCCATCCCACCCTCAGGACAGGCCTCTGTGATCCAGCCCGTCCCCTGCGCTGGCCTCAAGCCTGTTGTCTTCTGTGTCACATCAAGACTCCAGCCGTCCCAAAGTACATGCCGTCCCCTGGTGTGACCGTCCCCTCCTAAATGCATGTTGGGATTTTAAGAACTAAGCAGGTCACAAGGACGGTGCCTTTGTGACTGGATTAAGACCACTGTCACACAATGGGCTCCTGGCGAAGGGAGGAGCCACTGTCCCCAGCACCCTAAGCAGACAGAGCAGGCAGGTCTGCAGTGCCAGGGTTTATCCACAGCCAGAGTCACACAGTCCTAAGGAGCCCTGTCCCGGTCCGGGGCTCACCAGGGACGTCTTCTTGGCCACTGCTGGATCAGGCCAAGTCTGGTCCGGAGCTCCGGGAGCAGCCGCGCCATCGGCGGGGTCAGTCCCACGGGGAGCGTGATGGGGCCTGGGCGTCCCGAAGGCGCTGCGGAGTGAGCTGGGGACGGCAGGCCTTACGTCCCGCCTAAGGTCACCTCAGGCCCACCCGCAGGGGCCTCGCAGGCCTGGCCGTGGACACCCACGGTGCGGCCGCTCGTCTGGACAGAAGGTGTTCTACAGGGCCACATCTGTGCACGCAGCATGATTCCCACACGCCGAGCACTTCATCAATGCCAAGTCAATGAATCCATGTCATCTTAGGTACTCGATACACTCCCTCAAGAGGATCGGCTCCGACCACGTGGCTGTCTCCGCCACGCTGGGACACGGCAGAAACCTGACCACGCCCAGTGCCACGTGCTGGGACTCCCGGCTCCAGAGCTGTAAGAAGCAAACCCCCACCTTTGGCGGGGATGGTGGCTACCAGGGCTTGAGCTCAGGGGCTCAACTGCTGAGCCACATCCCAGCCCTATTTTGTGTTTTATTAGAGGCAGGGTCTCACTGAGTTCCTTAGCGCCATGCTGTTGCTGAGGCTGACTCTGAACTTGTGATCCTCCTTCCTCAGCCTCCCAGGCCTCTGGAATCACAGGTGTGCGCTCCCGTGCCCGGCTCTGTTCTTTAAAATTATATAGTCTCAGGTATTCTGTTACAGTATCAGAAAACGAAGGAGACACTGCATGCACTACTTTCTCCCACTTCCAGGTCTTATACTTGGCCTCCTTTGGTGACCAGTGTTTTTTTCTCCCTCTTACCCAAATCTCGGCTTCACTAAACCCAACTTTTTCTCCAGGTTCCAACATAGAAGTCACTCTGCTCTGGGCTGAGTTGTGTCCCCTGCCAAATTCAGGAGTCAAATTCCTAAACTCTAACAGCTTGCAGTTTGGCTGTTTTGGGAGACAGGGCTTTTAAGAGGTAGACAAGGTAAAAATAGGCCATATGGTAGTCCCTGACCCAGTGTGATGGGTGTCCTTACAGGAAGTGCGAACACACACACACACACACACACACACACACACACACACAGAAGCAAGGCCATGTGAAGACACAGGGAAAAGACAGTCTTCTACAGCTGAGCAGAGAGACTTCACAAGAAACCAGTTCTACCTACACTCTGATGTCGGACTTCCAGGTTCCAGAACTATCAGAAAATAAATTCGTGTTGCTGAAGTCCCGCAGTCTATGCTTTTCATCATAGCAGCCCTAGCAGATTAGTGCACCGGAAGCCTTCCTTCCATGATGTCCCCAGGACTAGACAGCCCTAGCAGATTAGTGCACCGGAAGCCTTCCTTCCATGATGTCCCAAGACAGGCAGCCCTAGCATATTAGTGCACCGGAAGCCTTCCTTCCATATGTCCCCAAGACTTAGCCCTAGCAGATTACCGGAAGCCTTCCTTCCATGATGTCCCCAAGACTAGGCAGCCCTAGCAGATTAGTGCACCGGAAGCCTTCCTTCCATGATGTCCCCAAGACTAGGCAGCCCTAGCAGATTAGTGCACCGGAAGCCTTCCTTCCATGATGTCCCCCAAGACTAGGCAGCCCTAGCTAGTGCACCAGGAAGCCTTCCTTCCATGATTCTAGACAGCCCTAGCAGATTAGTGCACCGGAAGCCTTCCTTCCATGATGTCCCCAGGACTAGACAGCCCTAGCAGATTAGTGCACCGGAAGCCTTCCTTCCATGATGTCCCCAGGACTAGACAGCCCTAGCAGATTAGTGCACCGGAAGCCTTCCTTCCATGATGTCCCCAAGACTAGGCAGCCCTAGCAGATTAGTGCACCGGAGCCTTCCTTCCATGATGTCCCCAAGACTACAGCCCTAGCAGATTAGTGCACCGGAAGCCTTCCTTCCATGATGTCCCCAAGACTAGGCAGCCCTAGCAGATTAGTGCACCGGAAGCCTTCCTTCCATGATGTCCCCAGGACTAGCAGCCCTAGCAGATTAGTGCACCGGAAGCCTTCCTTCCATGATGTCCCCAAGACTAGGCAGCCCTAGCAGATTAGTGCACCGGAAGCCTTCCTTCCATGATGTCCCCAAGACTAGACAGCCCTAGCAGATTAGTGCACCGGAAGCCTTCCTTCCATGATGTCCCCAAGACTAGGCAGCCCTAGCAGATTAGTGCACCCGGAAGCCTTCCATGATGTCCCCAGACTAGGCACAGCCCTAGCAGATTAGTGCACCGGAAGCCTTCCTTCCATGATGTCCCCAGACTAGGCAGCCCTAGCAGATTAGTGCACCGGAAGCCTTCCTTCCATGATGTCCCCAGGACTAGACAGCCCTAGCAGATTAGTGCACCGGAAGCCTTCCTTCCATGATGTCCCCAGGACTAGGCAGCCCTAGCAGATTAGTGCACCGGAAGCCTTCCTTCCATGATGTCCCCAGGACTAGGCAGCCCTAGCAGATTAGTGCACCGGAAGCCTTCCTTCCATGATGTCCCCAAGACTAGGCAGCCCTAGCAGATTAGTGCACCGGAAGCCTTCCTTCCATGATGTCCCCAAGGACTAGACAGCCCTAGCAGATTAGTGCACCGGAAGCCTTCCTTCCATGATGTCCCCAGGACTAGACAGCCCTAGCAGATTAGTGCACCGGAAGCCTTCCTTCCATGATGTCCCCAGGACTAGACAGCCCTAGCAGATTAGTGCACCGGAAGCCTTCCTTCCATGATGTCCCCAGGACTAGACAGCCCTAGCAGATTAGTGCACCGGAAGCCTTCCTTCCATGATGCCCTAGCAGATTAGTGCCCAAGACTAGACAGCCCTAGCAGATTAGTGCACCGGAAGCCTTCCTTCCATGATGTCCCCAGGACTAGACAGCCCTAGTAGATCAGTGCACCGGAAGCCTTCCTTCCATGATGTCCCCAAGACTAGACACAGCACCCTTTAGTTTTCTTTGCAAAACACTTACTACATGGAATTCTCTCTCTCTCTCTCTCTCTCTCTCTCTCTCTCACACACACACACACACACACACACACACACACGCACACACACATCTGGTTCTATCTTCATGTGTGAGTATGTGGTGGGTAGACAATTGAAGGTCCTGAAATCAGGGATCGTATATCTGAATGCCTGGAATATTAAAGGCAAGTGGTATATTTTCCGTAGGTGGACAGATGGCATCTTAGTCCATTTTCTGATGCTATAACGAAATACCCAAGGCTGGGTAATGTATAAAGAAATAAGTTTATTTGGGCTCACAGTTCCAAAGGCTGAGAAGTTCAAGGGTAAGGCACCAGTGAGGGCTTCATCCTGCTTCAATCCACAGCAGAAAGTGGAAGGGCAAGTGGGTGCAGGCGGAAGAGGAGGGCACAAGGTGTGGACTTGCTTTAGAAAAACCAGCCATCACAAGAATAGACCCACTCCTTCAAGACAGTGTTCTCTCTCTTAATGACCCAGTCACCTCTCATGGGACCCACCACCTCTCAATAGCATGATGTAGGCAATTAAATCTCAGTGCAAGTCTGGGCGGAGAAAAACCTCATCCAATGTAGATATGAATGAGAGAATATTGTATTCTGTTACGGATGATCTAGGTAAATATAAACTCCCTCATTAAGGAAAAGGCTCAGATTTGGAGCAGCATTTTCCTAGCTTACGAGATTCATTGGTCTCTACTGGAGGCATCGAGACCTGTGGAGCTCACAGTCTCCAGATACTCCCCACACTTGAGCCTGGAACCACCAGTGGCCAAAGGCAGGTTTCTGGTGGGTTTTCCACTACTTGTGTTGGCTCCGTGCCACCACTCAGTACTCTTCTCCCATAGGAATTGAGAGGGAGAAACAGAAGAAAAAAAAGAGAGAGAGAAGATTCTTCATACATTTAGCAATCAATCCACAACCAAGAGAATTCCAAATATCTAAACTTGAGGACTTCTCCTATAGCTCAAATCCATTTAAACTGATTCCATAGGAAAGCAGGTGGTCACCATATTCCATGCACCCATTCCATCAATAGTTTATCAATGAAAGAGCAAGATGGACAGCCGGGCACAATGGCGCACTCCTGTAATCCCTGCTCCTCGGGAGGCTGAGGCAGGAGGATGGCGAGGTCAAAGCCAGCCTCAGAAACTTAGCAAGGCCCTAAGCAACTCAATGAGACCCTCTCAATAAAATAGAAATAAAAGGGCTGGGATGTGGTTAAGTGCCCCTGGGTTCAAACCTCAGTACCAAAAACTAAATGGATAGCAAAAGGACAGGGTCTAAAACACCAAGTGCAAGATCAGAGAAGCTCTTTTTAAGTAAGTGGAATCTCAATCTATCCTTGATGAAATCACCCAATAATACCCTGACTAGATCAGTGTATTTGCTACTTGGATAACCAACCACGGAGAGCTCCAGCAGCCAGAGGGACCAATTAGGGAGGAGAGAAAATGAAGAAGAGCTCTCAAATACACCCAGTCCCGTCCACCTTGTCAGCTAAGAGTCCCCATTAATTACCATTGATTTTCATGATAGTGTATTAACCCAATATGTCAACTCAAGTGTTGCCGCAGATCACAGCACACACAGACGCATTGGTTCTGCCATATCACAGGGGAGGGGAAGCCAGGTTTACTGGGGATAAACGCGTCCCTCACACGTTCATGGCTGGCTTGGAACACTGTGTTGCTTGAGCAGAACTTGTTATTTTAACAGAATGGATCAGTCATCCTGACAATGTTTGGGCTCCAAGCATTTGCTTTTGGAGCTGTATTTTTACCTACTGAATCTTTGGAACGGTGGAGCAACAGGGGACAGAACTGAACTGACAAATCCAGTCAATAAGACCACTGTACAGGTTTCATTGTGGATATTTCATAGTATTCACAAGATGTGGGTGGAGTTGAGAGATTTAAGACCAAGTCCCATCCTATGCCACTGTGAACTTTCTCAAGCCTTAGTTTCCTCATCTATTCATATGAGACTTCACGAAAGGTACCTGCCCAGCAGCTTGGGAGGCTGAGGCAGGAGGATTGCAAGTTGGAGGCCAGCCTCAGCAACTTAGTGAAGCCCTGTCTCAAAAAATAGAAAGGGCTGGGGATGTGGCTCAGTGGTTAAGCACCTCTGCATTCAATCCCTGGCAGAAAAGAAGAGAGAAAGCAAGCAAGCTACCTCATCTTACCAGTAGTGGTTGCTATGGGACCCACAAGAGAGTGGCTGGGTTTCTCTAGGGTTTAAAGAACACCAAACATTAAGGAATCTCAGCATCCCTGTTTACTGAGAGGTGTCATTAACTCACAAACACTGACCAGCCCTTCAGTCTCTTCCAGTAAGCGCTGGGCACTAGTATCTCCCAAGGTTTACCAACCCTGGCTAATAAAATTAAAAATCAAACACCAATTACCATGGGTGGGAAATCAGATTGATGTGGAGGAGTTCTACCTGAATATTAATTATGAATTAGGAGATTGCTTTCCAGGGCTGTGGCAGGGCAGGCTTTATTGGTTCATCAATAAGGAGCTCATGCTAATGGACTGAAGTAAAACACCCTCTGAGGAGTCAGCTCTGGTTTTCCCACCCGAGAACCATAAACTCAAAATAATTTACGTGGCACAAAATCTATTTTCTTCCAGTCCGTGAAAGTAATGAGAAATACCAGACTTGGGAGAAAAAGGAGGATTTAAAAGGTCATGGATGCTTTTTTTCTTCATTAGGGTCAAAGCTACTTATAATTTTCAGGCTTAGAATTCCCTAGAAGGAAACATACATAAAAAGACTCTGGTTTGAGCAATGCCTTAGACATAGGTCTATGCATATGGTCCCAGTGTTTGCCAGTCTGTGGGTGAAAGGTTCATGCTCCAATCCTACTGACTCTTACCTCATGTATTAGTCCATTTGTCCTTACTGTAATGAAATACCAGAGAGAGACTAACTTTATTAAGAAAAGAGGTTTATTTAGCTCACAGTTCTGGAGGCTCATGGTGCCAGCATCAGTGGGGCTTGGGGAGGACCTTATGATGGGTGGCAGAATGTGGACAGGTGGAAGAGATCACTTTTTTTTTTTTTTTTGACTTGGCATGAACCAAGGGGCACTTTACCACTGAGCCACACCCCCCAACCCTTTTTTTTTAAATATATATATATTTTTATTTTATAGAAGGGACCTTGCTAAATCGCTTAGGGCCTCACTAAGTTGCTGAGGCTGGCTTTGAACTTGCAATCCTCCTGCCTCAGCCTCCCAAGTCACTGGGATTACAGGCATGTGCCACTGCGACTGGCAAGACACAGGAAGCCAGAGGAGACTCTTTCTCAAGAGAACTAACCGGGGTCCCCCTAGAACTACCTCACTCCGGGCTGAGGGCGGCATCCATAATTGATCTAAGGCCCACCCACTAGGCTCCACCTCTTAAAGGTACCACACCACCCCCCATGCTGCCAATCTGGGGACCAAGAACCAACACGTGAACCTTGTCCAAACCACAGGACCTCCTCAAACAGAATCGAGCCTCCGGAGTCCTGGTCCATTCCTGCATCCTGGCTCTCGGAAGCCACGCCCACAGCCACTTGAGGCAGTTCCCAGACTCTACTCCTCCGCATGCCTCTGTGACCATGCGACAGTCAGGCCCCCGCTGTGCTACGTCACCCAGCATCCACCCTGCCTGCTGCCCCAGTTCCACACAGTGCCACCAGGCCACTTGAGTCCCCGCGTCTTGCCAGGGCTTTCAGGAATTTCTACGGTTCTGACCTACATCTTTTCTCTGAGACTTGAGAGCAATTCGTTAGCCGAGACTAGGTGACAAGTCTCTGCATGGTCCTCTCACCCTCCTCCCCTCAGCCTCTTCTTAAACAGGTACACTAATCCTGTCCTTCCAACAAGTAAAACAAAAAGCAGTGGGAAGTGGTGGTGCGCGCCTGTCATCCCAGCGGATCCGGAGGCTGAGGCAGGAGGATCGCAAGTTCAAAGCCAGCCTCAGCAATTTAGCAAGGCCCTCAGCAACTCAGTGAGACCCTGTCTCTAAGTAAAATACAGAAGAACTAAAAAGACGTTGGTGATGTGGCTCAATGGTTATGTGCCACTGAGTTAAACACCCCCCTGTCCCCACCCCCCCCCAAAAAAAAGCCACTTTATATAACAGTTTGAGAACTAATACCAGTAAGAAGCACTAGCCTATAATAAAAAACAGGGATGATACCAGGTGTTGATGAGGTTGTAGAGAAGTTGGAGTGTTTTTAAATTTTTAAATTTTATTTTTTTTAGATATACATGACAGTAGAGTGGATTCTTCTGCAAATATAAAATATAAAATGATGCAACCATTTCAAACTACAATCTGGCAGTTTCTTGAAATTAAACAGAGTTACCACATGACTAGCAAGTCCACTCCGGGGTGTGTACTGAAGAGAACTTACAACAACATGCTTACAAAAAACCTGGACACAAGTGTTCATAAATATTCATAGCAGATTTATTCATAAGCACAATAAAAAATGAAAACAACCTAAATGTTCATCCATTGATGAATGGATAAATAAAATGGGGTATATCCATATAGTGGACTCTAAAAAGAAAAGAAGCACTGATACATGCTACAACATAGATGTTTTAAGCAAATAATGGTAAGTAAAAGAGTTGGAAATAAAGATCACATATTAGCCAGAAGCAGTTGTGCATGCCTATAATCCCAGTAACTCAGGAGGCTGAGACAGGAGGATCACAAGTTCCAGGCCAGCCCTGGGCAACTTAGTGAGTCCCTACCTCAAAAATAAAAAAATAAATAAAAAGTGTTAGGGCCGGGTTCAGTGGTGTACACCTGTATCCCAGCAGCATGGGAGACTGAGGCAGGAGGATCACAAGTTCAAAGCCAGCCTCAGCAAAAGTGAGGTGCTAAGCAGTTCAGTGAGGACCTTGTCTCTAAATAAAGTACAAAATGGGCTGGGGATGTGGCTCAGTGGTTGACTTCCCCCGAGTTTAATCTTCAGTATCCCCCCAAAAAAGAAAGAAAGTGCTGGGGATGTAGCTCAGGAGTAAACCACCCCTGGGGTTCAATACCAGTACCAAAATAAATAAAAGGTGAGTGTTATGATATTTCAATTATATGTCAATTTTTTGAACTTTTTTTTTTTTTTTTGGTGGTACCGGGGATTGAACTCAGGGGCACTCGACCACTGGGTCACATCCCCAGACCTTTTTTGTATTTTTTTATTTAGAGACAGGGTCTCACTGAGTTGCTAAGTGCCTCGCCATTGCTGAGGCTGGCTTTGAACTTGCGATCCTCCTGCCTCAGCCTCCCAAAGTGCTGGGATTACAGGCGTGCGCCACCGCGCCCCCGACTTTTGAACTTTATTTTGAGACAGGGTCTCACAATTTACCCAGGCTGGCCTCAAACTTGCAATCCTCTTTCTCAGCCCCCCAAAGTATCTGGGGTTCCAGGAGCATGCCAATGCACTTGGCTTCAGTTTTTCTTTTTCTTTCTTTCTTTCTTTTTTTTTCTTTCTTTTTGTACCAGGGATTGAACTGAGGGGCACTTAACCATTGAGCCACATCCCCAGCCCCTTTGATCTTTTATTTACAGACAGGGTCTCACAGAGTTGCTTAGGGCCCCAATAAGTTGCTGAGGCTGGCTTTGAACTCATGATCCTCCTGCCTCAGCCTCCCGAGTCACTGGGATTACAGGAGTGTGCCAGCGCGCCCTGCACCTGGCTTCAATTTTTCCAAAACATTTTTTAAGCGCCAAATGGGGTAAAAGACTCTCTGACCTTCTGATTCCTCCTTGCAAAATCAGACTTGGCCTCAGCTGATACATTCCACTGCACTTACCAAGGACTGCAATAAAGCTGGAAGCATGGAGAAGGCCGCCCTGCCCGGGATTGAACTGAGGGGCACTTAACCATTGAGCCACATCCCCAGCCCCTTTGATCTTTTATTTACAGACAGGGTCTCACAGAGTTGCTTAGGGCCCCAATAAGTTGCTGAGGCTGGCTTTGAACTCATGATCCTCCTGCCTCAGCCTCCCGAGTCACTGGGATTACAGGAGTGTGCCAGCGCGCCCTGCACCTGGCTTCAATTTTTCCAAAACATTTTTTAAGCGCCAAATGGGGTAAAAGACTCTCTGACCTTCTGATTCCTCCTTGCAAAATCAGACTTGGCCTCAGCTGATACATTCCACTGCACTTACCAAGGACTGCAATAAAGCTGGAAGCATGGAGAAGGCCGCCCTGCCCCCCAAAACTTCCCCACCTACTTGCTGATGCCTGAAATTCCACTGTGGAGCCGCATTCTCGTCTAAATATTTTAACACTTTACTTTCACCCTCTGCGTTCACGGTGCCATCTCTGGGACCAATCCTGTCTCTAAGTGAAGGCAGGTTTAACAAAACCCTTTCTCCTCTCGGTGAGTGTCAGAATGTAGTGCTTTGGTGGAATGATGGCAAAAAACGAACAACAAAACTCATTCTGCATTTGACCTGGAATCGGGAGTTTTACAGTCTCCTTTTCTTCCATTTGGACAAGAGACATCCACATGGCACTTATTTGGAAATTCAATGGATCCAGGGTATCTGATTGTCCCTCATGTCATCTCAAGCATAAGGAGAAGTAAAAGGAGGATTCGAGACTCTTCTTTTTTTTTTTTGAGGGGGTACTGGGGACTGAACTCAGGGGCACTCAACCACTGAGCCACATCCCCAGCCCTATTTTGTATTTTCTTTGGAGACAGGATCTCACTGAATTGCTTATGGCCTTGCTAAGTTTCGGGGGCTGGCTTTGAACTTGTGATCCTCCTGCCTTAGCCTCCGGAGCTGCTGGGATTATAGGCGTGGGCCACCGCACCTGGCTCAGGACTCTTCTTCTTTTTTTTAGTTGTTGATAGACATTTATTTTATTTCCTTAATTTTGTGTGATGCTGAGGATCGAACCCAGAGCCTTACACATGCTAGGCAAGCGCTCTACTGCTGAGCTAGGACTCCAGCCCCAGGACTCTTCTTTATAAAGAAAACAACTAGATCCTGGCTGGCACTATTTTTAGTACTTTGGGCTGGTATGATAGAAGAAGAGACCCTAAGTGGCAATCCAAAATCAACCTTCCACCCTGTACCCCATCATCCTCTTCCATGTAGCGAATTTCTCCACATCTGTCACTCTGAAGCTGTCTTGCTCAAGTGCTTGCTTCCTGGAATGTAGAACGGTTTGCTTTGTAGAACCAAGGTCCCAAGAAGGCAGGGTCCTGTCTCCCTTGTTACTGCTGTGCCTCCAGCATCTGGGACGGTGTCTGGCACAGAGTAGGCACCTAGGGAATAGTTCTGCAATGAATGGATGAATAGTCCCCCGCCCCTGGCACTGTGCCTATGTCACAAACAGCATCTACCAAGGACCACACCTCAGCCTCAGGTTCCCCATCTGGGAATCCCTGTCCATGCCCTCCCCCTGCACCCCTGCTTCTGGGACCCTGCACAGTGGCTTAGGAACTCAGAGGCTGGTCGATAAATAAACGTGGGTGCCTAGCATGTGTGAGGCCCTGGGTTCGATCCCCAGCACTGCAAACTAATAACAACAATAATAATTACGGTTATATCATAAAGTCTAGTGCTTAAAAGGAGAGATTGCGGTGCTGTATGACCAGAGCAGAAGGAACCTGTAAGCAGCTAAAGACAAACAAAACCAGATACAGAGAAGGGCTGGGATTGTGGCTCAGCGGTAGAGCGCTCACCTAGCATGCGTGCGGCCCGGGTTCAATCCTCAGCACCACATACAAATAAACCCATTGTGTACAACTAAAGTAAATAAATAAATATTTAAAAAAAAAAAAAACAGATACAGAGAGAAGAAATGAGGAGGGCGAGGGGGAGAGAGGAAGATTCTGAGCAGGTGAACTTGCAGGTTCTTTAAGTTCATCACTTATCCCCTAGAGACCTGCCTGCACTTCAGACTTGGATATCGCCTTCAGTTCACATTAGCTTTTTTTTTTTTTTAAATATTTATTTATTTGATTTAGTTGTATACAATGCACTTATTTTTACGTGGTGCTGAGGATCAAACCCGGGCCGCACATGTGCGAGGCGAGCGCTCTACCGCTGAGCCGCAACCCCGGCCCCTTTGTTGGGTTTTTATTCTTTTTCTTTCTTTTCTTTTTTTTTCTTTTTCTTTCTTTTTTTTGTACCAGAGATTGAACCAGGGGTGCTTTATTACTGAGCCACATCCCCAGCCCTATTTAGTATTTTGTTTAGAGACAGGGTCTCGCTGAGTTGCTTAGGTCCTCACTAAGTTGCCGAGGCTGGATTTGAACTCTTGATCCTCCTGCCACTGGGATCACAGGCATGTCCGGGTTTTGATTTCTTGCAATTAATTCCAAACTACAAAATGCTAGCACCGCAGTAGGCATTCTTAAAACCTCTGTCAACTTGAACGTGCATTTTTGTTCATTCATTTGTTTAATTACTCTAGAAATATTTACTGGGTGGGTCACTGGACTAAAAGGCATAGTGGCCTGCAACCACGTAGTCACCGTCTCTGCCCTTGTGGAATTCTGGCAGAGGAGAAAGCTGTCAATCAAATAAAGACAAGACAAGAAATATGAACTGTGCATCTTACATTGCCTCCTATGCACCAGGAATGCTGCTGGGCTGTACAAAGACACTTAATCATACCTGATGTTAAAGAGAACAGAGACAGCTCAGAGCAGGGAACACTTTGCGGGTGTGGTGGCTCATGTCTGTCATTCCAGCAGCTCAGGAGCCAGAGGCAGGAGAATTGCAAGTTCACAGCCAGCCTCAGCAACAGTGACGTGCTAAGCAACTCAGTGAGACCCCGTCTCTAAATAAAATATTAAAAAGGGCTGAGGATGTGGCTCAGTGCTTAAGTGCCCCTGGGTTCAATATCTGGTACCAAAAAAAGAAAAAGAAAAAAAGAATAGGAGCGCTCGCATTGCTCTTTACCACGTAGCTGACACACGTGTCTTATCAGATTGGACCCTGAGCTGGATCCTTGGGCTTTGGGTCTTAGAATATGCCCGTTTTATAGGCGGGAGCTGGTAAAGCTCCTTGTGACTATCACCCGGAGAAACAAGGCTGTGGGCAGAGCTTAAAGGCTGTGCTCTGTCTCCAAAACGGTCCCTTCCCTGTCCTCCCAGGCCCAGGCTCTGGGCTTTGCAGAAAGGCAGGAGCTGCCAGGGACTCTGCAGCCCGAAATATCTCCCCATCCAGCGCTGGTGCCCGAAATTCCACCAGAGACTCACATTCCTGGCTCAAAATGGCACCTTCTGTGAGGCTATTTCTGGACTTTGCCTAGGTGCATGCCTGAAAGCTCAACCCAGGTCAGTGTATAATGTAACTGTGGTTTTTCAACAGTGGTCTGTGGAACACCAGCGTCCGAAGTATCTTTACCAAGCCAGGTGTGGTGGTGCACAACTGTAATCCCAGCAACTCGGGAGGCTGAGGCAAGAGGATCACAAGTTTGAGGCCAGCCTTGGTGATTAGTGACACCTTGTCTCAAAATAAAAAACATAAAAAGGGATGGGGGTGTAGCTCAGTGATAAATGACCCTGGGTTTGATTTTTAGTACCAAAAGGATTGAGAGAGAGAGAGAGAGAGAGAGAGAGAGAGAGAGAGAAGAAAAGAAAAGAAAAGAAAAAGAAATAGAAAAAGGAAAGAAACAAAATCCACGCATAAATTCATAGCATACTCTGGCCCAAAGAAGGACATGATAACTACATGTGGAATGAATGGGCCAACCCAGGTTCCTTGACTTCAGTGGGGCTCCTTTACCTTGGCTGGAAAAAACAGGATACTAATAGGACCGGTTTCTTAGGGTCATGTTAGTGACATGACCATGTAAGCACACAGCACAGTGACAGATACATGGTAACCCCTCCCCCACATATGCACACTCAAATCCCAAGAGGGATCCCTGAAAAAAGACAGTATGAACAGCAAATTCCCACCACCACCTATAGCAATTTAAAACCAGAGCCAGGTGCAGTGGGGCACACCTGTGATCCCAGAGGCTCGGGAGCCTGAGGCAGGAGGATTGTGAGTTCAAAACCAGCCTCAGCAACTTAGCAAGGCCCTAAGCAACTCAGTGAGACCCAGTCTCTAAATAAAAAATATAAAGGGCTGGGGATGTGACTCAGTGGTCAAGTGCCCCTGGGTTCAGTCTCCAGTACAAAAAAAAAAAAAAAAAAAAAAACACACAAAAAACTAGAGTGTATATCAAATATTGTCCAAATGACTCTTGACTACTCCAGATAATTTTGTGAATGGATGTAGAGATGGACCATTTACTATGGTCTCATAGTTCTTAATCCAGTCCCAAATTCATCCTGTTAATTGCCCCTCTTCCAGGTACCATGTGATACATTTCTTAAAATTTACACTTTGTGGGGCTGGGGTTGTGGCTCAGCAGTAGAGCACTCACCTAGCATGTGAGCGGCTCTGGGTTTGATCCTCAGCACCATGTAAAAATAAATAAATAAAATAAAGGTATTGTGTCCAACTATAACTAAAAAATAAAATAAAATTTCACTTTGTTATTCTAGCCACTCAATAAGTACCTTATTTTTTTTTTCTTTTCTTTTTTAACTGGGGATTGAACTTAGGGGCACTTTACCACTGAGTTACGTCCCCAGCCCTTTTTTATTTTTTATTTCACGACAAGGTCTTCCTACTTGTCCCAGGCAGGTCTTAAATTTGCAACCCTCCTGCTTTTAGCCTGCCAAGTTGCTGAGATTACAGGCATGTGCCACCATGCCAGGCCAATAATCACCTTTTAATAGAACTGCCTTTGTCCTACAGGTCCCCCTGATTTGCAAGCATTGAGACAAGCCCTTGACTCTGATCACCTGTGCCTCTGTGTTGATCTGTGAATCAGGAGCCCATGAACCTTGAAATCCTCCTACTTAGTCACTGGGAAGACATGGCTGTGTCTAGGATCATCTGCCCTAATTTTTCTTCTTCCCAGCCACACACTCCAGCGTGTGATCCTGGACAGATTTCTTGCTACATCTCAGTTTCCTCAGTAGAAAACGGGGATCTTAGTGGTCCCAGTGGAGTGGTGAAGCCCTAGGTGACCCCCAGTTTGCTGGGGACAGTGAGTGTCTGCGCCTATCACTTTAGCATAGGTATTATTCCATTTATAAATCTGACCCAGTCAAGATGACAAATTGCATAATTATGTCACCAAGAGCCTGAGTTTTGCAGGCAGGCAAAGTTTGATCTGAATGACAATTTGGTCCCTGGGTGACTTCTGCAAGTTCCTTAACCTCAATTTGTTTACATGGAGAATGACAATGACAACAGCAGTGTTTTCCTCAAAGGGGATCATAGGAATAAGTGAACAGAATGCAGGTAAGAGGGCCCCAATGCCAGCAGCTGTCACGGTCATCTTCACGTTGGAGGCTCTACCAGTCAGGCCTCTTTCAGTTCCAAGAGTGAGGAAGACACCTCAAAGTGATGCGCAGAAAAGCGAACGTGCTCTCCCACCGAGCCACCAGCCCCGCCCCTATCCCCGTCTTGACAACATCGTCACCTCCGCTGCTTACTCTCCATTTGTCCAGCACAGCCACGATCCTTTGCTCTCTGTCCTGCTCCGTGTCTTGAGGCCCCCTCTTGGTAGTGCCCAAGCTGAGTTCCTAGGATTCAGATCAGGGGGATGAAGCCGGGCGCCGTGGCACAGCGCCTGCAATCCCGGCAGCTCCGGAGGCTGACACAGGAGGTCAAAGCCAGCTTCGGCAATTTGGTGAGGCCCTCAGCAGTTTAGCGAGACCCTGTCTCTAAATAATAAATAAAGAAGGGCTGGGGACGAGGCTCAGTTGGTTAACCGCCCCTGGGTTCAAGCCCCAGTACAAAAAAAAAAAAAAAAAAAAAAAAAGAAAGAAAAAATCAGGGGGAAGAGAGCAAAGAGTCGACCACACCCTCCCTGACCCTGCCTCACTCCTGGTCTTGCCACAGCCCCATCAACCTTGAGCTCTCTCCAGGCTCTGGAAATGTGGCCCATCCTTTGCCTTCAGGTCTGAGTGGGCACGGTTTCCCACACTGCTAGTCCCCGGTTCTGCACCCTCCCGCTTGGGACCGGATCCCTGATCACCTCTTTCCACAAAGCAACTGAACTCCACTCAGCTCTCCTGCTTCAACCCTTCACTGGGCTCCATAGCCAGAATCCTGTCCCACAAATTTCCACAGGAGGTCTTCTCTCTCTGTCTCTCTCTCTCTTTTTTTTCCCTCTACATTATACAAATGATGTATATCACTATGGAAAAAATATGAAAATAGAAAAAGAAAAACACTCAATCTTACCCCTAAATTAGATGATTACTTACATTTTGGTATTTATCATTCCATATTTTATTATTTGCATGTAAATGTGTACATATAAGAATTTTTTTGTAACAAAAGTGGAATGATTATTAGGTTTTTTTGTTTGTTTGTTTTTTGTGGTACCAGGGATTGAACTCAGGGGCACTCGTCCTCTGGGTCACATCCCCAGCCCTTTTTTGTATTTTATTTAGAGACAACATCTCACTGAGTTGCTAAGTGCCTCGCCATTGCTGAGGCTGGCTTTGAACTCGCGATCCTCCTGCCTCAGCCTCCCAAAGTGCTGGGATTACAGGCGTGCGCCACCGCGCCCGGCTGATTATTAGGTTTTTAAATGGAAAGTTCTCAAAATTAAAATACACATAAATATAGTCTGTTTGTTAAAATAGGTAACAGGAAGCTAATGTTTTCAAATTAAACAAGTTTACAAAAAATAACTTTATCTTTGCAGAACAGTAGTTTTACAAGTATGAACTACATTTTTTCCCTAAACAATTACACAATAAATATTTTTAGAGTTCTTTGTAAATAAGTGACTTAACTTTCAATTTCTATTTAGGCCAGGAAAAATAAATGTGGGGAGTATTTTTGGATTTGATTGGTTTTCCTTGAACTTCTTGGACTCTCATAATGGAGAGGGAAAAAAGAAAATGGAAAGGAGATGGAACATTTCTAATTTCTATTTTCACCCTTAGTTGTATATTTAGCTCTAAATGGGGATGTAACATTTTCCCTAGGTACTTCATTTTGAAAGAATTTAAAACAAAACAAACAAAAATGACCAGGTGCACTGGTGCATGCCTGTAGTCCCAGCAACTTGGGAGGCTGAGGCAGGAGGATCATAAATTTGATGCCAGCCTTAGCAACTCAGCAAGGCACTAAGCAATTAGCAAGACCCCATCTCAAAATAAAAAATAAAAAGGACTGGGGATTTAGCTCAGTGGTAAAACACCTGTGGATTCAATCCCCAGGGAAATAAATAAATAAACTAAAATTTAAAGAACCACCATGAAAGAATTAAAAACTGGCCAAGCGTCGATAAGTATTTAAAAGAACACAAATGTTGTGTATTGCAAAATGTGCAGGGAATGCTGGTTCAGCGATGCCCTTAAGCCAGGCAAGGATATAGACACTGTATCTATCAAAAATTGTCTTGTAACTGCCGTCTTGCATGGCTGAAACCAATGACAAATGTGGTTCTCACCAACAGGTAGTCCAACCGATGCAATGAATATGAAGGCCACTTCCAAAACTGATCGGGGGTGCTGTGCCCCATATGCACAGGCCCAGGTTGTTCACAGTGATCTAAGAGAACAGAGTTTAGCTATCAAAAGGCACTGGGAAAGGCATGCAGTCCTTAGCCACCCTCTAGACTCCCGTCCAATCGTGCATGTGGTCTGGGGTCTGCACCTTCTCCTTCAGCTGATACTCGCTGTCCTCTCTCATAGCTTCGGTGCTGGTCGGCTATCCCACATGCCAATCATTCCTAGACACACCCTCACGGACGCACCCATGCCTCATAATCTTAGGCATCTCTTCATCCAAACAAGTTGAGGATTCAAATTAACCATTACAGCTGTTCATCCTGCTTAGCGGGGGCATGGAAAATGGGGATCTCCTCCCCACCCCTTGCTAAATAGACACTCTCTGGCCCCAGTGAATCCCATTTTCTAAACCGTTGATTTTACAGAGATTCTTAAGGGATTTCTTCAGGACTGAGCCATTCCTCTGACTCACCACTCTCTAGGCTTTGTGGGGGAAAAAAAAAACGTCCTGGCTGGGTTGCAAACCCTATAACCCTAATTTTTCAGATTGACCTTCCCCAGTTGCAAAGAGAACTGAGGAGGCAGCCAGATGTCTGACGCTTTTTACCTAGATGGTCCTTGTAGACGGCGTCTAGAGATGTGTTCTCTACATTTTGCTGGTTCCCAGAATGTGATGATCATCAGAGCTTTTAGAGGCATGTGGAAAAGACACCCAGCCAGTCAGCAGCATCTACTCCAGCTCCACAGCGTCTGGGGGACGCGTGAGAGCGAGGACTCTGGTGGCCCCGTACTCCGGGCCTCCATTCAGCCTCCTGTACTCCTAGGACTTTGCCTTTGGAAGCCCATGTTCTCTTTTTCTTTGGTACTGGGGATTGAACTCAGGGGCACTCGACCACTGAGCACACATCCCCAGCCCTATTTTGTATTTTATTAAGAGACAGGGCCTCACTGAGTTGCTAAGTGCTTCGTTTTTTGCTGAGGCTGGTTTTGAACTCCTGATCCTCCTGCCTCAGCCTCCGGAGCCGCTGGGATTTCAGGCATGCGCCACCACACCCACCTGGAAACCCACCTTCTCTCCACATCCCGGTAGACAGGCGTGGCCCTGCTGTACTTCTCATCACTTATCTGCTCAAATTAAACACAGCACACACCACCTCCAGCCATCCTCTGCTCAGCATTCTGACAGATTCTGCGTGTTCTCAGCCAAAGCAAAATAAATTGTACACATTAGGCAAAGTGTCATGCTCAGGAGGACACCGGTGTGTCCGTGCCCTGCTCCTTGAGAGCTTGGCATCTCAAGTTTGATGTCACTGAGATGGCTCTTTACACTGGCTTCATTCCAAAGAACTGACCCCAGTTTTTATTGATTGGAAATGTGAACGTGTGGGTGCCTTTTACAGGAGCACCTTGTTTGACTCATATTGAGACACAGGCTAAAGATAGCCAGGCTCCAGCACGGTGACCTTGCTTGATGTCTTGGCTGCACCGGGAACATCCACGCTGGGAGCCTTTGTTCTCTCTCTTCCCACAGCTCCCGGGTCTGTGTGTGTGTGGTGTGGGGGATGGAGCCCAGGGCACTTCACCACGGAGCCGCACCCCCAGCCCTTTTTTCCTTTTCATTTTGAGACAAGGTCTTGCTGCATTGCTGAGGGTCTTGTTAAATGCTCAAGCTGGCCTGGAACTTGCGGTCCCCTCAGCCTCCCCGGTCTTGGGGAGGACAGGCATGCCCCACCAAGTCCAGCGAGCCGCTGGGTCTTGTCGACTAGTTCTTTTCATCACTCAAGTCAGCTCCAATATGACCTTCTCGGAGAGGCCTTTCCCTACTACTGAGAGTAGCTCAGCCATCCCTTGCTATCACATGATCCGTTTTGCATACTTGTGGGCGTGTAACATCTGAAACTACTGGGTCTTTCTTCTTTTGTTTAAAAATATTTTGATTTATTTGCTTTAGTTGTACACAATGTGTTTTATTGAATGTATTTTATTTGTACATGGTGCTGAGGATCGAACCCGGGTTGCCCACATGCTAGGCGAGCGCTCTACCACTGAGCCACAATCCCAGCCCTGGGTCTTTATTCTTATTGTCACTGTTGACTTTATGGGTGGGTGGCATCTCTCTCAGAGCGCTGTGCTTAGAAGGGCTCTCCACTCTGTCTAATGTTCTACTGCTCCTATTTTCTTTCCCTTTTTTTTGTATCAGGTATTGAACTCAGGGCACTCAACCACTGAGCCACATCCCCAGCCCTATTTTGTATTTTATTTAGAGACAGGCTCTCCCTGAGTTGCTTAAGGCTTTGCCATTGCTGAGGCTGGCTTTGAACTCGTGATCCTCCTGCCTCAGCCTCCAGAGCCGCTGGGATTACAGGAGTGCACCACTCCGCCTGGCCTATCTTGACATTCTTAATAAATTTTTAAGGAAGGTCTTGCATTTTTATTTTGTAACACAAATTATGTTCCACTGCTACTTATTATTTATTGTCTTTCATTTTACTGTTCAAGTATAAGCTCCAGGGAGCAGAGATCTTATCTATTTGGTTCAATAATTTGTTGTTGTTAGAAAATGCTGAACAAAGTTAACTTAGCCGGGAACACCGTGTTAGTGAAATAAAAGGGTTAATAGGGGTGCCACGTGGGGAAGAGTAGGGAAAGGAAGGGAAGGGAAGGGGGTAGGGAAGGGAGAACAGGAAGGAAGAAGAAGGGGAAAAAGGGCCGGTTTCAGTCTGGAGCAGGCTTAAATAGCGGACTGGTGGTCAGGGAGAGCCCTGGGGGCGAGTGTCTCCATAGGCTGCTGGAGGTCAGGAGGCAGTGGCGAGGGCACCTGCTGGCCAGGCTGAGGTCCCTGGGAAATGTAGTCTTTTACCTGGGGAGGTGTGGCCTTCTACCTCCCTGCCCGAATCCAACAGTTGTCAGTACTTAAAACACTTCATGAAATACAGTAGTTGCTCAATCAACAAATATTTAAGTTAAGCACAGAATTATCATGTGACCCAGCGATTTCACTCATAGACCCAAAGGAATTGCAAACAGGCCGGGCATGGTGATGTAGACCTGTAATCCCAACTACTCTGGAGGCTGAGGCAGGAGGATCACAAGTACGAAGCTAGCCTTGGCAACTTAGCAAGACCCTGTCTCAAAAAATAAAAATAAAAAGGACTAGAGGTGTAGCTCAGTGGTAGGGCACCCTTGGGTTCAATCCCTAGTAGTGAAGAGAGAGAGAGAGAGAGAGAGAGAAGATAAATTGAAAACAAGTGGTCAAATAAATACCTGTATATAACATTGTAGCAGCACAATTCACAATAACCAGAAAGTTGAAACAACTTAAATTTCTATCCATGGATGAATGGATAGACAGATTGGTATATTCTTTCTTTCTTTCTTTCTTTTTTTTTTTTTTTTTTTTTTTGTATTTTATTAGAGACAGGGTCTCACTGAGTTGCTTAGGGCCTTGCCATTGCTGAGGCTGGCTTTGAACTCGCGATCCTCCTGCCTCAGCCTCCTGAGTGCTGGGATTACAGGCGTGCGCCACAGCCAGACTGGCATATTCGTACAATGGTTGGATATGTTAATCAAACATAAAATAAATTTATAGGAGAGACAGATTTTTTTCTCACCCATTATTAGGCTCATGGCTGAGGCACCAGAAATAAAAGGCAGTTTGAGAAAAGCATACACATTTATTTAATCTAAGTTTTAGGTGACATGAGACACTTCAGAAGGGAAAACCCAAAGGAGGAGGAAGGAACCTGTGCATCTCTGTGCTAAGTCATGGAGAGTGGACGGTCCTCCAGACGCATGGCTGGACCAAGGAGGTCAGGCCCAGTGGGACGAATGGGAGGAGGCTTAGCAAGACCTGTCTGCTCCAGACCCTGCCGTGTCCATGTCTTCAGAGAGAAGGATGTGCTTCCCGTGGGTGCAGATGACCTCTGGAATGAGAGTCTTGTGACCTACTCCAGAGGAATATCAGAAAATTCTTTAATGGCCCCCGTTAGGAAAGGAAGGAACCCTTCCTTGCTTTGTCAGCTTGAGAAAATGCCAAGGTTCTATGATCTGGGGCAGTGTGTCCTGAACCCTGTTAGAATCAAGTCCTGATGCAGGCTACTACAGGGAAGGATCTGGAAAACACGATGCCGAGGGGAATAAGTCAGGCACAAAAGGACACGCGTTGTATCTCAACTTGTAGAAAAGGAAACCAGAAAATAAATAAATACTTGCTGAGTAAATACATAGTTACAGAATTTGTTTCAGAACGGTTTGCCATGACTAAGGTTAGTATGTTGTTAACACAGCCTAGGGCTTCAGGGACTCAGGTCCTAGGGCTTTTCAGTGTGCATGAAAATAAAAACACATTCATTCCTTCCTTCCTTCCTCCCTCCCTCCCTCCCTTCCTCCCTCCCTCCCTCCCTTCCTCCCTCCCTCCCTTCCTTCCTCCCTTCCTTCCTTCCTCCCTTCCTTCCTCCCTTCCTTCCTTCCTCCCTTCCTTCCTTCCTCCCTTCCTTCTCTGTCCCTCTCTCTCTGTCACTCCCCCACCACACTCTCTTCTTTCTTTCCTTCCAGTACTTGGGATTGAACTCAAGTGTGTTTTATCACTAAGCTACACCCCCAATCCTTTTTGTTTTGAGACAGGGCCTCACTAAGTTGCCCAAGCTGGCCTTGAACTTGGAATCCTCCTGCCTCAGCCTCCTGAGTAGCTGGGATTACAGGCATGTGCCAATGTTTCTGTAATCCCTTCAAAAAAGCATTTTAAATATTTGCTGCCATCAAGATGATACAAGACATTGCTATTATCATAATTATTATTTTCCCACTTTGTGGTCTTATTTTTCTAAAAATTTTTGAACATTAAAGACAATCATAGATGAACATCCAATTATAAAAAAAATCACATAGAGAGATTCTATGTAAATTTCATTCAATTTCCCCATTTTGCAAAACTGCAATATAGCCAGGTGTGGTGGCACACACTTGTAATCCCAGCAGTTTAGGGGGCTGAGGTCAGAGGATCAAAAGTTTGGGGCCAGCCTCAGCAATGTAGCAAGCAAGGCCCTAAGCAATTTATTGAGTCAACGTATTCAAATGAAAAACTTTTAAAGGACAGGGGATGTGGCTCAGTGGCAGAGCACTCCTGAGGTCAATCCCCAGTACCACAGAAACAAAACAACAACAAAACTGTGGTATACTATCACAACCAGGACATTCACATAGGCACAACTCCTCTATCTCATCTGGGCTCATCTGTGCTTACCCGTGTGTGTGTGTGTGTGTGTGTGTGTGTGTGTGTGTGTGTGTATTACTGACTACACATAACAATAACTCCTTTTAGTATTATAGCCAGGTAGGAAATTCTAGTAGGAAATTCCAGAGATGCTGGCACTGCCACAGTCACCACAAGGAAATGGCCCAAAGCACAAGTGAGATGAAATATCTCCCAAGTCGCGCAGGGGACTCGGCAGTCTGAGACCTATTAGTTCAACCTTGCCTTTGACCTTTGCTTGACCCTTCCAGCACTGGGATTCGTGGAAAGGCTGCCCTGTGTTTTGCAAGAGACTGAGGGATGTGGTCTTGTTGAGACTCCCTTCTGGGATCTGAGAAACTTAGAAGTTGGCAGACATTCATTGGTAGATAAAAAGGGCAGCTGCCACTGAGATGGGTTTTTGTTTTTGGGGGGGTTGGGGGGACGGACCAGGAATTGAACTCAGGGGCACTCCACCACTGAGCCACATCCCCAGCCCTATTTTGTATTTTATTTTAAGACAAAGTCTCACTGAGTTGCTTAACGCCTCGCTAAGTTGCTGAGGCTGGCTTTGAACTGGAGATCCTCCTGCCTCAGCCTTGCGAGCCGCTGGGATTACAGGTGAGCGCCAGGCGCCCGTCTGAGATGGTTTTTATTAATGAAAACCCCTTGCTACTTCAGTCTGCTAATAAGTCTAACCTGGAACTGGAACCTCAGATGACTGAGCTCACTGGAGGACATGGACGCGTTTATCATGGGGACCCTGTTGTGTGGCGTTCCATCCCGCTGGAAGGTGGAGAGTGCTCCTTTCCAAGGGGCGTCAGTGAATGGAGCAGAAGCCTTCTTCCACCACTCGCCCCGTTCGTTCCCACCTTCTGCTCACAGGGCCCAGGTGTGCCTTCCGAGAGGCCCCATGCCGTCTCCTTGTCTGGGTGTGTCGTGTACTAGCCAATCCCCAGCCAAGCCCACATTCATGGCTCACTCCAAGGACGGCAATGACTCCACCAACACTTTCCATTCTTCCACATTTAAGCATGGGTTCAGAAAACATGCATGTCCAAAACTGGTCAAAAAGAGATAGAATCCTGGTCTTTGCTAGAATGATCAGGACAGACAAACTCTTTCTTTCCATTGGACTTGAAGGTATTGTTTTAGTCAGCTTTTTTGCTGCTGCAACTAAATGATCCAACCAGCACAATTATAGAGGAGGAAAGATTTATTTGGGAGCTCATGGTTTCAGAGCTCTAAGTCCATGGACACCTGACTCCATTCCTCGGGGCTGGAGGTGAGGCAGGACATCATGGAGGAAGAGTGTGGTGGGGGAAGCAGCTCACATGGGGATCAGGAAGCAGAGAGAGACTCCACTCTCCAGATACAGATATAGACCCCACAGCCAGCCCCCCAGTGCCACCTCCTCCAGCCACACCCCACCACTTCAGTTATTACTCAGCTAATTCCTATCAGGGGATTAAATCACTGATTGTGTTTAGGCTCTTGTGACCCAATCATTTCTTCTCTGAACCTTCTTGCGTTGTACCCCATGTGAGCTTTGGGAGACACCACATCTAAACCATAACAGGTATTAACCAAAAATCTTGGAACATCTGAACCCAACAGTGAAAGCATGCTGTAAACAAAGCTAACATAGAAGAGAGGAGAATGAAGAGTCCCAGCTGAGCACCTAGAACCAGCTGTACCTGAAGCTCTGAACCTCTCAGTGACATTAGTCAATAAGTTAATCAAGTCATTACCTCTGAGTGTGTGTGTATGTGTGTAAATGAATTTGAGTTTTTTTTTTTTTTTTTTTTTTTTTTTTTTTTTATCAGAACTCCATGAGAAGGATCAATGGCAAATAACACCTATTAGGTTAAGCTCAAAGCCATAAATCCTAAAGCTAATTTTAGTATTTGTCCTCTCCTCATTCAACAACTCTCCCATTATCTCATCTGTTTGCATTACTGCCTGTAATAATTTGTCCAACCAGCGGCTTCAGTGCTTAGTGTAAAGTAAGTAACTCAAGTAGAGTAAATGGCACTGTGAGTACATTAATGCTTCTGACCCTGTAATGTCATCTTTTAAATAGGTTGTGCATGTGTAAACTCTGCTGCCGACCATCTGTGCTGTGTCTTTAAGTTCGATAATGAAATGGCCTGGGCCATCTTTGTTTATTCATGCAACCCAGGCAGCCTCCCTCTAAATCCTAATTCAATCTTCAGTCACTGTTTTGCAGGCTAGGAGCTATAATGACTGCAAAAGAAACGTTTGCTGCTTCAGATGGTGCTATGAAAAGAAAATTGTTGCCAAAGAAATTCTTATCTCCTGATGGGGTGGGGGAGCTAAATCACTATAAATTATGGAAAAGGAAATCACAAATGTGCCTTGCTTTCTGTTTATTGGAAGCATTGTTTTATCACAACTGTCAAATTGAACACACACCTATTTTGAAAAGCTTTTTACAGCTTTGGATTAAGCACAAATGGAGAACTAAGAGGCTGTATAATTAGAGTTGCTAACAGAGCTCAGCTTTGCAACCTAAAGGCAGGGTGTTTACTTTATTTTTTTGGTACTGGGGATTGAACACAGGGGCCCTTACTGTTAGATTCCGGGCAGGGAGGCCACACCTCCCAGGTAGCCTAAGGAGGCCACACCTCCCAGGTACCTTGAGATAAGACCACACCTCCCAAGCACCTCAGGCTGACCAGCTCCCCTGGCCTTTGGGTCTCTCTTTCCCGTTCACAGGAGACACAACACAAGGTGGCCCTTTGCCCTCCGGTCCTCTTCGGACCCCATGTCTGCCTGCTCCAGTGTACTGAGCCTCAGACTTAAATCTCGCTTTATCCGCGTGTTCTCGGTGGACGGTCTGGTCCCGTTCCCAACGGGAGCCCAGTCAATCCCTGCGCCTGTGCAAGTGCGTCTCTTTTCCGCTAATGGAAACTTGCTAGTGCTTTCAGGCCGACCCCCGTCCCCGCCTCCTCCGCTAAAGTTTTAAGCTGAAGGTCTCTCCGTGCGTGCAGGCCAGACCCCACAGCGGCTGGGGACACTGCGTGTCCCCGCGCCACGTTTCCCCATTCACCGCAGCCCTGCCGCAGACCTCTGGGCTCTCCTTGCAGGACGGGAATGTGGGGGGCGTGTCTTTCATCCGCACCTCAAACTCCTTCATCCTTCCTGGAGGACTTGAGCCAACCTCTGCCGCCGAGTGCACTCTGACTGCTGTAGTGTCCACTCCGGGGACCGTCCTGCTTCCCAGTCTAGCGGTAACACTCCTGTATTGGTGGTGCAGAAGTCCAATGGGTCGTATCAGCTAGTCCAAGATCTTCGTCTCATCAACGAGGCTGTCAGGCCTAAACACCCCATGGTCCCAAATCCTTATACCATTCTTTTCCTAATTCCTTCCATTTCCATCCATTTCTCGGTCATTGATCTCAAGGATGCCTTCTTCACTGTCCCTTTAGCTCAGGAGTCGCAAGACCTCTTTGCCCTCACCTGGACTGACCCTGACACACAATGGTCCCAACAACTGACCTGGACAGTCCTCCCTCAGGGTGTTCGAGACAGCCCTCATATCTTTGGACAGACACTGGCTGCCGACCTCAAAGACCTTGAACTCTCTGACTGCACTCTCCTGCAGTATGTGGATGCCCCCTCCTCTGCAGCCCTTCCTTCTCCACAGCTCCTGAGGACTCTGGCACCTTTAACATTTTCTTGCTTCTCGCAGGTATCGCGTTTCCCCATAAGGTACAACTTGCCAGACCCAGGTAGTGTATTTAGGAGTTCAGATTTCCCACCAATTGGAGGCCATTACTGTAGACCAAAAGGCCCTCTTCAAGGTTCTCTCATGTCCCAAGACAAAGGACGAGATTCTTTCCTTCTTGGGGCTAGCAGGATACTTCTGTGCATGGATTCCCATTTTTTCTCTTTACGCAAAGCCCCTATATGAGGCAGCTAAGGGGGGTAAGGAAAAGTTCCTCCCTGAAGGCATTCAGGCTGAGTTTCAGCACCTGCAGCAGGCCCTGTCACAGGCCCCAGCTCTTCACCTCCCAGACCTTCTTCAGCCATTCACCCTTTATGTCCATGAGGTGAAGGGTCTGGCTCTCGGTGTTCTAGGCCAACACAAAGCCCCACCTTTGCTCTGCCTATCTCTCTAAACAACTTGACCCCCCTGTTCGCAGATGGGCCCCCTGTCTTCGGGCTCTGGCTGCTGCTTACCTACTTCTGCAGGAATCAAAGAAGTTGACCTTTGGTGCCCAGGTTACTGTTGCCTCTCCTCATCATTTAAAAGATCTACTGACCTATAAGAGCCTTCAAACTCTCCCGCCCTGTCGCATTCTCTCTCTCCTTGCTTTTTTCTGCATGACTCCTCAATCTCTTTCCAACTCGGCTCCTCTTTACACCCAGCTTCCTTCCTCCCAGTCTCCTCAGAGCCCCAGAGCATGTGTATAGAGATGCTTGAGGCTTTAATCCCCCACCCCTCCCACATCCAGGAGGGACCACTTCCTGATCCTTCCCTAATCTGGCTCACGGATGGCAGCTCCTTCTTTAAGGATGGGCAACGTTTTGCCGGTTACGCTGTCGTCTCTCTATCAGAGGTTATCAAGGCAGCACCCCTTACCCCCCAGTACCACAAACCAACAGGCTGAACGAATAGCTGTTATTTGTGCCTTCAAGTTAGCGGCTGACCAAAACCTCACCCTCTACACAGACTCAAAATATGTTTACCATATTTTGCTTTCCCATTCAGCAATAGGGAAAGAGCGAGGGCTCCTGACCACAAAAGGCTCTGCAGTTATTAATTCTAAATTAATATCAAAGCTCCTGCAAGCCTCTCTTCTGCCCAAGCTAATAGGGATCTCCCATTGTCCTTCACACCAAAGTGGAGACTCTCCCATAGTTCAGGGAAACCTGAAGGCTGACAGGGCAGCAAGGGAGGCAGCACTATCTTCTCCTCCTCTTCTGGCTCCAGTCCAATCCACTACCCAGACCCCCACATCCCCTTCCACACAATCAATCCTCTCCTATCTCCATTCCCTTTTCCATCCTAACCCTCAGGCCCTCAAAACTTTCGCTACCTCCTTCCTCACCCTGACTCCAGAGGACACACAGTTTCTCCATCAACTCACCTCCACGTGCACTGCATGTCAGCGCACCAACCCATATACCATTTAAGGGTTAAACCAGGAACATTTCCCTCTCACCAAGCTCGAGGTCAGCTTCCAGGAGCCGATTGGCAAATAGACTTCACCAACATGCCAGCTGTCAGGAAACACAAATATCTCCTGGTCTTGGCAGACACCTTCTCTGGATGGGTGAAGGCCTTCCCTACTTCCAACAAAAGGGCCTCCACAGTAGCTTCTATTTTAGTCTCAGAAATCCTTCCCTGCTTTGGGTTGCCCATGTCCATCCAGTCTGACAACGAGCCTGAATTTGTCTTTTGTGTCACCCAAAATGTTTCTACTTCTCTTAACATTCCTTGGTGCTTTCACATCCCATATCACCCCAAGTCTTCAGGGAAGGTAGAGAGGACCAATAGGACTCTTAAGAATATTCTGGGGCTGGGGTTGTGGCTCAGCGGAAGAGAGCTCGCCTCGCACGTGGGCGGCCCGGGTTCGATCCTCAGCACCACGTAAAGGTGAACACATTGTGTACGACTAAAAGCAAATAAATAAATATTTTTTAAAAAAGAATATTCTGATTAAACTCTCCCTGGAGCTCCACTTGGACTGGGTCAAACTGTGTCCCCTTGCCCTCTTCAGGCTCCGAGTCCTCCCAAAGAAACCTTCCTCACTGTCCCCTTTTGAGGTCATGTTTGGGCGGCCAGCTCTTCCACCCGGAATTTCCCCAACTCAAGGACCCTTGCCCTAAGACCTCTCTGTCCTCTCTTATCCTTCAGCAGACATCAGCTGTGGACGTGCCAAGATCACATCTACCCAGGCAGACTCACTGCTTCATTCCCATCAACACCCGGTTCTTGGGTACATTTCTCCCCTCCCCAGGACACGGGAACAGTCTCCCTTGCCCCAAAGTGGACAGGCCCCTTCCAGGTTGTGCTGTGCGCACCTACGGCTGCTAAGCTCCGTGAAACCTCAGGGAACTTCACATCTTGGATTCATTTCCAGACTGAAACCAGCTGCTCAGCCAGCCGAGGATCCACTAAAGGACAACAAACCCCTTCCCACTGACCCCCTAAAAATTCGTTTTTCTCTTGTCCCCGATACTGACTCAAAATAATCTTTTCTGTTTTTCTTGTTTTGAATCTTTAACCAGCTTTTTTCTCAGGGATTATCAACTGTTAAAAAAAAAAAACAATGGATAGCCGGGCGCGGTGACGCACGCCTGTAATCCCAGCACTTTGGGAGGCTGAGGCAGGAGGATCATGAGCTCAAAGCCAGCCTCAGCAATGGCAAGGCACTTAGCAACTCAGTGAGACCCTGTCTCTAAATAAAATACAAAAAAAAAAAAAAAAAAAAAAAGGGCTGGGGATGTGACCCAGTGGTCGAGTGCCCCTGAGTTCAATCCTTGGTACCACACACACACACACAAAAAAATCAACGGATGACTTTCCAACCAGAGATGACTTAGACTCTTCATCAGTCTGCTCCAAGAGGCCCCTAACCTGCCACCCTATGCTCATTTTGATGCGCCTCGCACTCTCCATTGGCCTCCTCACCGTAAGTCCCACCTGGTGGAACACAGGCCTATGGACGATAATCTATCTCACCTTCTTTCCTTCATTGCTTTCATAATAGTGTTACCTGTAAACTCACAAGGTTTACAATTTCTACATGCTATTTGAGAGGATAGCCGGCTGACTCCCTCAGTGACTTTCTGCAGAAGCCTAGTTTGACACACTCACCGATCTCTGGCTTCAAGGAAACTCATCCATCTCGTATCTGCAGAGATTCATCTTTTCTGCACCTACTTCCTGGAAATTTTTTTTCTGCCCTCAAGCCTGACCTGCCTGCCCACATCTCCTCCCCTCGTAGCACACCACGTCTCCCCATTTCAGCTCGAAGCAGCCAGATCAAAACACGATGCCCCACTTCCTAAGAAAACAAAAAGGGGGGAATGTTAGATTCCGGGCAGGGAGGCCACACCTCCCAGGTAGCCTAGGGAGGCCACACCTCCCAGGTGCCTCAGGCTGACAGCTCTGCTGGCCAGCCCTCAGGTGCCACCCCTCTTGACCTCTGGCAGCCTATGGGGACACGGATTTGCTCCAGGAGTCCAGCTGGTCACGAGTGTCCTATTTAAGCCTGCTCTGGATTGAAACCGCCCCTTGTCCTGCTTTTCTCTGGTCCCTTCCCTGCCCTTTCATGCTGCCCTTTCCCTACCCCCCTTCCCTTCCATGTGGCCCCTAATAAACCCCCCTTTTCTACAAGGCAGGCCTGGCATGGCTTTTTCCAATACTTACCACTGAAAACATCCCCTGCCCTTTTTTATATTTCATTTAGAGACAGGGTCTCACTGCATTGCTTAGGGCCTCCTAAGTTGCTGAGGCTGGTTTTGAACTCTCGATCTTCCTGCCCCAGCCTCCCCAGTAGCTGGGAGTACAGGCATGCTCTACCATCAAATTTTGATTCACAGATGCACCAGCAGAGGGGAGGGGTGCAGAATGAAGAGAAGAGAAAAGTAACAGCAAAAGTCAGTTAAGAGAACCAACCAATGAGATCTCGGGGAATCTGGCAGAAGACCAGTAAGAACTTTGAAAAGAAAAACTGAACCAACCTAGATGCCCTTCAACAGATGAATGGATGAAGAAACTGTGGTATTTATACACCATGGAATATTACTCAGCCTTAAAAGAGAATAAAATCATGGCATTTGCAGGTAAATGGATGGAGCTGGAGAATATCATGCTAAGTGAAGTTAGCCAATCCCCCAAAACCAAAGGCCGAATGTTCTCTCTGATAAGTGGATTCTGATCCATAATTGGGGAGTGTGGGGAGAATGGAGGAACTGTGACTAGGCAAAGGGGAGGGAGGAGAGGGGAGGGTGTGTGGAGCAGGAAGGATGGTGGAATGAGGTGGACCTCAGTACCCTAGGTATAACTGCTCATCTGGTGTGACGCTCCATCGTGTACAACCAGAGAGATGAAAGTTGTGCTGCAGTTGTGTACAGTGAATTGAAATGCATTCTGCTGTCAGGTAGACCTAATTAGAACAAATAAAAGAAAAATTGAGCTTTTCAGAGTTCATTCTCCTGGGGCAGGGAAGGGGGCGGGGACAACAAGGATTTGAATTTATTTCAACCAAATAAGCACAGTCAATCAATCTGCCAGTGCTTCACACACTCACATCTTACAAAAGTTGCAGAAATGGCGATGTGCCTCTCTTCTGTCCATCATGGGCGATTTCGGTGTACCCAGGTGCATGCTGGAGTCACTGTGGTCCTTAATCACACAGGGTGGACGAGCGGGGCCAAGCCAGCAGGGAGAGCACAAGATCAGTGGGCGGGGTCCCAGGTGGACGCAGGCTCTCTCACCTGGGATGTCCCAGTCTGGTTTGTGGGCTCTGAACCGCTCTTCCTTTCTACTGCGTCTCCTCCCCTACCTGTAGCAAGCTCTCAGAATCTTCACTCTTGCCTGCAAATGTCCAATGGATGCCTAAAAGCAGGCGTGAAGACTTGGCCTCTCTGCCTCCATTTTGCATGTCTCCTTTGCTCTGAGTCACACCTCAGCTTCCAGGAACAACAGCCCTGGTCCATAAAAACTCATGATGAGTCAAAGCCACTTCCAGGCAACAGCCTCTTGCTTAGGCAGACAGAGCTCTGCCTGACCAGCCCTGAGATCAGGATGGACAGAGAGACCACATCCGATCAAGATCATCCGCCACCCGCTTTGGCAGCTGTGGAAACCTCCCCAAAGCCACCACCAGGTACCCCCACCCCAAAGACCCTTACCATAATTAAGCTTTTCCAGAACCCCCCACCATATTTGTAACCTGTAAGCTTCTCTTCTGTCAGATTTCCACAAAGAATGTCAGGAGGGTATCTGATCTGCAGAGAGCATTGTGGTTGGGAGCTTCCTCTTTCTTACAGAAGTTGTCTACCATCAAGCTGTTGCTCTGCTAAAGATACTATCTCTGTTTTCCGTGGTAAAAACTTGTGAAACCTCTGTCTAGCCTAAGAATATGGGACAAAGTGTAACTCCCAGCCACTGTCAAGTAACTACCCCCCTGAGTATAAAAATATAAAATAATTTCCAGACTCAGGGTCCAGAGGTTTTTAGGCGCTAGCCCCTCTGGACCGCTGCAGCTTAAATAAACCTGCTTCCTGAAAATTCCTGGGGTGTCCATCCTCATCTGTCCTACATCTCTTCAGCCCCTACCCTCATTACTTTTTCTGTAAACCTCCAAATCATTGGCACCCCTCGATGAGGACAGGGCTGAGGGTGTGTGTCGCCTTGTCTTCTCAGTGTAGCTACGTGGATAGAGTTCCTTTCCTGCTTTGTACCAGTACTTTTTCTGTTCGGTTTTTGGGCCATGAAGGGCAAAAATCACACCAGAGACAACTGTGCAGCCAAGAGATTTATTCACCAGCCTTTATGGCTGGTCGGAGGTAGAAGAAGTACAGGGAGAGGGGAGTCAGGGAGAGGGGAGTGTGCAAGCTCTGGTGGGAGAGAGGAGTCAGGGAGAGGGAAGTGTGCAAGCTCTGGACAGAGGGTCAGAGCCTGGTCGTGCTGGCTGTGGTCTCTGGAGCTCTGCCTGTGGCAGCTGCCGTCGGGCTGGAGATGGTGAGTTTGGAGCTGTTGCAGCGGCTGCTTCCTCTCAGCAGGGATCAGCTGTTGTGTCTGAGCTCCGGGAAGGCAGGGACTTAAGTAGGGATTTCTGGTAGGGGGTGTGCCAGAGCAACCTTTAACACTATTGGCTCTTTGCCCAGGGAACAGGGCAACCTTTAAGCTGATTGGCTCCTGCCTGGGGAAAATGAAATCAGGTTGCTCCTCATGGAAATTCCCATGGGGGAGGTGGCCCATCGGCCCAAGCCTATCTATCAGGCCAGACCTGATTTGTTGGATTCGCCAGTCTCAGGCCTCTGCCCCAGGACTCCAGTAACACACTGACCTCCCTTCAACTTCCCTCTTTCTCTAAAACATTCCAGACCCCAAATAGCTCCCTACCTCCCAAGCCACATGTCTGTCTTTCTGCCCAAATTGTCTCCAACATTTTACCAAAGAGTTGACAGGGTGACATTCTGTTGGTAGATCCCATGACAGGTAGAAATGGAAGACCCCATCATAGGCCAAACATTAACTATCGTGCTGAATAAAGAATAGTGAATGTCAAATAAAGAGGCTTACGATTGGTTGGGTGTGGTGGTGCAGGCCTGTGATCCCAGCAGCTCCAGAGGCTGAGGCAAGAGGATTGCGAGTTCAAAGCCAGCCTCAGCGATTTAGTGAGACCCTAAGCAACTTAGCAAGACCTTGTCTCTAAATAAAATGTAAAAAAGGGCTGGAGATGTGGCTCAGTGGTTGAGTGCCCCTGGGTTCAATCCCTGGTACCAAAAAATATAATAATAACAGGTTTATGATCAATTTGTTTAGTGAAAACAACAGGTTGTAGAACTGTGTATATTGTAGGAACTTGATTTATAAAGATTTTTTAATATATTTTAATTTATTTTTTCAGTACTGGGGATTGACTCTGGAGCCTCACACATGCTAGGCACCTGCTCAACCACTGAGCTACATCCCCAGCCCAACATTTTTAAAAATAGAAACAAAACAAAACAAACAAACAAAAAAACAGCTCTAGAAATTTGTCAAGAGTGGTTGCTCAGCATTTGCTTAGCACATGTGAGGCCCTGGAGTTAATCCCCAGTACCCAAAAAAAAAAAAAAAAAAAAAAAATCAAGGCTGCGGGTGGAGCTCAGTGGTTAAAGCATGAGCTTAACATGCAAGCTCCAACCCAGGACCCTCCCCTACAAAACCAGTGGTTGCTCTGGAGTGAGACCTTTATGGTGGGGGGGGGGAGAAGTGGGATATTAGTGGGTGATTTTCCTCTTCATTATATATTTCTATGCTTCAAATGTATACGTTATCCACATTCAATTTATTATACCTATCTGCATTTATCTTGAGCTTTTGGTCATCATAGGGAGAAATAAAAGAATGTAGATGCTTATATGCATTTTATGGGTTCAGATGTATTTCTCTCTCTCTCTCTCTCTCTCTCTCTCTCTCTCTCTCTCTTGTCTTGTCCATTTAATTCGATATTTATTTTCTAGCAGAAGATGCATGATTGAGGTGAGGAACAGAGACAATGTCTCTTTCCTTTTGCAACCACATGAAGAAATATTTTATTTTAATCTATTTTAGGGGTGAGTGTATATGTGGGTAGACAGAAGTTTTCCTGTATAATGACTTTTTTAAAAAAAAAAAGATATTTTATTTGTTGTTTTTAGCTATAGACGACAGTATTTTGACATATTATACATACATGGAGCATAAATTTTCATTCTTTTGGTTGTGCATGATGTGGAGTTACACTGGTCAGCAGTCACATATGAACATAGGAAAGTTATGTCCAATTCATTCTACTGTCTTTCTCATTCCCATCCCTCCTCCCTCCCCTGCATTCCCCTTTGTGTAATACAATGAACATCTATTCTCTATCCCCCTCCCCCACCTATCCTGTGTTAGCATCCACATATCAGAGAGAACGTTTCGCCTCTGATTTTGGGGGGGATTGGCTTATTTCACTTAGCATGGTAGTCTCCAGTCCCATCCATTTACCAGCAAATGCCATAATTTCATTCTTCTTTATGGATGAGTAATATTCTATTATGTATATATGCCACATTTTCTTTATCCATTCATCAGATGGACTACTCTTGATTTAACAATGTCATAGAAAATGTTCATGTGACCATACTAACTAGCAAGACACAAAAAAGAAAATGAGCTCTTAGTTAGTCCTACGTACTAGGGACTAAATTAGGAACTGCGGGATTAAAAGTTAAGTTAGACATATTCTGCCACCTCAGTTCAGGCATGCACTCTACCACTGAGCCAGCCCCAGCCCCACAGACCATCCAATCATCTTATTTGCTCCTGACAATGACTCGATGAGTATCTTAATAAGTCTCCTGATACTGTAAGAAAATACCACTGACTGGGCAACTTAGAAGCTATAGAAATTCCTGTTTCATAGTGAGCTGAGAAGTCCAAGATCATGGTGCCAGTAGATCCGGTGTCTGGCAACAGCCTGTTCTATAGGTGGGATCCTCACCTGGCACCAAAGAGAAGGAAGGATGACGGCTGTGTCCCCGAGTCGCTGACGAGAGAGGAGGGCAAAGGGACGGAGTCTCCTTGCACCTCTCTTGTGCAATCCCACTTCTGAGGGCTCTGCCCCTGTGATTCCTAATCGCCTCTAGGTGTCCCAGCTTTTAATACTGTCACATCCGTGATGACGTTTCAGCATCCAGAGTGACCTGGGGCCTCTTAACTATTGTATGATCAATACGGGTATAAGCCTACATTGTCGACTCCAAACTTCTCTTCCTTCCTAAATTTGAGTTATCTAAAGAATCATGACTTTTGCCGTTACCTAGCTCATACCCATGATCTGAGCTGTTGAATCATGCTTTTCTTCACCTCAATTGAATTTTATTTATTTTTGGTACCAGGGATGGAATCCTAGGGTCCTTAACCATTGAACAATAGCCCCAGCCCTTTTTTGTATTTTATTTAGAGACAGGGTCTTGGTGAATTGCTTAGAGCCTCACTAAATTGCTGAGGCTGGCCTTGAGCTTGCGATCCTCCTGCCTCAGCCTCCTGAGCCACTGGGATTATAGGTGTGTACCACCTGGCCAGCTGAATTTTTTTTAAATACTTTTATTTATTTACTTTAGTTGTACACAATGCAATGCATTTATGTTTACGTGGTGCTGAGGATCGAACCTGGGCCGCGCACGTGCGAGGCGAGGGCTCTGCCGCTGAGCCCCAGCCCCAGCCCCTGAAATTTATTTATTTATTTATTTATTTTTAAATATTTATTTATTTACTTTAGTTGTACACAATACAATGCATTTGCGTATACGTGGTGCTGAGGATCGAACCTGGGCCACGCACGTGCAAGGCGAGCGCTCTGCCGCTGAGCCACAATCCCAGCCCCCTGAAATTTATTTTTAAAGAAGCTTTATGCTACTATTATAAATATAACAGAATTGTTTTCCATAAATAAAAGATAACCACTAAATAAAGAAGAACAATGAACCCAAACATTTTACACTTCTGCGGAGGAGGCTCTGAAACTCTGTTATAAAAGGTAGGGTACAAGGAGATGTTAAAGCCACACTACAACCTTGCTGAGGCCTCTTCTATGCCTAATCAGAATATCTGAACAAGCACTAGAAGACAACAGTTTTGTATGCAATTTAATGCACATCCTTAAAGACAAAACTGAGATTTTGAGCAACACACAGACCATAAAGCCAAGCAAAATACCCCAGCCAGAGCAGAACAGAGAAACTAGGAGTTAGAAAGGCAGTACCTAGGTGAAAGAATATATATACTAAATGTTATTACCATGACTTTCAAGGTTATGGGAGTCCTTCTCTCTCTCTTTCTTTCTTTCCTTCCTTCCTTTCTTTTTCTTTCTTTTTTTTTTTTTTTTTGTAACGTGATTATTCTGGAAACAAACTTCAACTGGACCATGAAACTAACGGCCATTTCTTAAAGACTTAAAAATTGTTTCTCTATGAGGAGGCAGTACCGGAGATAGGAAGAATGTCAGTTTAGGAACCAAATAAACTCGGATTCAAATCCAACTAAGCACTTCGTTGTTGCCACCTGCAGCAACCAAACCGCGGGAAAGAATTCGGAGGCAGACTGGGAATGAGCAGGTTCTTCATTCTGCTTTCTCTGCTGACTTCTCTCTCCGACTCCAACAACAACCCCCACACAACTCCAACCCTACCTCGTTAAATACTCTTCACCTTAACAAGTATACACGTGTCACAAGCTCAGCTTACAGGTGCGTCACACAGTGTTCACAGGCACAGAAAGATTCTTAGTTGATCACATTAAGGTCAGGAGAAAACAATTAAACGCCTCCTCTTTGGCTCTCAGCCAGCCGCCATCTTAGCTACCTCCTCATGAAGGCTCTGACACTTCGTGACATGAATTCCCTGAGTTTCTTCAACCTTCCGTGTTTTCATCTAAAGGCCTAGAGGACAGATGAGTAGATTTCTAGGATGCTGTGGTCATGGGTACCCCTTAGGTCCAAGGACAATATTTCCAAAAAGATAACATCATGACTCTTCTATAGATATAAAACGAACACTTGAAAACATTTTATTTAACTTGTTACTAATGAAAGAACCAGTGATGTGTCACAACTTATTCAAAGGAGAAGAGACACACAGAAATGCTGATGTGAAGGGACCCCAAACCATCTGCTTCCACAGGAGGGGAGCGACACCAGTGACTGCCCACAAGGCAGAGTTTCCTTCATGTCTACACATGAGAATTATTTGCATCACTGTTAATTTATGAACTGCTATGATCAATACAGAAATCCATAGTACATCAGTTTTCAGGGTGACTTTTATTTCATCAGACTTGCAGACAGTGGAGTCAAAGCCAAAGATGTACATGGACCCCCCTAGGATGAAGTGATACCCAGAGACTCGGGAGTTTCAGTGAAAGAATATCCAGCTGTATCTCTGCTCTATTGAAAAGTTTTAAATTTTGCCTTATATGTATATAAAGACCCATTCTGTAGCTATTATACCTCTTTTCTTTATTTTTATATTGGGGATGGAACCCAGGGATCCTTAACCACTGAGCCACATCCCCAGCCCTTTTTATTTTTTATTTTGAGACAGGGTCTCCTTAAGCTGCTTAGGCCCTCAAGAAATTGCTGAGGGCCGGGCGCGGTGGCGCACGCCTGTAATCCCAGCACTTTGGGAGGCTGAGGCAGGAGGATCACGAGTTCAAAGCCAGCCTCAGCAATGGCGAGGCACTTAGCAACTCAGTGAGACCCTGTCTCTAAATAAAATACAAAAAGGGCTGGGGATGTGGCCCAGTGGTCGAGTGCCCCTGAGTTCAATCCCTGGTACCACAAAAAAAAAAAAAAAAAAAAAAAAAAGAAATTGCTGAGGCTGGCTTTGAATTTGTGATCCTCCTGCCTCAGCCTCCCAAGCCGCTGGGATTACAGGTGCATACCACAGTGCCCAGTTGTTACCACCATTTTCTAAAACAGTGCATTTATAATACAAAATAGATCAAATGGGAAATAGTTGTTCATGATTTAATAATTATCCACATTTAAGTATCACCGGTGTTAACGATTCTGTACCAATTAACAAATAAGAATGATGGACTAGAGGAACTTTAAGGCCTCTTTCAATTCTACAATTGTAAGCCTCTACTGTTCAGCAAATTACAATGATAACTTATATTTTGTTTATGTATTTATTTATTTTGGGTGCTGGGAATTGAACCCAGGGGTGCTTTACCAGTGAGTTATGTCCTCAGTCATTTTTTTTAAGAATTATTTGTAGCACTTTATTATTTTAATTTTTAAATGATACATGAAAACATAAAAGTTGTACATTTGATGTTTCAATGCATGTATACATTGTGCAATGATTAAATCTGTTTAAACATACGTATGTCCTCAAGCATCTGTTATTTCTTTATGGTGAAAACATTCAAAATCCTTTCTTTTAGCTTTTTGAAACATGGCACGTACACATACTTGTTATCTACAGTCATCATTTTGGTGGGGGGTGCTGGGAATTGAACTCAGGGGCACTCAACCACTGAGCCACATCCCCAACCCTCCTTTTAATATTTTATTTAGAGACAGGGTCTTACTAAGTTGCTTAGGACCTCATTAAGTTGCTGAGGCTGGCTTTGAACTCATGATCCTCCTGCCTCAGGCTCCCGAGCCTCTGGGATTACTGGCATGCACCACCATGCCCACTATAGCCATCTTCTTATGCAATATCAAAACAGAAGTTCTAAGTCATATCTAAAGTCCCATCACCTTAATATGTAATCCATTGCCTTTTGGCCTCCATTGTCTCTGCTGAGGCATCAGTGGTTAACCTTCTAGAGACTTCTTGATACATGATAAGTTCATTCTTGCAGCTTTTGAGGTTTTCTCTTTATTCTTGGTTTCCAACAGCTTAATTAGGATGTTTGCAGGTGTGGTCTTCTTTGTGGCGATAGTTGAGCTTCTTGACCCTATTGATCAATGACTGTCAAACATTGTAAATTTTCAGTCATTATTTCTCTCTTTTCCTTACTCTTATTCTTGTTCCTACACTTTGGGGACAACCATATGTTGATACATTTTATGGTGTCCCACACCTCTTCAAAGTTGTATTTCATTTTGTTTATTCAGTCTGTGTTGTATCAAGTCCTTTGCCCCAAAGACCACACCAGTGACTGCAGACTCCCCATAATTACACCTCCCTGCGCTTTGCTGGGGTCACAGGCCATAGCACTTAGTTCCCACTAGCTCCCAAGAGGCCGCAGATAGCATCCAGGAAAAAGACCAAAGCAGTACTGAAATGTTGTCATTTCTCAGCTTAAGTGCACTCTTTACCAGGAAGATTGGGTAGACTATGCTTTTTTTCCGTACTTGATTTCTTAGCAGGTATAACGTGAACTTCAACCTTTCGGTTCTAAAACTTCAGAGACATTTCAGCTCATGTTCTCTGTATGTTAACGCGTCACCTTTGGGATCACTGGCAGATTCCTCCAGGGCGAGTTTCTGTCGTCAGAAGTCTGGGCCCAGCATGGTTCTCTGCTCAGAGCTTCACGAGGCCAAAGTCAAGGTGTCAGCAGGGCTGCTCTGCGTCCTAGAACCTCTGCAGCTGGGTCCACTTCCAAGCTCATTCTGAACGTCAGGATTCAGAGCCACACAGGACCAAGGTCACTGGATCACAGACTGAAATTTGTATTTTATTAAAACCAAGTCTCCAGCCAGCCATGACACACACCTATAATCCCAGAGCTAGGGAGGCTGAGGCAGGAGGATCTCAAGTTCAAAGCCAGCCTTAGCAACTTAGCAAGGCCCTAAGCAACTCAATGAGACCTTATCTCAAAAATAACCCATGTTTTTAAAAAGGCCGGGTATGTGGCTCAGTGGTTAAGCATCCCTGGTTTCAATCCTCAGTACCAAAAAACAAAACAAAACAAAAAAACAGTCTTGAAAAGATTAGAAAGAAACTAAAAAGGAACCTGAAGCAAAGATTAAAAACATTTCTTTAATTAACATGTAAGTCAATAAAAAAATAAAAGTTGATCATAGAAAAACAAAATTGAAACATTTTCAGTAAAATTTGAATTATATAAAGCCAGTCTTTTCCTAATTTAAGAAACACTGACCAAGAATGACAAATATCAAAAATAAAAAGGAGCAAAATTTCTAATCAGTTCACTATAACAACATAATAGTAAAAAAATTTTTCCAACACTTTATTCATAGTTATGTACATAATGATTTTCAGTGATTTGAACTCATTCTTTGTCTTTCAACATTGTTTCAATAAGTGTCTTTTTTTATAGTAAACAAAAAAGTACTTAAGCAATTGTAAGCAATAAGATAGCTTGAGGATATCTTTCCCATTAGTTCAGAACACTTAAATTGTGATATTCCAATGAGAATAATTAATAATTGCAAACAATGATTTTCTGTTTGATCTAGTTTGGCTTTCTGGATGTGGTGGTGACTCAGGCTCATAGTTCCCGTGAAGTTCTGTTAGGTCTTAACATTTTGCCTTGGCCCCAGGTGGGCTGGATCTTCTTTTGGGTGGGGGGCGGTTCTCTCTGACAAACCAACAACTCCATAATTTTCTTAGCCATTTAAACCATTCAAGCCCTTGAATAAATTCAGTGAACACAGCAAAGGAATTCAAATGACATTTCCTTCTATTCACAAAAATGTCAACTTTTATGTTCAGTGATTAATGGCACTGTTGAACCAGGGGTGGCATGACGAAATAGGGGCAGTTGTTATTTACTGTGGCGATGTAACGAAGTGTCAAAGGTCATCACAACAGGATATCTGTGTTTCAGCAGAAAGAGATAAAGAGACCAGCCCAGCTAGGGATCCCTGTTTTGTTTTCTAATTAGAAGGAAGTCCACTAAAAACAGACCTTTAAATAGCGAAGGCTGCAATTTCAGCATAAATGGTAATATTTTTAATGTTCTAGCCCTTCTTTCTTTCCAGTGATGTGAACATTGGCCTTTACACACACACACACACACACACACACACACACACACACACCAGGGATTAAACCCACGGGCCCTCAACCACCGAGCCCCATCCCCAGCCCTTTTGATTTTTAGAGACAGGGTCTCACTGAATTGTTTAGGGCTTCGCTAAGTTGCTGAGGCTGGCTTTGAACTCCCCATCCTCCTGCCTCAGCCTCTGAAACTGCTGGGATTACAGGCATGCGACACTGCACCCGACTTTAGACTATAATATTCTTTTCCTTCTTTCTTTTTTTTTTTTTTTTTTTTTCTTTTTTTTTTTTTTTTTTTTTTTTTTTTGGTACTGCGGATTGAACTCAGGGGCACTCGACCACTGGGTCACCTCCCCAGCCCTTTTTTGTATTTTATTAGAGACAGGGTCTCACTGAGTTGCTAAGTGCCTCGCCATTGCTGAGGCTGGCTTTGAACTCGCGATCCTCCTGCCTCAGCCTCCCAAAGTGCTGGGATTACAGGCGTGCGCCACCGCGCCCGGCTTCCTTCTTTCTTTTATTTATTTATCTTTTGCAGTATTGGGAATGGAACTCAGGGCCTTACACTTACTTGGCAATTGCTCTACCATGGAACTACGTCCCCAACCCTTTTTAATTTTTTATTTTGAGACAGGGTCTGGCTAAACTGCGCAGGAAGGTCCTGAGTCTGCGGCGCTCCCGCCCCGCTCAGGGCTGCTGCTGGGCCGCGGCGCTAACTCGGCCGCGAGCACCTGCGGCGGGCCCTGTCCCTGCGTGCTCTCGGGCTCTCTGGTCCTGCGCCCTCCAGTCGCATCCCGCAGAACAAGCGCAGGCAGACGGTGCGAGCAGAAGGCCTCGGGTGCCCCGCGGGTGGAGCGAGGCTGGTCGCGGCCCCCTGGGAGCCCCCCGCCGTGCCTCGCTTCCCACCACCAGCTTCCCCGCGGAGTCTCCCAAGATCGCCCCACCGGATTCTGGCAACCATCCTTGTACTTAACAGAAAAGGCACAGCGCTTGGAGAATCACACAGCGTCCTCTCTGGGCTTTTAGATGAAGACACCGAAGTGCTGAGAGATTCTGGTTACTTAGATATTAAATAATCAATTGGATTTGAGTTCACAACTACTCAGTACCTACAAGGATGCGCAGATTCCTCATGCCTTGCTCCTGATTGAAAATAAGTTTATATCCTTTCAATTTTTTTTTTTTTTTTTGTTTTTTGTTGCAGTGCTGAGATTGGAACCCAGGGCCTTCTGCATGCTAAGCAAGTACTCTCCTGGAGCCTTGTACTCTTTCTAAAATTGTTATGTGCCAGGTGTGGTGGCACCTACCTGTAATCCCACAGCTAGTGAGGCTGAGGCAGGAGCACGGCAAGGTCAAAGCCAGCCTCAGCAAATGTGAGGTGCTAAGCAACTCAGTGAGACCCTGTCTCTAGATAAAATACAAAAAGAAAAAAGAAAGGAGGTGAAGCTGGGTGGTTGAATGCCCCTGGGTTCAATCCCCCATACCAAAAAAAGAAAAAAATTAACTTTTTGTGTTCATTGTAACAAACAAACAAACAAACAAACAAAATCCATGTAAAAGTAATCCCTGTAAAAATAAACCATGAAAGAAAATATAAAATAAGGAAGTAAAAATTACATTTCCACTATGCAGTACATCGTACTGGGGATATAACATGTTCCAGTTTTTCAAATGCATCTCACAAGATTAGCATGCTCCAGTTCTGCACAGCATGGCCTCCCTGGTTTTACTCAACATGACCACACCATTTCTCAATAAATATTTTAAGACTCTGGTTGCTAATCACTGCAAAAAAAATTCTTTCATGTTAATATAATAGAATACTTAAACCATTCATGTAGCATTTTAAAACAATTCTGGCTATCAAAATCTTTTTTTCTTCAATGTTTATTCCATAAGTAGATTTAGTGTATGAACAAGGTATGGAATTTAAAAATTAAGAATATGAATGTTTATGATCATCAGTTATCAGTACAATGAGATAAAGAGTAGGGGTTCTTTATACAGAGAAAATCATTTCAAAGGGGAGGGGAAAGAGTCATGCTTCCTAAAGACATCACCACGTCTGACTCTATTATAATGTAGGTTTCCTAGTTAGGTGTGATGGCCCACCCCTCAATTCCAGCTATGGAGGGCTGAGGCAGGAGGATCCCAGGTCAAGCCCAGCTTAGCAAGATCCTGTCTCAAAATAAAATTTTAAAAAGGGTTGTAGACATAGCTCAGTGGTGGAGCACGTGCCCCACATATGTGAGGCCCTGAGTTTGAAGTCCAGTGCCACCCCCACAAAAGAAAACAGGTTTTTTGTTTTTGTTTTTAACCAGGGATTGAACTCAGGGGCACTCACCCACTGAGCCACCTCCCCAGCCCTATTTCATATTTTATTTAGAGACAGGGTCTCACTGAGTTGTTTGGTACCTCACTCTTGCCAAGGTTGGCTTTGAACTCGCAGTCCTCCTGCCTCAGCCTCCACAGCCACTGGGATTACAGGCATGTGCCACTGTGCCTGTCAGAAAATGGTTATTGTTTTTAAAAAATATTTTATTGTAGATTGACACAATGCCTTTATTTTATTTATCTATTTTTATGTGGTGCTACGGATCAAACCCAGTGCCTCACATGTGTCAGGCAAGCACTGTACCACTGAGCCACAACCCCAGCCCAGAACACTGGTTTTTGTTTGTTTTTCTGAGACAGGATTTCACTGCATTGCCCAGGCTGGTCTCAAATTCCTGGGCTGAAGTGATCCTCCTGCCTCAGCCTCCTGAGAAGCTGAGGCTACAGGCAAACATCACCATGCCCAGTTATCATACAGACTTCTTACAACTAAAAAGAAAAGCTGTGGGTTGGTGGGTGTAACTCAGTGGTAGAGCACTTGCCTAGCATGTGTAAGGAAGGCTCTGGGCTCCATTCCCAGCACGGCCAAAAGACCCTTTCCACTTAAGCCGCATGTACACAGCACCAATATATCCAGATATGTCGCTGCCTGAAGCGGAAGTCGCTTGGAGCAGCGAACGCCACAGGAAAATTCGGAGGCAGGATGAAAATGAAAAAAGGTCTTTTATTCTTCTCCTCTCTCCAGCTCCAGCAATCACTCCAAATGCTCTAACTCCAACCACCACCTTCTTCTTCCCCACACACACTAACGAACCTCACCCAGTTATATACATATAGCTTTAACAAGGACACATGCTTACAGCTCGAGCTTACAGGTGCGTCACGCAGTGTTCACGGGCATACAAAGATTCTTTGAATAATGTATCAACATCAGGTGGAAACTAGAACATCTTTTATGGCTCTCAGCTAACCGCAATCTTTAGCTATCTCCTTGATTATAGGCTCCTTCATTTCCCCCTTTTAGTTTTAAAAGAGGGGATGTTCTAGGACGTCCATGTGCAACCGACATTCTTACCCGTCATGGGAGTCTAGGCTGTCCTGACTCCTGGCTTAGGTTGACATGCCGGCCACATTAGACTGTCCCGTGCGACTGTGCCGTGTCTTAGGTTGTCCCCCTCTGGGGATCTTACCCGTCATAGGCTAACCAGCCATCCAATAGAGCCCTTCAGGATCGACTGTGTGTTGACTAACAGCCGTCCAATTTTTAGGAGATGCTGCGGCTTTAAGGCGGCAAGCCTACTGCTGACGAGCCAAGTTTCCATAGCGTATCAAGTTCTTTAAGCCAATCAGCTGCCCTTAGTTTCATCAAGTAACGCACTGAGTTCTCTTAGACAAATACCCGCAAGGCATTGTCCCGCAATGTCCCAAAATAATGGAAAATCAAAATGTCCATAAGTTATAACACATAGATTCAGGAGGCCCCATGCATGCAGAGCAGAGGCCACACTGCTGGTGAGGTTGTTGATGCTTGAGCAGCAGGGATGCTTGCAGCGACCGCGGTCCCTGCAGTTGTAGCAGCAGCCGTCTTTTTTATGTCCAGACATTTCCACCGGCAAATCTTCAGGGCCCGCTACCTAAAAACTCAAGCATCCATTATTAAGGGAAAGGCAGTGCTATTCCAGCACTGAGATCAAAAGGTGAGCTGTCAAACTAAAAAAAAAGAACTATTAGAGTAGAAAATAAAAGTTGATCTCTGCTCACACACATTGCTGCTCAAGCTCCCACAAACATAAGCTGGCAAAATATCACATTCAGAAATAATCAAAGAGAAACTGAGGGTGTTTACTGCATTAAAGATAAAGAAAAGCTAAAGGCATTTTGGAAAAATAATTTGTTAGCTGGAATCCTCGAGTCTCTATATACACAGCAATCCTATACCTGTTGAAATAATTCAAATTAATCAGCTACTAAACAAATGAAGTCAATAACAAATAAATGATCCTCTGTCGGAACACCAAAATATCAGGTTATATAACATTAAACATATTCACAGCTGAAGAGAAGTCCCGGAGACAACTATAAATCAAAATTGATTATCATTATAATTGATTATCTAAAAATATTCTGAACTTATATAAATATCTATTTATCTATCTATCTATTGATTATCAAATTAGAATATTCTAAGCTTAAATGAATTAACGTTATTTATTATTTGGATCTATATCTATCTACCTTTTTTTTTTTTTTTTTTTTAAGCGCTTAATTATTTGTGACGTCACACTAGACAGACGCACATATAAACATATTTGTGACATCACATTAACATGAAATTTAGACAAATGCACAGACATAAAGACATATATAAAAGAGAAAAAAAAAAATTACAATTGTGTATACACTGAAGAGAGATCTTCTTGTCCCGGCCGGGAAGAATAAAATTTAAGTTGTAAATTTAATGGGAGAACTCTTTTAAGGGAATCACTCCATACCTTCATTTTGGTCCTCTTGACCTTGCACTTGTTTATTCAATCTAGACTCCTCAATAACTTCGTCTTGATCTCTTTGACTTTGTACCTGCTTTATCAATCTAGATGGTATCCATATTGGAGAGGATTCGTGCTTTGGAAAAACACAAACAGATCCTCTCCCCCAAATTAATACTGGGTCTGGACCCTTCCATGTACCTGAGAGAACATCCTTCCAGTAAACCAAAGGTTTATGTTGTTGGTGTGGGTTCCAGTGTCTATCTCCAGCCGAATGTCCATTAGAATCTAAAGTTAAGAAATTTAGGGTAAACAGGGCAACTGCCAATCTGTCCTTAGGATTTTTCCAGTTTCCATCTTTTTGCTTTAGTAACATATTTTTAAGTGTCCGATTTGCTCTTTCAATTATTCCTTGTCCCTGAGGATTATAAGCGATACCTGTTTTGTGGATAATATTGAACTTTGTACAAAATTGTTTGAAGGATGTGGATGTATATGCAGGGCCATTATCTGTTTTAAGCATTTTGGGGATGCCCAATGCAGCAAAAGCTTGCAGACAATGAGATATAGTATCTTTAACTTTTTCTCCGGAATGTAAAGAAGCAAAAATCATGCCTGAGCATGTATCTATGGTGACATGAATAAATCGTAATTTTCCAAAACTTGGCTCGTGTGTGACATCCATCTGCCACAAATGATTGGGCAACAAACCTCGTGGGTTAACCCCATAATGTGGATTGGGCAAGAGTGTTACACAAGATGGACATTCTTTTACAATTCTACGAGCTTGTTCTTTTGTGATTTTAAATTTTTGTCTTAAGGTAGTGCTGTTAACGTGGAACTGGGAATGAAATAAAGTAGCTTGTTGTACTGTAGTAAATATAAATATTGTTTTAGTGAGGGCGTCAGCTTTTTGATTACCTTCATGGAGAGGACCAGGCAGATTAGTGTGAGCTCTTATGTGACCTATAAATAAAGGTTCTTTTCGTTGCCATAGGAGATTTTGGATTTGAGAAAACAATTTAAAAGCTGGAGTATGTGGTGCTATTGGACCTGCTAGCTCCAATTTTGGGACAGCATGTACAATATAATGGCTGTCTGAAAAAATATTCATAGGCTGTTCTTTAAAATTTTCCAGAGCTATTATTATAGCTTCGAGTTCCACTAATTGAGCTGATTTTTGATTAGTGATATGAATCATTTTTTTTCATTTTGAGTGACTACTGCAGCAGTACCGTTAGAGGATCCATCTGTAAATACATTAAATGCTTTAGGAATGGGTTGATTTTTTATTACCTGTGGGAATATGATAGGATGATTGATACAAAAGGACAGTATAGGAGATTTAGGAATATGATTGTCAAAATTTGCAGAAGTAGAGCATCTAGCTACAGCCCAATCATTATCATTGAAGCACAAATATTCAACCTGTGACGATGAATAAGGAGTAATAAAATAGTAGCGGGATGAATTCCAAATATTTTAGTAGAGGTTTTAAGTCCTTGAAGAATAAGTTTAGCCACCATGGAGGTATAAGACTCAATTGTACTTTTAGGAGAGACAGGCAAATGTATCCATAATATAGGTCCCTGTTGCCAAAATACTCCTGTTGGAGTATATTGTGAAGGAATAATAATCAATATTAGTGGTTGTGCAAAATCAAATCTATCGCAATGGGATCTTTCAATGGCCTGTTCTACTAATTTTAGAGCTCTCCTGGCCTCAGGAGTTAATGTTCGAGGTGAGGATGGGTCAGGGTTCCCACGAAGGATGTCAAATAAGGGTTTTAATTGTCCAGTAGTGAGGCTTAGTGTAGGGCGAAGCCAATTAATGTCACCCAGTAATTTTTGGAAATCATTGAGGGTGGTCAAATGTTCTTTACTTATTAGAATTTTTTGGGGTTTAACAAAAGTATCCATGATTTTAAAGCCTAAATATAGTATAGGTGATCTGCTTTGAACTTTTTCTTCTGCTATATATAATCCATATTTTTTTAGATTTTTTGTTATTTCACTAAATATATTAAATAAGATTTGTTGATTAGGGTGAGCTAATAAAACATCGTCCATGTAGTGTAGACACATAAGGTCTTGATATTTGTTTTTAATGGGCTGTATAGCTCTGTCCACATATAGTTGGCACAGTGTAGGGCTATTTGCCATTCCCTGCGGCAATACTTTCCAATGATATCTTTTATCAGGGCCATTATTATTAATAGAAGGAATTGAAAAAGCAAACCTGGGGGCATCCAGAGGATGTAGGGGAATGGAAAAGAAACAGTCCTTTATATCAAGGGTTATAAGGTAATAGTTTTTTGGAATAGCTACAGGATTAGGAAGTCCAGGTTGAGTAGGGCCCATAATTTGCATTGTTTTGTTAATTTGTCTTAGATCTTGTAATAGTCTCCATTTACCTGATTTTTTCTTAATTACAAATATGGGAGAATTCCAGGGAGAGGTGGAAGGCTCTATGTGTCCTGCTTCTAATTGTTCTTTAATTAATTGATGGGCCGCTTGCAATTTTTCTTTGGATAGGGGCCACTGAGGGACCCAAACTGGCTTATTAGAGAGCCATGGTATTTTTAAAATTGTTTTTCTCAGTGGCCCCTAGAAAAAATGTCCTTTGCCTTTTTTATTATGAGTAGGATTTTTATTCTTAACACCTGCAGGCTTGGTCGCTAGGTGTAGCCCCATTTGATGTAAAATATCTCTTCCCCATAGGGTAACTGGCAAGCTGTTTAAAACATAGGGTTTGAATGTTCCTGTATGGCCTTCATTGTCTTGCCAATTTAAGATTACAGCACTTTGAGCTGGGGTATTACTGTATCCCAAGCCTCTTAAACTGGTTGAGGCTTTCTGTAGAGGCCAGTGCTTAGGCCATTGTTGTAGATTTATGATGGAAGAGTCAGCTCCTGTATCAATCAGCCCCTCCATCTCTATACCTTGAATTTTTAATTTGCACATAGGCCTCCGTGAACAGTCCTGGACCCAGAAAGCCATAGGTCCTGAACCAGTGGAACCGAATGCTCTGCTATTTCTATTTTGTGGCATGCTTTTAAAAGAATTATGGAGACTGGGAATGAGGAGCAGCTGTGCGATTCTGTCTCCTTGATTTACGGAGATGATGCCCCTGTGTGTACTTAGCATTATTTTAATCTCTCCATTATAATCTGAATCAATAACCCCTGGTATAACATTAAAGCCTAATAAACTTTTGGAACTACGCCCAAGGATTAGTCCCACAGTTCCTGAAGGGAGAGGTCCCCTGATTCCCGTAGGAATCAGCTGAACCCCCATTTCAGGTGTCAGGACCATCCGGGCAGTAGAACAGAGATCTAATCCTGCACTTCCTCTTGTCCCTCTGATAAGGGAGTTAATGGGTAGGAGGGACTGTGACGAGGAATCATTTGAATCTGAGGGCCTTCCTCCTCTAGTGCCTCGTACATTTGTGGGCCCCGGGGCATTGGGCCCCGTGCCCCGTTTTTTGAAATCCTTGATAAATCATTTCCATATATATCATATCTAGAATGGCATTGATTGGCCCAATGTATACCTTTTTTGCATCTGGGGCATCGGCCTGGAGCACGGTATGAATTTGATTTTATTACCCTTGGGGGATATTGCTTAGCATATCTTGGTTGATTATAATAATTTTGTCTGGAATATCCTGTTCTAGGTTGAAACCTTTGGGAATTTTGAGGGGAGGAATTTTTCATCACTGCAGCAATTACGTTGCCTGTGATAACAGCCTCGTTAATGTCTTTGCACAGTCTGATATAAATTGATAAGTCTTTTTTACTTCTCCATGGCCTTATTGCATCCTGGCAATATTTATTAGCGTTCTCGTATGCTAATTGGATAACTAGGGGCATAGCTTGCTCGACTTCTCCAAAAACTCTAGATGTTGTTTTTAAGAGCCTATCTACAAAATCAGCGTAAGGTTCGTTAGGCCCTTGTATAACTTTTGATAGGCTGCCTTGCAGATCCCCTGTGCCTGAGATTGTCTTCCAGGCTTTCACAGCTGCAGTGTGTACCTGGGCATACACACCTGGATCGTATTGTAGCTGATTTTGTAGTTCGGCGAACTCACCCTCCCCTGTGAGCATATCTATATTGCGTTGAGGGAAACCTGCTGCAGCATTTCTCTTTGCTATTTCTGAACAAAGTTCCTGGAATTGAGTTTTCCAGATTAGGTATTGTCCCCCACTTAGTACCGCTCTGCATAGACTTTTCCAATCTGAGGGGGCTAAGGTTAGGGTGTTAAGTGACTCTATCATACTTAATGTGAACGGAGCTTGAGGCCCATAGGTCATTACCGCCTCTTTAAAATTCTTTATTGTTTTAAAGTCTAGGAACTCATGATATCTTTGTCCCTGTTCATTTTGAAATACTGGCAGTTCTAGGTGCTCCTGCGGTCTATGTTGTTCGAGAGCGTATAAGCGCTCTGAAAGGCCGCCAATTTCTACCTCAAGGGCACGTATACTCTGATCCATACTCTTTATTGTTTCTGTTAGGGATTCTATCCATGAAGGAGCAGAGGGCGCTAGTGGTTCCTCTATTTGACGGCCTTTTTCTCTTTTTTAATTTCTTTTTGTTCTTTTTATTGGAGACTGTGCTCTCCGAATCGCTTTTTGATTCCTCTTCACTACTAGCTTCATAATTCCTAACCGGCTCAGTAGAGGAGACTGTACTTTCATGGTTTGGCTCCTTGTTACTATTATTACTTTCACTAGTATCCTGAGTTTCAGTTTCTAAGGAGAGTACATACTCCTCAGCTAATTTTATTAAGCTTCTGATGGCTTTTGCAGATCTTACTTTTGAATTTACATTCCTACTCTCCTTGCTGGTCTCCCAGATAAATACCAAAAATCATAGAAAAGGCTTTAACAAAAAAATCATCTGGGTGTAGCAGTTTACAAAAGTGGTGAACCATCTCACCATTTTGGTGATACTGGGGATGAAAAGTACTTATTCTTACCAAGGTGCACACCTGTAATCCCAGCAACTCAGGAGGCTGAGGCAGGAGGATCTCCAGTTTGAGGCCAGCTTCAGCAACTTAGTAAGACCCTGTCTCAAAATAAAAAATGAAGCCAGGCATGGTGGTGCAACACCTGTAATCTCAGTGGCTCGGGAGGCTGGGGCAGGAGGACTGCAAGTTCAAAGCCAGCCTCAGCAATTTAGCAAGGCCCCAAGCAACTTATCCAGACCCTGTCTCTAAATAAAACATTTAAAAAAGGATGTGGCCCAGTGGTTAAGTGCTCCTGGGTTCAATCTTTGGCACAAAAAGAAAAAAAGAAAAAGAAGAAAGAGAGAGAGAGAGAGAGAGAGAGAGAAGGAAAGGGAGGAAGGAAGGAAGGAAGGAAGGAAGGAAGGAAGGAAGGAAGGACGGAAGGACAGGGCTAGGGATCTAACTTAGTGGTAGAGCACCTCTGGGTTCAATCCTCAGTAGCCCTCCCCCAAAGAGTACATAATCTTTAAAGCAAAGGAGAAAACACATTCCAGTTCAAAAGTGAAATGCGAGAGGAAACACGTTCACCATGTCTCCAGGAAGCATGAAGTCACTGGTAAGCGCAAGGTAAGGTAGCAGTGCATCCACAGTGTTTGCTGACATTCTCCCATCCACCTCTGTCGATTCTCTTGAAAGTGGACCTGAACGCATCTGCTGATTTTCATCTAGCTAGATGTTTTAGAAATCGTAGGTCCCCACTTGCACAAAGGTTTTCTCTATGTGTAGCACACCTTAGATGAAGGACAACTACTACCTCATGAAATACTGGGAGAAAACACCAGGCGGCAAGAAACCATACACTGACAGTTTCGAGAAAAGATAGTCACATCGCGATCCTTTTTTCTTTTCTTTCTTTTTTAGAGAGAGAGAGAGAGAGAGAGTGTGTGTGTGTGTGTGTGTGTGTGTGTGTGTGTGTGTGTTACTGGGAATTGAACCCAGGGCCTCACACTTGCTAGGCCAGCTCTGTACCACTGAGCTACATCCCTAGCCCTCATAATCCCTATCGTGATCAGCAAAATTTCCACATATAAAAAGCACATTTCAGCTGGGCACGGTGGCACAAGTCTATAATCCCAGCAGCTTGGGAGGCTGAGGCAGGAGGATCGTAAATTGAAAGCCAGCCTCAGCAAAAGCGAGGCACTAAACAACTCAGTGAGACCCTGTCTCTAAATAAAATATCAAATAAGGTGGGGATGTGGCTCAGTGGTTGAGTGCCTCTGGGTTTGATCTATGGTGTCACCCCCAAAATACAGCACATTTCAGGGCTCGGGGTGTGGTTCAGTGGTAGAGAACTTGCTTAACATATGTGAGGCCCTGGGTTCAACACCCAGCATCTCTCTCTCTCTCTCTCTCTCTCTCTCTCTCTCTCACACACACACACACACACACACACACACACAGCACATTTCTCAGTAACAACTGACTTAGAATACATGAAGCATGTGAACCCCTTCCTTTCTAAGGCTGTATTGAAATGAAAATGTAACACAGGGATAGAGTTTCTCCCAGTGCCACAGAGAAGCGTCAAGAATCCAAAACTTGGAGCTCGCACGATGCATCTCCTTCAATAACATTGACATTCACCAGACTGTCTTCTGGGTTAAGCAGGATCTCCCTAAAATTGCTCGTTCTGGTACAGATCTTCCACATCTGGTTTATTTCCCTGAGATGCGTTTTCCTGGCATTGTGTTTTGCCAGGCTTAACAAACAGCAAAGAGAAACTCCTCGCCACCCTGAATCCCATAATCATTTACCACTGTTGTCAAGGGATAGCTTCAATTATAACTTCGATTTTTTGCTGAGGGAGAGGAAAGGAGAGAAGAGAAAAAGAGGAGGAAGGGAAAATAGCCCCATTACAGCACTGAAAGAATGTTTAGGAAAAATAAGAATGATTTGTGCCCTGTCTGGAAGGCTGGATTTTATAGAATCAGGCAGGCATGGTTAAACCACTTTCATGTCCCGGACTAAATGATAACCAACAAAAGATCAGCAAAATTGTGGCTGATCTTGGCAAGGCTGCCTGTGTCTCATAACTTAGAAGTCAGCACCAGTGTCACCTCTGAAAGCTGCTTCCCCAACTTCTGGGTGTAAGGCAGAAGCTGAGTCACCTCTGAACTCCACCTTTTATTTAGTCTCTCTGTACAATATTGGTGGCTATTTGGCATGTTTTGCAAGTGGCACGTACAGGTAAGTGGGGATGTGTTTGCTGTCTCATTTTCTATTTTTCTGCACTATGGTGACAACTTTCAAGAGCCCAAGGTTCTTGCTGGGCACGGTGTTGCATGCCTGTGATCAGGAGGATCAAGGGTTCAAGGCCAGCCTCAGCAACTTAACCAGGCCCTAAGCCACTCAGTGAGACCCTGTCTCTAAATAAAATATAAAAAGAGCTGGGGATGGGGCTCAGGAGTTAAGAGCCCCTGAATTTAATCCCTGGTACAAAAGAAAAAAAAAAAGCAAACTAATAAACGCTGCGCGAGATGGGCAAGGAATTCGACCAAGAATGGTCAGGAGCAGCTTTCCAGGCAGGCGCCCGTCGGGTGGGGAACCCTCTCCTCCCGGCCTGGAATGCAGAGGCTGCCGGTTGCTGGAGCCCCGGCTTGGGAGCTCGAGGAGAAGGAAGGCAGCCCTGGTCCCAGATGGCCCGGAGCCACGGTGGGAGCCCTGGACTGCCTCTGTCTAGACTTCTACTTACGTGGCAGCATTCCTGTCACTTTGTGCCAGAAGTCACTCCGGCGGATATACTGTCGTCTCTAGCTCTTTGAACAGTGCCTGGCATGAAGCAAGACGCTCGTTATTTGTGGACAGGGCAGGGGTGCATTTAAAGACACTCACGACCAGGCCCAAAATATAAATAAGTGTAGGCTGAAGTTTGCAGATGCTGATCTGTCAGGCCTGGTGGCGTGCACCTGTAGTCCCAGACCTGGAGGGCTTAGGCGGGAAGGCCTCTTGAGCCCACGAGTTAGAGATGATCTTGGGTGTCATGTATATCTAAAAAGAAACAATCAAAGTTAAAAAAGAGAGATAATCCTGGGCAACATAGAAAGATCCCCCATCTCAAAAAAAAAAAAAAAAAAAAAAACGATAAACTGCGAAGAAGGCAATTAATCATATTATTCATCCCTAAGGATTACAAATCAGGGGACTATAAATAAACACGGGAGCAAAATAGGGATTTATTTATTTTATTTTTGGTACCAGGGATTGAACCCAGGGTCACTTAACCACTGAGCCACATCCCCAGCCCTATTTTGTATTTTATTTAGAGACAGGGTCTCACTGAGTTGCTTAGGGCCTCACTAGGTTGCTGAGGCTGGTTTTGAACACATGATCCTCCTGCCTCAGCCTCCCGAGCTGCTGGGATTACAGGCCTGCATGACCATGCCAGGCCAAAACAGAGATTTTAAAAATCTGATCTTTCATGCTGCATGTGATGGTGCACACCTGTAGTCCCAGCCACTCCAGAGGCTGAGGGAGGAGGATTACAAGTTTGAGGTCAGCCTGGGCAATTTAGACTGACTCCTACCGCCGGAAGGAGGCGGTACTCGGGTTTGAGTCCTCGCTTCATCACAACAACGTCGCTTTGCTCCAAGTTCTCCCTGGTACTTCCTCCCTATCATATAAGGCTGCTGTGAAGACTAAATTAAATGAGAGAATGTTTGTAAATTGCTGAGTACAACACTAGTGCTAATAAATTATAGCTTGAATATTATCCTGATTACCATTTGTCACCAGCTCTCAGACATCGGGGTTCCTGAATACATTGCTATTTAGCTGCCTCAAAGGGAGAACAAAACCATCGCCAATTCCATTATGACGCAAGGCCTTCGTGACAATACCCCACCCCCCACCAAGTGGGATACGTCAGCCCCTGGCCGCCCTGAAGTGTCTTTCATCCATTCTAAAGAAGTGGCATCACGATGTGTGATGGGAGATTTTTTGCATGTACTGGAGACACAGCATGAACGAGACTTTAACAGGAAGCTTCATCTCCTTGAGGGCATCTGTCTTCCTAGGTGCCTTCCACAAAACAGAAGCATCAATGCTACTTCTCCTGTGATTCAAAGAATATACGTTTGTTTTAATAACCTCATTTGCACCCTGATACTTTGCTTCTGTATCTGCAAAATTTGGGGATATCATAACTTCATTTTTGTGCTGAATCATTGTTTGATTGATTGATTGATTTTTTTGCTATACTAGGGATCAAACCCAGGGCCTCACACTTGCTAGGCAAGTGCTCTTCTACTTAGCTACATCCCTAGCCCCAGCTCCACTAAGTCCTCTTTTGTAAAGTGTATCGATCGTCAGATTCAACACATAAGAGTTCTAACAAGGAATAACACATCACTGAAGCAACAATTTTGGGCAGGACCAAGTTCACAGATTCCCAGACAAGAAAAGCTACAGTGTGACCCAAAGAGAAATGCCTACTCACGCGCACCAAAACTCTTGCCCTAAAGTGTTCATGACGGGCACAAAGAGTGATATCTTTTCCACACCCAGTATGGGTTCCTGGCTAATGCTCCTGTAACAAAAGACAGATTAACAAGAGAAAAGCATGCAAATTTCCTTTTTAAGTTTTAGGTGACCTGGGAACTTTTAGAAATTGTTTTAGTCAACTCTTTTGCTGCAGTGACTTAAAGATCTGACTAGAACAATTATAGAGGAGGAAAAGTTGATTTGAGTGTTCACAGTCCACAGACAGCAGGCTCCATTCCTCGGGGCTGGAGGTGAGGCAGGACATCATGGAGGAAGAGTGTGGTGGAGGAAGCAGCTCACATGGGGATCAGGAAGCAGAGAGACTCCACTCTCCAGATACAGATATAGACCCCACAGCCAGCCCCCAATGCCCCCTCCTCCAGCCACACACCCCTGCCGCCAGCTACCACCCAGTTCATCCCATCAGGGGTTAATTCACTGATTGGGTTAAGGCTCTCACAACCCAGTCATTTCTCCTCTGGACCTTCTTGCATTGTCTCACACGTGAGCTTTTGGGGGACATCACATCTAAACCATAACAGAAATGAAGATCCAAACAGGGAAAAATAAATACATAATAAATGAATAAGTGTGGGTGGGGAGGGGTGTTGGATTCCAGGCAGGAGGCCGCGCCTCCCCCAGGTGCTTTGTTGCAAACTACACCTCCCAAGATCCTCAGCGTGACCAAAAAACCTGACCGGCAAGTCCCCTGTCCACTACCCCCCCCCTTGACCTCTGCTGGCCAATAGGGCAAGGACTCACTCCAAGGGGGTTTTATGACCCCTACTCTATTTAAACCAGGGCCGGACTGAGCTCTCTCTCTGTTCCTGCTCTCTGTTCCTGCTTGCCCCTATTCCCGTCCATCCCTTCCCTACCCCCCTTCCCTTCCCTTCCTTTCCCTACCCTTGCCCACGTGGCACCCCAATAAACCCTTTTATTTCACTAACACAGTGTTCCCGGCTAAGTTAACTATGTTTCAGCAGTTTTCTAACAAGGGGTGGCACAGGGAATTGAACCCGGGGTACTCTACCACTGAGCCAAGTCCCCAGACCTTTATTATATTTTGTTTTGAAGCAGATTCTCACTAAGTTGCCCAGGCTGGTCTCAAATCTGAAATTCTCCTGCCTCAGCCTCCTGAGTTGCTGGGATTACAGAAATCTACATTTTTTATGGACGGGCAGGCAGAAGTATAGTTAGGGAACACAGGGGTAGGATTTAACGGTAAAAAACTGGGGGCAGGAGGACTTGGGCATCTCCTCATCGTCATTCCTTTTTGTGGGGACAGAAGGGAATGTTGGGAATATCTGGGGATGAGGGTCTTACGACCTTCAAGGGAAGGTTGGCTAGACTTTGTGGACTGCTTCAAAAAGGCAAGAAAGAGCACAGAGACTTTCTTGCTTCTGCAGTTTTCTCAAATGCCAAGGTGACATATTTTGGAATGGAACATCCTAAGCATGACCAAGCACCTCAACCTGGAAACTTCCCAAGTACCCATCAGTGGTGGAACAAATGAACTTTGGTATATCTAATGCGATGGAATACACAGCAATAATGATGCATTTTTTAAACCGACCTACACCAGCAACCAAAAAAAAAAAAAAAAAAAAAAGAAAGAAAGAAAGAAAAGAAATAGAAAGAAAAACAAGAAACCAGTTTCAGCAACAACATATGTAAGCCTTATAGATATGAGAAAAAGAAGCCAACAAACAAAATGCAATTCAATTCATATATAATTCAAGAACCATCAAAACTCATCCATGTTGTTAGAAGTCAGGAGAGTTGCTACCTGGGTGGAGGGGGAGGGTTGGGTCCTGACTGCATTTGGACAGGAGCAACTTTTAGCTGTGGGTCATGTTCTGTTCTAGAGCTAGGTGCCAACTGCATCTGTGTGGACGGTTTATGAAAATAAAAACTGGCCACACATGGTGGCCACGCCTGGAATCCCAGTGGCTGGGGAGGCTGAGGCAGGAGGATGTCGAGTTCAAAGCCAGCCTCTACAACTCAGCGAGACCCTAAGCCACTCAGTGAGACTCTGTCTCTAGATAAAATATAAAAAGGGATGGGGATGTGGCTCAGTGGTAAAGCACCCCTGGATTCAATCCCTAATACCAAGAAAGAAAGAAAGAAAATCCCTTGAGCTGTTTACTTCCGATTTATGCTGTTTCTATAAGTAAATTATAGACCAAAAAAATTTAAAGTATTGCATGTGTGTATGTGTGTGTGAGTGTGTAAATGCAAGAGCAATCTTTCATTAATAAAATAGCAAAGTGACATTTGAATGACGGATGACTTGTCATTTTATAAAATTTTATTCAATAAAATTGTATGACAAATGAAACAATCAGCACTTACTTCATTCTTTGTCTCTTGCATCTAGTTGCAACTAGAAATAACATTTTATTGAATAAGAAAAAAAAAGTCATTTCTTTTTTTGTATTTTTATTTTTATTTTCTTTTAAGGTAAATTGCTGCTAAACCTACCCTCTCCCCAAACACACATCTACACCATGCACTAAAAATGTGCCCTTCACTTTGAATGTCTTTATCTGAGTTTTCCTCAGTTAATGAAGATTTTCTGAGTTCAAAATGCTACATGGACACAAAAGAAGAAACAATTATTTCTTCCTGGAAAAGTCTGGAACATATTCACTGAGAAATACGTAGAGCTGGGCACAGTGGCACACACCTGTAATCCCAGTGGCTCAGGAAGCTGAGGCAGGAGGTTCAAAGCCATCCTCTGCAACTTAGCAAGGCCCTAAGCAACTCAGTGGGACCCTATCTCTAAATAAAATATATAAAAGGGGCTGGGGATGTGGCTCAGTGGTTGAGTGCCCCTGGGTTCAGTCCTGGGTACCCTCCCATTAAAGAACTACACAGAACTGTGGCTTCTGACACCGGAGTCTGCAGCTCACAAGGTCAAGGCTCAGAACTCAGTGAGATGAAGCGGTGATCTGGAGGGAAACCTGCGCACCGGTGGGATTCTGCAGCCTCGGTTCCCTGGTAGACTCTTTATTCATGCTGCAGTTCACCAAACTCCTGGTTTCCCTGCACTTCTGCAGCCGCGCGGAAAGTCTCTCCAGGAAGGCACAACCTCCCTTCCTGCGCAGGAGAGTGGAGCCCCTTTGCATCTGCTCCTCCGTGCTCAGCCACAAGATCCATTCCACGTCACTCTTCCGTGAATGCAGTCATTCACTCGCCAGCAGGATACCAGTGGCAGTCTTCCAGTTAGCCCAGGTAAACCAGAAGAATCGCCAGCCCAGCCCACACTGGACACCGCAGAGCGAGGCATAGATGGTGTGTCTGTCACTGAGCTTTGGTAGAGTTTGTTATGCAGCGGTAGATACCTGGAGCAGCGATGATTTGAGTCAAATGATGAGCAATAAAATCAAATTTGTAGATTTGAGAAACGACTGAGAAGCTTATCACACTGATGTGGATTACAGAATGAGACAAGGGAAGTGACTCTTGGAGAAACGTTAGGACCCACCTTTACTTTTAAAGTTCCTGGGGTTCAGTCAGAATGGCAATCACCAAGAATACAAGCAATAATAAATGTTGACGAGGATGTGGGGGAAAAGGCACACTCATACATTGCTGGTGGGACTGCAAATTGGGGCAACCATTATGGAAACCAGTATGGAGATTCCTCAGAAAACTTGGAATGGAACCACCATTTGACCAAGTCATCCTACTCCTAGGTTTGTACCCAAGGATTTAAAATCGGCATACTACAGTGACACAGACACATCAATGTTTATAACAGCTCAATTCACAACACCTAATCTATGGAACCAACCTAGGTGCCATTCAACATATGAATGGATGAAGAAAATGTGGTATATATGCACAATGGAATATTACTCAGCCATAAAGAAGAATGAAATGATGGCATTTGCTACTAAATGGATGGACCTGAAGACTATCATGCTAAGTGAAATAAGCCAATCCCAAAGAACCAAAGGCCAAATGTTTTCTCTGATATGTGGATGCTGATTCACAACAAGGGGGAGGAGAATAGAGGTATTTTGGACTAGACAGAGGGGAGTGAAGGGAGGGGGACTATGGGGGTAGGAATGACAGTAGAATGAATCGGATATTATTACCCTTTGTGCATATATGATTACATGACCTGTGTACCTCTACATCAAAGGAATGAGAAGTTATACTCCATGTATGTATGATGTGTCCAAATGAGTTCTACTGGCATATATAACTAATTAGAACAAATAAAAAATATATTTAAAAAAAGTTCCTGGGGTTCGATCCTTTTTGTTCTGTTCTCTGCATACACTCAAGCTGTGGGTGTTTGTTATTTTTTTTTTTTTTTCAGTCTTGTGGCTTTAAATACTATCCATATGCAAATAACTCCCAATTATCTCTAGCCCCAATCTCTCTTGTGAACCTCAGACTCGAGTAATACGTAGTTTAGTGCTCAGTGGGTGCTCTTGGATGGCTAACATACCTGCATTTCTCTTTCTCTGCCCCACCCCCTGCCCAGCTGCTCTGGCCAAACACCTTGGATCCGTCCTTGCGTGCTCTCTTCGTGTCACTTTTCCATGTCCTCTCCACCAGGAGGTCGGGTTGGCTGTGCTACCAAAATGTGCCCAGTGGCGGGCACCGCTTCCTTCCCTCAGAGCCTCGGGGACTGAACAGAATCGACCACCTCTAACATTCCCAGACAACCCCTGTCACAGTGTCATGCCTCTCACCTGGATCGAGCCACTGCTCACAGCAGCCGAGGCTGGGCGCCCCGCTAGGCGGACGGACCGGCAGGCACCAGCGGCACGGACCGCGGCGCAGTCACACCGAGCTGCCCCTATCGCGCCAGTCACCGGCTCTTCCGGGTTCCTTATCTTTGAGTGCAGAGTGCAGAGTGCAGACAGCTGTTCGTTCACAGACTCGTCGTGAGCACCTGCCTGCCCTGGGCCCACCCTTGGCTCGGCACGGCACGGCGGACCCTGGGGTGCGTTAGGCAGGAAGCTCCCCAGAGCGCGGGCATTCCTCCGCCAGTCCCTCAGGAGGGATCAGAGACGGCCAGCACTGACGGACCGAGCAGCTCCTTTGCCTGTCCAAGCCGAACCAGAGATGCTTCCGATATTCCTGCTGATCCATAGTTGCCAACTGAATAGGATACGTCTGTACATACATATGCACATGTACACAGACACGCGTGCACACAGGAGTTTGCACGCGTGCACGCATGTATATATGTATGTTCATATATGTGTGTAAATGCATTTTTATGTTTGCATGCATATGTATGTATCTACAAACTAGGAAAAACCAAAAGGCTTATGTGTGTGGATATGTACACATACATACATTTTTTCCTTTCCTTCCTTCCTTCCTTCCTTCCTTCCTTCCTTCCTTCCTTCCTTCCTTCCTTCCTTCCTTCCTTTCCTTCCTTCCTTCCTTCCTTCCTTCCTTCCTTCCTTCCTTCCTTCCTTCCTTTCCTTCCTTCTTTCCTTCCTTCTTCCTTCCTTCCTTTCCTTCCTTCCTTCCTTCCTTCCTTCCTTCCTTCCTTCCTTCCTTCCTTCCTTCCTTCCTTCCTTCCTTCCTTCCATTCCTTTCCTTTCCTTCTTCCTTCCTTCTTCCTTCCTTCTTCCTTTCCTTCCTTCCTTCCTTCCTTCCTTTCCTTCCTTCCTTCCTTCCTTCCTTCCTTTCCTTCCTTCCTTCTTTCCTTCCTTTCCTTCCTTCCTTCCTTCCTTTCCTTCTTTCCTTCCCTTCCTTCCTTCCTTCCTTTCCTTCTTCCTTCCTTTCCTTCCTTCCTTCCTTCCTTCCTTCCTTCCTTCCTTCCTTCCTTCCTTCCTTCTCCTTCCTTCCTTCCTTCCTTCCTTCCTTCCTTCCTTCCTTCCTTCCTTCCTTCCTTCCTTCCTCCTTCCTTCCTTCTTTCCTTCCTTCCTTCCTTCCTTCCTTCCTTCTTTCCTTCCTTCCTTCCTTCCTTCCTTCTTTTCCTTCCTTCCTTCCTTCCTTCCTTCTCCTTCCTTCCTTCCTTCCTTCCTTCCTTCCTTCCTTCCCGCCCTTCAGGCTTCCTTCCTTCTTCTAGTGTTCCTTTGATATTCCTTCTTTCCTTCCTTCCTTCCTTCCTTCCTTCGCTCTCGAGGGTAACTCACAGTATACATTGGGAACTGCCAGTATTTGAATATGAAAATGGACAGAGGGGCCACCAGCCAATAGATTTCAAAACAATTAAAAATCTCAAAAGAGGCAGTAATGACTTATGGACCCCAAGCTCCGTTTCACGTTGAGTATACTGGAGTCCCTTAACACCTTTAGCTTAACCCCCGCAGACTGGAAGCGTCTATGTAAACAACTTTAAGTGGGGGACAATACTTGGTTTGGCGATCGCAATTTCAGGAACTTTGTATAGAAACAGCTAAAAAGAAATGCAGATGCAGGGTTTGGAGACCTATAACATAGAAATGCTCACAGTGAGAAGGGCCATTCGCAGACGTTACAGGATCAAATAAAACATTATACCCCAGGAGTATGATGCTCATGATAAATGCAAAGCTGCCGTTAAAGGCATGGAAAACTGTACTACGGACCTGGGGATCTACAAGGTAGCTTGTCCCAAAGTAATTCAAGGACCTAATGAACCGATTCTGCTGAATTGCTGATATGACTTTGAGAACAGCAGGTAGAGTTTTTGGGAGACATTGATCAAGTTATGCCTATTTAGTTATTCAATTAGCGTACGAAAAAAAAAAAAAATGCTAATAAATATTGCCAGGAAGTCATCAGCCATGGAAAAATAAAAAGGATCGTTTCCATAATATATACAACTATGTAAAAGATGTAAAATGATGCCTTTGTCACACGGGAATGTGATTGCAGCAGCTGTGAGAGATGCTTGCCCCCTCAAAATTTTACAAGGGCTCAACATAGACATTATAATCAATCGGGATATTCTAGGCAAAATTATCATAATCAATCAGGCTATTCTAGGCAAAATCCCCAAAGAGAAATCAAGATCAGAAAATTCATACCGTACTCCAGGTTGACTGCCCAGGTGTAAGAAAGGAAAAATCATGGGGCCAATAAATGCTATTCAAATTTTGACATCCATGGAAATCCTTTGTTCAGGAATTCAAAAAACAGGGCACGGGGCCCAATGCCCCGGGGCCACAAATGTCGAGGCATTGGAGGAGGAGTATCCTCAAGCACTCCACTCAGATGCTTCCCCGACACACAATCCCTATTACCCATCCACTCCCCTCGGCCAGAGGTAAACAGGAGGAAATGCAGGATTAGACCTCTGTTCCACCCGCCCGAATAGTGTTAACACCTGAAATGGGGGTTTCAATCTGATTCCCACAGGAGTCAGGGGGGACCTCTTCCCTCAGGGACTGTTGAGGACTTAATTATAGGGCAAAGTCCTGAAAGCTTATTGGTTTGCAAGTGACCCCAGGCGTTTAAATAAACTCAGACTATAAAGGGGAAATAAAAATAATGCTTAGCTCACCCCAAAGTATAAGTTCTATTAATCAGGGAGATAGAATTTGCTCAGCTGCTCCTCCTTCCAAATTTACATAATTCATTTTTAAAATGAATATGCCTCCTAAATAGGAACAATAGAGGATTTTGTTCCAACTGATTCAAAACCCATGGTTTGCTGGGTTCGGGGGACTGTACAAGGAGGCCTATGTGTAAATAAGAATCAAGGAATAGAAATTGGAGGGTCTTATAGATACTGGAGCTGATTCTTCCATCATTAATTTACGTCAATGGGCCCAAACACACTGGCCTCCTACAAAAAGCTTCAACCAGTTTAAGAGGCTTGGGATATAATAACCTCGCCAGTAAAAAAGTGTGGTAAATTTAAAATGGGAGGATGATGAAGGGACATATAAAGAGCACATTTCAGCCTTATGTTTTACCTAATTCTACCGGTTACTTTATGGGAAGAAGATATTTTACAACAAATGGGAGTACACCTTGCAACCAAACCTGCAGGTGTTAAATGTTAAAAACATAACAGGGTAATCTTAACCTAAAAGAAATCATCAAAAAGTACAGGGTAAGCTTAACCCCTAAAAGAAATCATTATCATCATATAGGAAAAAGACATTTTTCTTTGGGGCCACTGAGAAAATTATTTTGAAAATACATGGCTTTCTGATAAGCCAGTGTGGGTCCCTCAGTAGGCCCCTAGCTAAAGAGAAATTACAAGCGGGCGGCCCACCTACTAGTTAAGGAACAATTAAAAGCAAGGAATAGAGAACATTCCACCTCTCCCTGGAATTCCCCCATATTTTGTGATCAAGAAAAAATCAGGAAAATGGCGATTATTACATGATCTTAGACAAATTAATAAAACCCGCAAGTCATGGGCCCTACTACCTCGGACTTCCGAATCCTATAGCTATTCCAAAAAATTTCCATGTTATTAGTCTTGATATAAAGGATTGCTTCTTTTCTATTCCCCTACATCCTCTGGATGCCCCCAGGTTTGCTTTTTCAGTTCCTTCTATTAACAATAATGGCCCTGATCAGAGATATCAATGGAAAGGTTTTGCCGCAGGGAATGGCTAATAGCCCACCATATGCCAAATATATGTGGACAAGGCTATCCAACCCATTTAAAATAAATATCCAAACCTCATGTGTCTACATTACATGGATGATATTTTACTAGCCCACCCTAATCAAAAAATCTTATTTAATATATTCAGTGACATGGTAGAAAATTTTAAAAAATACGGATTATATATAGCAGAAGAAAAAGTTCAAACCAGATCTCTCCCATATTATATTTAGGATTTAAAATCATGGATACTTTTGTTAGACCCCAAAAAATTTTAATAAATAAAGAACATTTAACCACCCTCAATGATTTCCAAAAACTACTGGGAGACATTAATTGGCTTCGCCCTACACTAAACCTCACTACTGGCCAATTAAAACCTTTATTTGATATTCTTCGAGGGGCCCCTGATCCATCCTCACCACGAACATTGACTCCTGATGCTAGGAAAGCTTTAAAGGTAGTAGAAAAAGCCATAGAAGGACTCATTGTGACAGATTTGATTTAACTCAACGCTGATATTGATTATTATTTCTTCACAATATACACCGACAGGAGTATTTTGGCAACAAGGGCCTTTATTAAATGGATACATTTGCCTGTCTCTCCTAAAAGCATAATTGAGTCATATACCTCCATGGTGGCTAAACTTATTCTCAAGGACTTAAAACTTCTACTAAAATATTTTGGCATTCACCCTGCTACTATTATTACTCCCTATTCATCGTCACAGATTGAATATTTATGCTTCAATGATAATGACTGGGCTATAGCTAGATGCTCTCTACCTCTGCAAATTTGATAATCACCTTCCTAAGTCTCCTATATTTATCTTTTTGTATTAATCATCCTATTATATTTCCACAGGTAATAAAAAATCAAACCTATTCCTAAGGCATTTAATGTATTTACAGATGGGTCCTCAAATGGTACTGCTGCAGTAGTCACTACAAAAGAAAATATGACTTACATAACTGCACACAAATCAGCTCAACTAGTGGAATTGGGAAGCTGTGGTAAGAGCTCTGGAAAATTTTAGAGACCAGCCCATAAACATTTTTTCAGATAGCCACTATATTGTACAAGCTGTCCCAAAATTAGAGTTAGCAGGACCAATAGCACCTCATACTCCAGCCTTTAAATTGTTTTATCAGATACAAAAACTTTTGTGGGCAAAGAAAAGAACCTCTATTCGTAGGCCATATTAGAGCACATACTAATTTGCCTGGCCCCCCTCCATGAAGGTAATCAAAAGGCAGATGAACTTACAAAAACAATATTTATACTTTCAGCACTACAACAAGCTACTTTATTTCATTCCCAGTTTCACGTCAACAGCACCACCTTGCAACGTAGGTTTAAAATCACAAAGGAGCAAGTCCAGAACAATTGTAAAAGATTGTAAATCTTGTATAACACATTTGCCCAATCCTCATTTTGGTGTTAACCCTAGAGGATTAATGCCCAATCATTTGTGGCAGATGGATGTTACTCATGAGCCAAGCTTTGGAAAATTGCAATTTATTTCATGTAACCATAGATACATGCTCAGGCTATGATTTTTGCTTCCTTACATTCCGGAGAAAAAGTTTAAAGATGTCACATCTCATTGTTTACAAGCTTTTGCTGCATTGGGCATCCCAAAATGCTTAAAACAGATAATGGTCCCGCTTATACGTCCTCATCTTCAAACAGTGTTTTGCGCAAATTCAACATATCCCATAAAACAGGCATCCCATACAATCCTCAGGGTCAAGGCTATTGAAAGAGCGAAAACCGCACACTAAAAGTTATGTTGTTAAACCTGGAAAAAATCCTAAGGACAGATTGGCAGTTGCCCTGTTTACTTTAAATTTTTTAACTTTAGACTCTGATGGTTATTCTTGGAGACAGACTTAAACCTTTGGTTTACTGGAAGGATGTTCTTTCAGGTACATGGAAGGGTCCGGATCCAGTATTAATTTGGGGAGAGGGATCTGTTTGTGTCTTTCCAAAGCATGAATCCTCGCTCCAATATGGATACCATCTAGATTAATAAAGCAGAGTACCACATCAAAAGGATCAAGATGAAGTTGTTGAGGAATCAAGATTAATAGAAAAAAAAAAGGTACAAAATCAAGAGGACCATGATGAAGATATGGAATGATTCCCTTAAAAGAGTCCTTCAAAATATGTCACAACTTAGTGTCATTCCTCCCGGCTGGGACGAAAAGAGATCTCTCTTTATGTGTGCACACAATTATATATATATATTTTTTACTTTTTATATATGTGTTTTATTTGTGTATTTGTCTAAATTTCATGTTAATGTGACGTCACAAATATATGTTTGTATGTGCGTCTGTCCAGTGGTGTGACATCAAAAATAACAAAGCGCTTGTGAATATATATATATATATGGATCCAAATAACTCTAATTCATTTAAGTTTAAGAGTATTCAAAATGGGTAAATAATTTAATAAGTGAAGGTACCTTCAATTTTGTTTTATAGGTGTCCCAGGGACTTCTCTTAGCAAAAAATATGACTAGGCTATATAACCTGATATTTTGGTGTTTTGACATGAGGTTGCTTATTTGTTATTAAATTCATTTGTTTAATAAATGATTAATTTCAATTATTTCAACAGGTAAAGGACTGCTGTGTATGCAGAAACTCGAGAGTTCCAGCTAACAAATTATTTCTCCAAAGTGCTTTTAGTTTTTCTTTAATCTATCTTTAATGCAGTAATTACCCTCAGTCTTTCTTTGTTTTGTTCTAAATATGATATTTTGCCAGCTTATGTTTGTGGGAGCTCAGGCTGCAATGTGTGTGAGCAGAAATCAACTTATTTTTCCAATCTAATAATTCTATTATTTAGTTTGACAACTCGCCTCTTGACTCAGTGCTGGAATAGCACTGCCTTTCCTTTAACAATTGATGCTTCAGTCTCTAGATAGCGGCCCCTGAAGATTTGCCGGTGGCATCGTCTAGACATAAAAAAGACGGCTGCTTCTACAGCTGCAGGGATCGCGGTCGCTGCAAGCATCCCTGCTGCTCAAATGTCAAACAACCTCACCAGCAGTGTGGCCTCTGCTCTGCATGCATGGGGCCTCCTAGATCTACGTGTTATAACAAGTGGACATTTTGATCTTTCATTGTTTGGGACTTCATGGGACAGTACCCTTGCGGGTATTTGTTTAGAGAACTCACTGTGTTACTTGATAGAACTTAGGGCAGTTGATTTGTTAAAGAATTTGATATGCTGATGCAATTTGACTTGTCACCAAAAGGCTTGTCGCCTTGAAGCCGCAGCATCTCCTCCCAATTGGACGGCTGTTAGTTCATCTTACACAGTCGATCCTAAAGGGCTCCATTGGATGGCTGGTTAGCCAATGACGGGTAAGATCCCCAGAGGGGGACAACCTAAGACAGGCACAGTCGCACGGGACAGTCTCATGTGGCCGACATATCAACCTAAGACAGGAGTCAAGGGCACAGCCTTGATTATCCAATGACGGGTAGAATGTTGGTTGCACATAGACGTCCTAGAGCATCCCCTCTTTTAAAACAAAAGGGGGAAATGCAGGAGCCCTGTTTGGGGAGATAGCTAAGATTGCGGTTGACTATGGGCCATAGACATTTTTGGGCATTGTCGCCTTCCGTAGTCTCACGGGACTTGGCCCAGGATCTCGAGAGATTTGAGCAATGACTCAGCAGATTGACATTTTTGGGCATTGTCGCCTTCCGTAGTCTCACGGGACTTGGCCCAAGATCTCGAGAGATTTGAGGAGTGACTCGGCAGATCGAGCAAGCACCATTCCTGCTCGGGCGCATGGGATGAGACCAGAGAGAGAAAGGGACAGGGTTATCGCTATTGTATAGATACATTGTAGTTTCTCTACACTTCCTTCCTTCCTTCCTTCCTTCCTTCCTTCCTTCCTTCCTTCCTTCCTTCCTTTTCCCCCAGTACCAGGAATTGAATCCAGGGGCCCTTGACCACTGAGCCATATCTCCAGCTCTTTTTATTTTTTATTTTGAGATAGGGTGTCACTAAGTTGCCCAGGCTGGCCTGGAACTTATGATCCTCCTGCCTCAGCCCCACAGGAGGTAGGGTTATTAGTGTATGCCACTATATCAGCCATTTTTCTGGTCTTCTGTTTACAAGCATTTTTCTGGATTCTGGTGGTATATGTTAACTATCTATCTGTCTAGCTAGCTATGTGTCCATCTATTTGTCTACATATCTACGTGTCCATTTATGTGTCCATCTATCTATCATCTATGTGTCCATTTATCACCTGTCTATCTGTCTATCCATCCTTCCCTCCCTCCCCACCTCTACCTGATGGAGGTCCTCAGGGTGGATTCTGGCCCACGCCACTATCTTTTCTTCTTTCTTTCTTTCTCTTTTGGTACCGGGGATTGAACTCAGGGGCACTCGACCACTGGGCCACATCCCCAGCCCTTTTTGTATTTTATTAGAGACAGGGTCTCACTGAGTTGCTAAGTGCCTCGCCATTGCTGAGGCTGGCTTTGAACTCGCGATCCTCCTGCCTCAGCCTCCCAAGTGCTAGGGTTACAAGCATGCGCCACCGTGCCCGCCTTTCTTCTTTCTTTACCTGCCTATTTCTCAAGTTGATCTCACCCAACCTCAGGGCTTTAAAATCCACCTACTTATCTAAATATGACTCTTGGTAAAAGAAAGCAAAGGAGTGAGGGAGCTGCTTAGTGCTGTGTGCTGTGAAGCAGGACACCTGTTCAGACTTCACTTGGGGGACATCATCTTAAAAGTTTAAAAATGACCTTAGGGTTCTAAAGAGCAGAAACTTAAAATATTTTGAGCCAATGGAAAGACTCCACATAAAACATGTGGGCCAGAGCCGGGCGCGGTGGCGCACGCCTGTAATCCTAGCACTTGGGAGGCTGAGGCAGGAGGATCGCGAGTTCAAAGCCAGCCTCAGCAATGGCGAGGCACTTAGCAACTCAGTGAGACCCTGTCTCTAATAAAATACAAAAAGGGCTGGGGATGTGGCCTAGTGGTTGAGTGCCCCTGAGTTCAATCCCCGGTACAAAAAAAAAAAAAAAAACATGTGGGCCAGACTGTGAAATTGATTCTACTGTCCTTTTCATTTCCCAATGGAAGAATTTAAGAATATCAATTCTACTACTAGTTGCCAGGTGTGGTGGTGCACGCCTGGAATCCCAGTGGCTCAGGCAGCTGAGGCAGGAGGATCGCCAGTTCAAAGCCAGCGTCAGCAACTGAGTGAGGCCCTGAGCGACTCAGTGAGACCCTGTCTCACATTAAAATATAAAGAGGGCAGGGACGTGGCTCAGTGGTCAAGTGCCCCTGGGTTCAATCCCCAGTACCAATAAATAAATTTTACTAGTCTACCTGGAAGACAGGCCTTCAGCCCAGTTGGGCTTCTGAGAAGTTTCAGAAATATTCTAAACACCCCTAAGGCTGGGATGGTGGTTCTCAACTGGAGAGTGGTTTTCACCCAAGGGGACATTTACCAATATCTGGAGGTTTGTTTTTTATTTGGTTGTCTGCAGGAGCCCTGTTTGGGAATTGGCTTGAATTGCAGTTGACTATGAGCCGTGGAGATTTGGGCATTGTCGCCTCCCGTAGTCTCACGGGACTTGTTGCGGGATCTCGAGTGACTTGGCCGAAATTGCTGATCGGGTCAGCGCCATTTTTTGGTGGTGTGTGTGGCGTGTGTTTGTCGTTGTTAGAACCAGAGAGAAAAGTTATCAGAATAAAAAGCTGTTTGTCTCCAGTTCGCCTCTGAAGTTCTTCCCGCGGCTCCGTTGCTCCAAGCGCTTCAGGCGGCAACAGGTGGCGGCCCGTACGGGGAACTTCGGAGCGGACAGGTAAGAACTGAAAGGTCTCTAAAGATGGGTTCGAATATAACTGAATCCCAAGTGATAGAGGCTATGCAAAGACTCCTTGATATACCTGACTCTGTTCTCAGTGAGGAGTATATAGAAAAAAGTGAAAGTGATCAAAAAAGCGTAGCTTCCACTGGGCCGACTGAGACCAGTAAAGAGAGTATTAGAAGAGACCCAAAAATGACAAAAATCCAAGCTATTAAAGCTATTCGGGAGTTATTGGTGATAGCTGAAGGATACTTGCTCTTACTGGAACCTGGGCCTCAGGATATTGCTGTCAGTGAAATTAGCAGTGGTGAGGAATCTAGTAAAAGTGATCCTGAGAAAATGAGGAAAAAGAAACTAAAAAAGACCGAGAAAAAGGACGGTCAGGTAGAGGAACCACTTGTGTCCTCTACTCCCCCATGGGTGGAATCCATTACAGAAAATATGAAGGGTATTACTAGGCATTTGCATACCCTAGAAACAGAAATAAAAAGTCTTTCTGATCGCTTATGCGCTCTCGAGGACAACTCACAGATACATTGGGAACCGCCAGCATTTGAAAAGAAAAATGGACAGAGTGTCCATCAGTCAGTAGATTTCAAAACAATAAAAAATCTCAAAGAGGCAGTAATGACTTATGGGCCCCAAGCTCCTTTCACGTTGAGTATGCTGGAGTCCCTTAACACCTTTAGCTTAACCCCCTCAGACTGGAAAAGTCTATGTAAAGCAACATTAAGCGGGGGGCAATTCTTGGTTTGGCGATCGCAATTCCAAGAACTTTGTATAGAAACGGCTAAAAGAAACGCGGCTGCAGGGTTTGAAAACTATAATATAGACATGCTCACAGGAGAAGGGCAATTCGCAGACTTACAGGCTCAAACAGATTATGACCCAGATGTATATACTCAGATAAACACAGCTGCCTTAGAGGCATGGAAAACTGTACAAGGACCTGGGGATCTACAAGGTAGCTTGTCAAAAGTGATTCAAGGACCTAATGAGCCGTATGCTGACTTTGCTGATCGACTTTTGAGAACTGCAGGTAGTGTGTTTGCAGATGTTGACCAAGCTATGCCATTAGTTGTTCAATTAGCTTATGAAAATGCAAATAAATGGTGCCAAGCAGCCATCAGGCCATGGAGAACTAAAAAGGATCTTTCCGTATATATACAACTATGTAAAGCTATAAATGATGCCTTTGTCACAGGAAATGTGATTGCAGCCTCAATGAGAGGTGCTTCCTCTCGAAATTTCACAAAGGCTAAACGTAGATATTATAATCAATCAGGATATTCCAGGCAAAATTATCATAATCAATCAGGCAATTCTAGGCAAAATCCAAAAGAGAAATAAGACCAAGCTCATACCGTGCCCCAGGCCGCTGCCCCAGGTGTAAAAAGGGAAATCATTGGGCCAATAAATGCCATTCAAAATTTGACATCCATGGAAATCCTTTGTTCAGGAATTCAAAAAACGGGGCACGGGGCCCAGTACCCCGGGGCCCACAAATGTATGGGGCATTGCAGAAGGAGTATCCTCAAGCATCCACTCAGATGCTTCCCCGACACAATCCCTACTACCCATCCACTCCCTCGCCAGAGGAACAAGAGGAAATGCAGGATTAGACCTCTGTTCCACCGCCCGAATAGTGTTAACACCTGAAATGGGGGTTCAACTGATTCCCACAGGAGTCAGGGGACCTCTTCCCTCAGGGACTGTAGGACTTATTATCGGGGCGTAGTCCTAAAAGCTTATTAGGTTTGCAAGTGACCCCAGGTGTAATAAACTCAGACTACAAAGGGGAAATAAAAATAATGCTTAGCTCACCCCAAAGTATAAGTTCTGTTAATCAAGGAGATAGAATTGCTCAGTTGCTTCTCCTTCCCAATTTGCATAATTCATTTAAAATGGGTATGCCTCAAGAAGGGAACAATAGAGGATTTTGTTCCACTGACTCAAGACCCATGGCTTGCTGGGTTCGAGACTGTTCAAGGAGGCCTATGTGTAAAATAAAAATCCAAGGAATAGAAATGGAGGGATTAATAGATACTGGAGCTGACTCTTCCATTATTAATTTACGCCAATGGCCCAAGCACTGGCCTCTGCAAAAAGCTTCAACCAGTTTAAGAGGCTTGGGATATAATAACCTCCCAGATAAAAGTGCAGTAATTTTTAAATGGGAGGATGATGAAGGCCATAAAGGAACATTTCAGCCTTATGTTTTACCTAATCTACCGGTTACTTTATGGGGAAGAGATATTTTGCAACAAATGGGAGTACACCCTTGCAACCAAGCCTGCAGATGTTAAATGTGAAAACCTACAGGGTAATCTTAACCATAAAAGAACTCATTATCAAAAAGTACAGAGTAATCTTAACCCTAAAAGTAATCATTATCATAAAGGAAAAAGATATTTTTTTTCGGGGCCACTGAGAAAATAATTTTGAAAATACCATGGCTTTCTGATAAGCCAGTGTGGGTCCCTCAGTGGCCCCTATCTAAAGAGAAATTACAAGCGGCCCACCTACTAGTTCAGGAACAATTAGAAGCAGGTCATATAGAACCTTCCACCTCTCCCTGGAATTCCCCCATATTTGTGATCAAGAAAAAGTCAGGAAAATGGCGATTGTTACATGATCTTAGACAAATTAATAAAACCATGCAAGTTATGGGCCCTACTCAACCTGGACTTCCTAGTCCCGTAGCTATTCAAAAAAATTTCCATCTTATTACTCTTGATATAAAGGATTGCTTCTTTTCTATTCCCCTACATCCTCTGGATGCCCCAGGTTTGCTTTTTCCGTTCCTTCTATGAACAATAATGGCCCTGATCAGAGATATCAATGGAAGGTTTTACCACAGGGAATGGCTAATAGCCCCACCATATGCCAAATATATGTGGACAAGGCTATCCAACCCATTAAAAATAAATATCCAAACCTCATGTGTCTACATTACATGGATGATATTTTATTGGCCCACCCTAATCAAAAAATCTTATTTAATATATTCAGTGATGTGGTAGAAAATTTAAAAAAATATGGATTATATATAGCAGAAGAAAAAGTTCAAACCAGATCTCCCATATTATATTTAGGATTTAAAATCATGGATACTTTTGTTAGACCCCAAAAAATTTTAATAAATAAAGAACATTTGACCACCCTCAATGATTTCCAAAAACTACTGGGAGACATTAATTGGCTTCGCCCTACACTAAATCTCACTACTGGCCAACTAAAACCTTTATTTGACATCCTTCGTGGAGATCCTGATCCATCTTCACCACGAACATTGACTCCTGATGCTAGGAAAGCTTTAAAGTTAGTAGAAAAAGCCATCGAAGGAGCTCATTGTGATAGATTTGATTTAACTCAACCGCTGATGTTGATTATTATTTCTTCACAATATACACCCACAGGAGTATTTTGGCAACAAGGGCCTTTATTATGGATACATTTGCCCGTCTCTCCTAAAAGTATAATTGAATCTTATACCTCCATGGTGGCTAAACTTATTCTTCAAGGACTTAAGACTTCTACTAAAATATTTGGCATTCACCCTGCTACTATTATTACTCCCTATTCATCATCACAGATTGAATACTTATGCTTCAATGATAATGATTGGGCTATAGCTAAATGCTCTACTTCTGCAAATTTTGATAATCATCTTCCTAAGTCCCCTATATTATCTTTTTGTATTAATCATCCTATTATATTTCCACAGGTCATAAAAAATCAACCTATTCCTAAGGCATTTAATGTATTTACAGATGGGTCCTCAAATGGTACTGCTACAGTAGTCACTAAAAAAGAAAATATGACTTACATAACTGCACACAAATCAGCTCAACTAGTGGAATTGGAAGCTGTGGTAAGAGCTCTGGAAAATTTTAGGGACCAGCCCGTAAACATTTTTTCAGATAGCCACTATATTGTACAAGCCGTCCCAAAATTAGAGTTAGCAGGACCAATAGCACCTCATACTCCAGCCTTTAAATTGTTTTATCAAATACAAAAACTTTTGTGGGCAAGAAAAGAACCTCTATTCGTAGGCCATATTAGTGAAGGAGCCCTAATTAGGAAGGGCTGTTGCAGCTAGCTGGAAGCCATAAGTTCCACCTGATATGTATGTGACGCACCTGTAGGCACCCGCAAACCTGAAGGTATATAACCGGGTGAAAGCGGTCCGAGTTAGGAGAATGGAGAATTCAGTCAGCCGGGCAGTCACTCGGTCGGTCAGAAGAATCAGAGCGGCCAGAACGTAGGCAGAGCGGTTACAGAAGAGAAACCAGATAGAAGAAGTAATGACTGGTCAGAGTTAGGCCGAGGCTCCTGAGGAAGACAGAAGACAGAAGAAAGAAGAAGGAAGAAAGAAGAGAGAAGAAAGAAGCTCTAATCTTTCTCTAAGCTAATCTTTCTCTAAGCTAAGCTCTATCTTTCTTTCTAAGAAGAAGACAAGAAGAAAAGCTCGCTTTAATCTTTCTCTCTAAAAATCTTTCTTTCCCTCTCTAAGCTCTAAGAAAGTAGAAGTAAAAGTAGTAAAAGCTTAACTCTGCCTCCGACAGTTTTTCCCGGGTTTCGGTACCAGGCAGCTTACATATTAGGGCACATACTAATTTGCCTGGTCCCCTCCATGAAGGTAATCAAAAGGCTGATGAACTTACAAAAACAATATTTATACTTTCAGTGCTCCAACAAGCTACTTTATTCCACTCCCAGTTTCATGTCAACAGCACCACCTTGCAACGTAGGTTTAAAATCACAAAGGAGCAAGCCAGAACAATTGTAAAAGATTGTAAATCTTGTATGACACATTTGCCCAATCCTCATTTCGGCGTTAACCCTAGAGGATTAATGCCCAATCATTTGTGGCAGATGGATGTTACTCATGAGCCAAGTTTTGGAAAATTGCGATTTATTCATGTGACCATAGATACATGCTCAGGCATGATTTTTGCTTCCTTACATTCTGGAGAAAAAGTTAAAGATGTTACATCTCATTGTTTGCAAGCTTTTGCTGCATTGCGCATCCCCAAAATGCTTAAAACAGATAATGGCCCCGCATATACGTCCTTATCTTTCAAACAGTTTTGCGCAAAATTCAATATATCCCATAAAACAGGCATCCCATACAATCCTCAGGGTCAGGGCATTATTGAAAGAGCAAACCGAACACTGAAAATTATGTTATTAAAACAAAAAGAAGGAAATTGGAAAAGTCCTAAGGACAGATTGGCAGTTGCCCTGTTTACCTTAAATTTTTTAACTTTAGACTCTAATGGTTATTCTGCTGGAGACAGACATTGGAATCCACACCAACAACATAAACCCTTGGTTTACTGGAAGGATGTTCTTTCAGGTACATGGAAGGGTCCAGATCCAGTATTAATTTGGGGAAGAGGATCTGTTTGTGTTTTTCCAAAACACGAATCCTCTCCAATATGGATACCATCTAGATTAATAAAACAGGTACCGCATCAAAATGATCAAGATGAAGTTATTGAAGAATCAAAATTAATAAAAAAGGTACAAAATCAAGAGGACCAAGATGAAGGTATAGAATGATTCCCTCAAAAGAGTCCTTCAAAATATTTCACAACTTAAGTGTCATTCCTCCCGGCCGGGACAAGGAGATCTCTCTTTAGTGTGCACACAATTGTATTTTTTTTTCTTTTTATACATGTCTTTATGTCTGTACATTTGTCTACATTTCATGTTAATGTGACGTCACAAATATTATGTTTGTATTTTTGTTCGTCTGTCCAGTGTGACGTCACATAGAACAAAGCGCTTATGAAAAAGAAAATATATATATATATGGATCCAAATAACTTTAATTCATTTTAGGTTAAGAGTATTCAATTTAGGTAAATAATTTTATAAATGAAGGTACTTTCAATTTTGATTTATAGGTGTCCCTGGGACTTCTCTTTAGCAAACAATATGACTAGTGCTATATAACCTGATATTTTGGTGTTTTGACATAAGATGGTTTATTTGTTATTAACTTCATTTGTTTAATAGCTCATTAATTTCAATTATCTCAACAGGTAAAAGATTGCTCTGTATACAGAGACTCAAGGGTTCCAGCTAACAAATTATTTCTCTCAAGTGCCTTTATCTTTTCTTTAATCTATCTTTAATGCAGTAATTACCCTCAGTCTTTCTTTGTTTTGTTCTAAATATGATATTTTTCCAACTTATGTTTGTAGAAGCTCAACCAGCAATGTGTGTGAACAAAAATCAACTTTAATTTTCTAATCTAATTATTCTATTTTGTAGTTTGACAACTCGCCTCTTGACTCAGTGCTGCAATAGCACTGCCTTTCCTTTAATAATGGATGCTTGAGTTTCTAGGTAGCGGGCCCTGAAGATTTGCCGTTGGCATTGTCTAAACATAAAAAAGACGTCTGCTGCTACAGCTGCAGGGATCGCGGCCGCCGCAAGCATCCCTGCTGCTCAAGCATCAAACAACCTCACCAACAGTGTGGCCTCTGCTCTACATGCATGGGGCCTCCTACATCAACATGTTATAACAAATGGACATTTTTGATCTTTCATTGTTTGGGACTTTACGGGACAATGCCTTGCGGGTATTTGTCTAGAGAATTCAGGGTGTTACTTGATGGAACTTAGGGCAGCTGATTTGTTTAAACAATTTGATATGCTATGCAATTTGGCTCATCACCAAAAGGCTTGTCGCCTTATAGCCGCAACATCTCCTCACAATTGGACGGCTGTTAGTCATCATATATAGTCGATCCTAAAGGGCTCCATTGGATGGCTGGTTAGCCAATGACGGGTAAGATCCCCAGAGGGGGACAACCTAAGACAGGCACAGTCGCACGGGACAGTCTCATGTGGCCGACATATCAACCTAAGACAGGAGTCAAGGGCACAGCCTTGATTATCCAATGACGGGTAAGAATGTTGGTTGCACATAGACGTCCTAGAGCATTACCTCTTTTAAAACAAAAAGGGGGAAATGCAGGAGCCCTGTTTGGGGATTGGCTTGAATTGCAGTTGACTATGAGCCGTGGAGATTTGGGCATTGTCGCCTCCCGTAGTCTCACGGGACTTGTTGCGGGATCTCGAGTGACTTGGCCGAAATTGCTGATCGGGTCAGCGCCATTTTTTGGTGGTGTGTGTGGCGTGTGTTTGTCGTTGTTAGAACCAGAGAGAAAAGTTATCAGAATAAAAAGCTGTTTGTCTCCAGTTCGCCTCTGAAGTTCTTCCCGCGGCTCCGTTGCTCCAAGCGCTTCAGGCGGCAACAGTTGTCACAAATTGAGGGGAGAAGATACGTCATCTAGAGGGCATCGGCTTCATGATACTTGGACAAAATTCCTGAGACAATTAACTTTTAAAGATAAAAGGTTTCTTTTGGCTCACAGTTTTGGAGTTTTGGCTCCAGTCCAAGATGGAATGGTCCCAATGCTTGGATCTGGGGGTGACAGACCACAACGTTGGGGAGCACACAGCAAAGCAAATTGCTAAATTGTTTATGTTGTGAGCAGGAGGAAAACAGGAAGAGCCAAGGGTCCCACAGGCTGCTTCAAGGGCATGTACCAGTGACCTAGGGACCCCACTAAGAGCCACCTCCCAAAGGTCCACAGCACCTCCCAGCAGCACTGCCTGAGGACCAAGCCTTTGACACCTGGCTCTTTGGGATGACATTCAGTATCCAAACTGCAGTCAGCAGGGCTGCGGATGCTCAAGAAAGCCCTTACACAATCTACCTGACACCAACCCTCACTGGTGGAGAGACAGAAAACCTGGGGCAGGCTAAGCACCTTCTCTTCTTTCGTCTCCTCCCCCTCTAATCCTGAAATGGATGTGTCATTCCTCCAGTGATATCCTGATTGATTTTAATTCATTTTATTTTGGGACTGGGGATTGAACCTAGGGACACTTAACCACTGAGCCACGTCCCCAGCCCTTTTTACATTTTACTCTGAGTTGCTCAGGGCCTCACTAAGGAGCTGAGGCTGGCTTTGAATGCACAATCCTCCTGCCTCAGCCTCCCAAGTTGCTGGGATCACAGGCGTGCGCCAGGACACCTGGTTGGATATTCTAATTTAAATAACTGTGACCCTATTCACTGAGGCAAATAGCTGTCCGCGTCTGGGCCTCGGTTTCCGTGGCAGCTGATCTGCAATGCGCGTGACCACCTGCTTGTGTTCACGACCTTGGGGAGCCGCCTGTCGTTGAATCCAGGTGGTCCTGTAACTCATCTGAACTAACAGGACATGGCAAACGTGGCCCTGTGCCGGAGCAGGCCAAGCCTCGGAGGCTTTGAAGAGCCTGAGGAGCCATGTGGAAAGTCCCGCCAGCCGGTGTGCGGGCCAGACGCAGAGGCCACGTGGGCAGAGAGAAGCTCGGAGGCTCCGTGAGGAGAGAGAGGGGCAGCGTCCCAGGAGAGCCCAGCCTTCCAGCCGGTCCTGCCGAGGTGTGAGGCAAGGTGGCCCGTGAGCCACCACAGACATCATGAGGAACAGAAGCTGACTGGGCTCAGTCACAACGGTGACGAGAGAACAAAAGAGCTGTTTCCTGGGCACAGTGGCCCTCTCCTCTATTCCCAGCCACTCAGGGGGCTGAGGTGGGAGGATTAAGTTCTAGGCCATCCTCAGCAACCTAGAGACCCTGTTATGGTGTGGATGTGGGTGTCCCCAAAAGCTCACAAGCGAGACACTGCAAGAAGGTTCAGAGAAGAAATGACTGGGTTGTGAGACCCTTAACCCAATCAGTGACTTGATCCCTGGTCAGAAGTCAAAAATTGAATATGATCCTTTTGAGTTAGAGCCCAAGAAGACTCTTTGGTGTGCAGGTGAGACCTTGGTCTCCACAGTTTTTCTTTTCTTTGTTTTTGTTTGTTTGTTTGTTTGTTTTTTGTTTTGTACTTGAGATTGAGGCCATGGGCTCTCAACCACTGAGCCACATCCCCAGCCCATTTTTAATTTTATTTAGAGACAGGGTCTCAGTGAGTTAGTTGCTTAGGTCCTCACTAAATTGGTGAGGCTGGCTTGGAACTAGCAATCCTCCTTCCTCAGCCTCCCAAATGCACCACCACACCCGAGACTCAGAAAGTTTTTTATTGAGGTCCCTTCTACTTTCCGCTCAAGATGACATTAAGTAATGCGTTGGAACAAGGACCTTGTACACTTTCTCAGGTTCTCCTAACTGCCTTCCCCACCTCCTGGTCCGTGCTTCATTCACAGGAACTCACCATCTATTTTCAGAGCATTTTGAAACAGGAATAGAGAAGAGTTAGATCCCACTGGGGGTGAACCTTGGCCTATGAGAAACAGAAGATAGGAGGCACTGGAGCAGATAAATCTCCCCCTTCTGTGAACTGCTCCCAATCACAGTTCTTCCTTGCATACTTTGTCGAAAAATATTACATGCAGACTGGGCACAGTGGCCCATGCCTGTAATCCCAGCAGTTCAGGAGGCTGAGGCAGGAGGAGTGCAAATTCAAAGCTAGCCTCAGCAACTTAGCAAGGCCCTAAGCAACTCAGCAAGATCCTGTCTCAAAATAAAATATTTTTAAAAAGAGCTGGGGATGTGGCTCAATGGTTAAGTGCCAGGGTTCAATCCCTGGTATAAGAAACAGAGAAAGGAAGGAAGGAAGGAAGGAAAGGGAGGGAGGGAGGGAGGGAGGGAGGGAGGGAAGGAAGAAAAGAAGGAAGGAAGGAAGGAAGGAAGGAAGATAGATTAGATAGATAGATAGATAGGCAAATCCAACCAACCAGCTGGGCGGTCCATGCCTCTTCTCTTCTTTCCTCACCACTACTTGCCTTGGTTTGAACCTCCCAAATTGAAGTTCTAGTGCCAAATTAAAGTTCTGGCCACCCAGATACAGAAAGAACCCTTGCAACCGAGTGTCACTGATGTGACTATCTATGTTCTTGCCGATGGGATGAGAGAAGAGATGGCATATGCAAATGCTAGATCTTGCCCTTAAAAACAGTTGAGCCTCCTTTCTGTCTCGGTCTCCGATCCCCTTTCTCCCTGCCTATGCACCGGCTGGGAAGCATCAATAATTGGACCAAGCATGGCTACAATCAATGGCAGTAATGGGCCATTTGGTACTGAGTTTTTAAGTGAACAAGAAATAAACTTCAGTATTTCAAATAAAATTATATTATGTATCTCAATTATTGCCTCGGGCTCTACTTTCTAAAGAACTCAAGCCAAAAGCAGTAATAATCAGACATTATCTGCACTCTGTTTGCCAAGTCTCTTCTGCCGAGGCCTCTTTCTGGAATCATGCTAACTGTCCCGATGAACTAGAGGTGCTGCTCCGACAGAGCCCTCCACAGCCAGGCACACAGAAGAGAAAACGGACACTGCTTTCCCGTTGCAGGGTGACCTTCTTTTATGCCTGAGAAGCTGAGCAGATGACATTCGAATGCCATTTCTAGTCCCATATTTTGAGTATTAAGCAGTTGGTTGCCTAAATTTTTGCTCAAAGAGAAATATGACCAGCCTAGCACACTTAAATTCTTGTGATGGAAGGATAGAAAGATTTAAGACGCATCAGGCATGGTGTTGGGGAATTATATCCTATAATCCCAGCAATTTGGTAGGCTGTGGCAAGAGGATCAAAAGTTTGAGAACAGCCTCAGCAATTTAGTGAGACCCTGTCTCATAATAAAAAGTAAAAAGGGTTGGGGATGTAGCTCAGTGGTAAAGCACCCCTGGGTTCAATCTCTAGTAACACAACAACAACAACAAAGAAAAAGAAAGAAAAGAAAAGAAAGAACTTCTTAGGTTCCCATTCTCTCTCTGGCAAGAACTAGTTATATTACTGTTAGGACTGGATCAGCCCAAGTGTGCCCTGGTCTTTCGCGTTCCACTCCTTTAGCATGAAGAAAGACCACTCAAGGCAAATAGCCAATATTCTGGCCAGTTAAAGGAAGGATAGATCAAAAGTCTCCTGGCAAAAATACATAACCCTAAAGGTAACATGTCTAGGAGGGGAGACTTGATGGGAGATTGGATGGATTATAACCATGACATAAGAAAACAAACCGACATTTCCCTTTGATCTAGCAATTGTACTTTTAGGAATTTGCCCTATGGAAATTGCCAAACAGGATTCATAGGCAATGATACTACTGCGGGATAGATTATATTAACATAATAATCCAGAGAAGCAGAATAATAGATGTGGCTATTATTAGTGACATAGTTATACAAATCCCAGTATCTGTACAATATAGTAGTGGGTAGTCATGCAAAGGATGATAAAGATTTGTATTTCTATTTTTTTGCAGAGCTGAGGATTGAACCCAGGACCTCACTGATCTACCCAAAAGCTCTACCACTGTGCTACATGTCCAGGTCAAATTTGTATTTCTTGACATGAAAATAAAGTCCATGATATATGAACCTGAACAAAGCATGTTAATCAACACCATAAGGCAGTCCTCTGTAGTGTAGAACAGTGGTTCTCAGAGTGTGGTCTCGGGACCAGCACTCAGCGTCTCTTGGTAACCTGCTGGAAATGCGGGTTTCTGACCTCACCCTAGGCCTCCAAATTAGATACTCAAGTAGTGGAGTCTAGTAAGCTGTTTGAATAAGCCCTTCAGGTAATTCTTTTTGTTTGGGGTCTTCTTGCTTGTTTGTTTTGTTTTGCTTTAGTTTATTGGATTTTTGGTTTTGTTTTTAGTGTTGCTATTTTTTCCCTTAAGTTTATTGGATTTTTGTTTTGTTTTGTTTTGTTTTTTCAGTTTATTAGATTGTTTTGTTTTGTTGTAATTTTTTTCTGTCTTTTTGCCCTTCCAGGTAATTCTAATGCTCTATGTAGACTGAAAACCAGGGGTCTTAGAACAAAGACATTATTGTTCATGTTTGCTAAGGATGAGTAAGAGCTCCATTTCCTCCTTTTGTTATTCTAACAAAGTCCAATGCCAAGTAATAGAAAAATGCAGCCCAGATGGTCTTAAACAATTAGTGATTTATTACTTGACTGGAACTTGGCTAGAGCAGGTTTCAGGCCCTGAATTTAAGGCTCTCTCTCTCTCTCTCTCTCTCTCTCTATATATATATATATATACATATATATATATACACATATATATTTAATATATAATTTAATATAAATGTTAATATTAAAATATGACTACATGTAATTAAGTTAGAATATCATTAAATTAAAACATTAACATCAAATTAATTAAATATAAGTATATTGTATTTAATTGATTAACAATATTTAATATTATTTATTTTACATATATATTTTATTTGTTTGTTTGTTTGTTTGTTTTGCAGTGCTGGGGGTTGGGCTGCATGCTTCAGACACACCGAGTAAGCACCCTACCACTGAGCCGCCCACATCCCCAGCTCCACTTGTTTTGATTCTTTCACTGATTTGCTCATTTCAGGCTGGCGCACAGACAGATGGCTGCTGCCTCTCCAGTCCACCTCCAGCCTCATCACATCCACAGGGAGAACGGCACTGCCTCCTCTAGGGTCTCCTCCCTGTCAGTAAGGAGGCCTGGGGGGATCCCTTCTCTCCCTAGGAGCCCTGTCCTCATCCGGTTGGCCAGAGCTGGTCACATGCTCATTCCTAACCTAATTGCTGGTGGGCAGAATAAGAAAGCCAGGATTAGCTAGGTTGTCCAGGACTTACCTCTTGTAGGGGCAGTGAGATCATCCTCTCTGAAGAATGCATGCTGAACAAAACTGAGGTCCCACTAGAAAGCAAGAGGGAAGAAACAGCTTTGGAATAGATTGCAAACTGTCTGCTATATTTGATCTAGGCAAACAACAGCTTTTCCATATCTTTCTATAAAACCAAAGTTTTGGTCACTGCCATGAGTAATAACATGTTAGGTGTATCAGAAAATGAATCCTGCTGGTCTTTCTTTCTAGGGTGTTTTTGTTGTTGTTTTTTGTTTTTGTTTTTGTTTTTTTGGTTTTTTGGTCTTTTTTGGTACCAGGGATTGAACCTGGAGACGATTAGCCATTGAGCCACATCCCCACCTCTTTTCTGTATTGTATTTAGAGAGGTTCTCACTGAGTTGCTTGGGGCCTTACTAACTTGCTGAGGCTGGCTTTGAACTTGCCATCCTCCTGCCTCAGCCTCCTGGGCCCACTAGGATCATAGGCGTGTGCCACTGGGCCAGGCTTCTAGCGTATTCTTGAAATGGTTCCTGAGTCTCAAGAGGAAGAAGGCTCTTTCTGTCTTTTCTTTTAAGGCAACTTCAAACACTGACAATACCAAGTGCTGGCAATACTGTGGAGCAATGGAAAACCTCATACACAGCTGTGGGACTGTGATCAGTAGAAACATTTTGGAAAACTGCTTGGTTATATTTCCTAAAGCTAAACATACATGTATCCTGTGACAGCAGTTTCTTTCCTAGGAATTCCAGAAGAGATGTGCATGGACATGTGCAAGAATGTCCTTCCAACAGCACCAAAGTGGAAATAATCTATGTGTCCAGTAAAAGAGGAGTGGACAAATAAGCCATGGTATAGATAAACAAAGGAACACTATACAACAATGAAAATAAAGGTTTTAAAAATCAAAATAGCAATGTTACAGCCAGGCGCATTGGTGCACGCCTGTAATCCCAGCAGATTGGGAGGCTGAGGCAGGAGGATCATGAGTTCAAAGCCAGCCTCAGCAAAAGCGAGGCCCTAAGCAAATCAGTGAAATCCTATCAATAAAATAGAAAAAAGGGCTGGGGATGTGGCTCAGAGGTTGAGTGCCCCTGAGTTCAATCCCCAGTACCAAAAATAAATAAATAAATAGTGTGTTACATGTAAAAGAAAAGACAAATAGTCTAGTGGAATAAAATGCCCCTAAATAGGCCCAAGTATATAGAAAATTTGAGTCTATGATAATGACAGCACCTCAATTCATTTTAACAAAATGATGCTGAGATAATTGTATGGCAAACTGTAAGAGAAAAAACTAAACACATATTTCCCACCATAGCCACGAATAAGCTCCAAATACATCAAGAAAAAAATGGAAATAAATGGAAAAAAGTAAAACGATGCAAGTACTAGAAGAAAACATGGGTGAATCCTTCACACACCTTAATGTAGGGATAGACTTTAAAATAAATACTCAACTCCAGAGCCAATAAAAGTGATAAATTTGACTTTAGAACAAAAATTTTGCATTATAAAAAATGCCATGAACAAAGTTAAAAGTCAACCAGCAAACTGGGAGAAAATATCTGCAATAAGTATCACAAAGAATAAGATCTCTAAGGCATAAGGAACATTTTTAATTAGCTTAAAAACCTAATAAAAGAAGGAGAATGGTACTAAGACCCATAATTCTCTACAAAAACACCTACATATCTGTATGTATGTATGCATACACACACACATGCATATACACACACACACACACACACACAGACAGACACACACACACACACATACACACGGCCCTGAAACTCAACATAAGATGTTTACATGTTTAAACTCTCTTCTGATTGGATGACTATAAATTAAAACGGCTCCAAAATACCACTTCTTAACTGTCAGTTTTGTGAAATTTAGAACGTATGACAGATCACGGTGTTGGCGAGACTGTGGGAGGCAGGCAGTTCCTCCCTTGCTGGTGGATTCCCCGGGAAGAGGAACTTGGATCACCTAATCAAACAGCATGTCCACTTGTCTCTTGACTCTGCAATTCCCGTTCTAGAAATTTCCACGGGTGACACACTTCCAACAACATAAGAGTCTGTCTACACATAAGTTCTCATCGTGCGGTTTGTCATTGCCAAATAATGGAAACCACCCACACGCCCCGTGTAGGTGAGCAGGGGATGACATACAATGGAGCACTGTTCTGCACTAGGAGAAAAATGAGGAAGTTCAAAATGACGTGATGTGAAGGACTAGCCGTGTTAATTCTCAAAAAGTAAAAACATTGTTGAAATCAGCCAGGATGCAGGGGACACCAAAGGGGGGCGGGGAAGCAACAATGAACCTATGTTACAATTGATGACATCACTGGGGGTGAAGGTGGGGGCAGGGCAGACCATACCATAAGAGTATTTTTAGTGCATATTACAGGACTAAAAACTGCACACAAGTACAGCACTCTGGTTAAATTTGATTTTCAGAGGGATGTGGATTAGTGATTTTGAAGAGATGTATATGTTTCCAGACACTGAGCAAGTTAGTTAGTGAATGTATTGTTGTTATTATTTTGATGCTGGGGATGGAACCCGGGGTCTTTTGCCTAGTAAGCTTGTGTACTATGTCTGAGCTACAAGTAACATATATGGATGAGACACTGGTTTCTGTTTGTCAGAGGAAAGAGGGACAAATAAGGAAAAGAAGTTGGGTGCAGAAGCATCTGCAAATCAGAGAGGACAATGGGCAGAACAAGGTCTTCTAAAAGAAATAATTAATTCCAGGGCTCGGGAAGGGCAAGCACAAGATGAGCCTGGAACACCTTGTGATTCCAGAATGTAGGTAAGTTCTAAACTAATTAAAAATTGTAGAATGAGCTGGCCACTGTGGCGCATGCCTGTAATCCCAGCTGCTCAGGAGGCTGAGGCAGGAGGATCAAGAGTTCAAAGCTAGCCTCAGTAAAAACAAGGTGCTGAGCACCTCAGTGAGACACTGTCTTTAAATTAAACACAAAATAGGGCTGGGGATGGGGCTCAGGGGTCGAGTGCCCCTGAGTTCAATCCCTGGTACTGCCCTCCAAAAAAACTGTGGAATGGTGGGGGGTGTTTAAAGGACATAGGAGCCCATGAAGGCACTCCCAGTGAGCAGAGCTGGGACAATCTGAGCAATGGAATAAGCACAGTAATAGACTATCACACATGAAATGACAATCCACGAATATAGGCTTATATGAAGCAAGTGAATAACCTGTAAATAAGTATATCAAGCATATGATAGGAAAGAGATCAATGACATAAATTTTATACATTAAAATAAATTTCATTTACTAAATAACATCTAATGAATAAACTAAAAATGGATAAGTAAATACTTGGGTAAGCAAATAAAAACCGAGAAGTGGCAGCTCTTCCTACAAGTTCCGGGGCATGGATGCAGCAGGAATGGCAGAACTGGAGACCCATCGCGGGCACAGTGACCATGGAGCCCACGGTGGGGCCAGGGGGACCCCGAGTGACCGCACATTCGCATGACCGCAGAATGTCTCCCGACAAGATGCTCATTGATGAGAAAGAGGGAATGACAGCGTCACAGGGTGAAGTCCAGCAGACCCCACCTTCATTTCGTGACCAAAGATCCACACCACCAGTGACAGATATGGATTGGCACCTCCGGAGAGCAAGCGCTGAGAAGCATGAGTCTGTTGTGTCATTGCCGAGTGCACACAGCCTGCACTTCATCTTGAGGAAACATCACAGAAACTAAAATTGAGTGATAATACACAGAACAACTGGCCAGTCTTTTTCCCTAAATGTCATGAGTCAGGTGTTGTGGCGCACACCTGTGATCCCAGCAACTCGGGAGGCTGAGACAAGAGGAACGTGAGTTCAAAGCCAGCCTCAGCAAAAGTGAGGTGCTAAGCAACTCAGTGAGACCCTGTCTCTAAATAAAAATACAAAATAGGGCTGGGGATGTGGCTCAGTGGTTGAGTGCCCCTGAGTTAAATCCCCGGTACCAAAAAGAAAAAAAATTTTAATAAAAAGGGATGGGGATGTGGCTCAGTGGTTAAGTCCCTCTGGGTTCAATTCCTGATACCAAAAACAAACAAACAAAAAACTCATGAAAGACAAAAAGAATGGGGGACTACCCCAGATTGGAGCAGACCAAAGAGACATGACAAAGATGCATGGACTTGGCCCAGATCCTGGACCACAAAGATGGCCCTAGTGGAATAGTTGGGGAAATGACAATGAGGTCTGTAGAATAGTTGACAGCATTATATCCATGTTAATGTCCTGGTCTAGATCATTGTCTGGTGACTTGGGAAATCCTGGTGAAGGGTAGGCAGGAACTCTTCATAGTAAATAACATTTAATGAATAAACTAAAAATGGGTAAATAAATGCCTGAATAAGCAAAAAAAAAAAAATAGAGAATTTCTTATAATAGAAATTCCAGTTCATAAATATAGACGGAATATCAAAACTAGAGAATCATCATTGGCACATAATATATACATTATATATATCATGTTATAGTGTAATATATATGTAATACATATTAAGTATATACATATTTGGCAAGACAGAAATTGATGTGACATGGAAAGTTAAACTGAAGTCATTCAAGAATATTGGTCACACTTGGGGAAGTACCAACCAGAACCTGGAGTGGGGCTGGGGCTGGAGCTCAGGGGCAGAGCACTTGCTTAGCACCTGTGGGGCACTGGGTTCTATCCTCAGCACCATAAAAACGAATAAAGGTATTGTGTCTATCTATACCTAAAAAATAGAAAAGGACCCGGAGTGTTGGCAATGCTCTCCATGTGGCTCTGGGTTGGGGGACCTGGGTCCATACGCACTTGAATTCCAGGGAGCAGTGGACACTTAAATTTATGCACTTTGCTGTAGGTATATTATTGCTGAATTAAAAAAAAGAAAAGATTTAAAAACCACACACAAATCAACCTTGGACAAGTAAAACTAGAGTAGGTTCAGTGATTTACATTGAACTAGGCTCCTAATAAAAGTTGAGAATGTACCATTTATCATCATGGTGCTATCAATAAATATAACAAGTCCCCAGAAGAGACTTCAAATGTCATATTTATAGCACAATTCAGCATTTAAAGGGTGCTTATAATTGACACACACCATATGAGGTGATTTTTAAGATTTCATTGATTCTTCACAGCATGTTAATAGAGATTTTAATGTCCTTTCTTTTTAAGATGAGAAAACCAAGTCTCAGAGAAGTGAGAAGACATTGGCCACCCAGCCGGAAACTGGCAAAGCCAGCATTTCAGAGATGGCTGTGTCTGACTTCTAAGTCCAGGTTGTTTCTTGCTCTGTCCTACACTGCCTAAAACAGGAAGATTTTGGAGTTTTATCCCTGGCACCGAAAAAAAAAAGGGAAGGTTTTTCACTTTTTTGGGGGGGGAGGTTGGGGGGGTACTCAGGGGCCTCCACCACTGAGCCACATACCCAGCCCTTTTTTATATTTTATTTAGGGACAGGTTCTGAGTTACTTAGGCCTTTGCTAAGTTGCTGAGGCTGGCTTTGAACTCACAATCCTCCTGCCTGAGGCTCCTGAGCCACTGGGATTACAGGCGTGCACCACCACACCCACACCTGGCTTGACCTTTTTCTTTTTTTTTTCCTTCAAATGATTTTCAAAATTTTTTGCTTTTTGGTATTCGTTTGGGGATTGAACTTAGAGGTACTCTACCAAGGAGAGATAACCCAGGCCCCTTCCCTTAAAAAAAAAATTTTTTTTTGAGACAGGCTCTTACTAAGTTACCCAGGGTAGCTTTGAACTTGCAATCCTCCTGTCTCAGCCTCCCAACTGCCTAGTGTTATAGGCATGCATCACAACACCCAGCATAATTTCAACCTATTTTTATAGTTGTCATTGTGAAAAACCTTTATTATGGTCATGATTTTTAGCTGCCTATATTAAAAAAAAAAAAAAACTTTAGAAACTTAGTCATGTGTGTAGGGGTGCTTGGGATTTAATCCAGAGGCCCTCAATCACTGAGCTACATCCCCAGTCCTTTTTATTTTTAAAAATTACTATTATTATTATTATTGGTACTGTGGATTGAACCCGGGGTGCTTAACTATTGAGCCACATCCCTAGCCCCTTTTACTTTCTATTTTGAGACAAGGTCTCACTAAATTGTTTAGAGCCTCGGTAAAAAATCGATGAGGCTGGCTTTGAACTTGTGATCCTCATTGCCTTAGCCTCCGGAGCCTCTGGGATTATAGGCATGTGCCACTGTGCCGGGCTTTGATATTATTTTGAGTCAGGTCTTGCTAAGTTGCTGAGGCTGGTCTTGAAATCGCTATCCTACCTCAACCCCACTCTTGAGTCACTGGGATCACAGGCATGTGCCACTGCACCCAGAGAGACAGATCTTTATAAAAAGAAAAAATATGACTTCAAACGTTGGAAGAAAAACTTCCAGGATAGCCTGTAACTATCAGTCAGCTCGACATTTTTTTTTTTTCTCTCCTTTGCCAACTTTTGGGTTTCACTTCATTAACTTTCCCTTTAATTGAAGTTGAACGCCCATCACCAATCATAATAAAGTAATAGAACAAGTTCAGACAGATGCCTCCTGAGTCCCTGGGGAATGACTAAGCAATTCCTTCGCAGGGTGCCTCTTGGTTTCTCCTCCCCACGCAGCAGGACTAGTCTCTCTCCACCCTGGAATCAGCGCCCCCTGCCACGGAGCTCAGCCCTCTGCTCTGTGGGCCCCACACTCGGGAGGCAAGACCACCATCCTCAAAACCTGATGCATCGGTTCAAACCCTGGACCTGTCATTTTTCAGGGGTGTCACTAGGGACAAGTTAGTCACTTATGTGAAGTCCAATTTCTTTATGATAGAAATGAGAACTATACTATGACTGCTACTTCCTGTCCGTGGGTTGCTGGAGAAGTGAGCGGGGTGAAGCGCGGATTCCTCGCTCATCGCTGTCAACCATTATTATTATTATTGTTGTTGTTGTTTGTTGTTGTTGTTGGTACTAGGGATTGAACCCAGAGGCACTTACCCACTGAGCCACATCCCCTGCACTTTTTTGTATTTTATTTCGAGACAGGGTCTTACCGAGTTGCTTAGGGCCTTGCCAATGTAGTTCTACAGAGCAAGAGATGTGGGGACAGCAATGACCAATAAGACAAAGTCCCCAAACCCTGGAAGTTCATTTCTGTTGGGAGGAAACAGACACCCCACAAGGAAGCAAAGTCACAGGTGGCCTCAGCTAGCTGGGAAAGTGGGACAGGCCGATGTGACGAGTGCCCAAGTGCTCTTGCTCTGGCCCTTTCTGACCTCACCTTTGCAATGGTGAGCTGCCAAGGAGCGGGAGCAGCCACGCCCACAACCACGCCGGCCAGAGAGCAGAGCAAGGGCCTCCACCTAGGGCAGGCGGCCAGGCTTCTCCGTCGAAGCCACCTGTCTGTGTTTTTGCCACTCACGGGCCAGGTGAAGCACCACCCAAATAATCCCTCTCTGCTGAGGACATTTCTGCTTACGATGTCATCAAACATGGACGTCTGGAAGAAATTCAAAAGCCAGTTCATAAAAATAGAATGGCAGAGACTACAGACGTAGTATTCCTTTACATTAAATTCTCAGCAAGTTGAGTGTGGTGGCGCACTGCGATCCCAGCAGCTCCGGAGGCAGAGGCTGAGAAAGGAGGATCGCAGGTTAGAACCCAGCCTTGGCAATTTGCAAGACCCTCTCTATTAAAACAACACACACGAAAACAAAAAAAGCTGGGGATGTAGCTCAGTGGTAGAGTGCTGGCCTAGCCCATGTGAGGCCCTGGGTTCCATCCCCAGTACTGCAAGATAAATAAATAAAAATAGTCAGCAAAACCAATTTCATGTCTACCCCCTTCCTGTGTGAGAGCCATCGCCACCACTCCTGCCTCCTGAGTCTCTTCTCTTTTTTTGGCAGGGGTGGGGGAGGTACTGGGGAGCTGCTGGGGTTACAGGCGTGTGCCCAGCACAGGGAGACTCTTCTAGAGTCTGGTCACACAACCTCGCCCCCATCTACGACCCTGCATAAAAGCAGACTGTGGCTTTAAGCAAACCTAAATCTTCCAGATTCATATTTTATTGAGTCACAATAATCTAAAGTGAAGGAAAATGGGGAAACTTGCCGGAAGGAAGATGGCTTCTAGAATGTAGTTGGTAAATAGAGTGAAAAAGGGCATCCTGGCTAATTTTTTTTTTTTTTTAAATCTGGCAGAAACCTGCAGTGATCACATTATTCAGCAGTAATATGATACTCTCTCACGCTTATCCCTAGAGGGGAGAACCTGGGGTTTTAATCATTTAGCAATGCACTCGCTTCGAATCTTGCAGATTTGTCAAATGCCATAAATGAACCAAGTTTTATCTATTTTTCTCTTTTGGGGCCAGTTCAATTTTTCATCTGCAGCACAAGCAATTTTAAACAGAGCGGACTCCTGGGAAGGGAAACTGTCGTCCTTCCAGAGCACTCCTGAGCCTGCAGGTGTGGGGCCAAGCTGTTGGAAAGGACTTCTGTGAGGGACTGCAGGCACTGCCCGCGCTCCAGGCACACGCACAGCAGCAGCAGAGGCAGAAGGGGCAGCAGCAGCGAAGATGCTGGTGCAGAATGACGGTGCCTGCTTCACAGTGGACACGAGCACTTGATGACGCCCGCCTCCCTAGATGCTTCTCCTGTGCAGTCCAGCTGCTTGTCACTGCTGCTCCCTCTTGGTTCTGGTCACACAGTCACAAGACCTCCCTGGATAGGCATCAATCACTCTGGTGATTCACTGTGTAGATGCTGTGGTTGGATGTGAGGTGTCCCCCCAAAAGCTCACGTGTGAGACATGCAAGAAGGTTCAGAGTGACTGGGTTGTGACAGCCTTAACCCAATCAGTGCATTAACCCCTGATGGGATGAACTGGGTGGTGGCTGGAGGCAGGGGGTGTGGCTGGAGGAGGTGGCATTGGGGGCTGGCTGTGGGGTCTATATCTGTATCTGGAGAGTGGAGTCTCTCTCTGCTTCCTGATCCCCATGGGAGCTGCTTCCCTCCACCACACTCTTCCTCCATGATGTCCTGCCTCACCTCCAGCCCCGAGGAATGGAGCTGCTGTCTGTGGACTGGGACCTCTGACACCGTGAGCCCCCAGATAAACCCTTCCTCCTCTAACTTTGTTCTTGTTGGGTCTTTTGGTCACAGCACCAAAAAAAGCTGACTAAAGCAGCGGATCATGCATGGTGTGTTTAGAGCCAGCAGGGCCAGCACGGAGGTAGCAATGTGCTTCTCTATAACTTCGTGTGTTTGGGAAATTAAACTCTGTTTGAATAGAGTTGATTCTGATCCCCGCCTAACACAAACAGTGATACCAGATAGAGCCAGGCATGGTAGTATACACCTGTAATCTTGGGAGGCTAAGGCAGGAGGATTCCAAGTATGAGGCCAGTCTGGGCAATTTAGTGAGACCCTGTCTCCAAGTAAAAAGTAAAAAGGGATCAGTGATAGAGTCCCTCTGGATTCAAGAACTAGTACCACAAAAACAAATTTAAAAATATAAAAATAAAAAAAGATAGACTTTAGGGCTTGGCACAGTGGCACATGCCTGTTATCACAGTGGCTTGGGAGGCTGAGGCAGGAGGATAGGGGTTCAAAGCCAGCCTCAACAAAAACAAGGCCCTAAGCAACTCAGCAAGACCCTGCCTCCAAATAAAATACAAAATAGGACTGGAGATGTGTCTCAGTGGTTGAGTGCCCCAGAGTTCAATCCCTGGTGTGCACCCTCCCGCCCAAAAAAAGATAGATTTTAGTGGTAAGGCCAACTGGGATCAGAACCTCAGTTTTGCCTCTTCCTGACTGCGCGGCGCCTGGTCAGTTACTTAACTATTCTGAACCTCTCTTTGAAAATGGACTGGGACTACCCAACTTCCAGGCTTCCTGGGAAACTGAACAAGTACACATTAAAAGGGATTTAGTTTAGATCCTTAGGTTAAATATTCATCAAGATGAATTGACATTTCTCCTAGAAACAGTGGGGGAAAAATACTCTCAAAGCAATTTCTATGAATGAGAAACACTGACAGGTCACAGAGAAAAAAAAATACAAATTACTTTTAACCATATACAAAGATATTCAACTTGGCTAAAAATAAGAAAAATGCAAGTCAAGACTCTACAGGGATAACATTTTTCACCTATTAAATTGGCAAAAATCCAGCCCCAAAGTTCTGAAAAGATATTCTGTATAAATAGCAGAATAATGCACTCTTACGCATTGCTGGCAGGAATGCAAAATGGTACAACCCTTTGGGGAGTTAATTGGCAATCCCCATCAAAATTGCAAATGTATTGATTTTTTTTTCTCAGCAATTTTACTCCTGGGAATACGTTTTATAGCTACAACTAAACCAGCACTAAGTGAAGTGACAGATACACCGTGTTACCGATTGCAGAGTTGTATGCATGAACAAAAGACTAGAACTACCCCAGTGTCCATCTAAAGGTGTGTAGGTTTAAAAAAAAATGGTACAGGACATCATATTAAATAGCTATGAAAGAAAGAATGATGTTCTCTATGCCCTGTGGAAATATCTCAGGAAAATCATTAAATGAAAAAGAAGATGCAAAAACAATGTGGAATGTCCTCATTTCCTCTCATGAAAAAGGAGAGGAAATCACGATGAATTTATATCTGCAAATAAATGAAATAGATAAACACCAGACTACACAAGAAATGAATAAGATCTCCAACATGTTGAATTAGGCCCCAACTTCCTCAATAAGACCCCTATAGTGCAAGAACTAAAACCAAGCATTAATAAATGGGATGGATTCAAACTAAAAAGCTTCTTCTCAGCAAAAGAAACAATCAGTGAGGTGAATAGAGGACCTACAGAATGGGAGCAAATCTTCACCACATGCACTAACCTCAAGGATTTATAAAGCTCTCAAAAACAAACAACCGAATCAGTAAATGGGCTAAGGAACTGAACAGACCCTTCTCAGAAGATGGTATACAATCAATCAACAAATATATGAAAAAATGTCAATAGAAAATTCAATATCTCTAGCAATTAGAGAAATACAGATCAAAATTACTCTAAGATTTCATCTTACTCCAGTCAGAATGGTGAAGGGCAAAAACCACACCGAGACCACTTTGTAGTAAAGGGGGGGAGTACTAAGGGAAGGGGAAGAAGGGAGAGGGGAACGGAAAAGGGGAGAGCTGGTGAGAAGATGGCGGGGAAAGAAGGGCGGTTCTGGACTGGCAGGGGCTTAAGTACAGAGGGGCAGGAGCGTGACTTGTATAGTCTGGATTGGCTCAGAAAGGGAGAGCCCACCCCGGGGTGAATTCCCATGAGAGGCGAGTATTCCCAGGATCAGGAAAGGTGGGGACTCGGAGCCCGCCAAAAGTGGATTCTCAGGAGAGATGGGCACTTCCGGGAAGGTGCCTGGGGGTATGGCCTGCCGGCCTGAATTTTATCTAACAAATGGCAGCTATCAAAAACACAAACAACAATAAATGCTGGCGAGGATGTGGGGAAAAGGGCACACTCATACATTGCTGGTGGGGTTGCAAATTGGTGCAGCCAATCTGGAAAGCAGTATGGAGATTCCTAGGAAAACTTGGAATGGAACCACCATTTGACCCAGCTATCCCACTCCTCGTTCTATACGCAAAGGACTTAAAAACAGCTTACTACAAGGACCAGCCACATCAATGTTTATAGCCGCACAATTCACAATAGCTAGATTGTGGAACCAACCCGATGCCCATCAATAGATGAATGGACAGGGAAACTTTGGTATATATACACAATGGAACCCTACTCAGCACTAAAAGAGAATAAAATCATGGCATTTGCAGGTAAATGGATGGAGTTGGAGAAAATAATGCTAAGTGAAGTCAGTCAATCCCAGAAAACCAAATGTTGATTGATTCCTTTGCTATGATGATATTGAATTATAGTGGCAAGGGAGGGGGGATGAGAGGGATGAAGGAATGTTAAATAAAACAAAGGGGAGGGAGGGTAAGGGAGGGGGCAAGGGGATAGAAATAATGGCAGAAGGAGTTGGACATCAATATACTAAGTGCATGTATAAAAGCTCAAATGGTATGAAAATACTTTGTGTAAAGCCAATGACTTGGAAAACTGTGCTCTTTATATGTAATATGAAAGGAATTGCACTCTAAAATCATGTATAACAAATTAAATTAAATTTTAAAAGTTTATTAATGTAAAAAAAAAAAAAAGGAATGAATAAGAGTGGTTATAAACCAGGCGTAGTGGTGGATACCTGTAATCACAGCAATTCAGGAAGCTGAGGCAGGAGGATCATGAGTTCAAGGCCAGCCTCAGCAGTTTAATGAAGCTCTAAGCAACTTAGAAAGACTATTCTCAAAATAAAAACTACAAAGGGGGCTGGGCATTGTGGCTCACTGGTAGAGTGCTCGACTGGCATGTGTGAGGTGCTGGGTTTGATCCTCAGCACCACATAAAAATAAATAAAGTAGCCAGGCGTGGTGGTGAACACCTGTAATCCCAGCACTTGGGAAACTGAGGCAGGAGGATCTTGAGTTCAAAGCCAGCCTCAGCAATGGTGAGGCACTTAGCAACTCAGTGAGACCTTGTCTCAAATAAAATACAAAAAAGGGCTGGGGATGTGGCCCAGTGATCAAGTGCCCCTGAGTTCAATCCCCAGTACCAATAATAATAATAATAGTAATAATAATAATAATAATAAATAAAGTAAAGGTACTGTATCCACCTACAACTAAAGAAAAAAATATTTAAAAAATAAATAAATATAAAATATACAAAAGTGTTGCACTCTTTTAGAATGTGTCTAGCAGTCTTTCTGGCTATTGCCTGAAGGCCCTGAATAAATAGATAGGTAGATAGATAGATAGATAGATAGATAGATAAATAGAAGGGGCTAGGGATGTGGCTCAGTGGTTAAGCGCCCTTGGGTTCAATCTCCAATACCAAAAAAAAAAAAAAAAAAAAAAGAGTGGCTACGTATAGGAAGCCAGAGGGGTGATTAATTAGGTATTCAGGGTCAGGAGGTAGAATAATTCCGTTGGTCACATTTTAAATTTTGAACCTTGTGAATACATCACCAACTCAAATAATAAAATCAAAATAGAGAAAAGTATTAACATCTTCTAAAATGAAGAAGGACTTCCAAAATTGGTGAGGACCCATATTTGAATTGCTGACCATTGGATGGATTTGTGGCCCTGGCTCATTGCAAACCTTGAAGATAAAGGTGTCTCACAGAGCGTGGGACCTGGGCAACCAGCCACTGTCCTGCTCTCCCTTGGAGAGTGAAATGAATTTGATTTTTAATTGTTTTAGTCGTACATGGACACAATACCTTTATTTTATTTATTTATTTTTATGTGGTGCTAAGGATTGAACCCAGGGCCTCACATATACCAGGCAAGTGCTCTGCCACTGAGCCCCAGCCCCAGCCCCTGTTTTCTTTTTTTCATCCTGAGGAGTGAACCCACGGGTGGTTAACCACTGAGCCACATCCCTAGCCCCACACCCTTTTTAAAAATATTTATTCAGTTGTTTTAGTTGTACACAATGCCTTTATTTTTACGTGGTGCTGAGGATTGAACCTGGGCCGTGCACGTGCTAGGCGAGTGCTCTACTGCTGAGCCACATCCCCAGCCCCTCCCCAGCCCTTTTTAAAATTTTATTTAGAGACAGGGTCTCACTGAGTTGCTTAGGGCCTCGCTTTTGCTGAGGCTGGCTTTGAACTCACATTTCTCCTGTCTCAGAATCCTGAGCCCCTGGGATTATAGGCCTGCTCTACCGTGCCTGACAGAAATGAATACTTTCCACTGAATGGATGAATAAACCGGTGAGCTTGCTTCCCTCCAGCTCAGGGGGTGATCACAAGTGCCTCCATGAAAAGACCATCCAGCAATGAAGGCACGAGCTGGGAACCACGACAGTCCCAATTTTTAAATGGGAAAGAAAAGTAGACCAAGGAAGAAAATGATAGAGAGAAAACTCTAAGGGTGTTCTTTCTCTGAGGCCCGTGGCATACTTTAATCCTGTTTCCTTTTGGGGCTACAAATGAAACTGAAACCCAAATGCTTTCTCACTAAGGCTGGGAGCAGTCCAATTTTCTCCACAGAACTTTCTACTCATTCCTGTCACCAATTCCCTGAATGGGAATAGGAGGAAGATCACTGCAGACGGATGACTGATAAAATGAGTGCTATGCCAAAAAGCCAATAAAAATTTGTTCCTTCACACCTTAACTTCCTCTATCCACAGTAATTTATACCAAAAAAAAAAAAAAAAAAAAAAATGCCATCTCCTTTCTCGCAGAGTGCCTGATTTATAGATTGGGCATCTGTTTCATATAAAGGGCCCCCAAATGGAACAATAATCTATGTTCTAACAAAACAGAGGATTCATTACATAAATCACTTTCAACCTATCAGATATCTCACACTGAATTTCTGCTAAATCCAGGCACATATTTCTTTCCCTTAGAGCTTGTCCTGCATGTTGCTTTTAGGACAGAAACACACACATATACTTCAAGTTGTTAAAAGACTCCAAAATAGCAATAGTAAATCTAGAAATCAGCTTATTTCTTTTTAGTGTTTTTTTCCTATAATAAAAGTTTTTTTATAAATGTTTTCGGGATGAGGTATTTATAGTAGTCAATGCTCTTGGAGGTTTTCTAGCCCAGGAATTTGCAAACAAGTGGGACTTCCATGGTTGCTACTACTCCCTTGCCTAGAGCAGACATTACTAATCAATCACACCTTTTCTCCTGAGGTTGCTTCAGACCCTGATGTACTTTTCTACCCAAACTTCCAGGTATCCTCCTTCAGAGAGAGCAGTGATTAACCTGCAGGATGGTGTGGTCCAATCCACTTTCAAAACAGCAGAACTGAAGCACAAAGGGAATGTAAATGCTCGTGCTTGCTGAGCATTTACTCTACCTCTGAGCTATACCCACAGCTACCCTCACCCCAGGAATTGAGCCCAAAATCTTGTGCATGCCCATAGTACCGTTTAAAAAGCATCGATTAGAGAATCTGCTGTGTTTTGGATTGTCTGCTAGACAGGAAATTCATCATTTTGATCTCAGCATTGCGGGATACTGAATTAGAAAGAGTTTAGAATTATGAGAGCAGGGCCATGGTCTAGTTTTCCCAGTCCAGTCATTTGTAGAACTCTTTCTGCTTCCTTGTAGTCGTTTAGTTACGTGAATTGTAAGGTCCCAAGTGTCTCTAACATTGGATAATTTTAAGAAATTTTAGTTGATGCAAAGGAAAAAATAACCCCAGCTGGTGTTTAATAAAGACTGTAATAGACTGCTTACAGAGCCTGGAGCTTCGTCTTTGTGACCGTGGTGGAGGGTATTGTCCATGCATCCAAATTCACTGTAGGGTCCTTGGTGATAGCCCAAAGGAAAAGTAATTTCCTGTTTAATAATAATTATAGCTTTTGCATTGAGGAGGAAGCATATTTGATAAGAAAAGAAAATTATTGCTCCAAAGAAATGATGTTTAAAGTGGCAGACGGCCAGGCACTTCCAAATCATTTGTATTAGTATTAGTATGTACTAGAATGATTAGTACGTTTTTTTATTTGGAACTCATAGATAATCAGGTTGTTTTGGTATGTAAGAATTTTTTATTTTTTTCTTTGTAGAAAAGACAAATTGCTCTCTTGGAAACAAAACCCACACATAAACACACTCACACACACACACACAAATGTATCCTTGAGCTTCTGAAAGCAAAAGACATGTGGTGTGGACCAAAAAGTCCTGGTCTTTACCCAGGACTTAAGAATATGTGTCAGGCCGGGGCAGTGGTGCATACCTGTAATCCCAGAGGCTCAGGAGGCTGAGGCAGGAGGATCACAAGTTCAAAGCCAGCCTCAGAAATGGCTATGCCCTAAGCAACTCGGTGAGACCCTGTCTCTAAATAAAATGCAAAAAAATAAAAAATAAAAAAATAAGAAAGAAAGGAAGAAAGAAAAAAAAAAAAAAGTCTGGGGATGTGGCTCAGTGGTTAAGTGCCCCTGGGTTCAATCCCCAACATATATGTGTGTATGTGTGTGTGTGTGTGTGTGTGTGTGTGTTTCAGGTGGATATTGACTTATTTGGGACCTTGGCAAGGTCTCACCCCAGGCCTGGTTTTACATTCCTAATAAACTAATACCCATCCTATGTGACCCCACTAGCGTAATGACTGGCTATCTGGCATTGATCATTTCTTCCAATTCACTTAATTTCAGCCATTGAGCACCTATTAATTTCCAGGCACTCCTTGAAGAGTTAACACACTAAAATTGCTGCGACTTTATGATTAAGCATTTCTAGAATTCTAGTAGGTGGCAATTCCATTTTTTTTCCCACAGAAAAGAAATGTATCACACAGAACATTAATCTTGTGGTTTTGAATCCCAGGATTGTTCATTGGTAGGACTAAAGCACAATTTCAAAATCTGGTATGACTGGATACCTTATGTGGTGGCTCTGATCCTATCCATGCGATGGAAGGACTGGTTGACATTTATGATCTCTTTAAAGTCAATTCAACATAATAGCGTTTTGTGAGAAGATACCCAGCCCCAGGCACTTGGCAAGGAGGTTGAAACTGGAAGTCTGTATTGTAACGAGATGTCTCTTGCACTAAAATTTCTTTAACATTCACAGAATCAAATGCAGGGGAAATGCTCATGGAACCTCATTACTGACTGCTCTGTGTGGTTTGGTGAAGGGGACTTTACCAGTGTCAGTGCTTGTCTTGCTGGAATCCCTCTCTGAAGGTATCCTTACCCTTAGATTGCTTTCGTGAGCCACATTGGACTTCACCACGCCACTCAGAGTTGATTGAAACTGACAGCAGCATTGGAGCCAGCAGCAGCCATTGGTCAGCTGGACAGTGCCCTAGATGAGGGTTTAGTCCAAGAACCACAGAGTTCCCCGATTATTTCAATCAGATTCCTCCCGAGGGACACCAAACTTATTTTCTAAAGAATCAAAACCTGATCTTTCACCACAACTGGTGCAAAAACTGAAGTGTGTGTGTGTGTGTGTGTGTGTGTGTGTGTCCCATAAGAGATGATCCTGCCCATAGTTATGCAGGGCTAATCATGCCAAAAATAAGTGCCCCCACTCCTGGGGGCTTATTGCCAAAAGTAAAACAGAAATCTCACAGAGGAGGCACTGTATAGATCTAAAAATTTTCCCCTCTGCTTTTTGACCCAAGAATGCTACTTTCAGAAATGGATCCAAAGGAAATAATTGAACAGGTACCATAAGATAAATGTATGGGGTCACAGGTAGAAGTAGCAGTTTTCAGAAGAAAGTCAAACAAACAAAAAACCTAACCTAAATCAATAAGGCATAGGATAAAATATGTCTGTATGGTGCAGTATCTACTTATATATTATGGAAAGAATCCCAGGATAGATTTAGTGAAAAAATTGTGTAGAACAGACTACATATAGTTCATATGTGCATAATGTAGTTTGTAAGTATTAAACCATAATGTTAATAAAAATAAAGATTCATCAAGAGGCTGAGGCAGGAGGATCATGAGTTCAAAGCCAGCCTCAGCAATTTAGCAAGGCCCTAAGCAACTCAGTGAGACCCTGTCTCTAAATAAAATATTTTAAAAGGGTTGGGTGTGTGGCTCAGTGGTTAAGTGCCCCTGGGTTCAATCCCTGGTAGCAAAAAAAAGGCGGGTGGAGCTGGGGTAGAGCTCAGTGGTACAATCCTCAGTACAACAGATAAATAAATAAAGATGTAAACAATCACAGTGGAAAAGGCCACAGTTGACCTCATGTGACAGACAGATAACAGCTCAAATGCAGTCATGCTAAAAATGTTTTATAAAATCACCTGCAGGCTGTGTGTATAAGGTACATATGAAACATTAACACCACGTACAGGCAAACACTCCAAAAATCCAAACATTCCCAAATCTGAAAAACTTCTGGTCTCTAGCATTTTAGATAGAGGATATTTAACCTGCTCTAATAATAATAATAATAATAATAATAATAATAAAAGATTATTAAAAAAACAAGGGGCTGGGTATATCTCAGTAGAGTACTTGATGAGCATGATCGATGCCCAGCACCACAAAATAAATAAACACTAAATATGCCATGCAATTAAAGTCCTAAATAAATAAACAAAAATAAAAAGTTCTAAAGTCCTTTCTTTGTAGATGACTTTTTTTTTTTTTTTTTTTTTGAGGGTGGGCACATGCTGGGAATTGAACTCAGGGGCACTCAACCGCTGAGCCACATCCCCAGCCCTATTTTGTATTTTATTTAGAGACAGGAACTCACTGAGCTGCTTAGCACCTCACTAAGTTGCTGAGGCTGGCTTTGAACTCTCAATTCTCCTGCCACAGCCTCCCTAACCCCTGGGATTACAGGTGTGCGCCACTGTGCCTGGCTTTTTTTTTTTTTTTTTTTTTTTTTTTTTTTTTTTTTTATATATACTGGGATTGAACCTAGGGCCTTTTATGTGCTAGGAAAGTACTGAAATATATCCCCAGCATTTAAAAAATTCAATTTAATTTAATTATTTCATTTTTTGGTACTAGGGATTGAACCCAGGGCTGCTTTACTACTGAGCTACATCCCCAGCCTTTTTTATTTTTTATTTTGAGACAGGGTCTTGCTAAATTGCTAAGGGTCTTGTTAAATTGCTAAAGCTGGCCTCAAACATGCAATCCTTCTGCCTCAGCCTCACAAGTCACTAGGATTGTAGGTGTGCACCACCATGCCTGGCTCTCTGTCTTTTGTGAAAAACCTGCAGTATGCTAGATTAATCATCCCCTCGAAATGTAGTATGAGCCACAGATAAAATTTTATATACCCCAACAAATCTAATACTTTATTTAAACTACTATGTCCAAAATCCATCATTTTAATATATAATCAATATAAACCCATTGAGACATTTGCATTCTTTTTTCCCATAGATCTGAAGTTCTCCGTGTGTTTTGCATCACAACCTTGACTTACCATACTTGAAGGACTTGATAACCACATGTAGCACTGTGGTGAACAGTTCAGTCTTAGATATATGTGTGCTGTCATTCTGCACAGCCAGTACAGGTAGCCAACGCTGTTTATTTGGTAGCTTCCCACTTCTTTTCCCTTTAGTTTAAATGGATAGACAGACCACTAAAAACAAAAAGGAACGACAAGGCATGCTTAAGACTTAACAGTGTGGTCGGGCAGGGTGGCACATGCCCGTAATCCCCAGGGCTCAGAGGGCTGAGGCAGGAGGATCGAGAGTTCAAAGCCAGCCTCAGCAATTTAGTGAGGCCCTAAGTAACTCAGCCAGGCCCTGTCTCTAAATAAAATAAAATAAAATAAAGGGCTGGGGATGTGGCTCAGTGGTTAAGCGCCCCTGAGTTCAATTTCCACTACCAAAAAAATGTTAACTTGTTTTAAGGAGGAGAGTCTTTTTTTAACTTACAGATATTTTTAATTTCTGAAGTTGTTTGATTCCGCTTAATGAATGCGTATCACATGGGTAATCTTTAAAACACTGTTGTGGATTTTTTATTTGTCTCTTCTGTTTTCTAAAGAGCTGCCCTGGCGAATGTCCTCCTCTGGACGCTGGCACCTGGTGGACCTCACCTCCCCTTTATCTCTACTTTTATTCTCAACCCTTGACAGCAGGGTTCAAAAGTCAGAATCTTCCAGATACAATCGCTGCTGGTCCCTGGGAAAAGGTGTGGCAGAGGGACAGCGATAAAAGGTCACTTACTGTACCACTAGAGAATGGCTGGAATTATTATTACAATTCCCCCAAGAAATCAAAGTGACATCACAAAGGATTGATCCATTCTAGGGTATTTTTGTTTGTTTGTTTGTTTTTTAATGTGTGCTGGGGATTAAGCCCAGGGCAGAGGCATGCTAGGCTAATGCTCTACCCTTGAGCTACATTCCCAGCCCGAGGTCCAATTCATTCTAAAGATTTATTTCCTTCTTTCTCTTCCGCCCTTTCTGCAGTGTTCTGCTCAAAGTACATCAAGAGGATATTTCTGCTGCCTGGACTGACCATCTTTTTTTTTTTTTTTTTTTTTTTTTTTGGTACCAGGGATTGAACTCAGGGATGCTTCACCACAGAGCCACATCCCCAGCCCTTTTAATTTTTTTTTAATTTAGAGATCACGCCTTGCTAAGTTGCTTATGACCTCGCTAAATAGCTAAGGCTGGCTTTGAACTCGCAATCCTCCAGCCTCAGCCTCCTGAGCCACTGGGGTTAGCCTCAATGGTTAGGAGCCTCTGGCTTCAATCCGTGGTACCAAAAAATAATAATCATCATCATAATAATCTGTCTTATCCATATATCCCCATGACTAACCAAAATGTATTAAGTAGTCAAAGGAACTCATTGACCATGAGGAGCCTCCAGACCTAAACCAGCTTCCTCTTGCATTTACGCTCCTTCTCCTGAGGCCTGTAGGGAGGCACACAGCAGGAGGATGCCTGAGCGTCTGCAGGGCTCCTTCTCAAAGTAGTCTGCACAGACCTCTCTGAGGAAGTAGCTTCAGCCTCAGCAACTTAGCGAGACCCTCAGTGGAGTTGAGACCCTGTCTCAAAATAAAAAATAAAAAGGGCTGGGGATGTGGCTCAGTGGTAAAGCACCCCTGGGTTCAATCCCTGGTACCAAAACAAACAAAAACAACAAAGCCATGCATTCTGGTGTTTTGCACACAGCGGCTCTTTCTAGAACGGAGAATTCTCAGGGTGTGTCTTTGGAAGACAAGACATAAAAGGGCAGTTCACTTGCTGGGGTCAAGAAATACCTTGCTTTAAAATCCTGCCTAGGGAAAGATTTTATCTCACTTTGCAGGGAATTAAGAAGTGAAACTCAGGCCAAAGAGCAGCAAAGAAATACAATCTCCTGTACACGGTTATGTTTTATCCAAGGGGCTCCAGCATGTTTATCTATTCTTCCTGATTATTTGCTACTCATTACACCTAACAGGGGTGCTGAGCCTGGCTCAGCTGCTTGGTGCTAAGCCTTCAACAGCCAAGTCAAATGAAGGGAATTAGTAATAAGGAACTCTCCAAACCTATCCTTGGCTAGATCAATCAATGCCTAGACTCAAAGCTCTTCTCCTTCTTCTTTTCTTTTCTTTCTTTCTTTTCTTTTTTTTCCTTTGGTACTGGGAATTGAACCCAGGGGTGCTCAACCACTGAGCCATATAACCAACCCTTTTATTTTTTATCTTGAGTCAGGGCCAATTTTCTGAGGCTGGCCTCGAACTTTTGATCCTCCTGCCTCAGCCTCCCAAGTCACTGTGATCACAGGTGTGTGCCACTGCACCCAGAACTGTCTTATATCCAAAGCTCTTTGGAAGTCGGCCTGATTCTGATCTGAGGGTCACTCAGCCTAACTTCCACCTCCTCATTTGCAAAATACAGCAAATGATGGTGTCCACCTTATAGGGTCTCCGTCATCCACCCATTTAACAAGTACGTGATTCCCATTGGATGCTAGACTTGGTGCCAGGCAATGAACAGTCACTTTTTAAATATCGATCATGTGTTAGCTGTTATCATTGTCAGTACTTATTTGCACATCAACTATCAACCTTGAGGGAAAGTATCTGTAAAATTTGAAATCTTAAGCTGGCTGCATCCTGCCTGGCTAAAGGTCACCCCTAGGCACATGCATAATGGCAGCCCACACTCTACCACGGGTGTGCATGCAGTTTCTCCAGCCTGAATCTTCAATTACTGTGGCCAGAAAATGCAGATTAATTGTGTTATCAGCCTAAGTGCTTCAAAATTAAAGAGGTAAATATGCCACATTTCAAAATCACAAGGTAAAGTTTGGGGGATTAAATGTCATTTTGATTATCTGCCCCACATTTCCCCTTTCATTAATTAAGAAGTGTTTGAGAAACAATGTCTGAAACTAGGTGGATTCTTTTTTTTTTTTTTTTTTTTGTGCCAGGGATTGAACCCAGGGCCTTGCTAAATTGCTGAGGCTGGCTTTGAACTTGTGATCCTCCTGCCTCAGCCTCTGGAGCTGCTGGGATTACAGGTGTGCACCATCGCACCCAGCTATAGATGGACTCATTTTTACAGCAGAGATTTATTTGCTTTCACTGTCCCAGCCCTGTGACCCCAGCCCCCAGACCCCTATGTTGTACTTTCAGTGGAAAAAAAATATCCAAATGTTGTTTATAGCCTCCAACAGAAAGGTCTTAAATTTGTTTTTAGTCTTTGTCATGTGGTTAAAGAACAAATATCAAGTTAAGTTGGACTTGGTGGTGCACACCTGTAATCCCAGCTACAGCAGGATTGCAGTTTGAGACCAGCCTCAGCAACTTAGCAAGGCCCTACATAACTTAGCGAGACCCTGTCTCAAAATTAAAAATACAAAGGATTGGGGGTGTAGCTCAGTAGTAGAATACCCCTGGGCTCAATCTCTAGTACCAAAAAAGAAAAGAAATTAAATTAACATTGGCAGAGAAACCCAAAAGAAAAAAGCCGCAGAAGCAAGGGGTGGTTGGGAGTAAAACCCTCATCTCTGGAGCTAAAATACTCAGGTCCAAATGCTGCCTGAGGATCACCTGGCTTAGGGTTGCCACATAAAATGCAGGATACTCAATTTTGAATTTCAGATAAACAATAACTTTTTCTAGTGTAAACACATCTCATATGCAGATTCGGGACATGTTTCTGCTAAAACATTTTATTTGTTGTTCATCTGCAATTCAAATTTAACGAGGTGCCCTGTGTTCTGACTTGCCAAGCCTGGTGACCTCATTTGGCTTATTAGTTGTGTAATTTGGGGCAAGTTCCACCAATTCTCTGTTTTCTTTTCTTTCTTTTTGTTTTGTTTTGTTTTGTTTGTTTGTTTGTTTGTTTTTGTTACCAGGGATTGAACTCAGGGGCCCTCGACCACTGGGCCACCTCCCCAGCCCTTTTTTTGTGTTTTATTAGAGACAGGGTCTCACTGAGTTGCTAAGTGCCTCGCCATAGCTGAGGCTGGCTTTGACCTCGCGATCCTCCTGCTCAGCCTCCCAGGTGCTGGGATTGCAGGCGTGCGCCACCGCGCCCGGCTCTGTGTTTTCTCGTCTGTAAAACAGGAATGGTAAAAGCATACTCTTCGTTCAAGGTTGTAGTCGTCAATTCTCCTGGGTCTTCTGGTGCTGGAGACAAACAAGCAGGGCCCAGCCTCCTCCTCTGGAAATGAAGGTGGTGAAAGGTGAGCAGCGTGCGTCACTTCCGGGTTTCGAGCTCCGCCCACCCACCTGGAGGAGGGGGAGTGAGGAAGAAGGATGCACCTGCGGTCGTGGCGCTGGAGTTGGCCTGGCTGGCTCGCCTGATGCCTGCCTGGTCGACGGCTGCTAGGAGGACTGCACGGGTTAGTGAGGACTGGCTGAGCAAAAGGCTACAGTGCTGTTGGGTGTTAAAAAGGAGGAAGGCCTCGCTTGCTATCTGGATGAGTCAGCTCGCGTTACAATAACAAGACACCATAGAATAGGTGGGGAAAGCGGCAGGCATTAATTTTCTCACGGTTTTGGAGACTGGAGGTCCTGAGATCAGGGTACCCACATGACCATGTGGGTTTGAAGATGGCTCACATGGTCTTTCCCTGGTGACTGGGGCATACGCAGGGGAAAAAGAATGGATCCCACTTGTCTTTTCTTCATTATTATTATTATTATTTTATTTCTGGGGATTGAACTCAGGGGTGCTTAACCACTGAGCCACATCCCCACCCCCTTTTTATTTTGAGACAAGGTCTTGCTAAGTGCCTGAGGGTCTCACTGAATCTGAGACTGGTCTCAAGCTGGCTCTGGCCTCAAGAATCTCTGGGATTAAAGGAGTGCACCACCATGCCCCGCTCTCTTCTTAGAAGGTCACCAATCTTACAGGGTTAGAGCTCCTCCCTAGGACCTCACATAACCTTAATTACCTCTTGAAAGCCCTCTTTCCAAATGCAGTAAGATTGGGAGTGAGGGCTTCAACATATGCATTTTAGGGGGATATAGTTCAGTCCATAGCACTATACACATTTTGGTAATAAATATCTATTTATTTATTTATTTTTTTTGTGGTACCGGGGATTGAACTCAGGGGCACTCGACCACTGGTCACATCCCCAGCCCTTTTTTGTATTTTTTTATTTAGAGACAGGGTCTCACTGAGTTGCTCAGTGCCTCGCCATTGCTGAGGCTGGCTTTGAACTTGCGATCCTCCTGCCTCAGCCTCCCAGGTGCTGGGATTACAGGTGTGCGCCACCGCGCCCGGCTTAAATATTTATTGTCCAGTTTTCTTTCTCCAGGCCTAAGCAATCAAATCTACCCCTTTCCATAGTGCTTAGTTAACAAAGTCTCGAGTGCAGAAGCATTTAGCGCAGGGAGTTTCTTTAGTCATTAGACAGATTTTTTATGTCTAAAACACTCCCGATATGGGTCCACTCAAATTGCAGCATGGGTTATAACAGAGCAGCAGACTCGATTGCAGATGACCGGGGCTGAGCAATCTGCGGAAGCCAGCCATGTGCTCAGTAATTCAGAAAGGGCAGAGAAACCGGATCCAGGGGGGAAATCACGGGCAGTTAATGAGAATCAGATGCAGTGTAATTCAGACCACAGTGCACATCCTGGTCTCCGGGCACAGAGAATTACATCCATAAACAGACCGCACTGATTGTGTGCAGCACTTTCATCCCTGAAAGAACCCCAAAAGCACTGCAAAAACACACTCTGGTCACTGGGAGCTCAGTGATGTGGAAGGCAAACAGGGACTAGTGTGTGTTCATAGCTCAGGCTCGGGACCTTCGAGTCCACGCCACTCGTGGGGGCTAGCTTGCGCGGCATGCCAGGGGACCCTTCACTGATGTGAAAGTACACTTCCCCCCCTTCTTGATGAAAATGTGCTCATAAAAGAAATGTAAATATTCTGTAAACAGGCTTTACATTTTGACCATGAACCAAAGGGGAAAAAATGCATAGTACATATTGGACTTACTACATCAATATCTCTGTATATGCATATCTACACTTTTATATACGACAGAAATAAAACTTCCCAAAATATTGTTTACCCTTATTGTATGTGATATATTCTAATATTACTGATTCTGCTTCTTTTTTTTTTTTTTTTTTTTTTGGGTACCAGGGATTGAACTCAGGGGCACTCGACCACTGAGCCACATCCCCAGTCCTATTTTGTATTTTATTTAGAGACAGGGTCTCACTGAGGTGCTCAGCACCTTGCTTTTGCTGAGGCTGGCTTTGAACTCGCCATCCTCCTGCCTCGGCCTCCTGAGCTTCTGGGATTACAGGCGTGCACCAGCACACCCGGCTGTTTCATTATTTTTTACAAAGCTGGTCACTACCTAATGATTGTCAATATTACAGCCCATTTCTGTGGAGAATCTCCAATTCCCAAATCCATTTCACTAAAGGATAATGAAAGGGGGTGGCAGATTCCAGTGCCACGACACTCCAATTCTATCTACCCCAACATATGGCCCTGGGACAGTCACTTTGCCTTTTTAGGTAATTAACCTTCTGGGGTCTTTCCAGTTTTAATCTGCTCAGATTTTTACATACAACACCTGTGTACAGATAAAGCAAAAACACGATGAGACCATCTTCATGTGATGAGACTGCTTTGGACTTCCTATTCTAAGAGTCGGGGTAGAGGGAATCCATTTTCTTCCAGCAGAAACCAAGCTATGGCTGGCCTCCACATCAGTCTGCTTTTTTTTTTCTTTTCTTTTCTTTTTCTTTTTGTTTCATGCAACAGAAACTCTCCCACCCCCAAACACACACCCTGGTCCAAGGCTGAATAAACGTTGAGGGGTACACAGGGTTCAACACAGCTGGCTGGGGAAGCTGAGCTGATGCATGGTAACCGTTCTCCTCCATCTCTCTTCCTCTGTCAGCGTCATTCTCTCCAGTGGTGGATTCTGCCTGCAGTCGGAGAAGATGGTCAGCAGCAGCTCGACATTCTCCCAGCCTCACAACCCCACAGCAGAGAGACTCTTCTTTGCTATTCCAGCAAAAGCTCCAGGCTTCTCAGGATCCCAGCTTAGTCACACGTCCCTTTGTGAACCAATCACTGTGACTGAAGATACGCTCGCTCCAATTGTTCAGGTCTGGGTCACTGCTCATCGCTGGAGGGGGATGACGGAGTGAGACCAAGCACACCACATAAACACGAGAACTTTATTTCATAAAGAGAAATCAAGGAGCCATTTCCAAAGGTAGGGACAAGCTTTTTTTTTTTTTTTTTTTTTTTTGGTACCGGGGATTGAGCTCAGGGGCACTTAACCACTGAGCCACATCCCCAGCCCTTTATATTATATATTTTTGAGACAGGGCCTTGCTAAGTTGCTGAGGCTGGCTTTGAACTTGTGATCCTCCTACCTCAGCCTCCTGAGCTGCTGGGATTATAGGCACGCACCATTGCATCCAGCCTTCTGTTTGATCTTTTTATTTATTTTTATTTTTTATTCATTCTATACATGGCACTTGAGTGTATTTTGACATATTATACATACATGGAGTGTAACTTCCCAATCTTGTGGTTGTATATGATGTGGAGTTTCACTGGTCCTGTATTCATATATGAACATAGGAAAGTTATGTCTGATTCTTCTACTGTCTTTCCCATTCCTACCCCCCTCCGTTCTCTTCGTTCCCTTTGTCTAATCCAATGAACTTCTATTCTTCCCTGCCCTCCCTTTATATGTTAGCACCCACATATCATAGAGAACATTCAGCCTTTGGTTTTTTTGGAATTGGCTTATTTCACTTAGCATGATATTCTCTAGTTCCATCCATTTACCAGCAAATGCCATAATTTCATTCTTTAAGGCTGAGTAATAGTCTATTGTATATACATACCACATTTGCTTTATCCATTCATCTGTTGAAGGCCACCTAAGTTGGTTTCATTGTTCAGCTCTTGTGAGTTGAGCTGCTATAAACATTGATGTGGCTGCATCACTGTAGTATGCTGATTTTAAGTCCTTGGGTATAAACCTAGGAGTGGAATACCTGGGTCAAATGGTGGTTCCATTCCTGGTTTTCTGAGGCATCTCCATACTGCTTTCCAGAGTGGTTGTACAAATTTGCAGTCCCATCAGCAACGTATGAGTGTACAGATAACAATAAATGTTAGTGAGGATGTGGGGGAAGGACACTCTCCTGTTCATTCTAAACAAACAGGGAGGAAGATGGAGTGTTTTTCAGTACAATTGGAGGATTCTTATATTGGAGAGATACCCTGACATTTTCTCCCTCCAGTCACTTTTGGAAGTTGTGGCAAGGGATTCTCCTAGTTTTCAAATGGAAAACTTAATGTGCCATAACTTCTGGTCATAAGCCTAAGAAGTAAAATCTCTCTCTGGGGCCTTTTTAGAAGCCATCTCCCTAACATCATACCCACGATTTGCAGTGTTGTTACTGGGTTCGGGGTTGTCCTGCAGCTGGCTTTGCAAAGTTTGAACACTGTAGGTCACCTTGGATGAACAATGCATTGTGTGCTCACCTGAGTGCACCAGGGGCTGGAGTCAGGAACACTTGGTCTGCTTTGCACCGAAAAGCAGAAAGGGAAACTCACGTGGTCATGCCTAAAACACCTTTAACAAAATCTGACAAAAAGGGAGAAAGGAGGGCTGGGGCTGGGGCTCATCAAGAGAGCTGCTTGACTGGCATGCATGAGGTACTGGGTTCTATCCTCAGCACCGCATAAATAAAATAAAGGTAATTGTTTTTAAAAAGGGAGGAAGGATACTTGAGGAACATGGCTGGGAAATGACAATTTCTCTGCATTTTGTGGAGCACGATGTGTCTTCCAGAGAGCAATGCAAACAAAGCTGGGACCTTCAGACTGTGCAAATACTATTGCTACACACATGATGTGGTTAACGGGCCCAAACACAGCACAAAATAAAATATAAGGAGTGGCCACAGGCTTGTTTGGGCACCTGCCCCTCCCCTGCCAGGTGAACAGGAACAGGGTTTGGGGTTTTCATTTGTCCACTTGCTCTTGTTTCTAATTAGTTTGGAGTTTCAAAAAGGTGATGTCTCATTGATGATTTCAATTTGAACTGTGAAAAAGCAACTTTGCTATAGTGCAACATTTGTAACCTTCAAGAAAGGGAAAGAGACCGTCGGGGTGGTGCACACCTGTAATCCCAGCAGCTCCAGAGGCTGAGGCAGGAGGATCACAAGTTCAAAGCCAGCCTCAGCAATTTATTGGGGCCCTAAGCAACTCAGTGAGACCCTGTCTCTAAATAAAATCCAATAAGAGGGTTGGGGATATGGCTCAGTGGTGGAGTGCCCCTGGGTTCGATCTCCAGTACCAAAAGAAAAGGAAAAGAAAAATATGTAGGAATATAACTATGAAGGTTTAGTAATTGATACGAGTAGATACGAGTAGATACGAGTAGAGCTAGGCATGGGGACACATACCTGTGATCCCAGGCAGGAGGCTGAGGTAGGAGGATCGCAGGTTCGAGGCCAGCCTTAGCAACTTGGTGAGAACCTGTCTCAAAATAAAGCATAAAAAGGGTTGGGGTTGTAGCTCCACGATAGAGTGCTTTTCTAGCACATGTGAAGCCCTGGGTTCAATCACCATCACTGAGGAGTAAAAAAAGAACAAGTTCAGATTTCTAATCCTGGAATCATGGAATCGTGGATGCTTGGACCATTGTTGGTGTGCTATACAGTAAACAGTTTGCAGACAGTTCGATATGTAGCTCTGAAGTTCTGGTGCTATCATTTTCAAAAGAAACAGCAAAATATTCTGTGTCTGGTGGTAGTGAGAAGAAGACAATACACATATAAGCCCAGTCTGTGAAGGTATTCAACAAATGTTGGAGAAAATAGCTGCACACTGCATAGTTCCTGACTCGGGACTTGATTCCCAGGCAAGGTATCTTATGAAACTCTGCCCCTTACCTTCACCCCTTTCCCATCCAACTATTTTATGCAGAATTCAAAATCCTAAGTAGAAGAGTTGTTAAAATGACCACCAATTAAAACTTAATGGCAATGTGGATCCAAGGTTTGATGAAAATTGCCACTATTCATGAGCTGGCCCACATATTCTGATTGAGTAAAGCATCATTAGTTGGGACATCAGCTCAAGCAGAGTTTTTGTTTTGTCTTGTTTTGGGCATCAGGGATTGAAGGACGTTTACCTGTACGTGAGGCCTGTGGGCCTCATCCCCAGCCCTTTTTATGTTTTATTTTGAGACAGGTTCTCACCAAGGTGCTGAGGCTGGCCTTGAACTTGTGATCCTCCTGCCTCAGCCTCCCAAATCTTTTCCCTCTCTTTAAAACAGAAAGAGTTTGGGAAACAAAGAGTCTAACAAAATCTCTGAAGGGAATATTTAAACTGCTTGGAAAAGCAAACCACACTTAATCACCTTTAAACCCTTGAGAAGCACCATCTTTGTTCCAACTGATATGTGAACTGAAAACTGTTTCTTGTTTTTTTTTTTTCTTTTTTCTTTTTTGGTAGCAGGGATTGAACTCAGGGGCACTCCACCACTGAGCCACATCCCCAGCCCTTTTTATATTTTATTTAGAGACAGGGTCTTACTGAGTTGCTTAGGGCCTCACTAAGTTGCTGAGGCTGGCTTTGAACTCGTCATCCTCCTGCCTCAGCCTCCCCAGCGGCTGGAATCACAGACATGCAACGCCGCACCAGGTTGAAAACTGCTTTTAACAGACCGAGTGTTCACAGCAGACCTGGGAATCACTTTATAGCCTGGTCCTATTTTCCTTTCCAGTAGTTCATCTTTTCTGTCTTCCCAGCATTCTGACTGGCATTTCTTAACCAGGAGAATGGCTGAGATTCGATGCATCTTTTTTGTCAGAGCTGCTCATCCACCATCCGTTTTTGCCACATCAGGAAAAAGCCCGTGTTGAGCCTCAACTCCGTCCGTCTCTCCCCGTGGTCCTGCTGAGCCCATCACCAGGACCCCACCATCTCCACCTACTTTCCTCCACCTCGGAGATTCTAGTCCCCACCACATCACTCTCCCGGCCCACGTCACCAGCTCCGTCTCTCCTTTCCTGGCGCAGCCTAGCGCCCGTCCCTGCGCCCTCCTGACAACCGCAAGTGAATCTCTCCAGACCCGGGGGTGGGGGGGGGGGGGCGACACATCCAGCGGGAGCAGGAGCTGCGTGGCTCCCTCAGCTCGTCTGGGACCTTCCTCAGTCCCCCTGTCTTCGTCCACAAAACCAGATACTAACAGCAACTGCCTCTGCGGTTGGAGGTGAGGATTGGGGGAGAATGAAGAACTTCCTCCCATGCCCACAAACAGCACCAGCTCAGTAACGTGTGGTCACTGTGTCTGCTCGGCCTGGCCTCCAGCCAATCAGGACAGTCCCACCCAGCTTCCCTTTTTCTTTGGTGGTACTGGGAGTCAGGTTCAGGGGTTCTTTACCACTGAGTCGCACCCACAGCCCTTTTTGTGTGTTTATTTTGAGATGGTTTCACTGAATTGCTCACGCTGCCTGGAACTGGCCGTCTTCCTGTCTCGGCCTTCCCCGTAGCTGGTATTACAAATGTGCATCACGGGCAGGCTCACCCCCGTTATCATGAAAACACACATGTATAGTAAAAACCCTCGTTTATCTACTCTATAGGTACGATGAAAAAGGAGGCTTTGGTCTTCCCATAATTTTTTTTGGGGGGGGGGGCGGTGCCGGGAATTTAACTCAGGGTGCTCAACCACTGAGCCACATCCCCAGCCCTTTGTTGTATTTTATTTAGAGACAGGGTCTCATTGAGTTGCTTAGGGCCTCGCTAAGTTGTTGAGGCTGGCTTTGAACTTACGATCCTCTTGCCTCAGCCTCCCAAGGCAAGCAAGATTAGGAGAATATAAGGGTTGGGTTTGTTGCGCAGTGGTAGAGCACTTGGCTGGCATATGTAAGGCACTGGGTTTGATCCTCAGCACCACATTTAAACAAATAAATAAATAAATAAATGTCTACCGACAATTAAAAGGAAAGTAATAATCATAAACATAATCTTTAAAAAGATTAGCAGAAAATACATATAGTTTAAATGAAACTAATGACATTTGTGAACAATGAATCACAAGATGTAAAGGAAGACATATAAATATGGGTCAATGGACAATTTCACGATTTTTTCCTGAAAGAAGTTAACAACATTCCTTTCATATTTCTCCCAGCTTCCTCCCCCACTTATTCCCTGATGGCCCCTAGTAAAAAGCAAAGGAATTTTATGGAAATAAAAACAAACATCCCAGCTATTTGGGAGGCTGAAGCAGGAGAATGGTAAGTTCAAGGCCAGCCTGGGCAAGTTAGTGAGACCCTGTCTGAAAATAAAAAATTTTAAAAAAGGGCTGGGGATGTGGCTCAGGGGTAGAGCACTCCTGGGTTCAGTCCTCAGTACCAAAAAAAAAAAAAAAAAAAAGAAAGAAATCAATGATTAAGAATTGAGAAGTACACTTTCACAGAACATAAAAAGAGAATTTAATATTTAGCTGATCAAATGTAAAGAATGAAAAGTAAGTAAGCTACGCCACCCCTGAAACTCACATTGCAACATTTGTTTCTTGGAACATTCCGGAAACAAATGTCTATGTTTTCTACCAGGTGATTCTTTTATCTCAGGAGCTGTTTCAGACACTCCAAATTCCATAATTCACAAGCAAAATCCCTCCCAACCATGTTTTGCAGGAAAAGCTCCTTAACTCAATGTGAGGGAAGCATTCTCTAAAGTAATGAAAAGAATATTTTTAAATGAAACACCATTTTATTACTTTTAAAGGACCCCGGGCTGGAGTTAGGACTTTAAGACGCTCTCAGGACTGAAGAGATGGTGAAGGCCATTTCCCACACCTTAATTTGTATTTCAAGATGAAACCCATCTTAGCCAGCTGCGTGGCGCATACCTGTAATCCCAGCAGCTCAGGAGGCTCAGACCAGAGGACTTCGTGTTCAAAGCCAGCCTCAACACTTAGCGAGGCCGGGTAAGTAGACTAACAAGGCACCCTTAAAATTACTTCCTTTATGGGGGGGTGGGATGCGACTCAGTGGTAGAGCACTTGCCAAACACGAGCTCGCTAATAAGGTCCAGGGTTCAGTCCCCAGCACTCCCCTTGAAGAACAATTTGACTTGTTCAAAATTTGCTTAGAATGTTCAGACAATGGAGAGCTTTTCAGAAACGCCGCAAATCTCAGTTGAACAGAATCGAAGTATCTTACAGTGTGCAGAGAAGAAACGAACAAAGGGAAGAAAATGATGTGTAAGGACCTAAGAAGAAAGGAACACACACTATGTCTGTGGATTTTACGCTTTTAGGGAGTAAAGAGAGTGCCGTGTGCAGGAACTTGCTTGATACTGGCTGGGAGAACTAGTGTGCTGAGGATATCTGCTCAGCAAGACCTCGCAATCGTTTCATGTCTTTATCATTTATTTATTTATTTGTTTGTTTGTTTTGGTACCAGAGATTGAACTTGGGGACACTTAACCACTGAGCCACTTCTCCAACCCTTTTTATTTTTTATTTAGAAACAGGGTCTCACTGAGTTGCTTAGTGCCTCACTAATTTGCTGAGGCTGGCCTTGAACTTGCCATCCTCCTGCCTCAACCTCCGGAGACACTGGGATTATAGGCGTTCTCCGATGCACCCGGCAACAATTGGTTGAATCTAGTTTAAAAGGTATGTGGGAGTTTTTCCTACTCTTCTTGTAATTTTTCTTGACACTTGTCATTATTTGTGAATGAAAGTTTAAAAATGGTTTAAGTCTAAAACACAGGATCCCTGACAGCACGAAGGTGGAGAATGAGAATTCCAAGCACATGCTCTCTGCAGCTGGCTACCATTAAGAATGATGTCCTGTTGTGACCAGATATTAAAAGTTTGATCCGCCATGGTGAATTCTCGCGGATTTGGGCAATAAAATGAAACATTTTACATCTCAGTCTAGGGTTTTATTATCATTCCTCTGAGAATGTATACTTGGTCAGATATTCTTTATTTTGGCTCCAGGTCACCTGCAATTTCAGAAAGTGTTTTGAAGTCAATTCATCTCTTAGGCCATCCAAATATTGAAAATGTCATTAAAATATGAAGTAGAACTGAATCGACCTTTGTCTTGAAATTCCTCCAGTCTATTCTCCTTCCCACTCATCATTAGGGAATTTTTACTTGAAATCTGAAAGTCCCTAATGAGCTCAGTCTCTTGATAGACCAAACATAACTCTGCCCTGATTTAAAGTTTTTCTTGTTTAATGATGTGATTTATGTGCTAACTGACATATATCTCGGGAGGTGAAGGATTCAAGTACCAGCTGTGACTCGGGAGTTTGGGAGAAATAATGTTAGGTAGTCTCAGTTATAAATGGAGAAAAACATTCTTACCTCAGAGGCGATGATGTAAGAGACAATTATCATCTGCAAGATGTCTCAAGGTCTTGAGATGAAAGAGGCCCTTGGGGTGCATCAGACTCACTTTTATTTTGGGCTCTCTTAACATTTCTTTGATGATATGTACAGCATAATCATTTTAGATTATTTTCTCAGAAGCCTATGAACCTGGTCATCCAACTTCACCAATTAGACAAACTAATTTGCTTGCCACAGGTAGGGGTCCTGGAGAGCTGGATGTGGTGACACACGCCTCTAACCCCAGCTGCTCAGGAGGCTAATGCAGGAGGATTGCAAGTTCAAGGCCAGCCTTAGCAATGGAGTGAGGCCCTAAGGAACTTAGTGAGACCCCCTGTCTCTAAATAAAAAATTATAAAAGAAGCTGGGGATGTGGTTAAGAGGTTGAGCACCTCTGGGTTCAATCCCCAGTACAAAAAAAAAATAATAATAATAAAAAATGTAAGAATGAAGTTGTTCCTAGCCATGGCCTTGTTGCTTATTCCACATTTACATTTTCATTTCGTTCTCATTACTATATGAACTATATTTTATGTTATTTTCCATGCTATTATTTTAGTTTGATTTTATTATACAATCTACTCTTGCCTTAATTCATCTGAATAATTGGTAATGTACCAAATAAATTCAATTACACACACACACACACACACACACACACACACACACACATTTAAATTGGGGATTGAACCCAGAGGTGCTTAACCTCAGATCCACATCCCTAGCCCTTTTTATTTATTTATTTTTTTTGGGGGGGGGAGTACCAGGGATTGAACTCAGGGGCACTCGGCCACTGAGCCACATCCCCAGCCCCCTTTTTTTTTTTTTTAATATTTATTTATTTGTCTTAGTTGTATACAATGCCTTTATTACTTTTACGTGGTGCTGAGGATCAAACCCTGGCCACAATCCCAGCCCTCCCCAGCCCTTTTTGTATTTTATTTAGAGACAGGGTCTCACTAAGTTGTTTGGGGCCTTGCTAAGTTAGAGGCTGTCTTTGAACTTATGATCCTCCTACCTCAGCCTCCTGAGTCACTGGAATAACAGGCGTGGGCCACCATACCCAAGCACCTATCGCATGTTAGGCACTGAGAGAAAACTGGTAGGCGAATAGACCCAGTCACTGACCTCATGAAGCTCAGAGTCCAGTGGAGAAAAACAGAAAAACAAGCAAACAGTAAGTATTGCATTATAAAGTTTAAAAGAGGACATAAACAAAAAGTAAAGGGAGGGCTGGGGTTGTGGCTCAGCGGTAGAGCACGTGCTTGGCCGGGGTTCGATCCTCAGCACCACGTTAAGAATAAAGGCATTGTGTACAACTAAAGCAAATAAATATTAAAAAAATAAATAAATAAGATAGAATTATATTGTTAAAAAAAAAAGTAAAGAGAATTGCTGGGCGTGGTGGCTCACACCTATAATCCCTATGATTTTGGAGGACTGACAGAGGAGGATTACAAGTTCGAGAGCAGACTCAGCAATTTAGAGAGCCCCTAAGCAACTTAGTGAGACCCTGTCTCAAATTTTTGAAAAATTGGGGCTGGGGCTGTAGCTCAGTGGCAGAGCACTTGCCTAGCACGTGTGAGGCACTGGGTTCGATCCTCAGCACTGCATAAAAATAAATTAAATAAAGGCATTTTGTCTATCTACAACTACAAAATTTTTTTTAAGAAAAAAATATATTTTTTTCAAAATTTAAGAAAGGCTGGGGATGTGGCTCAGTGGTTAAGTGCCCCTCTGTTCAAAAGTAAAGGGTACTGGGTACATTGGTGCGTATAGTCAGAGCTACTCCTGGGCAGGTTGAGGCAGAAGGATCACTTGAGCCCAGGAGTTCAAGGCCAGCTTGGGCAACATAGCAAGACCCTGTCTCAAAGGAAGGATAAGTAAAGGGAAGAGACCTGAGACCTGAGATTATAAAGTTGGGCCCTAATATAAGTTAACTTCCAATCCATCTTTCCAGTTCTGGTTGTAATGAATGCAATCACAGATTTCTTTTCTTTTTTCTTTTTTAATATTTTTAGTTGTAGATGGGCATAATACCTTTATTTTTTTAATATTTATTTATTTTGCTTTTAGTTGTACACAATGTGTTCATTTGTACGTGGTGCTGAGGATCGAACCCGGGCCGCGCACGTGCTAGGCGAGCGCTCTACCGCTGAGCCACAATCCCAGCCCCTTATTTTTTTATTTTCATGTGATGCTGGGGATCGAACCCAGTGCCTCACAGGTGCTATGAAAGTGCTCTACCTCTGAGCCCCAGCCCCAGCCCACAGATTTCTTTATAGGTTTTTAATAACACCACTCTGTCAGGAACAGTGCATCTGGGCCGCAGGAAGAGTTCGGCTTCATTTTCTTGGCAATGCTTCTTATTTTCTCAGAGTTTTAATATTTTTAAGGATTATATGATGGAATGGAATCTTACAGCTATAGAAAGAAAAAAGAAAACAGCAAATATGAAGCCAGAATTGGTTCTTCCATGCCTGATAGTAAAAATCAATAGAAAATTGAGTGTTTTTTAAAAGTACAAAGTAAACAATATTGCAGTATTGGATTCAGGGACAAACGACAGGACTCACTGTCATTCTTGGGATAACATCTCAGTAGTTATTGCGTGCTTTCTACCTGTGCAGAGTGAGGGCTCAGTAAATGATAGCCATTACCATGTCCTATTTGTTGGGCTCATCTTTCCTGTGTCACCTGGAAATGTGGAATGATCTAGCATGGAAACCATCCTTTCTGCTACAGTTCCAAAACGGAGCTGCATTGTACAGAAGTGATTACAAAGCCACTATAACCAAAGTCCCTAAAATATTAGTTATGAATAATCACAGAGGACTGGATAGTTATTGATTCTATTACTTCTCAAAAGATCAGGTAACACAAGACCCTGGAGGTGAAGATCAGTATCCAATATTCCTGGGGACCTAGTAGGTGCTCAGTAAGTACTTAGTGACTAAATAGATGAATGAGAAAAAGGAATCCATCCATCCATCCATATATAGGAGAAAAGAGAAGGTTACATACCAAAAAAAAAAAAAAAAAAAAAAAACAATCAACAATGTTCGAGTTCTCTGAATATCTCAAATATAAAACTTCTGGTTCAACAGCTGGTATTTACACAGACTATTGTTTAGACCACTTTATACAGCTGGCAATCAAAGTGGCGTATACAACATTTGTTGTAGCTAAAGGTCCCAGCCTAAATGACTCCGTAGGAGCTTGGTTAAATAAATTGCAGAACCCCAAAATGCAATTGTTTGCAGCTATTTAGTAATTTTAAATGAATTTCCTCAGAAACCTGTCAAGATCATGCCTATAATTCCAGTGGCTAAGGAGGCTGTGGCAGGAGGATCTTGAGTTCAAAGCCAGCCTCAGAACTTATAAAGGGCATAGGCAACTCAGTGAGACCCTGTCTCTACATAAAATATAAAGAGAGCTGAGGATGTGGCTCAGTGGCCGAGTGCCCCAGAATTCAATCCTCAGTACCCCCCCCCCCAAAAAAAAAAAAGAAAAAGAAAAGAAATGAGAGAAACCTGTGAAGGCACTTGCCAATGTTGCTTCATTTCACTGAGTGAATAAACTAACTTCCTCACCCCCGTGGGCAGGTAGGGGTAGGGGTCGTAGCATCAAAGTGAAGAATGAAAAAACCCTGGCTGGGGTTGTGGCTCAGCAGTAGAGCGCGCTCGCCTAGCACATGTGTGGCCCGGTTGAATCCTCAGCACCATGAAAAAATAAAGGCACTGTGTACAACTAAAGCAAATAAATACATATTTTTAAAAAAGAGAGAGAGAGAAATCCTAGTCATGTTGTCATATTTAAGAAACAGCTTGAATATTTTCTGATCTGGAACAACCTTGAAGGTATTTTGTCAGAGAAAAAAGGGCAAGAGGCTGGCAGGATATAGTATCTTCCTGCAAATTAAAAGGGAGATCTATGCACACAATATTTTAGGAAGTATGGACAAGAAACTTTCTGCAACAGTAGTTAAAATGTTGCCTTTGGGGAGAGCTGAGAAAAGGGAGGGACACCCACTACTCAACAGTATACTGCTTAGTACTGTTGGCCTTTTTTTTTTTTTTTAATTTTTAGTTTTAATTAATTAATTAATTTATATTTAGGTACTAGAGATTGACCCTAGGGCTTTCAACATGTTAGTCAAGAAGCTACATCCCCAGCAATTTCTTTCTTTCTTTCTTTTTTTTTTTTGAGACATGTTCTTGCTAAGTTGCTGAGGCTGGCCTTGAATTTATGATCCTCCTGCCTCAGCCTCTCCTATAGCTGAGGTGATTACAGGTGTGCACCACCATGCCTGCTTCTCATTCATTCTTCTCTCTCTCTCTCTCTCTCTCTCTCTCTCTCTCTCTGGTGCTGGAGATTGATCCCAGGGCCTCAGGCATGCTAAATTGCCTGGTGTGCTTACCTCACTGAGCTACATTCCCGGCTGTTGGCAATTAAAAACAAACAGGGCTGGGGTTGTGGCTCAGCAGTAGAGCACTTGCCTAGCACGTGCGTGGCCTGGGTTCCATCCTCAGCACCACAAAAGAATAAAGGCATTGTGTACAACTAAAACAAATAAATATTTAAAAACAAACAAACAAACAACCCTCTTAAATATGCATTTTTACTTATTCAAACTTTCACTTATAAGAGGACAGATTTTGGAGTAATTCTGCTGTCCTTCTGATGGCCTACACATGTCACTATACTGTTGGCACAAAACTGGTTTGGAAATTCTGCCATTCTTACTATCTAAGAGAATCTGGCCACCAATGGCGGAAGTCTCGGCTGAACAGTAGACAGGATGCCTGCACTCGCTCAGGGCAAGACTGCGCGGCAGCTGGCCTCAGGTGCGACGTGATCCCAGACCCCACCGCTGACTGCATCCCTCCATCCCTGTCTCCGGCCCTCCAGATTGGCAGCCCTGTTGGTGGCCGCGTTGCTCTGGGCCCTCTTTCTGCACCACGGCTCACACTGCCCAGAATCACAGAGAAGGCTGCCCCTGTCTAATAGCCTCCAAGGACGCCAGAGAGCCACTCCAACGAGCCCACCCAGCCCTGGAGTCAGGATTGTGGCCAGGGGAACCGGACCTGCTTGTTGGCCATTCCTGGCTTCCCCCTGCTCCTGTCCTGGGAAAATCCACTGCCCAGCCCCACAGGTCTCCTCCAGCAGGGCATATGGGCTGCCAGGGAGGAGGGAAGGCAGGAAGGAAGAGAGGGGGGCAGGCTGAGGTGGCAGACGTCAACTCTGTCACTCAGTCCCCAGAGGCAAATACAGAGCCAGGCCTGGTGGCACCTGCCTCTAGTTCTGGAAACGGAGAGGCTCACTTGAGCCCAGGAGTTCGAGGCCAGCCTGGACAACATGGTGAGGCGCCATTCCAAAGGCAAACCAAACAAAATCCAAAAGGCAGATATACAGAATTGTTGCCAAAGTGTTGGCCTTTCAGCTTGGCTAATTTCTGTACTTTCTCTCAAAGTTATACAAACACACTTTTTCTCCCCGTGAGGATATCTTGGAAATCAGTTCACTGAGTGACAACAGGTATCTTAGATGATACCACACCTGTCTCAAAATACAGAATGTGCTGGGTGCGGTGGCGCACGCCTGTAATCCCAACGGCTCAGGAGGCTGAGGCAGGAGGGTCCCGAGTTCAGAGCCAGCCTCAGTAATATAGTGAGTCCCTAAGCAAATCAGTGAGACCCTGTCTCTAAATAAAATACAAAATAGGGCTGGGGGTGTGGCTCAGTGGTTGAGTGCCCTGAGCTCAATCCCCGGTACGCCCCCCAGAAAAGGTTGGTGTACAAGGAAAGAACGATATTTTCTTTGTGTCTGACCATTTCACTTTCGAATACAAGGTACTAGGTGGGCAAATGAGCCCCCATCCCAAAAGTGCCCTGTCACTACCTCCAGATGCGAACGCAGCCTCCTCCTGGTATCATGAAGGTATAAATGTGCCATTTGGACCCTGCTCCTCTGTGGGAAGAGTTCTCCATGGCCACGGTCAGCTTTGATCTATGGGTTTCAAACAGAAATCACAGCTTTGAATACTGCCAAGTCTGCTGGCCTTTTCGAAACCCAGAATCTGGCCAAGCCCTGTGGTCTCAGAACACAAGCTGCCTCTCCCCATGGAGGGTCTGAGTGGTCATGTCAGATGGCAGGACTTGCCAGCTAGCCAGCCGTCGACAAACAGAACCTGCCCTTGCTGCAGGCCACTTGCTGGTGGGTGCTGGGGACACGGCACTGAGCAAGATGAGGCCTTGCCCTCCCAGTCCCCCTGGAGCCTGGTCCAGCAGGGAGGAGACAGCAGATGTCTCTATTTAAACAGTGAAGTAAACATAAAACTGCAAAAGTCCCGGCACGAGCTGCCCCTTGTTCTTAGCTTCCAGCTAATCACGGGTAAGCTTCCCCATCACTCCCTGCAAGCCAGTCTCCTGGGTCCTTTATTTCCTAGAGCTGTTTCCTTCCCCTCTTGAACACATTTACAAAGGAAACACCCTCCGATCCCTCTCCTATCTCATCCCTTTTTTGTTTTTTTGGTGCCGGGGATTGAACCCAGGGGCACTCAACCACTGAGCCACACCCCCAGCCCTATTTTGTACTTTATTTAGAGACAGGGTCTCCCTGAGTTGCTCAGGGCCTCGCTGTTGCTGAGGCTGGCTTTGAACTCATGATCCTCTTGCCTCAGCCTCCTGAGCTGCTGGAATCACGGGTGTGCGCACTGTGCCCGGCTAGTCTTGTCCCTTTTCAACAGATCAGTCTCTTGTTTCTTGTTTGGATTCGGGTTTAAGCTACATGTCCTAAGGGAGTCCTTCCCTCAGGTTGATTCGTGTCTTCCTGGGCTCCTCCAGCCCTACCTGGATTCCCTTCCTGACGTGGAGCCCTGTAGACTTGGAGGCTCTCGGGGACACCTTGGTGTCTAGCATGTCTGACGTCTAGCGCTGTCTTACCACCTGGGCCTCCCCGCCGGGCAGCGCGTGGTCTGGCCTTCATGTCTCCATGTCAACCGCACCCCATCCCAGGGTGTCCCTCCCTGCTCCTCCCTCTTCCTGGAACTCGGCCTGTGGGATGCAGCCGCTGGTCCACTCTCGTCTCCTGCAGGTCTCCGATCAGATATTAACTCACGCCTGTGGCCTTCCCCACCACTGCAGGGAGAGCAGCGGCCCTTGTCCTGGGCCCCGCGACTCCCCTCTTCTCCCTCCACGGCCCCGTCTGAGTCTTCGCCCACTTCATTGGTGATGTTTTCTGCAAGAGCTCCAACAACGCCTGACATGTCTTTGGTGCATAATAAATGTTTATTCAATGAAAGCATGAATTGGTGCGTAATGCTTGCCGAATTATCTGGCACGTAGTAGGTACTCAGTAAATGCTCTGGAAGGAAAGACTGCCTGAATGAGGAAGTATAGGTACTGCTAAAACAGGTGCAGGTGTTGGGCTCAGTCGGAGAAGTCACATCAGGTGTATGGAATAAGAAAGAGGTTCCAGGGGCTGGGGCTGTGGCTCAGCGGCAGAGCGCTCGCCTAGCACGTGCGCGGCCCGGGTCGATCCTCAGCACCACGTAAAAACGCATTGTGTACAACTAAAGCAAATAAATAAATATTAAAAAGAAAAAGGAAAAAAAAGAAAGAGGTTCCAGGGGCTGGGGTTGTGGCTCAGTGGCTGAGCACTTGCCTCGCATATGTAAGGCACTGGGTTCGATCCTCAGCACTGCATAAAAATAAATACGGAAATTAAAGGTTAAAAATTAGATATAAATAAAATAAAGGTGTTCTGTTTATATGCAAAAAATAATAATAATAATAATAATGATAGGCTCAGTGGCCCACGCCTGTAATCCCAGCGGCTCAGGAGGTTGAGGCAGGAGGATTGAGAGTTCAAAATCAGCCTCAACAACTTAGTGAGGGCCAAAGCAACTCAGTGAGACCCTGTCTAAAATAAAATATCAAAAGGGCTAGGGATGTGGCTTGGTGGTTAGTGGCCCCTGGGCTCAATCCCTTGTACCAAAGGAAAAAAAAAAAAAAAGGTTTCAGCTCCTTTTTATTTTCACCAACGTCAAACTTTCCTACGGTTGGCAGTGAGAGGAGACTGCAGGAGCAGGGTGGGGGCTCGGCGAGACCCTGCGCTCCCCAGACATCCGTCTCTCCCGCTGCCCGCACCTCCCCCTCCAACATATTTCCACTCAGCTGGCAGCTTTTGTAGTTCTGCAGTTTCTTGCCAAGAATGGAGATTAAAAATGTCCCATAGAGAAATTAGCATCGGGGTTGACCAACTGGAAGCCAAACCCTGCAGCTATTTTCCAGCGTTCCTCAACTCCCAGGAGAAGCAGAGAGGAAAAGGAGCAGAGGTTAGGAGGCAGGGTTCTAGAAGTTTCGATCTCTTCTTGTGATGGCTGAGTGGGGGTGGGGGTGGGGCTGCATGTTACGGAGCAGAGGGGCCTGAGCTGGGGCAGGAGCGTCCTCTGCCTCTTCACTGGTCTTTTGGTTACAAATGACACTAAAGGAGTGAGACGTTTCTTTTAGAGCTATGTCAGGATTTGCTCCATAAATTACCTGGGAGGATGCCATATGCAAATGCAAGAAGAAATAGCAGTTAGTGTTGGTGTGCACGGCGGCAGCCGGGTTGTCCTCAAGGGGAAGGAAGGAGAAGAAGCCTTCCTCCTCATGAAATCTTTCCTATCAGCGGGTAGATTCCATGACTGTTCACACTCGGCTGAACAGGTGGGGACGAATCCAGAAATTCCAGTTACAGCGATTTAGCCCACATTTCAACACGATCCTGCATGATAGTCACAGTGGATGCCTGTACGCCTTGGGAAACTCAAGAGCTGCTCAGACAGTCTCTCTCCTGGGATGAAGGAAGCCTCATAAGCAGATAAAAGGCCATTCAAAATACGATTCTTTCTCCAAACCCAGTTCACTTCCCTTTTAAGGCAATGACCCCTAGGAAGATTAGCAACAATTCACACATAAAAAAGAAAGGGTGAAATATACCTTAGCCCCCATCAGGATCATATTTAGCCTACAGGAAAAGTATTCCACAATAACTAACAGCAATCATGCACATTTCATGGTTGAAGACAGTGGGGCTCAAACAGGCTGTAAAAGTTGCTATCATGTGACGGCGTTGGTCATTTGGTTCTAGAGCTGCCAGTTACAAAGGCCCGAGCTGTCAATCAAGATGCCATACTGGGTGTGGTACTTCCTGTAATGTTTCATTTTTTTCACCTTTGCCAGTTATAGTACACATTATAAATGTTATTTATTATAGTATAGCACATTCTATATTGCTTTAGTATATCATAATTTTTAATGGTGTTACAGTGTTTTTTTTTTTTTAAATCTAGGTAAAATTCACTTGAAATAAGATTTGACATTTTAACGCCCTCTCCCACATTTTTTTCTTTCCTTCCATTTTTCTGAACCCAGGGGCACTCAACCACTGAGCTATATCCCCAACCCTGTTTTTGTATTTTATTTAGAGACAGGGTCTCGCTGAGTTGCTGAGGCTGGCTTTGAACTCACCGTCCTCCTGCCTCAGCCTCCTGAGCTGCTAGGATCACAGGCATGCACCACTGCGCCTGGCTCACGTTTTTTCTTTTTGCAGTGCTGGGGATCAAATCCAAGGAGTAAAGCATGCTAGGGAAACTGTCACTGAGCTCCAGGCCCAGCCCCAGCCCTCACTTTAACCATCTTAAAGTACACAGTTCAGTGGCATTTAGTGAATCCCTAACACTGCACCGATCTTCACTCTCGAGTCCCACAGACTTTTCATCGTTCCCAAAAGAAGTCCCATGAATACTAAACGGGACCCTCCCTTCCTCCTCCCTTCCTCCAGGTCTTGGCAGCTCCTCATCTATTCCCTATGTCTCTGCATCTGCCTTTTCTGGACATTTCATACAAATGGAGTCACTAAACATGGGGCCTTTTATGTTTTCCTTCTTTCATTTGACATGATTTTTCCTTTTTTTTTTTTTTTTTTTTTTTTTGCTTCTGCTGTCACTTTTCAGTACTGGGAATTAAACTCAGGGGAACCACTGAGCCACGTCCCCAGCCTCCTTATTTTATTTTGAGACAGAAGCTCACTAAGTGGCTGAGGCTGGCCTCAGACTTTCGATTCCTCCTGTCTCAGCCTCCCTCTGGGATTACAGGCACGCACCATCACGCCGCGCTGGTTATTCCCTGTTTTAGCACTCTGCTATGGTTTAGATACGAGGTGGACTCCCACAGCTCATGCGGGAGACAATGCAAGAGAGTCTAGAGGTGAAATGATTGGGTTATGAGAGCCTTAACCGAATCAGTGCTTTAATCCCCGATAGGGATTAACCGGATGGTAACTGAAGCAGGAAGGGTGTGGCTGGAGGAGGGGGGTCATTGTGGGCATGGCTTTAGAGTACATGTCTTGTCCTTGTTGAGCAGAGATCTCTCCCTCAGTTTCCTGGCGCCCTGTCCTGGGCGGCTTCCCTCCACCACACTCTCCCGCCATGATGTTCTGCCTCAGCTGGAGCCCAGAGCAACGGAGCTGCTGCCTGTGCACTGGGACCTCCGAAACCGTGGCCCAGCAAGCGTTTCCTCTCTAACATGGTTCTTATCGGGTCTTTTGGTCACAGCATTGAGAAAGCTGGCTAAGACACACGTATCAGTACTGGGTTCCTTTTTAGAAGTGGATAGTGTTCCACTGTATGGATGTACTTCGTCTTCTCTATACGTCTGTCCATTGAAAGACGTCTGGGTTGTCTCCACATTTTGATTCTTGAGAGACTGCTGCTGCGAGCTCTCATGCTTAAGTCGTTCTCACACACCTGTTTTCAATTCTTTAGGGGATATATACCTTGAAATTGCTGGATCATACAGTCACTATATGTTCAACTTATTGAGGACCTGCCAAATGGTTTTCCGCAGCAACGATACCATTTTATAGTCCTACCTGCAATGAAAAAAGGGTTCCAACTTCTTTAGATCCTCACCAACATTTGTTATTTTCCATTAAAAAAAAATGCCTTTCTTGTGGGTATATAGTGGAATCTTACTGTGGTGTTGATTTACATTTCCCTAGTGACTAATGATGTTGAACATCTTTTCATGGGCTTCACAGTGATTTATTAAAATAAATTTTAATTTTTAGAACAGTTTTAGATTCACAGAAAATTGCAAAGAATATGTAACAGTATTTTAGAAACACAATTGCCATATAAAACATACTAGAAGGGATCTCTTGCCGAGTTGCAAGTTAGTTGCAAGGAAGTTACACCTTCCACATTGGGTTTTGAATTTTATGATGGAAAAATAAGTCACTGGAGCACAGTATTATTGTTAAGGAAGGTTCTGGTACATTACTTATTTTGTCTATGGAATCATGTTACAGAGTAGCAGTTAATAAGTAGAAGTACCTAGAACAGAGGTTAAGGACATGTTCTTAGTCACACCAGGTCTGAACATTGGTTGTATCATCTTAGGCAAGGTACTGAACCTCTCTGAACCTCAGTCTCTTCATCACTAAAGCAGGGATAATATTTTCTATCATATATCCATTGCTATTATGCTCACGATTTTGATTAAGACAAAGACAAATTATCACAAAGATTTAATGAGACAATAAATGCAAAGATTTATAGCAGAGCATGCCATGTTGTAAATGTGTCTCCATGTGAATGTTATTTTTCTTTCAATTTGTTTTGCATCCATTTAAAAATGGAAAGCCGTCCCTAGATAATGAGCCATACAGGGACCGGTTAAGGAATCAACTGGCCGTGGGTTGTCACCCATGCAGAAAGATAAGTGGGGTTTCCCGCAACCTCTGCTTCCTTGTGTATGTGAACACGTGCACAGGAACTGGTGGAAAATGCATTTCTTTTTGTGACCAGCAATCATAAAAGTTTGGAAAACATGCACCTAGGGAGGTTCTCACCCATCTGGAGAGCAGGGTCAGGAAATGCCAGCCTGCCTCAGCACAGGGTTGCATGGCTGTAATAGTTTTCAGTTCCATGTGGCCAATCCAAAAAGGAAACTGATACTGAGACTAGAGGGTAAAATACGATGACTAACTGAAGGAGTTGAGTTGAGACTAACAAAGGGCAACCCTGGATCTGAGTGGCGAGAAGGGGAAAAGCATTGCTCTCTGTCTAGTGTTTGCTTCCATTGCTCAGCTGTGAGTGGTCCCAGCACTCTCAGAGTTGTAGAGGCAAGGTCAGAAGATCAAGGTCAAACATCTGAAAAATGCAGATGCTGAGTCTGGAAGCAGACACGTTCCCAAGCACATGCCAGTGTGTGCACCCACTCACGCAGAGGGCAATTTAGTGATTAAAACTGCAGCTAGGCTCCCTGGCGCACACCTGTCATCCCAGCAGCTTGGGAGGCTGAGGCAGGAGGATTGTGAGTTCAAAGCCAGCCTCAGCTAATTAGCAAGGCCCTAAGCAACTCAGTGAGACCCTGTCTCTAAATCAAATACAAAAAAGGGCTGGGGATGTGGCTCAGTGGTGGAGTGCCCCTGGGTTCACTCCCTGGTACCAAAAAAAACAAAAACAAAAATGCGGTATCTTCCTACACAGACTTATTCAACAGTTCCTTGCTGCGTTTAAAATCCTCCAAGTCCTGAAACTTGGGCAGGCTGAGGGCCTCAGCCAGGAGTGTCAGGAGTGTTCGGGGTATAAGGACTCCAAATTTGGGCACCGACTCCCCAGGATACAATTGCTCACAACCATTCTGGGTTTGGCCAAGTCTCTCCTTACGTGGGTAACGATTCATAAAAATGAGTTTAAAATTCCAGGAATGTGCTAAACCTGGAGTAGTGAGTAGCACATTTTGGGGGTCCTCATGTATTCAGCTACATAATTTGGTGGGGGAAGAATTTTCCAAAGATGGCACAGCTCATGGAATGAGGTTGTTCAGATGCCAGATTGCTTCATGGTCCTGAGTCGTTTCCCCAAACCTCACCTACCCTTGGTGGGACGAGCTTCGTGGCAAGACAGAGCTTTATGGAATCATATATTCAAGCTGAGGGTGACTTTCACCACCTGAGACCTCTATGAACTCCCCCATAAAAACACACCTTCAAGTGCCATAATGTGATCATAAAACTGGACTTCACCTTTCACTTCTTAAAATACCGTGAAAATAGATCAAAGGGGAGGAGGTAAGAAATGCTCCCAACAATGGCACCTTTATTTTCTAAAGCCCTGTTTACAAATTACAGTCCTTCCTAATGAGAGGTCTTGTAGGATCACCCCAGGTTTCCCTGTCTGTGAGCTTTCTAAACACTGTTTGTTTCTTGCCTGGGGAAGTCTTCCTCCAGGGTGAGGGGAATGTGTCTTAGTTCTTTGCCATCCGTCCTGACCAGGAATCAACAAAATCAGTATTTAATAAATTTCCTTTGAATAAATGAAAGGATGAATGAATAAAAACCATCTACTCCACATTCAACTGTCACGGTCCATCTTGCAACATATAATTCTTTTTCAGCTTAGCCTCAGAGAGACTCAAGACCCACTTGAGAACATTCAAAATGGTCGACGGCCTGTGGTTTAACAGGCCATGTGTATTCAACAAGCATAATACTCCACTGGTTTCCATTGTAAAGGGTTTAGCAATGTGATGTTGCCAGCTTCAGAATATCTTTAAAATATCTATAAAAATATGGGCCAACCACTGCAACTCTGACTGAAATCGAACTCCCACTACATTTGATGTTTTGGAACTGTTAGTTGCAGAAAAGGCAATTAAGGGCCTGCAGAGGAACTCACCTTCATGAAGTTTTCCCAAGTAGTCCCAAGTCCACACGCACCCTGCCTGGCTCAGCCACACAGCCGAGGGGTTTGGGGGAGGTTGGGGATCAAACCCAGATGCTCACCCGGGCCAGACCCTTGCTCTGCCACTGAGCCACATCTCTAGCTCCTGATGTTCCTGACTCATGATTCCTTGTTAAAACCCCTGAAGAGCAGTCAGTGCGTCCATTCTCAACAACTGAAATTTCTTCAGCAGAGACTAAAATTTCTCTGAGTGCTTTTCTCTCCTGTTAGTGAGAAGCTCCTTACTACTGGGGTTGCTAAACGTGGACCATGGGTGCTGCTCGTGGTTGTCTTCCCAGGCAGGCGACACAGGCCAGGCTGTGCGAAGTGGGAGGGGGGAGAGGAACAGACAGGAAAGGAGATCGAAGAGACGAGACACCTGAGAGCCCTGCTTGGACCTCTCCATCCAGATGATGCTCACCTCTGGTCTTGCCAGTTAGAGACGGTGATCTTCTCTATATGCATACGTATGTATATACACATATATACACACACATACGTATTTTTTGTACCAGGGATTGAACCCAGGGATGCTTAACCACTGAGCCACATCCCCAGCCCTTTTTATATTTTATTTTGAGACAGGGTGTCCTTGAGTTGCTTAGAACTTGCTAAGTTGCTGAGGCTGGCTTTGAACTCACGATCCTCCTGCTTCAGCCTCCCAAGCTGCTGGGATTACAGGAGTGTGTCACTGCACTCCTTTGATAATAAAATACATTATTACTTGAGCATCTACCATGTTGTTCAAACTACTGTAGTCTTGCAGAGTTTGTGAGTGATAGAATAGAAGAGATATACAAATGTCCATTCTCAAGAAAATGTGAATTTCCTGTTTGCAAGATAATAGCAATCTCATTAGATATGTTTCAGTAGAATTATGCAGGTTATTATGCCAATTTCAGATATTAAGTATTCATATATACACATACACGCGCACACACACATACGCACACGCACACACACACATATGTACTAGGGGTGGAACCCAGGGGCATTTTACCTCTGAGCTGCATCTTTTTTTTTTTTTTTTTCCAAAAGTCACAATGACATTTATTCAGTATTGTACTTCACATTTTGGGGGAGATTATAGGAGGAGGAAGGGACAAAAGCATCTCATTGGAGTCCCCAATGTGTACGACAATTCTGATAGTACAAGGATAGGATGAAATGGCCAGGCAATCAAATGGAAAGTTCCAAATATTTTCTGATTTCTATAATTGAAATGATAAGATGTGTAAGTACTAAGCCCATGGTAAGCAATAAATGTCAGTTGCCATTCCTAGCTAGGTTCCCCACAGGTGAGGTTATACCTAGACATTATCATCCTTTTCCTTCCAGGGAATAAAGCTTGTCTAGAAAACTAGGGACCTGAAAGTACAGTACAGTTTGGGTGACTCAGCTGGCCACTTTCTCTCCATCCTCCCCACCCCACTATGCTAGGGAAGGGCTCAGAGTAGAACTTCCCCAGTGGCTTTCCTGGGCCTAGCTAGCTTGTCCTGGCAGATTCCACATGGAGGGCTCGGGCTGCAACTCTCTAGTGCACAGCCCTCTCTTTTCGGCGATGATAATGGTAGGGAAAGAAGCGCACACGCGTGCTGATTTCTCGGGCGGTCTTCAGGATCTCAACAGCCTTGCTGTGCTCAGTATCTTGGAAATCCACATCATGCACAGGTAGAACTTGGTCCCCTTCTTGAAGTCCTGCTCAATGTGCATCTGAGTCAGGAATCACCTTGGAAATGAAGATGCCTGGCTGGGAGGCCTTTCCTCCTCTGAGGTTAACTCCTAACCGAGCTCCAGGAGGCTTCTTCAGTGAGACCATACGAGGCAGAAACTGGGTCCCTTCGTTGGGGTAGTCTGGGTGGTATACTCTCTCATGAGGAGGAGTCCATGCTGGGGGATTCTCATAGGCAGGCAGGGAAACCACAGGGTAGTCATCATGAGGAATTCGGCTGTCTATCTCAGGCAAGACCCACCGCTTAAACACCAAACCACCTCAGCAGTCGTGAAGTCCTCTGTGAGCTGCTTCCTTAGTCCTTTTTTTTTGTACCAGGGATTGAACTTTAACCACTGGGCCACATCCCCAGCCCTTTTTAATATTTTATTTAGAGACAGGGTCTCAATGAGTTGCTTGGCGTCTCACTTTTGCTGAGGCTGGCTTTGAACTCACGATCCTCCTGCCTCAGCCTCCGAAGCCACTGGGGTTACAGGCGTGCTCCAATGCACAGGCTAATGTTTGCCTCTTGATAGCATTCTTCAGGAATTAAAAAATAACCAACTTATATGTCCCCCCTTTTCCTACAGCTGACCAACAAATTTCCCATCCTCACATTTTTAGAAAAATGAAGTAAAATGCCACTGTAGACTGCAATTATAACTTTCTTTCATCACAACTAGAAAACTTGGGAAAGAAATCAATTTGGGAGAAATTGAAGAAATGAACATTTCATATGCATGATTTTCTCCTTCCTTCAAATAGAACTAGTTCAATGAAAAGTAAGATCTCAATTTGCTGAGAGTTTATTGTTATAGCTGACTTCTTCATTATTGCTGGGTATGGTGGTGCACACCTGAAATCCCGGAGACTTGGGGAGTTTGAGGCAGGAAGATGGCTATTTCAAGGCCAGCCTCAGTAATTTAGTGAGGCCCGAAGCAACTTAGCAAGACCTTGTCTCAAAATAAAAAATAAAAAGGGCCAGGGAAGTAGTGCCCCTGGGTTCAATCCCCAGTACTAAAAACAAACCCAAACAGCTGTGTAATAAGGTAGGCGCTTATAAGGCTCCTCAAATGATTGCTACAGGGATTACTGTTCCAGGGCAGGAGATCACTTTCACCTTGAAACTGACATGAGCTGGGCGCAATATAATTCCAGTACTCAGGAGGCTGAGGTAGGAGGATCACAAATTTGAGTCCCAGCTTCAGTAACTTGGTGAGACCCTGACTGAAAGCAGAAAATAAAAAGGTCTCGGGCTGTAGAACACCCCCGAGTTCAATCTCCAGTACAAAAAAGAAAAGAAAAAAAAAAAAAAAAAAAAGGAAGAAAGAAAGATGAAAGAGTTTAGCTCAGTACCTGTACTGCAGCTCTGGATCTTCACACTGTGTAGAAATGTTCGCAAATTAATCCTCTTTATTTTCCCACAAATTACTTGAACTTCAAAGTTTCAAAGTCCAAAGGTGGGAAACAGGACATTGTGTTCCAGAGTGGAATGCTATATTCCTTCATCCTAAAAGGAAGACGTAGGAAGGTGACTAAAATTGTGTATGCACTATGTGACCAATTCAGACTAAAAAAAAAAAAAAAAAAAAAAAAAAAAGCTGTTGCCTAATTCTGTTACATGGTTACATCCTTTCACAGTGCAGTATTCTAAGCATGGGCTTTGGATTGTGCCTCTGGGTTTATATTCTGGCTTCGTTACTGTTAAGCTCTTGCGCAAGTTTCTTGAGTCCAAGCTTCCCTTTGCTCAATGGCAGAATTAAGATTATTCCTGGTAAGGTTTACTCCACATGGTTGTGGTGACTACATCAAATAACACATGTAATTCCAGCAGCTCAGGAGGCTGAGACAGGAGGATCGCAAGTTCAAAGCCAGCCTCAGCAACAGTGAGGCCCTACGCAACTCTGAGACCCTGTCTCTAAATAAAATACAAAAAAGGGCTGGGGACGTGGCTCAGTGGCTGGAGTGTCCCTGAGCTCAAGCCCTGGTAACCCTCCTCCCCAAAAATGTAACTACATTGGCATATGCGTTAAGCCTCAAGGTTAGGTATTTTTAGGCTTCTCTCAAAATTCTCCAAATGATTCAGGTATATACAACACTTACTATCCTGCCAGGTGTGGTGGCCCCTGTTTACAATCCTAGAAGTTTGGGGGGCTAAAGTAGGAGGATGGTTAGGTATTTTACAAGACTAGCATCCTAGTTTATATCTATTAATTTCTCTTTCAAGAAAGTAATCTAGAAATACCTTGGTTGTAGCCACCACACTTGAATTGGCTATGTCGTGTATTAGAATGAGAACTTAATGTCACCCTTTCTCCATTCATGTATCCGTTCAGCAACCGTATGTAGTGCACACTGCACACAAGGCATGTTTTTTGGGTTTGCTATTTATTCACTTATTTTGGTATCAGGGATTGAACCCAAGAGGGCTTTACCACTGAGCCACATACCCAGCCTCCCCTCCCCCTGCTTTTTTTTTTTTTTTTTTTTTTTTTTTTTTGGTACTGGGGATTGAACTCAGGGGTACTCAACCACTGAGCCACCTCCCCAGCCCCTTTGTATATTTTATTGAGAGACAGGGTCTCACTGAGTTGCTTAGGGCCTCGATAAGTTGCTGAGGCTGGCCTTGAACTTGCGATCTTCCTGCCTCAGCCTCCCGAAGCACTGGGATTACAAGTGTGTGTCTCCACGCCTGGGCAAGACATGGGTTTTGGCACTGAGGTTTCAAGTTTGAGTAGAAGACACACGATTTCTGCCCTGCAGTTGCTTCCACTCTGGGACACAGGAACGACGCCAGGTGAAACAGAATAGACAGGAAGTGCAGGAGGGGCATCCTAACCCTTTAGAACCTGGAAATCAGCTGTGTTGAAGGTTCAAATGATTTCCCTGATTACGTCTCTCTTCCTCTCTCCATCCTGCCCTCTGTCCCCTCAGACATTTCTTCTCCACATTTGAAATTTTAAGCATGGGCTGTGGGTATTTCTCAGTGGTAGAGGGCTTGCCTAGTATGTGCAAGGCTACGGACTTGATCCCCAGCACTGCAAAAGAAATAAATTAATTAAGAAATAAAATTAGAAGTGTGTTAAGTTCTAAGTCCTGTTCCCTCCTCAGCTGCTGCAAGGAGTCCTAGGTAGGAAGATGTTGCTGTCGCAGGTGGAATCACAGCCACCTGGCTGTGTTCATCCCTGGGACTGCCCTGGGTGGGGGTGAGAGTCATGTGGCACCCATGATTTTAGGTGGGTAGGTGATTTTTAGCAAAGGATCGGATATCGTTGAACTATAGAATGGTAAGGTGGGGAAACACAAAAGGTGGAGCTCACTAGTGATCTGTGCAGGAATCCGAGACTCCTTTCCACATGTGGTGTGCACGATGTGTATATATATGTGTGTATAGAGACATAAAGGATTTTTTTAAATTGTAGTTGGATGCAATACCTTATTTTATTTATTTGTTTTTATGTGGTGCTGAGGATGGAACCCAGGGACTCGCACTTGCTAGGCAAGTGCTCTACTGCTCAGCCACAACCCCATATCACGACATATATTTTTTTGTGGCAGGATTCATTTGGCCAACACGTGAGCAGTGATAAAGTACCAAAGGCTATTCTAGAAACTGTGAGTCGCATCAGTAAGCCAAACTCTGCAGTGTCCAGCCCTCAGGGAGTGCACGTGCTCCACAGACCTGCCTCCCAGGATCCCATTGGGCCTTTGACCTCCACATTGTATAGCAGCACCGCCTTAAAAGTCTAGGTGACAGGTTCCACCCTTGAGATTTCAATCGCTGGATCTGTCAGGTCTTGGGAATTTACCATTGACAGCCTTCCTCATTTGATCCAGCCCAATAGATCGATAGACAACAGAGGGTAAGGCACATGCTTGTAATTCCAGTTATTCCAGAGGCTGAGGCAGGAGGATCACAAGTTCAAGGCTAGCCTCTCCAACTTAGTGAGACCCTGTCTCAAAATAAGAAATAAAAAGGTCTGGGCATGTGGCTCAGTGGTAAGTACCCCCGGATTCAATTTCCAGTACCAATCAACCTATAAAATTAAAATAGTGAAATAAAAAAAAAGTGTGGTTATATTTAAGTTCCAGAAAGGAGATGAATTATTGTCATCATCTACCGCGAAAACGTTCTATTTCTCTTCCCCATGCTACTGCTACTATGAGTTTCTGTAGCTGTATGCTGCTTTGTAAGTATTCACTTCGCAAGTGTTCTCCTAGGAATACCCCCAAGAACTCCTTAGCTTTCGGGAAGTAAAGGCTCTGAGAGGTCACGGAACTTGCTCGAGGTCACGAACATCCGAGTCCAGCCCTCAACCCCGATCACCCCGCTGTGGCATCCCAGGCTCCTGGGGTGGAGCGCACCGGGGACAGCGGACTTGGTGTGGAGCTGGTCTTCCTGACCCCAGCCGGGCTGGCACAGGCGCTCTCCACCCCGCCTGTGGGCGGCGCTGGCGCCGTAGGGACCCCCGGGCCGCGGATTCCGCGAGGTGGCTGCCGCGCCCACACCCCTGCGGGCGCTAGGACGCGGGCGCACGTCCCGTGCCCGCGGGGATCTTTATTCGCTGGCCTCGAAGTGAGTCCAAGGCTTCCCGGCTTCACCAGGAGCTTGAGCCCGGGGCAGAGAACTGGCGGCGCAGTCTTTGCAGGAAGGACAGCTGGAAGGCTAGATGGGGATCTTAGGTGAAGACCACGCTAGCTAGCCCGGTGGCTTCTCTCCCCCTTAGTCTGCCCAGGTCCTAAAAAGTTGGCCCCAAAGTTTAAGGTGAGGGTGTTTGTAAGTGTGGGCGCGTTTGAGGCGCAAGGGGACCTCAGTTGGGGGGCTCTTGGGAACCCACCGCCCCCCTCCCCAGAGTCACAGGACACCCGCCAAGACCCCGCGCCAGGACCTGAACCCGTGGGCGCAGGGGAGGCGGGGAGCAGCTCGACTCCGAGTCGGCCCCAGGTTTTAGAGGGAAGTGTGGCGGGGGCGGTGGACCAGCTGGGCCGGGTGACCGACAGCGGGGCCAGCCACTGGCCGAGGGCGGCGAGGAGGCTTAGGGCTGGCGCGAGGGCGTGCTTGTGTGCGTGAGCGAGCGCCGGGAGGAGGGTGCGAGCCTCCCCAGCCCCCACCTGTTTGCACGGTTTTGCACGCCGCGGACACACTGCCGGGCTCCGCGAGTTGCAGACGGTTGGGGTGAACACTACGCGCCTCCGTGTTCCCCAAAGTCACTTGCCCAGTCGACTGGTTTGCAGGAAAAGAAGGAGGAATTAGAGGGGTGGAGGAAAAAGGGCCAAGCGGGCTCCCCGTGGGGTCGGCTTTAGGACCCAACGGGAAGCACGTAGGCATCCCCGGGTTCGGGGCGGAGGGGCGGGGCCGGCGGGCCGGCAGGCGGCCGCGGGGCGCATGCGCGCGCGTCTCCTCTCGCCGGCCGCCGGGCTCCGCGGCGCGGAATAGAATGAACTGTAACAAAACAAGTCGAGCCTTTGTATCTGCTTAAAGGGGCCGCGGGCACTTCCCTCCGGCCCCCTCCGCCCCCGCCCCGCAGCCGCGTCTCCCGGCTCCCGGCAACTGCCTGGAAGGGCTTCCCCCGTCCTCTGGAACAGCCCGCCGGCGAGGAGGGCGAGCCGGGCGGGCAGCGCAGAGGAGGCGCCGCGTTTCTAAAGGCAAGAAAGAAAGGAAGAGAGAGAGAGAGAGAAAACCACTGGAGAGGCGCAGAGTGGACTCCGGCCCGGGAGAGCACGACCCGGCGCCGGGACGCGGACCGAGAGGCACCGGAATGCAAACAAAGCTCGCGGGCGCCCGTGCAGGGCTCGCGGGGGAGCCCAGAAAGTTTGTTCCCTGATGGCTTGAGTGCGCGGGCGTGCGCGGGGGGCGAGCTGCCGAGTGCTCCCTCCCGGTTCTTATTTGGGGAGAGACGTTTCTCCCATGAGCCAGAGGAGGCTCGGGGGCTTGTGCGTGGGGGCACCTGTCTCATTTTACTGTTTTTTTTTTTTTTTTTTTTTTTGGAGGAGGGGTTTAACTCATCATGTCGAAAGTGATCCAGAAAAAGAACCACTGGACTAGCAGGGTTCACGAATGCACCGTGAAGCGGGGACCCCAGGGCGAGCTGGGGGTGACGGTGCTGGGGGGCGCGGAGCACGGGGAGTTTCCGTATGTTGGAGCCCTGGCGTCCGCAGAGGCGGCGGGGCTTCCCGGCGGTGGCGAGGGCCCGAAGCTGAGCGAGGGCGAGCTGCTCCTGGAGGTGCAGGGGATCCGGGTGTCGGGTTTGCCCCGCTATGACGTGCTGGGAGTCATCGACAGTTGCAAGGAGGCCGTCACCTTCAAGGCCGTCAGACAAGGTAAGACGGGGCGTGCCCTAGGGGGGCGCACCCAGACACGAGGGGCGGCCTGTGGGGCGCCTCACCATCTCGATTTCGCGCTTTCCTTCTCGGAGCGCAGCAGAGAGAAGTTGAGGCCGTGCGCCCGGTCGTGGTGAGAGACGCAAAGTTCTGGCGAGGCTGCGGGGCGTCTGCCCACCTGCGTTTGGGTAGGGGCTGGGTTTGCGCAGGGAAGCGGGGAGATGTCTCCCAGGCCTGACTTGCCAAGCTGGTATCTCAGCCACCAGATGCTGCACAGCCTCGACTGAACCTGAAGGGGACTTGGGAAACTGAGGCTGGGGCCGTGGTGGACGTGTCCCCGGCTTTTCTTGGGGGAGTGATGCAGCGCGAGTAGCTTTTGGCATTCTTGCGCCACTAGTCAGTTTCTAGACCTGGTGATTGGGTGTGTGGAAGGAGAGGGGCTACGGTTTACCGGATCTCTTCAATCTGAGAAATAGCTTCACCCTGTCTCGCCTCCAGGTGGGCCATTGTGACCCCCTGGAGATTCCTAATCCGCCGGTGAAGAGCCTGCATTCACCCCACAGCTGGATGACGCATGTGTCTCCCCGAGGTGTGGGGGGGGGGGAGGTGGGTTCAGCTCGAGGCGCCAATCTAGTCCAAGTTTACCGGCCACCGTCGTCGTCGTCATTATTGATGGTGATGATAACAGTTGTTCACTGACAGTTTACTAGTGCGAGACTCTCAGTAAAATGCTATATTTGCACATCTCATTCTGATTCACAGTTCTGAGATCGACTTTTTATAAAACCCATATTACCAATAAGGAAACCAGGACTGATGTTAGTTAAGAGACTTGTCCAAGGTCACACAACCGCCCGAAGCGTCCCCTTGTGAACAGAGCTTTAAGCACGGAGGAGGGAGGGATTGGGAGACGGTACTTGGGGACTGGGGTGTGTGTGCTGACTTTGAGGAGGTAAGGAGAGCAGATTCCTCCATCAGAAGTCTCTAAAGGAGGAAAGACCTCTTAAAAGAAGCCTTTGCTGCTGCTGGTGGTGGTAGGTCCCTTACATCTCAGTGTGGTGTAGGCAAGGACTGTCCCTGTACCCATGTGAGAATGACTGAAGTCTTGAGGGGAGCCCTGTGCAACCCAGCACTGGGACGCAGGTTCTCAGTGAAAGCACCAAAGGAGGTGGTGGAGCTGAATGTGGTGAAAAGTTTCCATATGTTTCCATAGGAAGGGCTGCAGCTGCAGCAATGTGTCAAAGGAAAGGGCTGGGCGGAGCTGGTCCTCCTCTAGAAACAGACCTCTTCCAGATGAGGAGGAGGAGGGGATGGGGGGGGGGGGGGGGGTAGCCTGGCCTTTTGGTAACTTCGAGAGCTGAGAGAGCTGAATTTAATGAAAACTCTGTCATTTATGTCCTAATCTTCCACCTGGACACCTCCTCCAGGAAGTCCTCCACCATCCTGCCAAGATGAGCAAATATTTCCTCCTCTGTGCTCCCTGACTGTCTAGCTTGTAGTTTTTTACTGTGAGTCTATTCAGGTGGTGGATTCACTGAAGGGAAAGACTCAACTCCTCTCTCTCTCTGCTGGAGGTCCCCTTGCCCTGCCCCATGATATATTCTTATGTTCTTATCTGCATACCAGCTTGTGGTATTACATAAGCTAATGAGGGGAACATGCCCAGAACTGTGCTACTAGTACATAGTAAGTGCTGAAAAAAGATTAGCTATTGTTTTTATGTTTGAGTTGAATTTGAGCAGTTATTATTTATTTATTTATTTATTTATCCAGCAGCCTGGATTATGAATTTAATGCCAGTTACCCGGATGAGGGTGACTTGATGGAACTTTAGAGAAAATACTGTGTCAGGAACAGCTGCAGGTCTCAATTCAGGGCCATTTTGGAGTAAGGGCAGAGGGTGAACTGGCTGGGGTTCCTGCCCATCCAGTGGGGTGCCTGGTGGTGTGTAATGGGTACTCAGTTTGGGCTCATTTGCAGTGTGCAAGATGTTGTGTGGATGAGCCACACCCTCCCAGAAGCAATCAGAGGGCTGGGAGGCATGGGCCCAGCCCTGTCTCATCCATGGAATTTAGGAAAGTTGGGTGGGATTATCAAGAAGGTTTAGGATCAGACACCTCTGGGTTTGAAGGAAACTGCAGTGTCTCCCAGTGTTAATGTCATTCACTCTAGACTATTCTTAGTGCACAGGGATGTTTACAATGTTTACATCAGGGGTGATTGTTTGCATGCCTTTGAACCTATTTTTTTTTTTGGGGGGGGGTACCAGGGATTGAATTCAGGGGTACTCGACCACTGAGCCACATCCCCAGCCCTATTTTGTATTTTATTTAGAGACAGGGTCTCACTGAGTTGCTTAGCATCTTGCTTTTGCTGAGGCTGGCTTTGAACTCACAATCCTCCTGCTTTGAAATCGAGATTCTCCTGCCTCAGCCTCTGCAGCTGCTAGGATTATAGGCGTGAGCCATCTTGCTTGGCTTTTGAACCTATTTGTGATGATAGAAAAAATATGCTGATTGGGAAACTTGGAATAGCCTGGATTCTACTCCATGTAATGATCGCATGGGCAGAGTCAGCTCATCTGACGACTTCATCACAGTACAAGGTGGCCCTTGAAACCATTTCACCCATCCTCCATTCCCTCTTTCATGGTGAGAATGTGATTTAATTACACGACAGAGTTCTGCCTCACTAAGACATTACATTACAGCGACTTCATCATAGTGGGGAGGCTCATCTTTGGTACACAGTAAAGCAAAATGTTCCTTCTGTGTGAGGTAGCCTCTCCCAGGGACACGGGTCACTGTGGGCACTGTCAGTATGGAAATGTCATGGTTGTCTTGTGGGAGAAGATTCTGTTTCATGGCAGTTCTCTGGAAAGATGCATGGACCAAAATAGTCTATAGCAAATGGTATTCTACCGAGCAGGACTGGGCTGCGAGGGAATCAGACTAAAGGAACCTACTGGGCTGGAGTTGTTCATCTTGTGACAGTCCTTTGTCACAAAATGCCTTTTAAAAAAAATAACATATACATATGTATATATACACACACACACACATATATACACATGTGTATATATATGTGTGTGTGTGTGTATATTTTAAATTTGTATTAAGGTATCATTTAGCTACAGTAAGATGCACAACTTTTTCTTTTTTTATATAACAGGGATTGAACCCAGAGGCACTCAACCACTGAGCCACATCCCCAGACCTTTATTTTATATTTTAGAGACAGAGTCTCCTTGACTTGCTTAGGCCCTTGCTAAGTTGCTAAGGCTGGCTTTGAACTCGCAATTCTCCTGCCACAGCCTCTATGCCCGGCTGCTCGACTTTTTTTTTTTTTTTTAAATACGATCTTTTAAAATTTTTTTGCTTGTAGGGCATGCCTGGGCATGAATTCAGCCACACCCTACTTCTGAACCATACCCCTAGCCCTTTTTTATTATTATTTTTTAAATTTTGAGACAGGGTCTCCCCAAATTGTCCAGGCTGGCCTTGAACTTCTGATCCTCCTGTTTCATCCTTCCAAGTAGGAGGCATGCTCCACTGTACCAGTGTCTTTTTAAAATTTGAATTAATTGTTTAACTGATACATAAAAAGATAGAAGTTGCACGTATTCATGGTTACTGTGGGATATTTCTTTACATGTGTATATTGTGTAATGTTTAAGTCAAGTTTGCACAGATCTTATGTGTCTAATTTGATGAGTTTTGACAAACGTATATGCTCATGTTGTCACCGCTACAATCAAGATAAAGAACATTTCCATCACCCCAGAAATTTCCCTCCTGTTTCTTTCCAGTTAATCCCTTCTACTAAAGGCTCTTTGATTTCTTTTATCATAGATTTCTCTGTTCTTCAACTTTATAAAAAGAGAAGTCACGAGGTATGCACTCTTTTTGTCTGGCTTTGTCTTGCGGGGGGTGCATGGGGAGTACTAGGGATTGAACCCAGGGGCCCTTAACTACTAAGCCACATCCCCAGCTCTTTTTTATATTTTATTTAGAGATAGGGTCTCACTAAGTTGCTCAGGGCCTCGCTAAGTTGCCAAGGCTTTAAGGCTGGCTTTGGAGTGTCGAACCTCTTTTCTCAGCCTCCTGAGCCTCTGGGATTGCAGGTGTGCACCCAGCTCTGCCTGGCTTTCTTTTACTAAACAAAATATTCTGGAGATTTCACATTGTGTGCATCATTCTTTAGTTTTGTTTTTGCAGTGCTGGGAATTGAACCCAGGGTGCTTTACCACTGAACTACATCTCCAGTTCTATTTAAAAATTTTTTAAAATGTTGAGATAGGGTCTTGCTAAATTGCCCAGGTTGGCCTCAAACTTGCAATGCTCCTGCCTCAGCCTCCAAAGTAACTGGGGTTACAGGTGTGTGCTATGGTGCAAAGACTGGCCTTTGGTTCTTTTAATTGCTGAATAGTAATTCATTGCACACATTGACTAGTTTGGTTACCTTTTTGCTTCCTGGTAGGCATTTGTAATGTTTACCGTGTTCAAGCTGCTGTTAATGTTCCAAACATTTGCCAATCTTTGATCTTGTTTGTCTTTTGAATTTTGGCCTTTCTAGTGTTGACAGGGGGAAAAATGTAGCTCACGTTTTTTAATGTGCCTGACCAAGGTGTGCTTGGCATGTGCAAAGCCCTGTGAAGCCGGCCCAGCACAAAACAAAAAGGAAAAGAAAGCAGAACATGTCCAGCATCTGCATAGGTAGTGCTCTATAGTCATCCTCTCCTTTAATTCACTCAACTAGACTCACATGTTGGAAACCGAGTTTCAGAGTGTCTGGGTGAATTTTTCAAGGGTGTTACCACAAGTGGCAGAAAGAGCTGGAATTCAGCTGAGTCTCATGCCAAACTCTCTTGCTCTTATTTCCTGGGACATTTGGTTCTGGTAGTGGAGTCCCCAGACCCAGTGGCTTCAGCTTTATTTGGGTTAGATCTGCAAATTCCCGGCCTCCTGGCAGCAGGACTGATTCAGGAAGGCTGGGGGCGGGGCCTGGGGCTGTTTCTGGAGTTTGCTCAGGTTCAAGTACTGTCGCCCTCGGGTGCAGCCTGCAGTTGAGAGGACAGGCTTGCAGTGAGGCAGGTGGCCTGGGTCCCAGAGCCTGCTGTCACCTCTAGCAAGTCACTCTTGTAGGGCCTGAGTTTCTTTAAGCCAAAAATAAGCGGGTGTGTCTCTCTTTGGGTCCTTTGCGCTCATGAAATGCTGTGCTTCCATGAATAACCCACACTCCAAAGCCTTAAAATGGTGTGATTGGAGTTTCCCAAATGGGTATATTATAGGTCACGCTTTCATATTTCTGTAGTAGATGAATTTTGCGGTTTTGCAAATTGCTCAGGAACTGAAATTGTCCCTGCACTTTAAAAAAAGAAAGACAGGATGGAGACAATAAATAGGACACAATTTAAAAGCCCAAACAGGGTTGCCAGACCCTTCTCACCGCAGGAGGATGTCAGGACCACACACAGTTGACTGTAGTTCATTTCTTTGTTTAGTTTTGATATTTGCTTTGAGCAGTTAGACTGTATGACAGCAGCTCTGTAACAAAATAATCCTGTAATTTTTTCCCTTTTATTTTTCTCCTCCTCCTCCTCCTTCTCTTTCCAGTACTGGTAATGGAACCCAGGGCCTTGTGCATGCTAGGCAAGTGCTTTACCACTGAGCCACATCCCCAGCCCTTTCGTGTATTTCATTTAGAGACAGGGCCTCCCTGAGTCGCTTAGGGCCTGGCTAAGTTGCTGAGGCTGGCTTTGAACTCGCGGTCCTCCTGCCTCAGCCGCCTCCAGAGCTGCTGTGTGGCCACCACACCCAGCTCCCAGCCCTATTTTCCCTCTCCTTTAAAGATACAGTGCCCTGTCTATCTTGGTTTGTTTCCTGTGAATATCGGGGCTCGCTTCCTCTTCCCCCTAGATGATCACGAGAGTGGCTCCTGGACTCAGTGTGTCTTTATGAGGACTTCATTCATCTCCTGTATGACCTTATGGTGTCCTCCTTCTAAGGATTGTTTTTTTTCCTGATAAAGTAATTCATAAGATTTAGATTTTTAAGTATGATGTTAATTTTATTTGTTTTACATTGTAGTTTTTTGTTCTTTTTAGATGTGTGTGACAGTAGAGTGTTTTTGACATGCCGTGCATGCATGGAGCTGGAGCTGGGAAGAGCATATGGCTGGTTTCCCCAGCTTGCCTGGCACACCACTGGGGTGGCTCCTGGGTCCAGAACCGTCTCCTCCCATGCTTTTGTGTCTTCATAGCCTCCATGCCTCTCACATGGTCTTTGTTTTTTTCTTTTTTGTCTGTTTCCTCTCCCACTAGAATGTAAGTTCCATGGAAACAAGAAACAGCTCTAATTTCCCTCTCTGTTTCCAAGGGACTAAAAGAATAACAGCAGATAATAGGTGCTCACTAAAGTTTGTTGGAGGCTTGAACAAATCTTCCCTTCTTTCTTCTTATTCAGATGACAAGTACAACTAGGCTTTCTACATCATTTCTCCTTTTTCATATATACAGTTTTTTTTTTTTTTTTCTTTCTTTTTTGGGTACCAGGGATTGAACTCAGGGGCACTCGGCCACTGAGCCACATCCCCAACCTTATTTTCTTATTTTGTATTTGGTTAGAGACAGGGTCTCACTGAGTTGCTTAGTGCCTCACTTTTGCTGAGGCTGGCTTTGAACTCATGATCCTCCTGCCTCAGCCTCCCAAGCTGCTGGGATGACAGGTGTGCACCACTGCGCCTGGCTGTGCCTTTTTTTTTTTTTTTTTTAATTTAAACTTCCAAGAAACAATCTGTTTTTGTTCTTGGCAAGAGTACTCTCAGAGGATTATGTTTAGTTGACACGGTGGAACACTCTGTTCCTTCTATAAGAAATAATGCAAGGACAGGCAGCCCAACCCTCTATTGTTCCCCCTGGTCACCCTTCGCCATGGGCTGTGTTACTTAAAAAATAGGTTAACTTGGGCTGGGGTTGGGGCTCAGTGGCAGAGCACTCTCCTAGCACGTGTGAGGACCTGGGTTCAATCCTCAGCACCACATAAAAATAATAAAGAAAATAAAGGTATTATGTCCATCCAAATTATATATATATATACATATATATATGCATATGTGTGTGTATAAAACAGGTTAACTTGACCTTGACCTTATGAGGCAGTGGCATTCAGTTGGCTCACTGCCTTGGGTGGTGGTCATGGCCCAGCTAGTTTTGGGTGGCAGAATCGATGGTCTCCACCAAGGGGGAGGAAGGGGTTTGTAAGAGAAAACATTCTGACATCTCCTCACCACCAGGGTTTACATGGAGGATGTTGCTTTATAAACAGTGATTATTTTACGCAAAACACCACCCTGTGATGTTAGTGGTCCTTTCCTAGAGTTTGTATAGATGTGTAACAGGATATGCTGATGTTGTATACGCTGAAAACACAGGCTGTCAGGTTCATGAAAGGCTGACAGTCATGCCCTCAAAAGTAGGCTACTGCTTTCTGCCTGTCTTTATGCAGCTCATATGTGAGATCTATGACCTTGAAAAAGCCCCAGTAAACGGTGGAGCTTTGCTCTACCTCAGCCCCCTGGGCCTCCGCATCCTGTGCTGTTTCTTGTGAGTTGTGTCCTTATTTCCATGCCAGAGCCCATGGCAATCAAGGACAGGGCCTCATCCTGACTCCTGCATTATAGCAGAGTGTCCTGTGGAAGTTCCGTTGGGTTCTGAGTATCAGCTTTTCTGCAGGCACCTGACAACACTGGAGAAAGGAATGTGGACAGTGTCTCATGATTCCCTGGTCATCTTCTCTTTTTATAGGTCAGTGACTCAATAACAGAATGACCCATTATTTAATTATTTCCACGGACCCTATCTTTGAGTGAAAGCCAAAGTCCTTACAGAAACTCCCAAGCCTATAGGATCTGTTTTGTTTTAAATTTTATTCATTCTGGGTTTTTTTTTTTTTTTTTGGTACTGGGGATTGAACTTAGGAGCACTTGACCACTGAGCCACCTCCCCAGCCCTCTTTTGTATTTTATTTAGAGGTAGGGTCTCACTGAGTTGCTTAGCACCTCACTGTTGTTGAGGCTGGCTTTGATCCTCCTGTCTTAGCCTCCCAGCCTGCTGGGATCATAGGCGTGAGCCACTGTGCCTGGCTTATCCATTCTTTTTAGGTCTTCATGATAGCCAAGTGTGTTTGACAGGTCACACATACGTGGAGTCCAACTTCCCATTCTTGTGGTTGTCCATGATGTGGAGTTTCAGTGGTCGTGTGTTCATGCATGAACATAGGAAAGTTCTGTCCCATCCATTCCACTGTCTTTCCTGCTGGCCTGTAGGATCTGGTCTGTGACATCACCTCTGTCCTGCCCATGGCCTGCTGGTCCCACCTGAACCTCTGACAGGATTGCTCCCTCATGAACTTCAGGTCTTTCTTACACGTCACCTTTAATGTGGTCAAACAATAGCTCCAAGGCCACTTGTGATTTCCTCTTCTGTGCTTTGGTTTACTCTGCAATGTGTGGATCATTTCAAAATAAATAAGTTCCCCTAGGATCCACAGGAGGTCATCTTTTTTTGGTCTTGGTGGACACAATACCTTTATCTTATTTATTTATTTTCATGTGGTGCTGCGGATGGAACCCAGCGCCTCACCTGTGCCAGGCGAGCGCTCTGCCCCGGAGCCCCAGCCCCAGCCCCGGATGTCATCTACTGGCCCTTCTGCTGTCTCGCCAGTGCCAGGAACAGTGCCTGGTGCATAGTAGGTGCTCGGGCACTTGTCGGGAGTCTCCTCTCGACATGCAGGAGTGGAATAAGTCTCTCCTGAGCTCAGTTGCCTGCCTCTGAAAATTGCGATCTATGAAAGTGTCTGAAGATGTAGGTGACTCCTGACGGAGTTGGAATCAAACGCCAGGAGTTTAACATCTGAGTCTGTGACTGCGGTGAGCTAGAGCTGACCTGGGTGGCCCAGGAACGTTTTGTGATAATGGTGAGCGCTGCTGGCCTGTTTTAATGGGTCTTAATGTTCAACAGCTTAGAGTAAGTGCATTTGGGTCCTAAGTCTCCTATCACGGAGAGGAGGAGGGGCCGATTGCGGTGGTGCATGCCGGTAATCCCAGAGACTAGGGAGGCTGAGGCAGGAGGATCACAAGTTCAAGGCCAGCCTCAGCAACTTATTGAGATCCTGTCTCAAAATAAAAACATAAAAAGGGATAGGGATGTGTCTTAGTGATTAAGCACCCCTGGGTTTAATTCAAAAAAGAGAGAGAAGGGCAGAATCCTTTAGATCTCATTGGGGATCAAAGGCAAGGTCATTTTTAACTTGTATTGCCAACTGTAACTTTTTGCTTGGAAGAGGCCTTTGATCTTAGGAATAACTGAATGCTGAGTTTAGGTGTTAGGTGGATTTGGGAAATGGCATAATAAGGGCCCCCAGGTGGCTGACTTAAATAGGGACCCAAGGATCTTGACTCTGGGATGGCCTGTGCACAGCATCTCTTTTGTAACCCAGCCATTGACACCAGTCCACTTTCAGCCCTGTCTGCCCCTATCACCTTTTTTTTTTTTTTGGTACTGGGAATTGAACCCGGGGGTGCTTACCCACTGAGCACATCCCCAGCCCTTTTTATTTTTTATTTTGAAACAGGGCCTCATTGATTTGCTCAGGGCCTCACTATGTTGCTGAGGCTGGCCTTGAACTCATGATCCTCCTGCCTCAGCCTCCCGAGCTGCTGGGAGTACAAGCGTGCACCACCGCGCCTGGCTGTGTAGATGTTTTCTGTCTCTGTCTCCGGGGTTGTGACCATGAGTTATGTAAGACAGTTACATGCTTATGGCTAAGGTGTCAAGCTCACAATTACTGGAGACAGAGGCATTGTGTGCTGGCAATGGGCCACGGTTCCGTCTTCACAATAAGTCTGATCTTTTAGTCTGTTAGGAAACAAGACTCAGGGCTCTCTTTATGGACAGTGGCGTGCTGGTGCAATCATAGGCAATTATGCCCTGATCCTAAGCCATGTTTCAAAATTATTGCTACATACAGTATTAACAGGACTGTCGTGCTGCTCATAAAACAATCCACAGATAGCAATTTATCGACATGATGTAGATTCAGATTTTAGGCCCAGGGAGGCTGGCGTAGAAGGCAGGCATTTCCCTCGACAAGCTGGGTGACCTGGGGTACGGAACTTCCCCATGTGCACGTGATTTCACCTTCTGAAAATGGAGATGATACTGACAACCTGCTTTCTAGGGCTGAGGGATAAATACAGCAGAGAGATTCAAGTAAAGCCCAGGGCACAGGGCCTGGAACGAAGCAAGTGCCCAGTAGAGCTCAGCTTCTGTTAAAGAGTTTCCTGTCTGAAAGCAGTTGGGGAGGACAAAGGCTCTTGGAGATGGAGATTGTGGTACGCCGTTCTCTGGAAAGCTCATCAAGTCTAGGAAAAGCCCTAATTTTTTCCCCTGCATGATTCAAATGCTGTCTCTTTAAAAAGTTTTTTTATTTGTTCTTTTTAGTTATACATGACAGTAGAATGTATTTTGACATATTATTCATATATGGACTATAACTTATTCTAATTAGGATCCCAATCTTGTGGTTGGACATGACATGGAGTTATACTGGTCATGTATTCACATATGAGCATAGGAAGGTTCTGTCTGACTCGTTTCTACTATCTTTCCTATTCCCATCCCTCCTCCCTTCCCCCCTCGCCCCTCCCCCCCCAATCCGGTGAGCACTTCCCCTCCCATTGTGAGTCAGCATCTGCACGTCAGAGAGAACATTCAGCCTTGGTTTTTTGGGATTTTCATATTTCACTTAGCATGAGAGTCACCAGATCCATTCATTGACTGGCAAATATCATAATTTCATTTTTCTTTATGGCTGAGTAATATTCCACTGTGTATGTATACCGCATTTTTAAAAAAATGTTTATTTATTGGCTTTAGTTGTACACAATGCATGTATTTTTACGTGGTGCTGAGGATCGAACCCGGAGCCACATCCCAGTCGCCCCCCCCCCCCCACTGCATTTTCTCAATCCACTCATCTGTTGAAGGGCACCTGGGTTGGTTACACAGCTCAGCTATTGTGAATTGAGCTGCTATAAACATTGATGTGGCTGCTTCTCTGTAGTATGCTGACTTTAAGTCCTCTGGGTATAAACCAAGGAGAGGGATAGCTGGTGGTTCCATTCAAGTTTCCCGAGGAATCTCCACACTGCTTTCCAGAGTGGTTGCACCAATGTGCAGTCCCGCCAGCAACGTAGGAGTGTGCCTTTCCCCCACATCCTCACCATCATTCGTTGTTACTTGTATTCTTGCATTCGCCATTCTGACTGGAGTGGGATGGAATCTCGGTATAGTTTTAATTTGCATTGCTCTAGTTGCTAGCAGATTGAACGTTCTTCAAATATCAAACGCTGCGTTTTAAAGGCTCCACCTGGATTGGCTCCCACAGGGTGCAAGGCAGCCTGTGGAGTCCCGCCATGCGTGGGTGGGGTCTAAGCCCCCGTTGTCACAGGTGACGGATTGTTCTTAATGGCTGTGCTTAGGTCCCAGGTTGTGGTAGGATGTGGGAGGGGGACAGCTGGTCTCTGGTTTCTTGGGTGTTCTGGTCAGCCAGCGTCAGCATCGGTGACCTTTGAGAGAGTGACTCCGCTGCCTTCTGACTGTCCTGGCACCACGCCTGGGCTCCGTGTCTGGGCAGCAGTGGGCTCCGTGGTCCGGAGTCGGTCACCTGGTTCTCCCTGCAGCTGAGCGGCCGCGGGCAGGCGAGCTTGCCAGCACACCAGACCCCGATGGCACTGAGTGGGACTCTCCCCCGGGGCAGCCGTGGGGACCGAGCCCGAGGCCGGCTCCAGGACTCTCGTGCCCTGCTCGGCCACGCGCTGCCTCCCAGAGCAGCCGGGGTCGCTTGTAGCTGAGGAAGCAGAGCTTCTCCGGGGGCTTTGCCTACCCCTGGGAACATTGGGCCCTGACTGGAGACATTTTTGGTTGTCACGATTAGTGATTGGGATGCTACTGGCACCTAGTAAATAGGTCAGGGATGCGCTAAACATCGGTTTTAGCCAGTTTTTCCATCCCTGGGACCAAAGTACCGAGAACAACAGCACAGAGGGACAGCTTAGGTCTCAGTCCACAGCCAGGAAGCTGCATTGTGGTGGCCGGGGGTGAGGCAGAGCATCGTGGGGGAAGGGCCTGCGGAGGGAAGGGGCTGAGCTCATGGTGGGGTGGGGGGGCACGGGATGGGGCACCCTTGCAGGGCACATGCCCACGACCCTCCTCCACCCACTGTGCCACCTGCCTGCTGTCACCACCCAGTCAGGCCATGCCAACCAGGATGGACTGGTTAGGGCACAGCTCTCAATCATCTAGTCATGTCTCCTCTAGATAGCCCTGCACTAACAGGAGCTTTGTGGGGAGACCTCATACCCCAAACATGATAACATCCTATGATGTACAACTCAGTCTTACAACAGAGAATTAGCCAGCCTCAAATTTCAGTAAGGATGAGGTTGAGAAATCCTGCCTTAAGGTGCAACTTCATGGTTAGCCTGGGAATCTGAATTAGGGGTGGTAGATTAATCATTGTAAGAACTATTTGCTTGTTTATTTATTTTATTATTTTTCAAATATTTATTTAGTTACTTTAGTTGTACACAATGCATTTATGTTTACGTGGTGCTGAGGATCGAACCCGGGCCGCGCACGTGCTAGGCGAGCGCTCTGCCGCTGAGCCACAACCCCAGCCCCTGTTTATTTATTTTTGTAGTATGGATTGAACCCAGGGGTGCTTAACCACTGAGCCACATCCCAGCCCTATTTTGTATTTTATTTAGAGACAGGGTCTCCCTGAGTTGCTGAGGGCCTCACTAAGTTGCTGAGGCTGGCTTTGAACTCACGATCCTCTTGCCTCAGCCTCCTGAGCTGCTGAGATTGCACCCACCTGGCTGTAAGTATTAATTATTACCGCCACCACGCCCAGCTGTAAGGATGAGTTATTGATCTTCCGACATGTCACTGAGATTTGGGTTCAAGGGTTTGCTGGGTAGAGGATCTTATTCTCATTTCAGCTGCAGGAAGATTAGCTGTAAAGGTCAAGTTATTCATCCAGACTGCTGAGAAAGGGGAGATTCAAACAGTCACCTGGTTCCAAAATTCTTACCTTGAGTTTCCACATTAGAAATGTCTTGGCCCGCATTGCCTGGAGCCCTTTATACTTGACCCCAAAACTGGAGTCCTACATACTGTGGGGGGTCACTGTGGAGGCGCCTGCTCTAGACCGGAGCTATCGCTGCCAGAGACACGCCTGGTGACCCCGCTGAAGCTGCTCTCAGGAATCCCGAGTGTTTACCAGCTAGAAAACAGAACGTGCTACTACATATTTTCAAGCCGTTCTGCTTATTTGCCGCCTTCTTCTGTTCTTTGCCGTCTATTTCACCAACACTGCTGCTCCCTCCCTCCCAGGCTCTTGTTTGGCATGCCCACGGTTCCTAAGGAGCTACAATAGAGCCTTGCCATTGCAGATTGGCATGCCCGTCTTCTGTCCTGAGCGAGTGCTTCTGCAAGGCGGTGTCCCTGTCTTATGTGTTGTGTCATCTCTGCCTTCTGTAGGTGCTCAAGAAATAGCTGTGGAGTTGGATTCTTTGGAGGGTAACAAGTATGCATGATTTTTACATTAAAAAAAAAATTCTTGCCTAAGATCTTGTTGGCTAGAAAATCCACATTTTATTTTTAAGGCATATTAAATATACTTAGCCATATGTCTGACTTTTCCGTGATGATAGAAGATGGTTGTCTGCCAGTTGTAGCATTTTGAACTGTGGAGAAAATATTGAATTAATTGTGTCGAAGGCCTTAGTGGGCCTTTATTCTGGCCAGATGTGTGCAGTGGTTGAGCCTCTTGCTTATGAAACATGGCCACAGGAGGTGCCCCTCTGGCCTGATTTCAGTGGAGTTAGTATCTTTCCACCTGGATTCCTGGCGAGGCTTTGGAATTTACATCTGATAGGGAGAGTGTGTTCATTTCCTCCTCTGTCAGCCTGTTGAAGTCTGTGTGACTTGGTTAAGAATTCAAAGCTCAAGATCAAGTTGTTAAAAAAAAAAAAAAATTCCCCTCTCTGGTGTTGAAACATGTTTTTTTTTTTTTTTTTTTTAAATTTTTTTTAAATAAAAAGCATATGCATGCAAAGTTTGGTTTCTAATCTTTTAAAAACTCAAATAATATTGTGACCTTGTAAGACCATCACTCAGTATCTGCAGTTGGTCTGTTCTTCCATAGATTTTTTTTTTTAATTTCCCTAGTGAAATTTAAACCTTTTTCTGCATACAAACAATGTGTAGAATACAGAAAGATGTTAATATGAAAAGAAAACATACACACATTGCCCATAATCCCACCCCAGAGAAATGCATGTGTTAACACTGTATTTTTATCCATCCAACCATACACACAGTTGCACATATATTTGTAGGTTTGGCTTTCTTATGAAAATGGGATTATATAGTATGTGCTGTTTTGCTGGGATTTTTCTTTTTGCCTTATGTCATGGATTCTTTTTTTTTTTTTTTTTTTTTTTTTTTGGTACTGAGGATTGAAATCAGGGGCACACTGAGCCACATTCCCAGCCCTATTTTGTATTTTAGTTAGAGACAGGGTCTCACTGAGTTGCTAAGTGCCTCACTTTTGCTGAGGCTGGCTTTGAACTCGCGATCCTCCTGCCTCAGCCTCCTGAGCCACTGGGATTATAGGCGTGCATGACCAAGCCCAGTGACTTTTTTTTTTTTTTAAATCTTTTTTAGATGACTTTATTTTATGTATCTATATATTTATGTAGTGCTGAGGATTGAACCCAGTGCCTCATGTGCTAAGCAGCCGCTCCACCACTAAGCCACAACCCCAGCCCCATATCATGGACTTTTAAAAATACTGCATTTTGATGGCTGTAGGATCTGTTTTTGGTCATCTGGTAATATGTTAAATCATGCTTTGAGTATGAGCATTAAATTGTTTTCAGTTGAAATAGAAACTTCTCAAAAGAGAAATACAAATGGCCAACAGATATGCGAAAAAATGTTCAACATCTCCAGCAATCAGGGAAAAGCAAATCAAAACTACACAAGATCTCCCCTCATTCCAGGCACTAAACAAGAACAGTAACAATACTAGATGTTGGTGAGGATGTGGGGAACAAGGCGCCACTCATACATTGCGGGCAGGACTGTAAATTAGTACACCCACTCTGGAAAGCCGTGTGAAGACTCCTCAGAAAACTAGGAATGGAACCACCATATGACCAAGCATCCCACTCCTCAGTATCATCCCAAAGAGCTAAAATCAGCAGGCTATAATGATACAGTCCCTTCACTGTTAACAGCAGCACAATTCACAATAGCCAAAATTATGGAAACAACCCAGATGCCTATCAACAGATGAATGGGTCAAGAAATTGTGGCATATATGCACAATGGAGTTCTACTCAGCCATAAAGAAGAATGAAATGACGGCATTTGCTGGTAAATGGATGGGAATGGAGAAAATCATGCCTAGTGAAATTAGCCAGGCTCATAAATCAAGAGCCGAATGTTTTCTCTCATATGTAGAAGCTAGAGCAAAATAAGGGAAAGAAGGTGGCAGGAAAGGAGGTTGGAGAGCATAAAGGTTGAGGATAGATTGGTAGAGCAGAAGGAGAACACGGAGGAGGGAGGAAGGAAGGGAAAGGGGTAGAAATGTGGATGAAATAAACAATCGCTTGTTGCCTACATACGCAAATGTACTGAAAGAATTTCACGTGTATGTATATGCAGAAAATACCAACCAAAAATAAATAAGCCAGCATGATGGCACACGCCTGTAATAATCCCAGCAGCTCGAGAGGCTGAGATAGGAGGATCGTGAGTTCAAAGCCAGCCTCAGCAACTTAGCGAGGTCTTAAGCAACTCAGTGAGACCCTCTCTCTAAACAAAATATAAAAAAGGGCGGGGGATGTAGCTCAGTGGTTAAGCACCCCTGGGTTCAATCCCTGGTACCAGGAAAAAAAAAAAAAAGTTGTTTTAGTTGTTCCCTGTTTTATACAACATTTTGATCAATATCCTCATGCATTTTGGTGAACATCTTTTGGCATTTTCTCTGGATAGGTGTCTAGAAGTAGAGCAGTTGGCTCATATGAATTTTATCTTTTTAAGACTTTTACTGTTCTACATCACATCACTCTCCATAGAATCTATCAACTCATGTCACTGCCGCATGTATGTAATATTCCTCTAGGTTTGTTTTTTTAAAGTATTTATTTATCTGCTTTAGTTGTACACAATGCCTTTATTTTTAAGTGGTGCTGAGGATCAAACCTGGGCCACGCACGTGCTAGGCGAGCGCTCTACCGCTGAGCCACAACCCCAGCCCCTCCTCTAGGTTTTCACTTATGTTTTTATAAATGTCATTATAAACTCATACTGACTAGTCATTCTAAAGGACATTAGGGAGTGGTGGAGACTGGGGTAAACTGGAGGGGCCTATTTTGTTCAGAGGGAAGTGTAGCCACTCTGCTTTAGCCCGCTGCTGCCATGATATAGCATTGGTCCAGTATCGCTAGCTCTTTCCAGCTTTCAAGAGAACCCAGATACTTGGAATTGTTTTAAAAAAATGAACTTTGCCAACTTTACAGTGTTGGCTCAGAGTGCTTCCAGACACGTGGTGACCCCGCAGAGCGCCTCGGGAGCCATGTTTGGAGGCGCGTTTGCAGCCCCTTCCTCATGCATTTGTCTTGCTCGTCGGTGGCTGTCACGTCTCATCTCTTCAGGAGGAGTGATCACATTTCTTATTTAACGTCTGCATTCGCAGGGCTCAGGACAGTGACCAGCTCCAAAAAGGGGCCAACAAATGTGTGTCGAAATGAATAATACATTCTGGAAGTGGTTTAGTTTGGCACTAAAACTAGTCCGTGTAGGTTCATCGAGGCCCAGCTGGTGACAGCTTCCAATTCTGGCCATGAAGAGCTGGGGAGAGAGTATATTTTGACAGCTGATCATAATTCTTGGAATATTCTGTCTCAGGGCCCCAGACTGCCAAAGCTTAGAACTGGGTGCAGAATCTCATCTTGAAATTGACATTCAGATGGATATGAATTCCCAGCATGGGAACAGAACCTATCCTCTGCTCAGAGGTGATTTCACTGTGGAATGTATGGCCTTAGAATAAAAGAATGAAAAAACATATTGTAATCTGGAAAATAAAATGAAAGAATGAGCTGGGCGCGGTGGTGCACACCTGTAATCCCAGCAGCTTGGGAGGCTGAGGCAGGAGGATTGTGAATTCAAAGCCAGCCTCTGCAACTCAGTTACTCCCTGTCTCTAAATAACATATAAAAAGGGCTGGGGATGTGGCTCATGGTTAAGTGCCCCTGGGTTCAATCCCTGGTACCAAAAAATAAAATAAAATAAAATATAAAAGAAGAATACACTATACGTCTACCACTTAGGAATGTTTGAAATATTACAGGAAAGTTGCTAATAACATCACTCTTTGGACATTCTGCTGATGAATCAGGTCTCTAACTGTTTCTCCCCGAGTGGATGCCCTCGGAACACCGTGAACCCAGAGGCTGGGCGTGCAGTGTTGTTACATGGTAGAGTTGTGTGTTTTTTTAATTTCTAAAACTTGTTTTAATTAGTTACACATGACAGTAGGATGCATTTCTGCACTGTGAGATATCATACACAGATAGAACATAATTCCTCATTTTTCTGAGTGTCCATGTTGCAGAGTCACATTGGTCATGCAGCCGCATATGCTTCGTGTTTTTCATGGAAAGCCTCGCGGCCTTGCCAGCCTCCCTGCCGCAGCACGGATCGCTCTGCATTCATGATTCATGCTGGGTGCAGGTTTGTTGCACAGGGTGCAGGTCGTCCCTCCTAGAAGTCAACGTTTCCATCAGGGAGCGCAGGAAGGAAAGGTCTTCACAAAATAGACACTAGGAAACAGGCTGCACAAGCCCCGTGTGGATCTGGCGTGTGTGTCTGCTGTCTCCTGGTCAGGTCCCCACCTCCCTCTGTAAGCGGACCAGAGCGACATTCCGATGGCCTGTGTGGGAGTTCCCGTTGAGATGGCTTGTTCTGTGTGATCCAGAGCTTCATGTGAGGCAGGACTGCGGAGGGGGTTCTGTGGACTACTGGACGGTCTGACCAGCTTCCTGTACCATGGTCACCATTTTGGGGCGCAGAAGCCCCAGCACACAAAGTTCACATCCCACGATGCGGGCGATCCTGGTGAAGTGTCTGCACTTCTTGGTTTTCTGTTGAAGAGAGGAGCATGGATGTGCCCAAATGCAGATCCTCAGCTGGCACCTGCCCGGCAAGCAGCCCAGCTGACTCGGATACCTAGATAATGAGCGCTTTTTTTTTCTTTTTTGCATGCCTGTGAGGTTTCATGATTGTTTTTCACGGCATTGTAATGGCCGTATGTAACCGAGACGGTGGGACCCCTTGTCCACTGCTGACGTGTGGCCAAAAGCTAGGTCAATTTTTTATTTTTTGGAGGGGGGGGTTACTGGTGATTGAACTCAGGGGCACTCAACTCCAGCCCTTTTTTTGTATTTTATTTAGAGACAGGGTCTCATTGAGTTCCTTAGCACCTCACTAAGTTGCTGAGGCTGGCTTTGAATTTGCAACCCTCCTGCCTCAGCCTCCAGAGCCACTGGGATTACAGGCATGCACCTCTGTGCCAAGCCTAATTTGGGGTTTTACATCTTGAGTTTTTCTAAGCGAAAGTGTGTGTGTGTGGGGGGGAAACCTATGATCATTCATTCCAGCCAAAGGCCATCAGGTGAGACTTGTTTCTGATCTGATATGGGGCCCAGGGTATGTCCTGCCTTTTGCCTGTTTGAATCTGTGAGCCAATCAATTTATCTTTCTTTTCTTTTTCTTTCTTTTTTTTTTTTTTTTGGTACCAGGGACCCTCAATCACTGAGCCACATCCCCACCTTTTCTTTCTTTTTTTTTTTTTTTTTTTTGCCTAAATTTATTTAGAGACAGGGTCTCATTGAGTTTCTTAGGGCCTTGCTAAGTTGCTGACACTGGCCTTGAACTTGCTCTCCTCCTGTCTCAGCCTCCGGAGCCACTGGATTACAGGTGCGTGCCACTGCACCTGGCTATTTTTCTTCTTAAATCAAACAAAGAAAGAACACTCTTTGGAAGCACAGTGTCAGTGTCATCACGGTGTTGGTGTATGAACATGCATAATGATCTATAAGAGAGAAGTCGGGGAACAGGACCCCCAGCAGAGCAGGGTGGTCCCCGAGCTTTTGCCTGTCTGGCTCCCGGGAAGTGACTGCGGTGAGGAGGAGAGCCCCGCTTCCTCAGGGGGTGGCTCCGCTTCTGCGACAGTCTAGAAAGAATCCAGGTTGCAGCTGTCCTCTGTGAAATGAACCATCTTCAAGGTAATTGGGAGAGGAAGCCACTGGTGGAGCGTGGTCAGCTCTCGTTTTGGGGGGCTCTTCTTGTGGAAGGTGTTTAACAAAACACGGTGTCTCTCCACTGCCTGCATTTCTAGGGAGATGGTCGGGAAAGCCTGCTGGTGCCGTGGCTGCGTGTGGCTGTGCACCTGTCACCAGGCCTGTCCTCACGTGGCTGCGTGTGGCTGTGCACCTGTCACCAGGCCTGTCCTCACCTGCTGGCTGCAGGCTGAGCTGCTGGGGAGGGGCCCGCTCTGGAAGCCCCTTTGCCCTGGAGGGTCATTCCCAAGTCCGGGCGTGCCCAGGTGGTGGCTTCATCAGCGACTCTGACTCCTGTCTCCCTACCCAGCGCGGTCCTGATGTCCCGGCTCCCAAGAATGGTCCCCAGAACAGCCCCTGATTGACAGTCATCCAGGGTGTGCGCTGAGTCCGGGGCTCACAGGGCCCAGCCCAGCCCTGTGCGGCAGAGCCCTGGGGGCAGGGGCTGAGTCCCACAGTGTGCCAGCCAGCCCTGGCCGACGGGTGAAGGCCAGGGCCGCCTAACAAGTGCTGGTAACAGGCCCCGCGTTTCGCGTGGATAAGGTGAATTGAGGGTGGGGAGCAGGAATGGGGCAGACGCTGCTTGAGCTGCTAGCTGTTTCAGGGCACATGGGGGATGCGTGTGTTTGTGGGGGGCACGTGGGGGATGCGTGTGTTTGTGGGGGACACGTGGGGGATGCGTGTTTTGTGGAAGCCCATTCTCTTGCTTCAGGGTCTTAGTATCAGTCTGGTACTTGAGGGGACCTTTGCTGTCAGTACCAGACTTCCCTTTTTAAAAGCAAAAGGCTTGAGACCTTTAAAAGATGATCGGGAGCTGGGAGTGTTGGCGCACCCTTGTAATCCCAGCAGCTCGGGAGGCTGAGGCAGGAGGATTCCAAGTTAGAGGCCAGCCTCAGCAATTTAGTGAGGCCCTAAGCAACTTAGTGAGACCCTGTCTCTAAATAAAAAATAATAAAAGGCTGGGGATGTGGCTCAGTGGTGGAGTGCCCCTGGGTTCAATCCCTGGTAACTAAAAGAGAGGGGGGGGAAAGTGGGTCATGAGTGGATTCCTGCTGTTTTCCTGGGGGTGGGTTTGTTACAAAAGCACCTTGGGCCCTCTTTTGCTCGCTCCCATGTGAGGTGGTTCACCATGTTTCATGGCCAGAAGGCCCTCACCAGTGGCAGCCCCTGGATCCTGGATTTCCCATGCACCACAATTGTGAGATGAAGTTCGATTATGAGTTGAAAATAATTGAAAGGGACCTCTGGAGGAAAAATTGCACTGACCAGTAGAATACACTGTGAGGATGGAAACTTTTCTTTTGCTTTCTGTACCAGGGATTGAACCCAGGGGAGCTCTACCACTGAGCCACATCCCCAGCCCTTTTTTCATTTTGAGACAGGGTCTCACTGAGTTGCTTAGGGACTTGGTAAATTGCAGAGGCTGGCCTCCAACTTGGGATCCTCCTGCCTCAGCCTCCCCAGCTGCTGGGATTACAGGCGTGCAACACTGTGCCTAGCTTGTGGAAACTTCTCGATGCTGTCTCCTCTTTAATCCACTATTCAGCTATGGCTGCCGGGCACTTGAAATATGGTCACTGTGGCTCAGGAGCTGAACTCTGAGTTTAGATCTAGGGAGTTGCACGTAGCTGGTATCTGCCGTGCTCAACAGCGTAGAAGACGATGCCATTACAAATGGCACAGACAGTCACTTAACTTTGGTGTGACATCCAGCTGTTCTGAGATGAGGCTAAAGCAACACTCTGGGTTGATATTTCTAAAATTTGAAAATCTGAAACAGGTAAGGTGTCAGTGTCGTTATGGTCTTGTCTTTTATCAGTGTGTTCACCGACAGTTTCCATGAAGGAGTTTGACATGCAGCAGTGCGTAGACTCTCCTAAGTGGCTTATTTGGAAGTTATGTTCTATGAGGCGAGGAATGAGGTTTCTCCCATTGACTGCTCTGTCTCCAGCACCTACGATGATGGGTGATTGAAAAATCATTTCTGCTGGATTGTTTTATGCGTGGAGGCTCTGGGTTACCCTGAGGTTGTATAGCTAGCTAAACTGTTTTATCACTTGATGCTTTTGGTGACAATTGATTAAATAACAAACAAAACAAAACAAAACAAAAAAACTAAACTCAAGCGCTGGGTGTGGAGTGTGCATGCCTATAATCCCAGTGATTCTGAAGACCAAGGCAGGAGGATTGCAAATTTGAGGCCAGCCTTGACAACTTAGTGAGAATCTGTCTCAAAAAAATAAAAAGGGCTGGAGATGTAACTCAGTGGTAAAGCACAGTGCCCCCCCCGCCTGCAAAAAAAAAAAAAAAATAAATAAAATTAAAGAAACAAAGCCCCCAGAACTCAAAAGGCTCACACAAAAGGGAATGATTAGCTGATGTGTGTAACTAAGATCTCAAAAGGATGGAGCTTCAGGAATAGTTTGATCAGGGTGATCTGTTTCAGAGTGTGCGTAGCCCATGTGACGCTCATTCTCATCACCTCTGAGAGGACAGTTCATACATCTGTAGTGCTGCTTTCTTCCTTGTGATACTCTTAGCCTCAGGTTGGTTTCTCTTGTTTGCAGATGGGTCACGTGACCAAGGGGCCCTGTGGGAAGGGGACATATCTTCTTTTTCATAGCTGGAGAGCGACCCAAAGTAACGTCATGCCCTGTGTGTCTAGTCACTTAGTTCTGCAGTCCCTAAACCAGTCACTCAGCCAATTGGTGTCTGCTTCTTCCACTTACCCAGTGTGATGGTTCCACTCAATAGCAGATGGGTCTTGGATCTAATCTGGTTCTAACCCAGAGCCTCTGCTGTGAAATCGTATCAAGAACAACGTTTTTTAGCTGGGGGTGATTTTGCAGCCCTCCCTGGGGCCCATCTGACAACATCTCAATGCATTTTTTTTTTTGGTACCAGGGATGGAACCCAGGGGCACTTGACCACTGAGCCACATCCCAGGCCTATTTTATATTTTATTTAGAGACAGGGTCTCGCTGAGTTGCTTAGGGCCTCACTTAATTGCTGAGGCTGGCTTTGAACTCGCGATCCTCCTGCCTCAGCCTCCCGAGCTGCTGGGATTGCAGGCACCACCGCACCCAGCTCGACGCAGTTTTGACTGATAACGCTGGGAGGTCCTGCTAGCATTTGGTGGGTAGAGGCCAGCGATGCCACTTAGCATCTTTCAGGGGCTCCCAGCAACGGGTGACGCGGCCAGCAGCACCACCGCCGGGGAGCCCTGCTCTCGAGACAGCTGGAACCTTCTCTAGGACCCCGTGCGCAGTTCTCGTCACCATGGGAAGCGGCCTCCTTGGCTGTGGCTGTCCTACGGGAGTGTCGTCACTTGAGGACAGAAACCTGATCTCCGTGTTCTGCCTCCGTCGTGGCTGGGCAGCGCCTGCTCCGGGCAGTGGGGCAGCAGGAACCACCCCGTCCCAGTGGCCGCCTGCTTTGGGTGGGAAGGTGCGTTCAGGCGTGCACATGGCTCCGGGCAGAGAGGACAGCTGACCAGGAGCTCTGAGCCTGTGATGGGCACTGAGCACACTGCGGACTCCCAGGGGCAGAGGGAGACACAGAGGCCATCGGACGGCAGCTCCCACTCCACTGGCCAGGCTGGGCAAGCAGCGGCTTGAAGAGGAGAGCGGGAGGTGGTGACCAGGACCAGCCAGACTGTGCCGGGGAGGCCAGGGGCAGCTCGGGGCTGAGCGGGACGCTGAGCAGCTGGGCGCAGTGGGCACGCCTGTGACCCCAGCGGCTCGGGAGGCTGAGGCAGGAGGATCGTGAGTTCAAGGCCAGCCTCAGCAACTTAGCAAGGCCCTGTCTCTAAATGAAACACAAAATAGGGCTGGGGGGGTGGCTCAGTGGTTGAGCACCCTTGGGTTCCATCTCTGCAAAGAGGGTCCCCAGCCCATCTGTGGCCACCAAAGGCACACTGGGAACTCAGGCCACGAGGTCCCGTGACTCGAGTGAGGCCAGACAGCGGCTACAGCGAGCCTCCCCGGTTTATGTCCGTCCCTCCCCAGCCGCGTCACCTGGAGCCCTTCACCTGACCCGTCTGTCTCAGGTCCAGAGAAAGCGGTGATGACAGTGTTGGGCTCTGCCGCTGAGCCACAACCCCAGCCCCTTACTTTTAATTTTTTAAAAAATATTTATTTATTTACTTTAGTTGTACACAATGCAATGCATTTATGTTTACGTGGTGCTGAGGATCGAACCCGGGCCGCGCACGTGCGAGGCGAGCGCTCTGCCGCTGAGCCACAACCCCAGCTCCCTCTTATTTTTAATTTTATACAGGGTCTTGCTAAATTGCTTAGGGCCTCACTAAGTTGCTGAGGCTGGCCTCAAACTTGCAATCCTCCTGCTGGGATTACAGGTGTGTGCCACTGCGCCCAGGGAGAGTTCTACTCTTCACTCTTGCCTTCCACTGTCCCATGAAGGGGTCTACTGCAGCACTGCAGGGCACGCCCCCATTTACAGCAGCAACGCTATGAGTTGCAAAACGCCACTCAACAGGAGTGGAGAAGAATCAGGCACTGACAACTGCCACCCTCTGAGCCGAGGCCAGCAGGTGTCCTGGGCTGTGACTAGCTGCTAACACTAAAACAGGCTTTCTGAGCTGCGCTTGCACAGCCTCCACCTGCCATCGGGAGCAGGGAATCAAGTTTCATCTCAAACTCTGCTTTCAAGATCAATGAATGAGCAAACCACAGTCTATACACACAATGGAGCATTATTCTGCCTTAAAAAGGGAAGGGAATTGTGGTACCTGCTACAACATGATGAGCCTTGAAAACCTGCTAAGTGACATCACTTAGACTAAACCAAAGATGTTATGGTTCCACAGATAGGATGTTTCTATAGCAGCCAAATTCACAGAGATAGAAGCATAACAGAGGTTAGGGCTGGGAGGACAGGGGAATGGGGACTTGCTAATGAAGACAGTTTCCACTGGGGAAGATGACGCAGCTCTGGATATAGATGGTGGTGATGTGCGTATAGTTAATGTCCCTGAGCTGGCTAGATGTTTAAAAGTGGTTCACACAGGGAGCAGTGGTGCATACCTGTGATCCCAGCAGCTCTGGAGGCTGAGGCAGGAGGATGGTGAGTTCAAAGCCAGCCTCAGCAAAAGTGAGACGCCAAGCAACTCAGAGAGACCCTGTCTCTAAATAAAGTACAAAATAGGGCTTGGGGATGTGGCTCAGTGGTCAAGTGCCCCCGAGTTCAATCCCTGGTGCCCCTCCCCAGCAAAAGTGATTCAAGCAGGGAGCAGTGGTACACACCTATAATCCCAGCAGGAGGATTGCAAGTTTGAGGCCAGCCTCAGCAACTTAGTGAGGCCCTAAGCAATTTAGCAAGACCCTGTATAAAATTAAAAATAAGAGGGAGCTGGGGTTGTGGCTCAGCGGCAGAGCGCTCGCCTCGCACGTGCGCGGCCCGGGTTCGATCCTCAGCACCACGTAAACATAAATGCATTGCATTGTGTACAACTAAAGTAAATAAATAAATATTTTTTAAAAAATTAAAAATAAGGGGCTGGGGTTGTGGCTCAGCGGCAGAGCCCAAACACTGTCATCACCACTTTCTCTGGACCTGAGACAGACGGGTCAGGTGAAGGGCTCCAGGTGACGCGGCTGGGGAGGTGGCTCAGTGGTTGAGCACCCCTGGGTTCAATCCCAGTACCAAAAAAAGAAAGACCTCTGGCGGGGGCGAGAGGGGACCCCAGTGTGGTCGCTGCTTGCGTGTGCTAGCCTAGGGGTGCACTTGGGTCAAACCCGTTGGTCTAAATTTGTGCTAATCAGGGTTTGGAAGAGTACCAGCTCTGTTGGGGCGCTGCGCTCCCACCCAGGTCTGCCCCACGCCTGTTTGCCCACGCTCTTGGGGACGCTGGAAGTCCAGGTCATCAGATTGTGGCTGCTCAGGCCACAATCAGGGCTCAGGGCTCTGGGCTGCTGCCTTGGATGGGGTGGGTGACGGCACCTGCCAGGTGCGGGGTGACAAGTGGGCACACCTGGCTGGCCCCGTGCTGGCTGGCCATGCCTCAGGCTTGTGCTGGCCTCGTGCGTGGCTCTGCGTGGCGTAGGCCTGCCCAGTGCTTGGGCCTGCCCCGGGCCACCTCTGTGCAGCTCAGGGACGGGGGCTTGCTTCCAGCTGTCTGTGGAGGGAGGGGGTGTTCCCACATTTTGCTTTGACATCCCGTCCCTTCAGAAGCAAGTGTCCTCAGATTGTCTGGGTGTCCTGACCTCCCCCTCTTGCCTCTCTGGGCCTCTCTGGCGCCCCTGTCTTTCTGGGGTCTCTCAGGAGCACAGCACTCACTCCCCGTCCCCTGGCTCTGAGGGTGGGGACACGTCGCCAGGGTGAGCATTGCCAAAGCATGTCCTCCTCCTTCCCTGGCACTTAGAGAAGCTTGCCAAGGGTGTGCATGCGGGTGTGCATGCGGGTGTGCATGCGGGTGTGCGTGCGGGTGTGCGTGAGGGTGTGCGTGAGGGTGTGCGTGAGGGTGTGCATGAGGGTGTGCATGTGGGTGTGCATGAGGGTGTGCATGCGGGTGTGCATGAGGGTGTGCATGCGGGTGTGCATGCGGGTGTGCATGTGGGTGTGCATGAGGGTGTGCGTGTGGGTGTGCGTGCGGGTGTGCGTGCGGGTGTGCGTGCGGGTGTGCATGAGGGTGTGCATGAGGGTGTGCGTGCGGGTGTGCATGTGGGTGTGCGTGAGGGTGTGCGTGCGGGTGTGCATGAGGGTGTGCATGTGGGGCGGCCGCTGGTTGCCGCTTCCTCCTTTGGGGGCGCAGGCAGTGTGTTCAGGGGTTCTGTGGCCAGGATCAGGATCTCACAGAGCCGGGTCCACACAGGGCCCCGCTGCTTGCTCACTGAGTGAGGCTGGACGTCAGGTGGCACAGGAGAAGGCACGACTCCGTGGCTGCTGCAGGGACCACATGAAACCACGCAGCGGATCCTCAGCACGGAGCGGACACACCAACTGACCCAGGGTTGTTCTGTATTAAGGTTGTCAGTTTTCCTGCTTGGAATCTGATACCTTTTTTTTTTTTTTTTTTTGTACCAGGGATTGAACCCAGGGGTACTTAACCACTGAGCCACATCCCCAGCCCTTTTTATTTTTTATTTAGAGACAGGATCTCACTGAGTTGCTTAGGGCCTTGATAAGTTACTAAAGCTGGCCTTGAACTCGAGATCCTCCTGCCTCAGCCTCCAAGCTGCTGGGATTATAGGCGTGCACCACTGTACCTGGCTGAATGTGATAACTTTTGAGTGTAGATTTGTGGAGGCGCTGGATTGACTGTGTAATTGACTCAAAACACTTCTGTTTAACACTCAGTTTTTATAATCTTTTCTGGCACTACCACCTCCTCTGAGATTTTATGGAGCTGAATTTGTTGGACCAAATGATATGCAGCAGATTTGATGGAAACACGTTCTAAGTATACTGTTTTTATGTCTTCATGGGGTTTCTCTGAGATCTGTTGAAGGCTGAATTTAGTCACCGCTCTCTGTAGGAAGCTACAATTAAATGATTATAGAACCATTAAATGATCCCTGAATCTGCAGTTTGCTAGAATGATTGATGTAAAGATAGATGGATAGGAAACCCATAGAGATGTGGTCCAATAGATTCAATGCCAGGGTCATTGCCTAGCAGGGTCAAGTTTTCTTTCTATTGATTTTTTTTTTTTTTTTTTTTTTTTTTTTTTTGTACTCAGGATTGATTCCAGAGCTTTGTTCGTGTTAGGTGTAAAGTTTGGATGTGAGGGGTCCCCCAGAAGCTCACATGTGACACTATGCAAGAAGGTTCAGAGGTGAAATGATTGGGTTGTAGGACTGTAACCTCATGGTGGGTTAATGTTCTGGAATGGATTAACTGGGTGGTAACTGTAGGCAGGGAGGGTGTGGCTGGAGGAAGTGGGGCAGCGGGGGTGTATTTGGGGGGTAATATTTTGTCCCTGGTGAACAGCCCCCCCATCTCTCTCCCTGCTTCCTGGTTGCCGTGTCCTGAGCTGCTTTCTTCCTCCACACCCTCCGCCATGATGCCCTGCCTCACCTTGGGCCCCGAGCTGTGGAGTTGTTGGTCTGAGGACTGAGAAACCATGAGTCAAAGTGAACTCCTCCTCCTGGGAGTTGCTCTTATCAGGACTTCTGTCCCCAGCTATGTGAAGTTGACTGAAGGTGCATGCTGTGGCTTTTCACACCCAGGCTTTTGATGCCTCTGTGCGGAAGCTGACTTACCACAAAACGGCCCAATACTGATCTGATCGCCTGGTGCCGTTGCATCAGTACGCCTTTCCATTCATATCTTTCCAAATTAAGGAAGACCTCGACGTTTGACAGAGGCGGTTGCTGGGGCCTTGCGAGGTGTCTGCCAGGTCAGCGTGGCTGCGAGTGCCCGGTGTGTTCCTGAGGGTTCCTTTTTTTTTTTTTTTTTGGTACCAGGGATTGAACTCAGGGGCACTCGACCCCTGGGCCACATCCCCAGCCCTTTTTTGTATTTTATTAGAGACAGGGTCTCCCTGAGTTGCTAAGTGCCTCGCCATTGCTGAGGCTGGCTTTGAACTCACAATCCTCCCTGCCTCAGCCTCCCAAGTGCTGGGATTACAGGCGTGCGCCACCGCGCCCGGCGAGGGTTCCCTTTTACTCCTAGTGACTCCCAACCTCGTGCTGACCCTGCTGGGCCTCCGTTTCTCTGCGTGTGGAAAGAGTGGAGTGCTGTGTTCAGGGACGTGGGGACGAGCCCCAGAATCCAGTGAGCAGCTGTCCGTGCCCTGCCTCCTGAGCAGGCGGCTGTGGGAGGCCGCGTCTGCCCTGTGAGCGCAGGCCGGGCCTTCCTGTCAAGCAGGCCGCAGGCCAGGCTCCCGAGACGCCGCCTGTCCAGGCTAGTGAGCACACCCACCAGCACTGTGAGGACCCACTGGGCCCTGAAGGGTACGGGGGGAGGTTGGGGCCAGAGTCCACCTGACCACCAGAGGCCTGCGTGGAGCCTCACCTGGAGGACGAGCCCCCCCCCCCCCCATCATTTATTGTATTATTTTGTTGCTGCTTGTTGGTGTGGAGGCTGGAACCCAGGGCTTCGTGCATGCTGGGCAGGGCTTCTCCCACTGAGCCAACTCCTGGCCTCTTCGTTTATTTTATTCATTTTTTGGTACCAGGGATTGAACCTAGGGGTGCTTACCCACTGAGCCACATCCCCAGCCCTTTTTATATTTTATTTAGAGACAGGGTCTCGCTGAGTTGCTTACGGCCTCACTAAGTTGCTGGGGCTGGCTTTGAACTTGCGATTCTCCTGCCTCAGCCTCCTGAGCTTCTGGGATTACAGGTGTGCACCACCATGCCTGGCTCTCTGTTTATTTTAAAATAAATTATTTTTACCATGGGGGAGACCTGCTGGGGGTGGGTAGGACACAGGGATGGTCAAGTAGGAAGTGCTTTAGGCAGTATTTTCCCCATGAGAATCCAGTCCGCAGAGGTGCAGAAGCATCTGTGTGTTTTGCAAGAGTTTGTGGGTAGGGCGTGGAGTGCAGTTCTCTCTGTGTTGTGTGATATCGATGCAATGTGCTGTAAGAATTAAGGGTCTAGACTCTGGAGACAGGCAGTCCTGGGGCTGAACCCCTTGCTTCTGGGTCATTGAGTGGTATTTATAATGTCTTAAATCTCTCTAGCTCTCTCTTTTTTAAATCATCAAGTACCCACATCATAGAATTGTTTATGAAAATTTAATGACATAACACATAAGAAATCTTCATCAGAGTACTTAGTAAGCAGTCAATGAATATCAGTTGCTGCTAATGTTATTTTACTTAGTAAGACCAATTAATTGGCTCTGTTCAACAAACATATACATTGAAAAAAATTTTTTAACAAATGCATACGTTGTTACTTCTTTTTCTTTTCTTTTTTTTTTTGTACCAGGGATTGAACCCAGGGGTGCCTAACCACTGAGCCACATCCCCAGCCCCTTTTTAAAAATATTTTTATTTAGAGATAGACAGGGTCTCGCCAAGTTGCTTAGGGCCTCAGTAAGTTGCTGAGGGTGGCTTTGAACTTGAGATCCTCCTGCCCCAGCCTCCTGAGCCTCTGAGATCACAGGTGCGCACCACTGCCTCTGGCCTCTTGTTTCCTGGGATGGGACCCGGGGCTCACCCTCCTCCCCTGGGCTCTTGCCTTGTGATCTCTGTATACAAATCAACGTGACCAGTGTGCTGGGTTCTGTGGGTCCCAGGATGGATGGAGAGATAATGCCCTCGGGATCAATGTTGTTATTAAAGAGCACTCAATAAAATTCTTAGCATTTCTCGATCTCCTCTTATAGTGAAATGCTTCCTATACATTTGCTTGTCTCATCTTCAGAATAAATATTGATACTCTTTATTAAAAAAGAATCCATTTTTTTTTAGTTGTAGATGGACATGATCCCTTTATTGTGTTCATTTATTTTTATGTGGTGCTGAGGATGGAACCCAGGGCCTCACAGGTGAGCCATCACCCAGCCCACCTTGGTACTGTTTCAAATCCTAGTTTTCCAGAGAGGGAAACTGAAGAAATTAGGGCAGGTGATTTGGCCCAGGTGAGTGGAGGAGCTGGGAGCCCTCCCCAGGTCCGTGTGACCCTCTCTTCTCCCAGTCCCCACAGTGTGGCATTGACTGGGGACTGGGGCTCAGGCTTTGGGGTGCAGGTGGGGGAGTAAGCCAAGCTGTGAATGTACCCACAGTAAGATTGATGTGACAATCCTTTGCCAAGAGTTAGGCTCAGGACTGGCCTCACCAAGAAGGTCGTGTTTGTCTTTAGAAGGATATTTACAGAGAGGGGTGTGATGTTTCTCTGAGTTGGGGGGTGCATTCCCAGTGTGCCCTGTGCCGTAGCACCTAGAGTTGAGGGCACTGCAGAGAGTGTGCCCTGTGCCGTAGCACCTGGAGTTGAGGGCACATGCAGAGAGTGTGCCCTGTGCCGTAGCGCCTGGAGTTGAGGGCACATGCAGAGAGCGTGCCCTGTGCCGTAGCGCCTGGAGTTGAGGGCACATGCAGAGAGCGTGCCCTGTGCCGTAGCGCCTGGAGTTGAGGGCACATGCAGAGAGCGTGCCCTGTGCCGTAGCGCCTGGAGTTGAGGGCACATGCAGAGAGCGTGCCCTGTGCCGTAGCGCCTGGAGTTGAGGGCACATGCAGAGAGAGCGTGCCCTGTGCCGTAGCGCCTGGAGTTGAGGGCACATGCAGAGAGCGTGCCCTGTGCCGTAGCGCCTGGAGTTGAGGGCACATGCAGAGAGCGTGCCCTGTGCGTAGCGCCTGGAGTTGAGGGCACATGAGAGCGTGCCCTGTGCCGTAGCGCCTGGAGTTGAGGGCACATGCAGAGAGCGTGCCCTGTGCCGTAGCGCCTGGAGTTGAGGGCACATGCAGAGAGATAACGGGAGGCAGGAGGCAGTTTCCTGTTCCGTTTTGGCAGAACTTCAGAAGTGCTCACGCTCTTGAAATGATTGGCTGACGCCTTTTTGGAGAGTAGGTGGGAAGAACCTGTAAAAAACGATAGCATGCCAGGCACAGCAGCAGGGGAGGCCGAGGCAGGAGGATCACGAGTTCAAAGCCAGCCTCAGCAACTGAGCGGGGCCCCAAACAACTCAGTGAGACCCTGTCCCTAAATAAAATATAAAAAGGGCTGGGGAAGGGGCTGGGCTTGTGGCTCAGCGGTAGAGCGCTCGCCTAGCACGGGCGCGGCCCGGGTTCGATCCTCAGCACCATGTAAAAATAAACACATTGTGTATAACTAAAGCAAATAAATAAATATTAAAAAAAAAAAAAAAAAAAGAAAGGGGCTGGGATGTGGCTCAGTGGTTCAGCACCCTGGGTTCAATCCTTAGTTCCCAAACAAACAACAACAACAACAACCATTTGGGCCTTGCCTTTCCACCACTAGAAAACTTTTCTCTGGAAATACTCAGACCCATAAAAGATGGATGGTTGCTGTACAGAGAAAAATTGAAAGTTGACTTGCATGTGTTGTGGTGGCTGAAAACTTACGGCCCTCTCCTACGGTGTGACGGTGAGTTAGAGCATGAGGGGATCGCTGGGCCCCTGATACTCCAACAGGTGATATGTGAGATGGACAAAAGCAGGAGGCGGCACCTACTGCAGCGCATCCACAGCAGCCCCTGGGGGTGCATTCTCTGTGCCTTAAAAATAAAAAGGTCAGGGCCAACGCGGATCAGTTACCCCGGCTTCCTCCCTGTGCCCCGGCTAGTCTGAGGGATGGCCACTTGCCACCTGTTGTCTTAGTGTGATTATTAATAGTGCCGTCTTTCAGGCTTTGGATGGTGACTTCTGTGGTCACTCTGCCTTCCTCTGAGGATTGGAATTGGGGCAAGAATAATGGGACACTGCCTGTTGCACATGTGACTTGGTATGGTTTACAGCAAGCCAGTATTTTTTTTTTCTTTTGATACCAGGGATTGGTCCCAGGGGTGCTCAACCACTGAGCCACACCCCAGCCCTATTTTGTATTTTATTTAGAGACAGGGTCTCCCTGAGTTGCTGAGGGCCTTGCTGTTGCTGAGGCTGGCTTTGAACTCGCGATCCTCCTGCGGGGATCCCAGGCGAGTGCCACTGCGCCTGGCTCCAGCCATTATTTTTATAAGGCGCGTTGAGGACTACAACCTGGCCGTATTATATAGTGGCTCACTGTGGAGCTGCCATTCACTGCATGATCATGACCTAGGGTGAAGTTATCTTTTCCTTTTTGTCGGATGGGTGAGCATCTACTTTGAACTTCTTCAAAAAGACTTAAATGAAATTATTGAAGATCTTCATAGTCTGAGAAAACCATGGAGCATTTGCTGCTAGCACCCTTTTTCAAAGACCTGTGGAACCTGGGACCGCTATGTTGCACCCCAGTGGCTCTGGAGGCTGAGGCAGGAGGGCCGCAAGTTCAAAGCCAGCCTCTGCAGCTTAGCGAGGCCCTAAGCAACTCAGTGAGACCCTGCCTCTAAGGACTAATAATGATGATGATGATGATGATGATGATAAAGGACCGGTCTCTAAATAAAGAATAAAACAAACAACAAACAAAAAAAGGGACTGGGGATGTGGCTCAGTGGTTAAGCACTACTAGTTCAATTCCTGGTATCAAAAAAGAAAAAGAAAAACCAAAACCAAACAAAATAAGACCTGTGGGGATTTTTTTTTTTTCTCCTTTCTTTCAACTCCCAGGTTGTTGAATTGAAATTCTTCTTTGGAAAAAATAACACACCTTTTGTGAACATGAAGACGTGGCCTTCCCCACCCCCAGGCTCCTCAGACATGAACTCAGACACAGTAGGAGTGTGGGTCACTCAGTGGGCGCGTGCGCACTGCTGACCCCGTGGGCTAGAGCTGGCCGGCTTCCTCTTTGCTTCCCAGTAAGATCCCAGAGGAGATGGGGCTGGGAGGGAAATAGCCCCAGTTAGAAAATAGCCGTGATTCAGATTTACCAGACGTCACGGGGCATTTTGATGGGCCAGGGACCGCTGGGTGACTTCTCGTCTGGCACCTCCTTGATCCACTGCTGAAACCCTCGATCTCCTCATTTCTCTGGATGGAAACCAAGGCTCGGAGGAGCCCAGTACCCACCCAAGGTGCTTGGGATTCACATCAAGCTCTGTTGATTTGGAATGTCAGTGATCACCCTGCTACATGAGTTTCTCAACTCAGCATTGTTGATTTGTTTTTCTTTTCTTTTGCGGTGCTGGGCATGGAACCCAGGGCCTCACACATGCCAGGCAACTGCTCTACTGCTGAGCCACATCCCCAGCCTACTTTTTTTTTTTTTTTTTGGTATTAGGAAGTGAACCCAGGGGTACTTAACCACTGAGCCACGTTCCCAGTTTGAGAGGGGGTCTCCCTAAGTTGTGTAGGGCCTTGCTAAATTGCTGAGGCTGGCCTCCAGCCTGTGATCCTCCTGCCTCAGCCTCCCTAGCTGCTGGGATTACAGGTGTGCACCACCACACCTGGTCCCAGCCCATTCTTGATGTCCAGTCAGGGTAATTCTTTGCTGTTGGGGTCTGTGTGGCATATGTTGGAGCATGTTTATAGCCACATTCCTGGTCCCTACCCACAAGATGCCACATCCCCAGTTGTAATGACCAAAAAAAAAATATGCCTTTAGATATTGCCAAAAGTCAAGAGCAGAATAGTCCCTGGCTGAGAAAGACTGTACTACACCAAAATAGAGGACTGTTGCTGAATCCAGGTGAAGGATAGGCAAGCAAAGGTCCGCCTTTTAGCAGCATGTGACTTCTGGGTCTGGTATTTTTGCCTTTCTGGGAAAACGTAGCTGCAGATCTTACTGGTCCATCAACAGTGACTCTGGTCAGGAAAGCGAGAACATTGAAGCTGTCGGACACTTCCTAGTTTATCAGCCTCGCCTGCTCTCTGCCCCTCCTTGCCCCCATCAGTCAGGGATGATGTGCTGTCACACAGGGCTCATGTCGCTAATGCCATGATTCCATTCAGCTTTCTAAAAATGCAGCTGTGTGAGTAGCTCAGTGGGAGAGCGTCTGCTTAGCGTGTGCCGGGCACTGGGCTCAATCCCCAGTACCAAATAAATAAATGAATGAAAAATAAAAATCGCTGCTTAGAGCATTTGGCCGAATTGTTCAATGGTGTTTGGCCTTTGTCTTTCAAAACAGTGCAGGTGTGCTGCAAGGCCAGTTACAGGTGCATTCCTGTCTGGTGTCTTCTAGAGCCTTGACACAGTCTGGGCCGCTACCCTCTCATCCTTTCTGTCGGAAGCTCATTATCACCTTTGTTTTGTGTTCCAAGGGAAAGCTCTGATCTAGAGCCTGGTATTCTCTCTTCTCATTGTTACGCTCATAAGAAAAACTTGGAATGAATGTTCCGTGGATAGAGCATACTTTGGATTCTTGTTCTTATTATGTTTTTGGTAGTGGGGATTGAACCCAGGGGTGTTTCACCCTAGCCCTTTTTATTTTGAGACAGGATCTTGCCAAACTGCAGAGGCTGGCTTCCAACTGGCGATTCCTCCTGCCTCACCTTCCTGAGGAGCTGGGATTGTAGGTGTGTACCATCATTCAGGGCTAAAGTCTGGATTACTAAAGTTCAGTAGATCATGGTGTAATTACTTTCTGTTTTTGGTCCTCTGCTAAAAAATTATGTCTAAAATATCGCTGGATTACTCGTCTGAGAAAGTTTGACTTCAGTGCTCTGCTGTGTGCCTGCTAAAAACCCATTTAAGGTGGGTGTTTCATATATCATTGTTTAGTGGCTGCTATTTCTTGAATTTAAGGGGTATAAATAAAAAAAAAAAAACCTACTTTGCTGTTTATCCTAATCAAAACAAACAAAAGCAGATCTTTTGAGTGAGGCAGTTTGGGTGATGGAGTGTTAGCGCTAAGGGCAAAGGAAATGTTGAGCATCTGTTGGTTTGGGTCTCTGACTGGCTCCTTAATTTAGCCAGGCACAGTAACGCATGCCTATAATCCCAGAGACTCAGGAGGCTGAGGCAGGAGGATCGCGAGTTCAAAGCCAGCCTCAGCAACTTAGTGAGGCCCTAAGCAACTCGGAGAGACCCTGTCTCTAAATAAAATACAAAAAGGGCTGGGGATGTGGCTCCGTGGTTGAGTACCACGGGGTTCAATCCCCGGTGTGTGTGGGGAGTTTCTTTTCAGATTTATATGTTACTTAATCTTGGAGAAAAGCCAAAGAGCTGGTCATAGTTTACTATTTCTCATCTATCTCTCATTTTATTTTATTTTATTTTTTCATGCTGTTTGGAAAACTTTCTGGAAGTCAAATTATTGAATGGGGCATATCTTGGGGACCGCTGTTGGAGGGATGAGGCCACACGAGAGGTCAGGTGTGCTGTCCCACAGAGCTCCACAGTCCAGCTGGTCCGTCAGCACTGCTGACCCAGGGCCAGGCCCTCACCTCATGCCAACTGGGACCGAGGCGGGCTGCTCTGTGACGGTGCTGCGGCCTCAGGGAAGGTGGCTCCGTGCAGCAGGCAGAACCCTGAGGGTGCTGAGCGGTGGTGGAGCACAGCCCGGTGTTCACTGCACATAGCACAGAGCGCAGGGGTGTGGGGCCATTGAGGAAGGTCACTTTATTTACTTATTTATTTATTTATTTTGGTACCTGGGATTGAACCCAGGGGCACTCAACCACTGAGCCACATCCCCAGCCCTTTTATATTTTATTTAGACACAGGGTCTCTCTGAGTTGCTTAGGGCCTCGCTGAGTTGCCGAGGCTGGCTTTGAACTCACAGTCCTCCTGCCTCAGCCTCCCGAGCTGCTGGGATTACAGGTGTGCACTATTGTGCCCAGTGAATACCACTTTATTGAGAAACTTGACCAAGAACACACATCAGGAAAGTGCATATGCTTAAATTTGAATTTATGTTTGACTGGTTCTCCAATATACATGTGTATATTTATTTATTTATTTGCTTTAGTTGTGCACAATGCATTTATTTGTACGTGGTGCTGAGGATCAAACCCGGGCCGCGCGCTTGCTAGGCGAGCGCTCTGCCGCTGAGCCACAACCCCAGCCCTACATGAGTATATTTATGTGTATATATATATATATTGTGTATGTATGTATATAATTTTTTGTTTGTTCTGCTGTATGACTTTGTGGCAGTGTTTAGTTGCCAAGAAAAGATTGCCTTGGACAGCCCCTTTCATTTTTCATGGGCCATGTGGGACGGCCTTGAAGTTGGATGAATTGGCTTTTTCCAATCTCTCCATTGTGGTTGAAAGAAACTGAGAATCATTTGTTCTGAAGAGATCTCCGGCTGGGAGAAAAGCTTGAACTCTGGTCCTCTGGTGTGTTCCCCAGCCAGGGGTGACTTTGAGCAAGTTGGTCTCTCTTCAGTTCCCTGGTGGGCACTTGGTCCTACAGGCCCCTCCCTCATCATGTGAATTCTGCAGGTAGGAGTTCGCTGACGGTGAGGTGGAGAAGGCTTTCCAGGCCTGTGCCTTCCACCTGGTTCCCACACACAGGACCAGCCACAAAATAATCGCTCTGTGCTTTATCGCTGCCTGCAGATCTAAGAGCAGAGGAGCTGGTGTTGGCCATGGTGTGCGAAAATGTAGAAAACAAAGGCCGTTCAGTTCATGGTTGAAATAAAGCAGAGGTTACACAACTTCCTCCAAATTCCACGAACAGGAAATTCCAAAGAGGAAGTTACATTTTACCAAAACTGAGTCCTTAGGGATTTTCAGGTAGCTGGTCTACTAATGACATTGGATTTTGTCCAAGCCAGGAAAAGTGGCCACTGAGCCACCTCCCCAGCTGTATTCTTTGTATCGCCCTGAGTTGCGTAGGGCCTGTTTAAATGGCTGAGGCTGGCCTTCAACTTGCAATCCTCCTGCCTCAGCCTCCAGAGATGCTGTGACTCCAGGCTTGCGCCACTAACCTGGCTACCATGTCCCTTGTCTGTAGTATCTTTTTTCATGTACATCAAGCCTGTCCTTAGTACTGTCCAAGTGCCCTTGATAGATGGTCCTGAAATATTCTTCTGAAACAACAGGAGCCCACGCTGACGACAGCTGGGAAGGAATTTCTCTGGAGCACTTGCTTGTTCCCCTGTTCTGCACGTTTCAGGGGTCGGGTTCGCTCTTCCTCTCCTGCTCTGCTGGAATTGGGCTGTGCTGCGCCAGAGGCTGAGTATCCAGGACCTCAGGTACCAGTTAGGTTTTAGGGGCATTGCTTGGTTTTCTCCTTGGTTTCCTGATTCTCATTTACAACTTGATTCTTGCCTGTGAATTCATAATATGGAAAAGAGTCAGTGTATCATCAAGGAGATAGAAACGTCATACTGGTCTGGGGCTGCAAAGAGATGATGAGATAGAACTGACTGAACTCCACCAGGCCGAGGCTATGGGCTTGCTCCCCCCAGGCCCTGGGGGCCCAAGTCTGCACTGCCCATCTGCACCCTGGGCTTGCAGTCCGTAGACCTTGCATTAAATACATGCTGCCTGCAAGCTGAGCTGCAACAAATGGAAACAAAGTTTAAAAATGCGCAGTCTCATTCCCCAGTAGTACTTACGTGTTTGTATGTTCAGATGTTTTAATGTTGTGCCCTCTTTAAACAATAATATTGTATGAGGCATCTTTAAAACATCCTTCATGCCACAGGATAAGCAGAGTATTAACAAATAAAAGTCTTCACTTCAGGCTTGCCTAGGGTCTCGTATTTGCTGACAAATAAATCATTTTTGTTTGTCTTAGTCATTTATATGAATACACACACAAAAGTAAGTGTACACATGTGTATATACAAATACATACATGCATAGATAATATAAACACATAAATATCCAGTTATGTGTAGATATATGTCCTAAGTGAAAAAATTATTTGTTTGACTTTGTGAGAAACTTTTAAGGCTTTAAGTGCATCTTTGACAATATTCTGTCTTAAAAGGTGGGAATTTGTCCTCCCTCCCTCCCTCCCTTCCTTCCTCCCTTCCTTCCTTCCCCAGGGATTGAACCCAGGGGCACTTAACCACTGAGCCACATCTCCAGCCCTATTTTGTATTTTATTTAGAGACAGGGTCTTACTGAGTTTCTTAGGGCCTCACTAAGTTGCTGAGGCTGGCTTTGAACTTTCGCTCCTTCTGCCTCAGCCTCTCAAGCCACTGGGATCACAGGCATTCACCACCATTCCTGGCAGAAAATTTGTGTTCTGTCCGGTTTGCCCATGGCAGAATGATTTTTCAGCCACTCATAAGTTACTTTGCATTTGCCGACATTATTAGTACAATAACAACACAGATTTCCCTTCAGGTTGCCAGCGCTGGCCTTGTGAGTAGCTAATCCTCACGAGCAAAGGGCACTGAGGGCTCGATGACCCTATGGATTCTTATTTACCTGGCAATGTCAGGTAGTGGTAAAAGTCATAGACTTTAGTGGCAGGCAGCATTGAGTTGTCACTTTGCAAGTTACTGACCTCTCTAAATGTTATTTTTAAGTTTGCTCTCTATAATTCAAGTAAAAGCAGAAATCCCAAAGGTGTGACTTCAGGAACAATATCTTTTTCAGAGAAATACAGTCCAGGAACCCACAGTAGAAATATAGTCCAGGAACCCACAGTAGAAATACAGTCCAGGAACCCACAGTATAAGTGGCCCAGTGTCATGTCTCCTGGTGAACACTTGACGGGACTCAGGATTCTGGTCGACATCATTTCCCAAGATGTCGATGTCGCTCCTCTGCCTTTTCTGTCCACTTCAAGGCCTGGCAGGTGTTCCTGTTACTCTCCACTCTCTGAGTCCCTTTGCCCCTCTCTGTCCTTTAGCTGCTCTTTTCTTCTTTCCCTTTAATCTCACCCCCCTCCACTCACACAGTGCTGGTCTCCTGGTGAACTGTGAGCTCCGGGGCGGGCCGGTTCAGAGTGGGGGAGCTGCTGAACGGGAATGCCAAGGGCCTTCTCAGCAGGGAGGGGAGGCCCAGCTGACTGGACCCCTGGAGGTGGGCTGCTACTTAGTAAATAAGGGCACTAGCCTAACACCTGGCGGGGATGGTGATGCAGTTGGTGATGTGCTTCAGTTAGAAGAGCCTGGGTTATGGTTTGTAGGTTTAAGAAGGGGAAGAAAGATGCTGAAAATCCAAGTATGGAACACTCGCTGCAAATCGTCTCCTCTTCCTCCCCTTCCCTTGCTCCCTCCGCAGCGCGCGGTGGGCGCTGCATCATTGCAAACTGAGGTCTCCCTGGCACCATCTCCAGAGATCTGCAGGTCGCATCGGCTGCAAATTAACCCTCGCACACAGCTTTGCCTATGGGGCTGCTTTGCACACAGCTGCTCCTGTGTCCCATTAAAAAAAAAAAAAAAAAAAAAAAGCTGTTTAACATGGGGAACTCATCGGTTCCATCCTGATGTCATCCAAACTTTGGCATTCTAATTCAGCAGATGTTTTAATACTCTTGTACGCTACATTTAAATCAAATGTCAATAGGATACAGAAAGAGTCAAGCAGCAGCTCCTACACGCTG